>CM035836.1:136413553-137613553 GCA_020510985.1 Pholidichthys leucotaenia | reverse complement strand
AAGTGTGTTTTTTTTTTTTTTTATGCAGCACTCCTTGCGAGCTGTGTGTCATGTCAAGATCTCTCATTCCGTCTTTGTTATGAAATCCAAAAAATGCCCGACATTTGAGTTAGCTTTTCGCTGCATCTTACTGCTTCTTAAATTTGTACACCTGGCTGCAAATCTCACCAGACAAGCTGTGACTTCACCTGACTTTGCACCATCTAGTGGACTGAAAATGCAATTGGTTAATACCCAAGATTTTGCAACATTTTGATGAATATATATAATTAATTAAAGATCGGTGCATGCATTTAGGGATCGGTGCATCATTGCAAGTGCCAAGTATTGCAGTACATCGCCAAATCAGTCTTCTGTCCCACCCCTACCTGTTAGGCTGGGGTGAAAGTGCAGATGGTGATTATATGCATGTGTCAAATGCTTGGTTGAACAGTAGATGCACATCAAGAACAAATACAGCCGCTCACACGTTGGCTTTGTCCGAAGTTTAAGCAGCAAAGCAAAAGCCAGCTTCAGATTTGGTGTTATTCTCTGGTTTTTGTGTTACTGCAATGCAAACAAAAGAAAGTAAACATGGCCATAACAAAGCATATGGAACTGCAAGAATTTTTATTCCCTGCCAGTCGAAGGTTGAAGACCCCATTGGGTGAAGATCAAAGGGGGATTATTTGATGGGGCAGTCCGTCTGTCTGTCTCACTTTTGTGAAATCAACTCTTCCTAGTTTTGTTCCGATTGTTTTGAAATTTGGTACTAGGGTTTGATATACACTGACGATGTGCAGATTGCAATTTGGCTCCAGTCAGATTTTTTCAGGAGTTGTAGCCCTCACTTATGACCTCCCATTTCACCTCAGTTAATAGAGAGTAACTGTCTTGTGAAATCAACTCCTCCTGCAATTTTGTTCCAAATGTTTTGAAACTTGGTACCAGGGTTTGATATACACTGATGATAAGCATATTGCAATTTAACTCTTATTGGATGACCTTGAAGTCAAGGTCAGAGGTCAGTTTTTCCCTAAATTTTGTGAACACAGTTACTACTGAAAGAAATGATGTAGGCTTTTCAAATCCATACCATAATTGCATCTAAGACAAATCTTGGGTGGCTTACACCCTGATCTGGCTATGGGTTTGGGGTCAAGAGGTCAGAGATCAAGGGTGGCATTTCCTATGCCCTATTACTATACAATAAGTAATGCTAGGGCCACCAAACTTTGTACACAGGTTCACCCTGTGACCCTGAGGTATGACTATGGTTTTTTTGATGGCAAGGTCAAAGGTCAAGGTCAAAATAGCATGTAAACTATCTCAACATCAAAAAATGCTAGGTTCACCAAACGTGGTATGCAGATTCACCCTGAAACCATGACCTTTGACTATGGTTTGGGGGTCAAAAGTTCAAAGGTCAAGGTTAGTATTCCCAGTGCCCTCTTACTATTGATGCTCTCTAGGGTCACTACACGTGCTACACAGGTTTACGGTGGGATCCTGACCTACAGCTATGAGTTGTGTACAACAATTTTTGTTGTATACAACTGGGGCGGCTGTGGCGCAGGTGTAGTGTGGCCAACTACTGATCGGAGGATCAGCGGTTCAATCCCCGCTTTGTCTGCAGTCTGCGTGCCAAAGTGTCCTTGAGCAAGACACTGAACCCCCAGTTGCTCCTGGTGGGTCAAACCAGCGCCTGTGTATGGCAGCTCCGCCGCCGTGAATGTGTGTGTGGATGGCAGGAGCTGTATTGTGCTTTGGTCATCCAGAGAGGAGAACAAGTGCTACATAAGTGAAAGCCATATATATTTATAGGCTATTTAGTTCTACCCCAAAAATTATATGAAAAAGTTCAAAACTGCTCTCCTTCAGTGACATATATCTTCATAGAAAACGGATGTGGGGGATATTACACTCGCCTCAGAGTGCTCTTTTCTGAGAAAAGTGGTGTGTTATCTGACAGAACAGTGTTTCCTCTTGCTTAAAGACCTTGGCGCGGTGGCAACATATTTTTCCGGGGGGGGGGGGTAAACATATGACACAATTGTTGTTACTTTTATACTATTTATTTCTTTTTAAATTTTCCACAGTAACTTTGCATATGGAATTTTCCATTTGAAGTATTGTACAACCGAGGCTTGAATATTGGAATATTGGGCCAGTTGGGGTCCCACACGGACGTCCTGTGTTTAGACTTTTTTTGTGGCATTATCCTTCTCTCCTTCCTCTATTCTCACTTCTCCTGGACCCTCTGCCTGAACACTTTCCGCTCCTTGGTTCCTCTCTTCTGTCTCATCTTTCCCTCTCTGAGCTCTGTCTAATTCATTTTCTCTCTCTGTCTATGGTGGTATACAAACAGGTTAGAAAATATCAAGTGTCATGTTTTGTCCTGCAGGATTTTTTTGTCATGGTTTACATAAATGAGAAAAATATGTGTATTTTTTTGTATTTTTATTCCAATGTTTCTTTTTTTTCCATTGAGAGAGTAGGGAATGAAAAAAAAAAAAAACCATTCATAATGGTAATGTACTCATGCAGACTTAAATTATATGACCAAAAGTGAGTGCTTTGAAATTAATAATTAAAAGTAGACAACCAAAAATTTCTAGTTGAGTTAAGGATACAAAGAGCACCCACTTAAAAACTTGAGTAATGACTTCAGTCTTGAAGGTTTGAGGTTTTTCTCCAAAATTTATAACAATTTTCTTATAGTTTTCTACTTTTCTCTGGGAATTTATCTAAATTTGAAACCATATTCCTCAAATTTGTAATTTCCTCTTGTAAAATTGATTTTTCTTGTACATTTGAAACTTTATTATAAATTTGTGGATTATTCTATGGCTTATTTTTGTCTGCTTTTTAAAATAAAATTACTCTTTTTTTAAATAAATATGAAGCAGACTGTGGTAATTTTTTTATTTATTCCTTATAACAATTTACATTTTTGACCATAACTTTGCAGTCAGAACAGAACAATAACTTAACTCTGATTACAAAGGGAAAAAAAATTAATAAAATTGTATTTAATGAAATAAATTAATTTAAATGACCAACAATGCCATTATTTCTGTTATAATGTTTCCTTTATATTTATATATATATTTTTTTAGAAATCTTCTCACCACCCAGACAGCAGGAAAAACCTCCCTTATTTTGAAATCATCTGAAGGCTGCTTACGGATTAAAGTCATTGACTTCATGAATTTTGGTCATCTTAACTTGCCAGGTACATATCGGGAAGATAACTTAATATTGTAGTGGCTGGTAAAATAAATCCTCAGCAATTCATCAGTCCCCCTTGCCTTTCCCTTCATTTGAAGCTGGCTGCAATATAAATTCTAACCGCATCTCTTAGCTAAGCGACTCTTCCATTATTGCTCCCATTTCCAGCGGGTTAAAACCATGATAAACGCCAGTGCTTATATATCGCTTCTGATTTTTTTCCGCGTTTAAAGTACTTTAATAAAATGTTTTTCTCGGACAGTCACGGTAGCGACACACTCTGCCTGGTGACTGACTGGAAAGCTCGTGTGGGCGCAGCGCTTCTCAACTCCGCACAGATGATGGTCACGCGTGTTGTTCGTGTGCGCGCTTGTGGAAAGTCATTGCTTCATAATATTTTTCTTAAATTTATATATCCTCATAAGCGTGGCGGAAATTTTTCTGGCACGGCGGGCCGCCACCCAGAAATGTTACCAGAGGAAACCCTGCAGAATGTGAGGTGCAATATTTCTGGCCATGACTTTTATTAAATATAATGCATGATATTAGGAAGGTACTTTCTAGCTCCCTAATTTTACAATCTTAGACTTAACAACAATAGTTTAGCTGTGTGGCCCACTGGTAAGCTAGCTTTCTCCTGATTGGCTGGCTCTCACAAATTGCAACACTAAAAAGGTTAAAAAGTAGGGATGGGAATCGCAAGGGATCTCACGGTTTGATTCAAATCACGATACTTGGGTCACGATACAATCCTATCACGATTAAACAATAATCACGATATTGCAATATTGAGTATCACAATACCATGGCTTTCATTTTTTTTCACCTTATTCAACCTCATATCATGTCCCAAAGTAAAACAGTTGACATCTCTTTCATATAATAAAGTATTCTCGGGGCTTCATTTTCCGGGGAGACTCATTTCTGCACACAGGGAGGGTGGTGGACTCTCACTACAGCTATGTTGATATGACTCTGTGGACTCTTAAAAAGCAGCTGAAAACTTTTTTGTTTAAGGAGGCTTTCCACTGAGTTTCAATTCAGCTGCTTTTTAATGGTAAGTCTGATATTTTTAAATTATTTTAATGTTGTGTTTAACATGTTTTTATATTTTTTAAATTATTTTTATCTGTCAAATTCCTTTTATCCTATTTTACCGTACAGCACTTTGTGATTATATGTCTCGGAAAAGTGCTTCATAAATAAACATTAGTTATTCTCCAGCGCTGCTCGCAAGCTCCATGCTGGTGTGTTTTTTAGCTTAGCCACTACTAGCGCTGATCTGAGACGTGTCCTGGCCCCCGTGTTTTTTTGTTTTGTTTTGTTTTGTTTATTTTCTGTGCATCGCTTCTTGCGGGTTGTGTGTAGGGCTGCAACTAACGATTATTTTGGTAGTCGAATAACACTGGTTAACACCAAATTTATTGTCTAAGTTTTTTTAGCTGATTTAGGACAATTTTGATGTGCTGAATCCAAAAATCACATTGGTTTTGCTCAATCAGGTCAATTTTTTGAACTATGGCCACATGTTTTTTACATTTTTGTTTCCATGTACGGGTATTTTCGCTTTATATGATGCAAAATTCTTTTTTATATCTTGAAATTCTCTGAATTTTGAACAATGATGATGTAACATTCAATTTACATGTACTTACCTTTATCAGTGTCTACTATTCAATTTACAGCACAACTGTACAACTGCTGTACAGCTGCTTACAACTTAGCATAAAAACCTGACCTGATCAAGAGAAACGGATGTCATTTTCGGATTCAGCGGTGCAAACTTGTCTTAAATTAATTGAAAAACACAGACAACTTACAAACAGATTATTTTTGTTATGTTGTGTAATCTAAAGATTATTTTTTCGATTAGTCGACTAATCAAAAAAAACAAATTTTTCTCATGTCCACCATCTCTGCTTCCTGTTGGGGCTCTAGTGTATATTTTACCTCACCCACTGTTTAAGCCTGCACACCTATGAAAATCACCTTGTCAGTCCCTGCTTTAATATAACATTTTATAAGCAGTTTCTAGAGATAAATACAAAAAAAAACAAAAACAAAAAAAAAACCAAGAAAGCTGTATTAAGTATCACAAGTTTAAGGTTATATATCAGTATATCATGGACAGCATAATGCCTAATATCAATTAAACAATTGATTAAATATCTTACAACTGAATTACTGATCTGCTCCAACCCACAAACTAAAATTAGGTGGAAGTTTTCTGTAAGTGCTTTTTTAACAATATAATTTAGAAAGGTAAACCTTCATATTCAGTATACACTGCACTTAAGAGTGATATTTCAAGCCGTTTGATTTAATTTTGATGATGATGCTTGTAGATTTTTATTTATTAAATTACAAATTGGGATATTCTAATTAACCCAGATACACTAATATTCAGAGTGAGGGCTAGTATTAATGAAGATGAAAAAAAGATAGTGACTCCTGTAATTCAGACTCCATGTCTCCAGACTCCCTCGGAATGTGGTTGAAGTTCTTCCGGAGGTGGGAGTTGAAGACCTCCCGGACAGGGGCCTCAGCCAGACGCTCCCAGCACACCCTCACTATACGTTTGGGTCTACCAGGTCTGAATGGCTTCCTCCCCTGCCATCGGATCCAACTCACCACCAGGTGGTGATCAGTTGACAGCTCTGCACCTCTCTTTACTCGGGTGTCCAAGACATACGGTCGCAGGTCTGATGATACGATAACAAAATCGATCATCGACCTGCGGCCTAGGGTGTCCTGGTGCCAGGTGCACATAATGGAGACATGGAGTCTGAATGGGCCATGTTCTCCACCTCTGTTGTCGAAGCGGCGGCCCAGAGCTGCGGCCGCAAGGTGGTCGGTGCATCTCGTGGTGGCAACCCCCGAACCAAGTGGTGGACACCAGTGGTGAGGGGGGCCATTAAGCTGAAGAAGGAGTCCTATCAAGCTTGGTTGGCTTGTGGGACTCCCGAAGCAGCTGAGGTGTACCGGCAGGCCAAGCGGAGTGCAGCTCGGGTGGTTGCTGAAGCAAAAACCCGGGTATGGGAGGAGTTCGGTGAGGCCATGGAACAAGACTTTCGGTCGGCTTCAAAGAGATTCTGGCAAACTGTTCGGCGGCTCAGGAGGGGAAAGCAGCTCCCCGTCCACACTGTGTATGGTGCGGATGGGACACTGTTGACTTCAACTGGGGATATCGTCGGGCGGTGGAAGGAATACTTCGAGGATCTCCTCAATCCCACTGATACGCCTTCCACAGAGGAAGCAGGGTTTGGGGACAAGGGGGATGACTCGCCTATCACAGGGGCTGAGGTCGCCAAGGTGGTTAAAAATCTCCTTGGTGGCCGGGCCCCAGGGGTGGACGAGATTCGCCCCGAGTACCTCAAGGCCCTGGATGTTGTTGGGTTGTCATGGTTGACACGCCTCTGCAACATTGCGTGGAGGTCGGGGGCAGTGCCTTTGGCATGGCAAACCGGGGTGGTGGTTCCTCTCTTCAAAAAAGGGGACCGGAGGGTGTGCTCCAACTTTAGAGGGATCACACTCCTCAGCCTCCCTGGGAAGGTCTATGCCAAGGTACTGGAGAGGAGAGTCCGGCCGTTGGTCGAACCTCGGATTCAGGAGGAGCAATGTGGTTTTCGTCCTGGCCGTGGCACATCGGACCAGCTCTTTACCCTCTCGAGAATTCTTGAGGGTTCGTGGGAGTTTGCCCAACCAGTTTACATGTGTTTTGTGGACTTGGAGAAGGCATTTGACCGCGTCCCTCGTGGATTTTTGTGGGGGGTGCTTCAGGAGTATGGGGTATCGGGCTTGTTGTTACGAGCTATTCGGTCTCTGTACGACCGTTGTGAGAGTTTAGTTCGTATCGCCAACACTCGGTCGGAGTCATTCCCAGTGAGAGTTGGACTCCGCCAGGGCTGCCCTTTGTCACCGGTCCTGTTCATAATTTTTATGGACAGGATTTCTAGGCGCAGCCAGGGAATGGAGGGTGTCATGCTTGGTGACCACAGGATCTCATCTCTGTTGTTTGCAGATGATGTTGTCCTGTTGGCTTCATCCAGCAATGACCTACAGCTCTTGCTGGGACGGTTTGCCGCTGAGTGTGAAGCGGCTGGGATGAGAATCAGCACCTCCAAGTCCGAGTCCATGGTCCTCAGCCGGAAAAAGGTGGATTGTCCTCTCCGGGTTGGGGACAGGCTCCTGCCCCAAGTGGAGGAGTTTAAGTATCTTGGGGTCTTGTTCACGAGTGAGGGGAAAATGGAGCGAGAGATCGACAGACGGATTGGAGCAGCATCTGCAGTGATGCGGACGTTGTACCGGTCTGTTGTGGTGAAGAGGGAGCTTAGTTCTAAGGCAAAGCTGTCAATTTACCAGTCAATCTACGTTCCTACTCTCACCTATGGTCACGAGCTTTGGGTAATGACCGAAAGAACGAGATCGCGGATACAAGCGGCTGAAATGAGCTTTCTCCGTAGGATTGCTGGACTCACCCTCAGAGATAGGATGAGGAGCTCAGTCATCCGGGAGAGGCTCAGAGTAGAACCGCTGCTCCTCCACATTGAAAGGAGTCAGTTGAGGTGGTATGGGCATCTGATTAGGATGCCTCCTGGACGCCTCCCACTTGAGGTGTTTCAGGCACGTCCCACTGGGAGGAGACCCCGGGGCAGACCCAGGACTCGGTGGAGAGACTATGTCTCCCAGCTAGTCTGGGAACGCCTTGGTATCCCCTCTGAAGAGCTGGAGCAGGTGGCTGGGGAGAGGGAAGTCTGGGCTTCTCTGCTTGAACTGCTGCCTCCGCGACCCGGACCTCCGGAAAAGCGGTAGAAGATGGATGGATGGATGGATGGACTCCTGTAATTCAGTCATTTACTGCATTCACCACCTCGTTAGCTATGACTTAAACAGCTCAGCCCTCAGCAACCAGAGAGCTTATTGTCAAACAGGCAAGCAACAGCACGTACTAACAGTATTGAAATTTTTCTAATGCTTGAAACAGTTGACCAGTGAAAATAAGCGGCGCTAACTTTCTTTACTTGCTAAAAATGACGAAGCAGAAGCAGCCGTTAATGTTGCGGCTCCTGGGTGCCATCGTTTCAGATGCTCATGCGTCACTGTAGTGCTGCCATGACAGGAAAGGTCTGCCTTGCAAAGTCTGCATTTTATTTGTTTAGTTCTTTGTTTCCAGTGAAATGTTCCAATACTACAGAAAGTTTGGGTCTGCTTTTTTTCAGCTCTGCTTCTATGCATTCATCCTTCCGCTTCGGCATGCTCAGTGCCGTAGGGCCATGCTGTGCTCCTCTTCTTCGTCACTGGAAATTGTTCACGCATGCCAGATAACAGAGGCGCTACTGCCCGCAGCAGTTCCAGTTGTGCATTGCAGTCGCAACTGAACATTTCCGCAGCATGCATATAAACTTTATAATTAATTTGTTGACAATAAAAATCTTTGTCGACAAATTTTTATTGTTGACGTTATCGACTATGTCGACTAATCATTTCAGCCCTAGCTGTGTGTCATGTCAAGGTCTTTCCTTCCATCTTTATTATAAAATCCCAAAAAGCTCCAACAGTTGAGCTAACTTTAAGCTCACTGCTAACTCCTAGCCTTCAAACCTGGCTGCAAATCTCGCAAGACAAGATATGACTTCACTTGACCGGGTTCTTGCTTTGTGCCTGAAAATGCAATTGCTTGAATACCCAAGAAAGAGAGTATGCAACCTTTACATGAATATATATAAAAGATCGATCCATCCATTTAGGTTAGTGTCAAGTATCGCAATCCATCACTGAACCAATATTTTGTCCCGCCCCTATTAAAAAGGTGTTTGACCTGTAAATTCAGATTTTGAAAAAGTCCATGTGATACAGAAAATTAGGGGAAAAAAGCATTATCCATCCACTTTAAATTCTTGACTTTCACTTCTACAGGCTAATAAAAGTAGATAAATACGAGCAACTTAAGCTTTACAATGCTACGTTTTCATTACTCCATCGTGGCTACTTGGAAAACATCTTAATATACAGTCTGTGCAACATATTTACACCCACAAATGTACAGCTGAGCAGGGACCGCACCTCTAGCCCACACACTTTGGAAAAGATGAAGGCGTTCACACCCTGATATATATTTACAATCGCAATGTGTAACTCACTGGCATGTTCAAGCCTGCACAATTTGGCTTCAATAAAAAAAAACAAAACATACCACTGTGCAGATATTTACTCAGTGACATTAGCCCCCCCCACCCCAAAATAAACTTGTCTGAACATATTGAGCTCCCATTCCCCTGGCAAGCATTTATCGAGAATGTGATGTATGACACAGCAACCTCCCGCCTTCATACACACTTTGGGTTACAATTGCAGGAGTGTTTAAACACTGCCGGATTTTTTTTTTTCCATCATAGGGGCCTTGAAAAAGAAATATAGCCACTGACTTCTCTGATAAAAACTAATTTCCAGTGAAGGTAATTCAGTACCCACAGCGTTACTCTGCAATTACTGTAATGACAACATAATGGTAATGCTTAACACTGCCACAATATGCTTTTAAGCTGTCATTACCTTGAGAATTGCAATGTCATTACACCCATATGTGGACACTGCAAATTTCAGAGGGAAAAGAAAAAAAGCGGCAGCAAAAAGGGAAAAAAAAAACTGTCAAAGTGCAGAAAAGCACAGATTTAATCTTATTTACTTCATGCTTTTGCGTTAACCAAGAGACTCCATGTCCTATAGAAGTTTTTTAACACCTGCATTTTATCTAATAAACAGCAGGAGGTGCCTCCTTTAGTTGCAAAATTTAACTGAAATTGAACTTAGTAATTATTTTTCAAAGTTAATTTGGGGTTTTAATATATTTTCCTAATATAACATGATGCCAACTTTAATTATAGCCTCCATTAAAGCAATTAAATCAGTTGATAATGATTACCATGTTCTACAATGTGGTTTAGGAAGCTCTATTTTGAAGCCTCTGTTTTAGTATTATGAATGCTTGTATTTATTTATTTCATTTATTATCTATGAATACCTGCTAGATGGGTTAAGAAACCATGACCTTCAAAGATGGGAAATGCTGGCCCCCATATTTGTTCAGGCCCTTCACTAGAATCAGCTGCGCCAGTGAATTCCTGCAAGGAATATGCATTAGGAGGACTTTACTTTCTGGACCCAGGATTTTCCATCTCTGGCATTCTTGTTTGCATATACTACATACAGACACCAGTAAGTGCTAATTGATGCCAAGTCATATCAAGAAAGCTCTGATTGAGCAACATGTTATTTCAGTCTTTTACTGGGCATTCTTGTTTTAGTTTATATGGACTGGCATTTGGAGCAAACTTCAAATGATCTTTTGCGTGATTTAAGGTTTTTGGCTGTTGAGTAATATCTTCAAATGATCTGACTGCTTGTCTTAAAGTCAGATCCACCAGTTACATTACTACTGTAGCTCACGTAGTGGCGAATGCTGGTGAACATAGCGATTTTTGGTTTCGTCAGTGTTTGTAGAAAGTTGCCAAACAGTTTGCAAAGTTTTTAAAGTCCATCCATCCATCCATTTTCGGTTGCAGATGAAGCAGCTCAAGCAGAGAAGCCCAAACTTCCCTCTCCTCGGCCACCTGCTCCAGCTCTTCAGAGAGGATACCAAGATGTTCCCAGACCAGCTGGGAGACGTAGTCTCTCCAGCGTGTCCTGGGTCTGCCCCAGGGTTTCCTCCCAGTAGGACGTTCGCAAAATACCTCAAGTGGGAGGCATCCAGGGGCAGCTCAGTGGAGCAGTGTTTAGCACAGTGGCAGCACAGTAAGCAAGTCACAAGATCGATTCCACTCTTGACCATCGTGGGTTCAATCCCACCTCCTGACCATGGGTGACCCTTCTGTCTGGAGTCTGCGTGGGTTTATCCTGGGTACTCCGATTTCCTCCCACAGGCCAAAAACATGCAAGTTAGGTTAATTGCAGACTCTAAAGTCGCCCTAGGTGTGAATGTGTGTGTAAATGGTGAAGGGATTGGTGCCGTACCGTGGCTGCCTCATCCATCCAGGTGGATGCCCTGAATTTCCCTCTGGGGATCAATAAAGTATACAAAATGCAAAAAAAAAAAAAAAAAAAATCCAGGAGGCATCCTGATTAGATGCCCAAACCACCTCAGCTGGCTCCTTTCGATATGGAGGAGCAGCGGTTCTACTCTGAGCCTCCCAGATGACTGAGCTCCTCACCCCATCTCTGAGGATGAGTCCAGCAAACCTACAGAGAAAGGTTATTTCACCCACTTGTATCCGTGATCTCATTCTTTTGGTTATTACCCAAAGCTCATGACCATAGGTGAGGGTAGGAACGTAGATTGACTGGTAAATCGACAGCTTTCCTTTATAGCTCAGCTCCCTCTTCACCACAACAGACCGGTACAACATCCGCATCACTGCAGAGACTGGCAGTGTTTCCTCTGGCTTAAAGACCTTGGTGCAGTGGCAACATATTTTTCCGGGGGGGGGGGGTGTGTTAGGGGTAGAAAACACATGACACGGTTGTAACCGGAATATGTTAATTTTACACTCATTCATCTTCTAACGCTTAATTCTTTTTTTGAGTCATGGGGGGGTGGCTGGAGCCTATCCCATCATCTTTGGGCGAGAGGCAGGGTACACCCTGGACAGATCTCTTTTTATTTTTTTTTTAATTTTGCACAGTAATATTGCATAATGGAACCTACCATTTGAAATATTGTACAACCAAGGCTTGAATGTTGGCATATTGGGGAAGTTGGGGTCCCACCCAAATGTCCTGTGTTTGGACTTTTTACTAGTGCCATCTTTCCTCCCTCTGCTCTCACCTCTCCTGGACCCTCTGCCTGAACACTTTCCTCTCCTTGGCTCCTCTCTTTTGTCTCATCTTTCCCTCTTTGAGCTCTGTCTAATTCAGGTTCTCTCTCTGTCTATGGTAGTATACAAACAGGTTAGAAAATACCAAGTGTCATGTTTTGTCCTGCATAATTTTTTTCATGGTTTGCATAAATAACCAAAATGTGTATCCATCCATCCATCCATCCATCTTCTTCCGCTTTTTCCATTGACGAAGAGTAGGAAAGGGAAGGGAAAAAAACATTTGTAATAGTAATTTACTCATTCATACTTAAATTATATGATCAGAGGTGTGTATAGTAGCCAGAAATTCTACTCATGTAAAAGCAGTGCTATGAAATTAATAATTAAAAGTAGACAACCAAAAATATCTAGTTGAGTTAAGGGTACAAAGAGCACCCACTTAAAAACTTGAGTAATGACTTCAGTCTTGAAGGTTTGAGGTTTTTCTCCAAAATTTAAAACAATTTTCTTATAGTTTTCTACTTTTCTCTGTAAATTTATCTAAATCTGCAACCATTTTCCTCAATTTTGTAATTTTCTTTTGTAAAATTATGACTTTTCTTGTACATTTGAGACTATTATAAGTTAGTGGATTATTTTATGGTTAATGTTATCTTTTTTTAATCCAATCCAACTTTATTTATAAAGCTCTTTAAAAATGACAGTTGACACAAATTGCTGTACATCAACGATAAATAAAATATTAAAACAATGAAATACAGCTAAAGTACAAAACAGCACAAACAAAACAATAGTCATACAAGAGAAACAATAAGAAAAATAAAATCAATGTCTCAAACTCGGTCAAAAGCCAGAGAATAAAAATGGGTTTTAAGAGGAGTTTTAAAATTGGACAGTGAAGAGGCCTGTCTGGTGGACAAAGGCAGATTATTATAAAATTACTGTTTTTTTTTTAATAAATGTGAAACAGAATGTGGAATGTGTCATACAATTTAAACTTTAGACCGTAATTTTGTAGAGCCAGAACAGAACAATAGCTTTAACTCTGAATTCAAAGAAATATAATTATTAAAATTATATTTAAAGAAATAAATTAACTTAAATGACCAAATATGCAGTTATTGCTGTTACAATATTTCTATATATTTATAGTTTTTTAGAAATCTCCTCACTACCCAGACAGCAGGAAAAACCTCCCTTGTTTTGAAATCCAAATGTTGGCATGTTTAGTTTGTCTGAAGGCTGCTCACGGATTAAAGTCATTGACTTTGTGAATTTCGGTCTTCTTAACTTGCCAGGTGCATAATAATGAACATAAATTATTAGTTAATATTGCAGTAGCTGGTGAAGTAATCCTCAGCGATTCATCAGTCACTCTTGCCTTTCCCTGCAATGAAGTCTAACCAGACCTGTTAGCTAAGCGACTCCTCATTGTTGCTTCAGTTACCAGCAGGTTAAAACCACCATAAATGCCTCCACTGCTTATCTCTTGTACGTTTTTCCGCGTTTAAAGTACTTTAATAAGCTCATGCTTCTCTTGGACAGCAACGCTAGAGAGACACTCTCTGCCTGCAGAAACGGTCATGCAGGCACCAGGCGGGCAGGGCTCTTCCGGGCGGATGACAGTCACGCGCGTTGTTCGTGTACGTGCTTGTGGAGTGTTTCTTTCATATTTAATTTTTCTTAAATTAATTTATCATAGGCGTGGCGGCATACTTCCTTAGGGAGGCATACCACCGCACAGAAATGTTACCAGAGGAAACCCTGGGCTGCTCCGATCCGTCTGTTGATCTTTCACTCCATTCTCCCCTCACTTGTGAATGAGACCCCGAGATACTTAAAGTTCTCCACTTGGGGCAGGAGCTTGTCTCCAACCTGGAGAGGACAGTCCACTTTTTTACGGCTGAGGACCATGGACAATGACTTGGAGGTGCTGATTCTCATCCCAGCCACTTCACACTCAGTAGCAAACCGCTCCAGCAAGGCATGTAGGTCATTGCTTGTTGAAGCCAACAGGACACCATCATCTGCAAAAAGCAGAGATGAAATCCTGTGGTCACCGAGCATGATACCCTCTGATTCTTGGCTGCCACTAGTTATCCTGTCCATAAAAATTATGAACAGGATCGGTGACAAAGGGCAGCCCTGGCAGAGTCCAACTCTCACTGGAAGTGAGTTTGACTAGGTGTTGGCAATACGAACCAAATTCTTGCAACTGTCGTATAAGGACCAAAAAGCTCGTAACAACGAGCCCAATACCCCATGATGATGAATGAATAAAAAAAAGAAGTTTTTTTTAAATTCATTCATTAAGTCCCAAACAATTTTTTTTTGTTGCCAAAAATGTTGGAAATGTTCAAATTTTTTGGCAAATGTATTTTTCCTCAAACGGTTGTAATATATTTGTATATGGTTGTAATGTGTTCCGCTTAAGTTCTTTTTAGTTTGCCAAGTAGTGAACACGAGCAACTGTTTAAGAACCTTTACGAAAAAACTGACCTTAAAAACTGTGAACTGTTTTGCAACCTTTTACAAACCCTGACAAAGTCCAAAAAGCACAGCATTCCTGAACGTTCCTCAGCATTCACTGCTCTGTGACATACTAGCTTGATTTTCACTGACATTCGTCAGAAAAGTTGGCAAAACCAAAAGTCACTACATTCGTCAGTATTCAGTGCACCGTGAGAGTCCACCCTTAGGGATTTATCAATGCAACATTTTTTTCAGAAGTATGAGTACTTCAGCTTGAGTATTCACCAAGTTTTGGTACCAATACTTGATAAAATGTTGGGTCTTGGTCTTGATTTGGTCTCAACTTAATCTTGACCCTTTATTGGCCCTGTCTTGGTTTTGGGAGGTCTTGGCGAGGTCAACTCTAATTTCTACATCACTATACTACTACTACTAGTCAAGGAGCAACTGTGATATTTAAAATACAATGTTCCACATCATTCATACTGTAATTTCCCAGTTTGGGATCAATAAAGTACATCTATCTATATATCTACGTATCTAGACCTTTTCACCGTCCATCAGAGTATTGGGTGTATTTAGGGGGGAAAATGTTCAAGATCATGTTAACTGATAATTTTCTTTTGTTTTCACTTTTCCCACAGATACCTTGGTAATATCATTATCATTGTATATTTCAGACCACAATAATCATGAAGTATAAATCCTGTTCCTGTTCTAGTAGTTAGTGCACAATAGGTCTCATTGTTTCTCTCGTGATCCAATTCAATCCAACTTTATTTCTAAAGCACTTTAAAAACAACTACAGCTGACACAAAGTGCTGTACATCAGGAATAAATAAAATGTGAAAGACATGTAAGACATAAAAATAAATAAAAAACAATAAAATACAACAAAAAACAAAACAAACAAACAAACAAACAAAAAAACAAGACAGGTAAAAATGACAATCATATAATAAAAGAAACAAGTAAAATCAATGTCTCATGCCGGGTTGCAGGCCAAGGAGTAAAAATGAGATTTAAGATAAGTTTTAAAAAATGGACAGTGAAGGAGCCTGCCTAATAGGCAGAGGAAGAGTATTCCACAGTTTAGGAGCAGCAACAATCAATCAATCAATCTTGGTATCTCCAGGAGCAGATGATCAGCTGACCTGAGAGACCGAGCAGGAGTGTAAGGATGAAGCAGCTCAGAGAGCTAAGGCGGTGTAAGGCCATTTAATGATTTAAAAACAAATTAAAGAATTTTAAAATGAACCCTAAAGTGCACAGGCAGCCAGTGAAGGGAAGCTAAAATAGGTGTAATGTGCTCCCTCTTACATGTTCCAATTAAATGATGTGCAGCTGCATTCTGAACCAACTGGAGACATGAGAGGGGAGACTGGCTGACTCCAAAATAAAGTGCATTACAGTAATCCAGCCAAGATGTAATGAAGGCATGGATTACTGTTTCAAAGTGAAAGGATGGGTTTAATAGAATAGAATAGGCTTTATTGTCATTGTCATTGTACACCTGTACAGTACAATGAAATTGTGGGTGCTCTACCAGGCTACTGCACAAATAAGTACGAGATAAGGATTAAATAAATAAAATAGATAAATAAAAATAGCCTGGGCTTATGAAAATATGCACAGGTAACCTTTGCCAATTCCCTTAAATGAAAAAAAGCTGCACTTCACTACTGCAGCAATTTGACGATCTAATTTAAAATCACTGTCCGTCTTAAAACCCAGATTAGTAACAGTAGGTTGGACAAACCCTGCCAAGGGTCTCAGGTCAACAGAGGGGGACTCACAGGAGCCACTGTGTCCAAACACAATCACTTCTGTCTTCTTTTCATTAAAACTTAAGAAGTTTACTGTCATCCAATCTTTAATGTCGTTAAGGCATTCAAGAAGTGATTTAACTGAGAAAGCCTCCTGCCTTAATGGAACATAAATCTGACAGTTGTCAGTGTAACAGTGGAAGGAGATACCATGCTTCTAAGAACTGAACCCATTGGAAGCAGATAAAGTGAAAATTGCAGGGGCCCTAAAATTGTGCCCTGTGGGACCCCACATGACAGGGAAGCAGAGGAGAATTTAGAGCCAGCAAGACTTAAGCTGGATTCATTCTGCACCTCCGCTGTCCACGTACGTGCAACCGGAAACCTTGTGTGACGAAATTTACGTCATCGTCTCCACTCCTTGAGTGTACGTGGGGCTCTACTGTGGATGAACACGTGCAGCCCATATTTTATGACCCTGTGGCCTGCCCATGATCTGAACGCATTGACAGAGTATGCACAAGACTGAATGTCCCATTCATGAGATGGCGCTACCAACACAGCATACAAAGTAGATGAGGAAGACAATACGCAGGCAGAAGATGAGAATAAACATACATGAATCCTTTTGCGGGGCAGCGCGGTGGCGGAGTGGTTAGACCTGCGGCAGCAGAGCAACTTACCCTTGGCCGGGGGATCCTGGGTTCGATCCCAGCCCCCGACCAACAGTGACCTCTGTGGAGTTTGCATGTTCTCCCCGTGTCTGCGTGGGTTTACTCCGGGATTTCTCCAGTTTCCTCCCACATGCCAAAAAAAACAAAAAAAAACATGCAAGTTAGGTTAATTGGCATCAAACTGGGGATTCTAAATTGTCCTTAGGTATGACCGTGAGAGTGAATGGTTGTCTGTCTCTCTGTGTTGGCCCTGCAATGGACTGACGATCTGTCCAGGGTGTACCCTGCCTCTTGCCCAAAGATGCTGGGATAGGCTCCAGCCCCCCGCGACCCGAAAAGGATTAAGCGGTAGAAGATGAATGAATGAATCCTTTTGCAGCAGCAGCAGCAGCTTGAATGGAGAAGAGCACTGGAAAACAGTAATTCTTCCTTTTTCTTGAAACAACGCCATTGTTGTTGCTACAAAAAAATGTGCGTCACTCTTGTGTTTTATAGCCGGTGAACAAACTGGCATGTTAGTGCATTTGCGCAACCCATAGGGCTGGGGTGAAACTACTAACTAACTAACTAACCTGCACTTATATAGCGCTTTTCTAGTCACAAAGACCACTCAAAGCGCTTTCATTAATACTAACCCTCTATTCTAAGGGCCTATAGGAAACAAATATCTAGGGACAATTTAGAACAGCCAATTAACCTAACATGCATGTTTTTGGCATGTGGGAGGAAACCGGAGAAATCCCGGAGTAAACCCACGCAACACGGGGAGAACATGCAAACTCCACACAGATCACTGTTGGTCGGGGGCTGGGATCGAACCCACGATCCCACGATCCCCACAATCCCCTGACCAAGGGTAAACTGTGCTGCCGCAGTGCTAACCACTGCGCCACCGTGAATAACAGTTGTGTGCATGCATCAACTGCTTGGCCTGGTAGACGAAAAAAGTGAGCATGTACAATGCCGCGTGTATGTCGGGCTCATCCAAAGCGCACGCGGACCAAAGCAGACTAGAGGGGAATTGCAGCATGAATAAGGCTTAACACACATGGGTCTATCGGTTAAATAAGACCTAAACCATTCCAATGCAGTACCAGAAACACCCACAAGATGCTGCAGGCAAGAAATTAAAATGTCATGGTCCACAGTATCAAAAGCGGCGGTTAGGTCTGGCAGAACAAGAACCACATACTCACCGAAATCAGATATCAAAACGATGTCATTAAAAACACTTAATAGTGCTGACTCTGTACAATGTAGGGTTTTAAAACCAGATTGAAACACCACTGCTATGATGATGAGGATGTCATTATCATCATCATAGCAGTCTGTCGGGAGTGACGATGACTGTTTCATTTAGGTTTGATCAGATTCCTCCATGCGTCTCTGTTCTTCGCCCTCCACTGCCAGGAACTAATAATAATAATAATAATAATGCATCAGATTTATATAGCGCTTTATCATAGACACTCAAAGATGCTTTACAAGTAGATACATTATTCATTCACTCCAGACAGACAACGGTAGTGGCGAGCTACTACTGTAGCCACAGCTGCCCTGGGGCAGGCTGACGGAAACGTGGCTGCCAATCAGCGCCAACGGCCTCTCCGGCCACCACCAAACATTTATACACATTCATACCCTGTGTTATGGACACAGGAGGCAAGGTGGGTAAAGTGTCTTGCCCAGGACACAACGGCAGGATATCTGGGGAGAGCGAGAGTCGAACCGCCAACCATCCGGTTATTGGACGACCTGCTCTACCTCCTGAGCCACTGCCGTCCCTTGTTAACCCTGGCAACGTCCGAGTTGGTATGAGTTGCTTTCTGACTGAGCATTTCATGAAACTGCTTGCAAAGTAGAGGAATTAGATGAAGGCTGTGATCTCATTTTGTGTTCCCCTATTTAACTCCTGACTTCATGTCAGGTCAGGCATTGGTTTACTTGCTACCGGATAACCATGAAAACCGGTACTACCTTTCTCATGGATCAGGCCGTCGGCGACTCAACTGGCAACCCCGCTCTTCCGGGGGCATGGAGGGTGAAACTGGGCATCCTGGCAGAACTAAAAACAATATCTGTCACAGGTCTGTGGTGGACCACTCCCAGTTACACGGGGTGAGACTGGACATCCTGGCAGATAAGCACGTCTGTTGCAAGGTCGGTGGTGGACTTTTGCCAGTCGGTGCATCGTGACATGCACTACACAAAGAGCGGAGATAAACAAACCTATTATCTGGTCAGTCACTGCAACAGATACTGGAGTCAGTTTGTCTTGGCCTGTCCTTGCCACTGATAATACCTCTTTCTGCCAGGATATCATACTCATCCAAAAAAAAACCTTCAACTGGAAATAAACTGTTTTCTCCAATATTTTTGAGATAAATGGCAGCTTGGAGATTGGCCTAAAATTAGCCAACACAGTGTGATCAAGTCTGACATTGAATCATCGCTCGTATTGGTACATATTTATACTTCCGGTGCCACACGAGTAGGCTGCCTTTTTGCAACAGCAGATCAATTTCTTCCTATTTCTATTTACTATCTGGCTTCTCTTGCTAATCTTTCTGATCTGGCGACACCTTATCCATCACGGACGGACGGACACATGGATCGCCCAAATGTCTCCTGAGCCGGCAGACGGAGCCACTGTTTTTAGCAGGATACATTACAGCAGAGACCAGCTGTTAGCACTTAACCGGACCAAGATGCTAGCACAAGACTTTGACATACTGGGTGAAATAAGACAGAAACGACGTGGATGCCATGCCGGAGCAAGACGGCGGACGAGAAATATAAGGTACAGACCTGTCCTTCCATCCGTTATTATGGGGAATGTACGATTGCTACTCAATAAGACAGATGAGCTAACGGCTATGGCTCGTTACCAGAGCGTCCTCAGAGAGATTAGCATGATGTTGTTTACTGAGACGTGGCTAACAGAACTAGCAACAGATGCTAACATCAAACTGAAGGGCTTCCACGCAATACGGGCAGACCGGACACCAGACAGTGGGAAGGCGAGGGGCGGAGGAGTGATAATGTATGTCAATAACAGCTGGTGCAGACCGGGACATATCACGGTTAGAGAACAACACTGCAGCAAAGACATTGAGTTGCTAGCTGTTAGCATGCGGCCTACTTATCTTCCAAGGGAATACTCACACATGATCTGCATTGTTATTTATGCAAATCCGACGGTGAATGCAGAGACAGCGTGTGATGCCATCCACTCAGTCACTGGCAGGCTGCTGACAGAACACCCAGATGCTCTACTCCTCATCTCCGGTGATTTCAACCATATTTCACTGTCCCCCATTCTGCCCACATTCACCCAGTATGTCACATGCCACACTAGAGACAATAAAACACTGGACTTATTCTATGCAAACACTAAGGAGGCGTACACCTCATCACCACTTCCCCCACTCGGGAAATCGGATCACAACTTGGTTCATCTCCTGCCGGTGTACAAACCCCTAATACGCAGACAACCTCTGGTCATGCGCACGGTGAAGATATGGTCTGAGGAGGCAATGGACACTCTAAAGGACTGTTTTGTAACCACTGCCTGGGAGCAGCTCTGCCATCCACATGGTGAGGACATCGATGGCCTCACTCACACCATCACGGACTACATCAACTTCTGTGTGGACAACACCGTAACCACCAAGACCATACGGTGTTGCTCGAACAACAAACCCTGGATCATCCCTGAGATAAAAACACTTCTGAGAGAGAAGAAGAGGATCTTCAGGTCGGGGAACAGGGAGATGCTGAAGTCCGTACAGAGGGAGCTGAGGTGGAAGATCAGAGAAGGTAAGGACAGCTTCAGGAAGAATATGGAGGACAAGCTGCAACGGAACAACATCGGCAGGGTCTGGAGAAACCTTAAAACCATCTCTGGGCTCCAGAATACCTCCTCCCAGGCCACGGGGGGCATGGAGTGGGCGAACAATCTGAACCTGTTTTTTAATAGGTTTGACCAACCGCCCTCCCCCCCGCCTGCACACCAACCACTGCTGCCTCTATAGTCATCAAGACCTGCTGTCTACACCCCGCTCCACCAAGACCCCCCCACTCCCAACACACAGCCTCCCAACCTGACCCTCACTAAGACCCAGGTGAGGACGGAGCTGAGGAAGATCAAGGCGAGGAAGGCCTCGGGACCGGACGGCATCAGCGCGAAGCTCCTCAAGTCCTGCGCAGACCAGCTGTGTAGGATTGTGGAGCACATCTTCAACCTGAGCCTGAAGCTGGGGAGTGTACCACAGTTGCGGAAAACATCTTGTGTGGTACCTGTACCAAAGACTTCCCACCCCAAAGACCTGAACAGCTACAGACCAGTGGCCCTGACGTCTCACATAATGAAGACCCTGGAGAGACTGCTCCTTGCTCACCTCCGCCCTCTGGTGGGACCAACGATGGATCCACTCCAGTTCGCCTACCAGCATGGCATTGGGGTGGAGGATGCAGTGATCTTCTTCCTTCACCGGTCCCTGTACCACCTGGAGAAGCCCGAGAACGCGGTGAGGATCATGTTCTTTGACTTCTCCAGTGCTTTCAACACCATCCAACCGATGATCCTGAAGAACAAGCTACTGTGCACAGGGGTGGACCAGCACCTGTCATCATGGATCCTGGACTACCTCACTAACCGGCCCCAGTTTGTGAGAACCCGGGATTGTGTGTCCGACACAATCACTGGCAGCACGGGGGCCCCCAGGGAATGGTATTGGCTCCCTTCCTGTTCACCCTTTATATTGCGGACTTCTCACACAACTCAACACACTGCCATCTACGGAATTTCTCTGACGACTCTGCGATCGTCGGCCTCATCTCCAACGGAGATGAAGCTGAGTACAGAGGACTTATCCAGGACTTCGTGGACTGGTGCCATGGGAACTGCCTCCAGATCAACGCGAGGAAAACTAAGGAGCTGGTGGTGGACTGCCGCAGGCAAGGACAACCCCTCACATCACCAGTAAACATCCAGGGAACAGACATTGAGATGGTGACATCCTACAAGTACCTGGGTGTTCATCTGAACAATAAACTAGACTTGTCACACAATACCGACGCACTCTACAAGAAGGGACAGCGCAGGCTGTTCCTACTGAGGAGTCTCAGGTCTTTTGGTGTACAAGGGGTGCTCTTGAAGACGTTCTACGACACGGTGGTGGCATCAGCCATCACTTTTGGAGTGGTCTGCTGGGGCAACAGCATTACAGCAGCCGATAGGAAGAGACTGAACAAACTGATCAAGAAAGCTAGCTCTGTCCTGGGGCAACACCTTGACCCAGTGGAGGAGATAGGAGAGAGAAGGATGATGGCTAAACTGTCATCTCTGCTGGAGTCTGAGCTCCACCCTATGCAGGACATACTGAACGCACTAAGGAGCTCATTTAGCAGTAGGCTACATCATCCTAGGTGTGCAACCGAGAGGTTTCGCAGGTCCTTCCTACCTTCGGCTGTCAGACTGTATAGCCTAAGCAGGGCTGCTCGCAGAGATAGCAAAAAAAAAACAAAAAACATGACGACCTAATAGTATTGAATGCAAAAGAAGTAACAGACTTACACAAATGGTCCCCTCCAGTATACAACTAGGACAATATCAGTTGCTATGGAGGGTGACAATATGTATGGGTACATATTCATACTATGTAGGATAACGAAATGGACAGTTATGCTGTTTATTCCATCTAGCTACAATGCTCCGCACTGTGTATATATATTTATATATTTATGTGTACATATGTATATTCATTCATTCATTCATCTTCTTCCGCTCAATCCTTTTTGGGTCGTGGGGGGGCTGGAGCTTGGGCGAGAGGCAGGGTACACCCTGGACAGATCGCCAGTCCATCACAGGGCCAACACAGAGAGACAGACAACCATTCACTGTCACAGTCATACCTAAGGACAATTTAGAATCCCCAGTTTTGATGCCAATTAACCTAACTTGCATGTTTTTGGCATGTGGGAGGAAACCGGAGAAATCCCGGAGTAAACCCACGCAGACACAGGGAGAACATGCAAACTCCACACAGATCACTGTTGGTCGGGGGCTGGGATCGAACCCAGGATCCCCCGGCCAAGGGTGAGTTGCTGTGCTGCCGCAGTGCTAACCACTCCGCCACTGCGCCGCCCCATATGTATATTCATTGCTCTTATTTTCTTATCTTCTAAATTATTGCTCTGAGTGTTGCTATCCCTGTGCTGTTGCAATCCTGGAATTTCCCCATTGTGGGACTAATAAAGGCTTACCTTATTTATACCTCACATATTGGATGATCATTGCAAGTCAGACCATATATTTTATTTTTATCTTATAAAATGTATATCCAGTCATGTATTTTTTAATGAGATTTAGAATCATTGCCTAATAGGAGTGGGGGAGGGGGGAATTGATTCAACTTAATATCACAATACTTTATCAAAAATTATTAATAAATGTTGTATATACAAACATACCCATTTAGGTACCAGAGTGATAGAAACAAATTGACTTTTCAGTCCACTAGATAGTGCTAAATGCTCACTGTCTCCTTAGGTCAGCACAACAAAGGAGAGACTCCTCCAGTCTAGCCAGGAGTTGAACAACAAAGATCAGGATGGGAAATTGCATAACACTCAGCGCATTGCAAGATTGTGATAATGTTAAATCACGACCCAAGTATCGTGATGATATCATATCATAGGGCCTCTGGTGATTCCCACCCCTATTGTCTAGCTAACAACAATATCAGCTGGATGATAACATCTCGAATCAATACCACATTTAACTGAGTGCTATACCTTGGGTATGATTAATACCAAATTTTTTTGCTCTCATAGCTGACTGACAGGTTTTGTACTATAAATATGCTCAAGTGTTAAAGCAAACTGGTGGTATTACCTTTGGTCAGTGTTTACGTTTGACTTCTTTTTGTTCGGTGTCATTTTTATCAAAGCCAAAATATATCAAACACTGTTTTTTTTTTGTTTTTTTTTTATTGGGTGGGTGGGGGGGGGGGTTGAGTCATTTTGTTAGCATGATTTATGAGTTCTCCGAGTTGTGCAGTCACATGACTACATACATAAGTATTTTTAAGGGGACAGTGCATGAACAGACAAAAAAATGACACAGCTGACATGGGCAAGTTTGTATTAATTGTCTCTGAATATCAGTTTTGGTTATTTTTCTTGCGATTAACCACTCATCCCTATTGTGTGGCCTGCTTGTGCCTAATAGTCGACTTTTCGCCACAGTTTCTATAAGATAAATGAACTGTATTCATTGACAATGTGAACAAATATGTCTCTGATCATGTCTGCAGGTGGTCTACTTGATGGCGTCTTCAGTGCTTCCCTTAGTTCATTTCACGTGCTTCTGCACCACCTGATTCCAACATGATTTCTGTCGCTCAGCCGCCCCAACCCCCCCGTCCTTTTTCCCTGCATCCTTAGCTGCACCTTGCCTCCCTCTTTCCATCTATCCAAATTTTCTTTATTGGCATGACAGGGCTGGAGCAATGTGCCGTGATGCTGATATTCATATAATAATGCCATCAGATGCTGCACATACATTTAGAAGGCAGTCTCTGCTTATCATTTTTCCCCTCTCTACGCCCCCCTTCAGTCTCCTTTCTGTTTTGTTGACTTTTCCAATCGTTTTAAAATATGTTCTCTCCATGTTCTGCCCCAGCCTGCCACTCCACCACTCTGATTTCTCTGCTGTCCTCTGTTCCAGCGTGTCTGTCCCTTTATTCATCCCTCCCCGTCCCCAACACCATGTTGGCAATCAAATTAAATCATTTCCATTCACATGGCTTCTGACAGTGTTGTTTTTCAGTGCTGCCCAGTTTGTAACTGCACTGTATAGCCCTCTCCGTCTCTTTCTTCCCCTCTGTCTGCCTCCTTTCTCATTTTTTGCTCTTCGCCATGTTGGCAGGGCCCAATCTACCAGCTGATATCAGCATTCCTTGGCACTCTGCCAACTGGCAACACTGCAGGAGAGAAAAAAAAAGGAGGAGGGGGGAGAGACGGAGAGAGAGAGAGGGAGAGAATGAAAGAAAATTAGTGAATAATAGACGGAGGGAGGGAGCTAGAGAATGAGAGGGGGATGGGAGAAGTATGAATCAGGGAGAGAAAAGAAGGAAGACGGGGAGAGAAAGAACAATAATGGTGGATTAAGAAAGGACTCTGTGTGTGTGTGTGTGTGTTTATGTGATTGATATGGCGTGATATCCCTGTGAGTCATAGCTGAGCTAAAATGTCAACCGGCTACATGAGAATCTCTTTGTCATCGGCGCTCAGTGACACGCACATTAACAGATCCGTACAAACACACGTGACCGTACCGCTATACGAAAAAAATAAATAAAATAAAAATCCAGGTGACACACCTGCGAGCGCAGATGTTCCATTGTTTTACCAAAGTGATTTATGACCTTTTGTGTTTTGTCGTCGAGCGCCTTTGCTGCTGCCGCCGCTCCTCATCTCGACAGGCGAGTGATGGACAAAAAAAAAAAAAAACAACAACAACACAACAGCCCCTGTGCATAAATCCAGTCGAACTGCTGTGCACTCAAAATATTTGGGCGTGTAAGGGTGGCCCTGCCAAAGCGCTTGTACATTTCAATAAGTGGTATCGCACTTCACGATTTGGCTGACTCTGTTATTTGGGGTGGGGGGGGGGTGGGGGGTTGCAGTGCAGTCAACACAACTGTAGCATAAGCTCGCATTTGTAAATCACATAACAATTAAGCATGACTAAGCAATGTATGGGCAATCACACCCAGGCAGCAGAAACAGTGATTAGGTGCCTGCATACTGTGTCTATGCATGTGTGTACAGTGTGCTTTAAGCGAGGAGCTGCTACTGTATGAGTGCACAGGAAGGGCGTGAGGGGAAGTCAAAACACTGCGCGCCCATCCTGTTTGGGACAGTCCATGTCCTGTGGTGGCGGTGGTGCCCGTAACTCCTATACAAACACACGGAAATGCACACCGATACACACTGGTGCGCGTTCACGTCCCGGCTAATCGTTCCATATGTGCCAGCAGTATGCCGGAGTGTATGTTTGAACACATGCAGGAGGCAGAACAGGTGCTCACCTGTTACACGCTGAAGCGCGCTGACACCTCCGCACACTGAGGAGTAGGGGATGATCAAATGAAGATTTGCCTTCTCCGTAAGAAAATGTACGTGCGTTAAAAAGTGTTCAAAGCAAAATATGAGGATGCGGTTCAGCATTTAAGATAGAATACATGCCGAGTGTCTGCTACCTGCACTTTATTACTCACCGTTTCAAAGCATTACACTGATACAACTATTCCTAATTCACTTAAAGCTTTTAGTTAGATAATTGCTTCAGTGTGTTATTTTTCAAACTGGCAACCACTTCATTTCTGATTGCAAATGTGATATCTCTCCCTTTTTTTGCAGCCCAGTTCTCATTGGGTTTATTTACTTGTTTTTTTTTTTTTCTTTTTCCCACAGAAAATTAAAGGAGGAGGCTGCCACAGAAGTGTGTCCCCCCTCAGCAGAGACACTAAAGAATGGCATAGCATCACACACAATGCTGGTGAGTCTCTGCTGTTCCTATACGGACACATAAGCGCATTACAGATATGAGACTTAAAACTTTGCTGCTTCATCAGTCTGGTGAAAGGGAAGATGCACTCCAACTAAATGGTCCTGCTTAAAGCTTAATATAGACTCAATACACCTACAATATGACAGTTAGAGAATGACCCATAGTACTTTGTATTTCTGTACATTGAAATCTGTCATAATGGCAAATGTCAAAGGATTTTTATTTATTTACTTATATTTGCTACGCCAAGAAGGTTATGTGATTTTGTCCTGTGTTGTTTGCACCAGGATTACACAAAAAACTTATGGATAGGGCTGGGCAATTTGACCTTAAATCAACATTGTGGTTAATTGAACCTTTGATGTCAGTTTCGGGGGGGGGTTGCCTCCTTTCTTCTCCCTTATAGTTCACTGACAAGGCTTGTAATTAAGCAATATTTCGAGAGGTAGTCTGGTATCGATGAATATATATGCTGTGATTCGATAACAAATGAGCATAATATATTAAAGAATAAGCCCAATTGTCATTTCACACACATGTAACGAAATTAAATATTGTCCAATGTAGAAGTCAGTATTTATATACATTCCTCTTGAGATTTTGTGGGCCACATGACTCACACCGTTGGCTCGTTAGCTTATTAGCTTCTTAGCTGCGTTGAAGGAGTCCTTTACGCAGCGATGACTATGACGTCACCACATAGGGACTTTGAACCTCTAATTGGGATGGCAAATCTAACCTCAGCGTAGCCATTTTGGCACCCATGCCCAGTGTAAAACAGTCAAGATGACCCAGATAACGGTCAGAGGCTAACAGCGGTTTTGCTTCAGCACATTTCTGTTAGTTTGGTTTGATTCCCGCTCTGTCTGCTGTCTGCTTGTCGAAGTGTCCTTGAGCAAGACATTGAACCCCCAGTTGCTCCTGGTGGCCTGGTTAGCGCCTGTGTGTATGGCAGCTCTGCCACCAGCAGTGTGTGAATGGGTGGATAGTAGGATCTGTAAAGCGCTTTGGTCATCCTAGATGAAAAGAAAAGCGCTATATAAGTGAGCACCATTTACCATTTTCTCCTGCTTCCAAACAGCACTGACTGTGCTGCTTCTGGGCTTGCAGAGTCACTTGTCCTCATATGCAGGAGTCAAAGGGGTGGAGCATGAAAGCACTCTCACACACACACACACACACAGACAAAAACAGTAAGAAAAGAAAAAAGTGAAAAAAAAAATGAGCAAAAAAGAGTTTTTCAGTTAATTGTCCAGCTCTACTTATGGACATGTTTGCATGAAAATTATAGCAAATGTGCATCTTAGCCCAATCAGGAATTGAATGAATTTTTTGAACTGATCCAGACCACAATATGGATCCAGGATTTTATATATATATTCATTTATTTTACCCTCATTAGCCTGTGCAGATGTTTATTCAAATGTAGGCATTGGGCCTTGTGCAAGAATATGTTTGTATTAAATCCTTTGTATTTTATTAGTAGGCCGCAGTCACTTCAGATTCAACAAATGCTCATATGTCCTACAGAACTGTGTAAATAGCCCACGTAAAAATGATGAATTCCACCTGTATAAAATTATTCAACTAATTTAACGTTTTTAGGATTTTCATGCTTTTAATTGATAAATTAAACAGCCATATAGTGAAAACTAATGTTAGAATAATAGTAAATTTATTTGCTCATACAGTAATTCTTACAACTGGTCTCGACCACTCGTAACTTTTGTTAGCACCTGTACAACATTTCAAAATACAAGAAAATTGATGAAGTTCACGTAAATTGATCAAACATCACATTTACTAACAAATCTGTTAGTTTGGAGGACAACTGTCTCCGTATGGTGATACAATAGGAAACCATAAAGTGCTGCCATTGGACTTCATGTGGAGGTTCAGCCTTGGTGGAGGTATGCAGTCTCTGGCTGCTCTTGTTAACCTTGTGGCACTACTGTGCTGCTATCCATTGTCTCTAAAAAATACATATAATACATAAAATCAGCGGCTCGCCACTTTATCGTGGTGGTGGTGGGGGGTGGGATGTTGTGTGCTCTCATGATCCCAGGAGCTATATTTGTCAGCGGCTACTTGCCCTGGACCAGGCAACTGGTCCAAAGTGAAGGGCCAGAGCAAGGGTGGTCCAGTGGACCCCATGTAAAAGTTACAACAAAGATCCAGTGTACCCCACCTGGTTTTGGGGCCTGGAGGAGCCACCTGGATCCACCCTCCAGTGGGCTGTCCACCTGCAGGAGGGTTCGTGGGGATCATGGTGCTACGTGAACTGGGCGGCAATCTGGGCTACTATGCTTGGACTGGTGCCCCGTTACCCGGCCCCCTGGGTAAGTGGTAGAAGATGGATGGAAAATCAGTAATCAATCAGACACTGATTGATGAAGCTTTGAAATCGTGCCTTAGTGTGATAGCAGAATTACGCAACGTCAGATTAGGTGTCGATGGCCTCTATTATGCAAAGAGCCATTGTGAGTCATTTTTTTGTCCAAAAAAATCAGCATGGAGTCACGAAACATAAGAGTGTAAGAATGAAAATAATGCAGATGCGTTACAAACATAAACTGACCTGTCAACATTACCAATAGATGACTGTTATTTGTTGTTTTTCTTGTAAATTTGCAAATTCTTTGCAAAAGTATGTTGTCATATGAGCAAAAGAGCCGCATTTGGCTCTGGAGCTGCAGGTTGCAGACACTTGTTTCAGAGCTTCGTCAGTTTTGACTATTTGTCATAAGTAATAAAGTTTCTGTTGTTTGATATGAAAAAATTATAATAGCGTCTCACTGCAAGTATAAAAGACAAACTTCGGCTCCTGTCACAGACTCTGCTGCTGTTATGTTGTGTTCAAAGTCATTACAATTCATAAGAATCGACACATTGTAGAGAAAAAAGGAAATTATTGCAGCCAGTAGTGTGAGAACTGGCCTTTATTGTGTTTTCTTGGCACTATAAGGCAGGCAGAGTGAGAAGGTGAAACTTAAACCTCACACCAACAGTATTTTCCTCAAGTTGTTGATGTTTTGGGTTTTTAACAGGGTATGGTTTACAGAGACACATAGGTCATTGTGAGACCAGGGTGCTGTTCGTTCATGACTTCTACGCTCAGATGCCAGAAAAGAGTGCATGTCTGAAAAGGGCTTCTGCACATCTTAACACATACAGACTAATACCCTTGACCTTTGCCTGATTTTATAGAGCGGTGGAGGTCATGCCGCACAACATAATTATGCACAACATGCAAATTTAACCTTTTTATCGAGGTTTTTAACTTGTAACTTCCTTTAAGTCACCAGTCTCACTCATTATCCATCTCTCTCCTTCTCTCTGTGATTTGCTGTGATAGAGGATGGATTCTCCACCAGAGTGTGTGTTGTCCCTGTCCTGTGAGCAGCCCCAGTCTCCCCCAACACTGCCGTCTCTGGACCACAGCCCCCAGGCCTCCTCTCCAAACACCCAGCTCTCGCTCCCCGACAGCCCCACTGCTGTGCCGAGTCACAGCCCCGAATCTTCCCCTCAGAGCCCGGACACCGCGCCTTATTTCCCCCTCTCTCCTTTCCCCCTCAATGAAGACAGCAGCAACAATCACCAAGATGTCGATGAAGATGAAGAAGAAGAAGAGGAGGAAGGGATGGATGGAGTTCCCCCATCTCCAACCCCGGCAGTGGCTTTGTTCCCCGGAGGAGGAGGACAAGAACCCGGATGCAGCCCTTGTTTGGACTCCTCTCCACCCGACACTCCATCAGCACCTTTACTTGGTTCTGGCGCACTGGAGCTAGCCTTGTCTTCTGGGCAGAGTGGAAACTGCAGCGATGAGCTGGACCTCCAGCTGTTCCAGAAGGATACCGTCACCAGGGCCATACCTGGAGTCGGAGGGGCTTCGCCCGGGCCTGCACTCAGGTTTCCCTGTCACGTATGCGGGAAAAGATTCAGATTCCAAAGTATTTTGTCCCTCCATGCTCGAGCTCACAGTCTGGACAGAGACCGCCGAGCTTCAGCCCTGTACCGCTCCGGACTCCCCTCTGCTTCCATAAAGCAGCACCTCAAAATTCAGCAAAACCACAAAGACCTAATCCCTAATCGTAGGAGTCACCTAAACCAGCGTTTACTGCCAGGGACTCTCATTCATCATCTCACAGAAGAGGAGAGTGTCAACGGTGAGGTCAAAGGTCTAGATGAAAGACTACAGTCAGACCAGAACCCAAGCTTTTTACTGGATGACAGCACACCTTTGACCCCTCCACTGACAGAAGACCCCGTCTCTGTGACCTCTCCCTATTCTTCAGCCATCGGGGAGAGTATGTCCGTTTCAATAACGCCTACATTCCGGTGCCACGCATGCAAAGGAAAATTCCGCACAGCTTCAGAGTTGGCTCGGCATGTCCGCATTCTCCACAACCCCTACAAATGCACTCTTTGTCCTTTCTCCGCCAGCCAAGAAGAGAGCCTGGCCTCTCACTTGCAGGAGTGCCACCCTTCGCCCGAGGCACCTGCTCTGCCACCAGCCTTTAGTTCCAGGCCCATCATCACAACCCCTGACACCCCGGTGCCCACCCCGTCTCACACCCCGGCCCCTACCCCAAGTAACCCTCAGATGACATCGGCGTCTGCGGTGGGTGTGTCCACCGCGATGCCGGCCTTTCGCTGCGATACCTGTGGGCAGAGATTCACCCAGTCGTGGTTCCTGAAGGGGCACATGCGAAAGCACAAGGACTCCTTGGACCATAAGTGTCAAGTGTGTGGCCGCGGCTTCAAGGAGCCCTGGTTCCTGAAAAACCACATGAAGGTTCATCTCAACAAGCTAGGGCTGAAAGCTGGGCTGGGAGGTCCCGGGGCACCTGGAGGTGCCGAGCAGCATTCCAAAGGCTCTGTTAGTAATCAGTCCCTCAATGCGCTCTACTCAAGCCTTCTCCTGGCTCAGCGAGGAGGTGGTGGCAGAGGGAGGTCAGACAGGGAAACTGGAGGCAGAGCTGGGATGGGCTTAAGTAAATCAGCCATCCTGGGATACCTGGGTTTGCCCACTGATGGAAGTGGGGCCAGCTGCATGGAAAGACTTCAGGCTGTTGCTCAGGTAGCTGAGATGGGAAATGGTGGAAGTGGCAGTGGAGGTGGCGGCCTCAGCACTGCAGGAGGAGGGGAATCAGGAAGAGGAGGGGGAGCAACTAGAGGGGGTGCCACAGGTGAAACTGCAGCAACAGTGCCAGAAGGAGGAGATCAGGCAACTTGGTGGCAGCTGGTGGCTCACAGCCTGGCGGTAGCTCAGCAGCAGCAGCAGCAGCAACACCAGCAGAGGCCCCAGCAGCGAGGCCAGCAGCAAGGGCAGCGAGGTCCAGGACGGAGTTCGGTGATCACAGATGCTGACCAGGTCAGAGCCTACCTTGGAGGCCTTGATCCAAGAGAAGAGGCCGGAGGGGCAGGGGGCCTATGGGAATGCCCGGACTGTGGAAAGCTGTTCCGTAGCCTGCAGCAGGTGGTGGTGCATGCTCGCGTTCATGCTCAGAGACCCCAGAAGGGAGGCGGAAGCGAAGAGGAGAGCAGTGGCGGTCGCAGGGGGTTGGGACTTGGACGGGGTGGCGGCGGTGAGGTGAGGCAGGAATCTCGGCTGCACAGCAGTGGGTCTCCACAAATTGGAGAACTGAGGCAGGAATCAAAACTGATCAGCGGCGGGTCACAACAAGCAAGAGCAGCAACAGGGTTTCACTCTGTCATCTCCAGCTTCAAAGGTACTACAACAGCATATTTGTCTCGTTTGTCCTCTGGGTTATGTTTGTTTGGCGACAAATAATAGTGTTAGTATCACAAGTGTGTATTATTTTCATACTGCTTTTCCATTGAAAATAGAATCTCTCGTGGGGCCTTTCACACCAGCTGCTATCTTAAGTTTTTTTTTTTTTCTGTCTCTATTCTCCACTTGCAGGAGAAAATGGCTTGACAGCAGTCTCCTCCATGCCATCAGTTCCCACTAGGGAGCGCGTGCGTGGAAGAGGGATAAAAGACTGCCCCTACTGTGGTAAAGCCTTCCGCTCTTCACACCATCTTAAAGTGCACCTGAGAGTTCACACAGGTGAGATACTGCAAACCACATTTTCTTTTTTAACCTTTAAAAATCCCTGGAAAGGTTTTGCTGAGCATCCTCGCTTTTGCAGAACTGAATTTTTCTTATTTTATGCGTCCACCCCAGAGAGCTGGCCATCGCTAATCATAGCGCTCCACTGTAGGCAATAGAGCGGCTCCACTGGAGCAACTCCTGCTTAAGTGCCACACTTGGGTGTATTTTAACATTTGTTTCTGGGGAAATATTAAGTTGCTCGAGGGAATAAAGCTGAGAAAGTATGGTGTGTCTTACTGGCCTCGAACCTCACCCAGAATAAACTTTTCTAATTTAAGGATATACAGTATAATGGTTGTATGCAAATGCCTTGTAATTAAACTTACACTTTTAATACTTAAATTATTTATTACAACAATTATAGTTACATTTTGGTATCTAGGCATCAAGCTCATTACTAACCAGTTATCATGGATACAGCAGTTTTGGTGTGATACCTAAGTGTACCAGTGTGGTGCTGGGGTTGAAACTACATGAACATCTTGACCCCATGGAGGGGAAGATGGGAAATTCTGTGACTTAAATAGGCCTCGAATGGGTGTGCTTTTGTTTTTGTCGAGTCTCCTTCTGATTTGTCTGATGTTACTGAGTGAGGTCAACTGTAGTTTTGAGCAGATGTAACTTTCTGTATTTTCCATTGCAATTAAACAATGAGAGCATTACAGACAGTGTACATGGGGGTAGTTTGCCTCCATTAAAATGCACTACTCACAAAAAGTTCGGGATATTTGGATTTTGGGTGAAATTTCAGGATACACCTAAAATGCACGATAACCTTTACAGGTGAACTTAATTTGACCTTCTCTAACCTTTTGATTGCACATTTCTAACTGTTCAGTGTTTCAGTAATTTTTGCATAACTTGCTGTTCTTCAACAAGGTGCTCAACGGCAAAATACACAACAGGTGTCTGATCCATGATTTGACCAGTAAATTTTCTGGTTCAATTAGAATTTGTATTTAAACAGTCCTCTTCATCATGCTGTTCACGTTTTGACATCACGAGACCAAGACGACACCTCACAATTGATCAACAGTACCTCGCCATTGCGAGACTTCAAACAGGATGTTCTCAGAGGGAAGTGGCCACTGAGCTTAGAGTGTCACAGAGTGTCATCAGCAGATTGCAACATAGATACAGAGAGACTGGAAGAGTCACAGAAAGGCATAGAAGTAGACGTCCTTTGGCCACATCCCACGCTGATGACTGCTTCATTGTGAACAGTACCTTGCGGAACCGGATGATGAATGCCACTCAACTCCAGGCACATTTAAGGGAGGTGAGAGGCACCCTAGTGTCACGTCAGACCATTCAAAACCGTTTACATCAGTGTGGTCTGCATGCTAGACAACCTGTAAGGGTACCTGACCACACCACCGTCATCGTCTTGCATGGGCCAGGGAGCATTTACGCTGGACAAGGGACCAGTGGGCCTCAGTGCTGTTCTCTGATGAAAGTCGATTCACGCTGAGCAGAAATGATGGCGGCCATTGATGTTGGAGACGTTAAGGAGAGTGCTATGCGTCAGCCACTGTTGTCACCAGATGGGCCTTTGGTGGTGGTGGTGTTACAGTCTCGGCAGCTGTGTCTAGTAGGGGTGTAATAGTACACTAAAATCATGGTTCGGTACGTACCTTGATTTTAAAGTTACGATTCGGTTCATTTTCGGTACCAGTAAGGAAACAAAATGCAAAACATAAAACTGCTTATCTTTTGTATAAGCGGAAGCAGCTTTGACAAAATCCCTGCAAACTGCCAGCAGTAAATTCTCCAATAAATAAAATGTATACAATAAAACAAATAAATTCTCTTTTTAGCAAATGAACGATGCAGACAAGTGCAACAACAGAAGTTTGAATAGTTTGAATTTTTTTTTGTTTTTAGGAACTAGTGCATACCTGTGCATGCCTGTAGAAACAAAGTATAAGGAAGTATTTCTGCATGGCTGTAGAAAGCAAGTGTAAGCAAGTATTTCTGCATTCCTCCATTTGATCTTTGACATGGTTACCATGGCAACAGTATCCATGGCGATGCCTGCCTTTGAGCTTTGACATGATTACCATGGCAACGGTAACCCTGGTGAAACCTGCCTTTGATCTTTGACGTCACCACTTGTTCAATGCTGCCTGCCTTTGATGTTTGATGATGTCATAGAGAGTCTTATGATCGGGAGTGATGCCTACTTTTAATGTTTGATGATGTCATAGTAAGTCCTATGATCTTTGATGATGTCATAGTGAGTGCTATGATCGTAAGTGTTGCCTGCCTTTGATTTTTGATGATGTCATAGCGAGTCCTATGATCGTGAGTGATGCCTGCCTTTGATCACACACAGACACACACAGATTTTCTTGAATCACTGTATGCTATGGTGTCTATATGACGTCATATAGACATCATGTAAACATCATAGGAACATCATAGGCGATGCTATGATCTTTTAGCGAGTCCTATGGTCGTGACGCACAGATTTTTTTTGAATTATATATAGAGTGATGATTAAAGTTTCTTATTGCCTGAAGCAGTGTTTTTAACCAGGGTGCTCTGGTATGTTCAGGTTTCTGTGGGAAATTAATTATCTAATTTCACATGTTAATTGGTCAATAATTTGTCATTGTTGTATATAGATTCTGAAGGTACCCATGCACAACAACAGCAAATTATTTGCAGTTTTTTTGGACAATTAAGAAGTTAAATTAAACAATGTCCCACAAAAATCTGAACATACCAGGGTACCCCTGAAAAACACTGGCCTAAAGTGCAGCATTAACAGATTTAGCTTTTTCTTAAAAGGATGGTACTGTTTTCTGGTTGAAGTGGCCACAAGGAACTTCATACCGGGGCTCAGTTACCTTCAGCATGTGTTTAAGCCCAGTGTTCTTAACAACTGAATATGGCCTTAGATCCACTGCTATAAAAACACCAATGGCATTTGTTATTGCTTTGGCTCAAACTGAAAAGCCCTGGAGAGGCTGTCTAAATGCTGCTGGAAACTGTGCTTGTACCACGCAAGTTTTTTTGTTTTTTTTTTTGTGCTGCACGTTTGCGTGGTGCCGTTTCAAATGAGTTGACAAGGTAAATATACTGCCAAAAGCATATCCGATGCTGTTTTCCTCTTATTCACTTGCCTTGGTCCGTCTTCAAGCCCTGGCTTCTCTGTACAGGGCTGAACTGTTTGTTTACATGTCCGGCACAAAGCAGTTACACTTCATGTCCGTTACTCATCATGGTCCGTGTGGAACCTCGGTATGCCTCTGCACCGAACCGAAGGTTCCGTACCGAAAAATTCAAATAGGAAAATGAAAAAAAAAAAAAAATTGTAAAAAAAAAAAAGGGGCGGTGCGGTGGGGCAGTGGTTAGCGCTGCGGCAGCACAGCAACTCACCCTTGGCCATGGGGTCCCTGGTTCGATCCCAGCCCCTGACCAACAGTGATCTGTGTGGAGTTTGCATGTTCTCCCTGTGTCTGCGTGGGTTTACTCCAGGAGTTCTCCGGTTTCCTCCCACAGGCCAAAAACATGCAGGTTAGGTTAATTGGAGACTCTAAACGCAGGGGTGTCAAACTCATTCCATGGAGGGCCAAGACCCTGCAGGTTTTAGCTCCACCCAGTGTCTTCAACAGTTGATTTCACTGAATTTCTTCCCACTGACTGCCGATCAATGACAACACCTGCTGAAGACACTGCGTGGAGGTAAAACCTGCAGGGTCTTGGTCCTCCATGGATTGAGTTTGACACCCCTACTCTAAAGTGACCCTAGGTGTGAATGTGTGTGTGAATGGTAAAGGGATAGCGCCGTAACGTGGCTACTTCATCCATCCAGGTGGATGCCCTCAATTTCCCCTCTGGGGATCAATAAAGTATACAAAATCAAAAAAATCAAATCAAAAACCGTTACACCCCTAGTGTCTAGTCTATACAGAACTGCCCTTCACCTTGTGAATGGTACAGTGACAAGTCGATACTACCTGAATAACATCATTAATCCAGTCATTGTGCCCCTGCATGAACAACACAGGCCTAATTTCATTTTCATGGACGACAATGCTCCAGCTCATTGAGGTTGCATCATTAGGGAACGGCCGCTGGAGGCTGGGGTACCTCAAATGGAGTGGCCTGCACTTTCTCCAGACCTGAATCCCATAGAAAACCTATGGGATCAGCTGAGTCGCCGTGTAGAGCAGGAGTGTCCAATCATGTGCCATGGAGGGCCAAGACTCTACAGGTTTTCTCTTCTACCCAGTCTCTTCAGCAGGTGTTTTCACCGATCAGCAATCAGTGGGAAGAAGTTCAGTGAAATCTGCTGTTGGAGGTAAAGTCTGCATGGTCTTGGCCCTCCATGGCACAGGATCGGACACCCCTGGTGTAGAGGATCGTAACCCTGCACCCCACAGCCTCAATGACCCAAGGGCCGTCCTTCAAGAAGAGTGGAATAGCATGCCTCAGAAGACAATAAGTTGACTTGTGAACAGCATGAGACGTCGTTGTCAAGCTGTAATTGATGCTCAAGGGCACACGACAAGTTATTGAGACACTGACTTTTTTTGTTGTGGTATACCCACCACTGTTGTTGGCTTTTGTTTCAATAAATTGTTTGAGATGAGTAAACCACCATTGCATGCTTCTACTTAAATGCCCTACTGTCATGATATATCACTGTAGTGTGAACTTTTTACATTTTCCATAAATTTCACCTGAAAGCCAAATATCCCTAACTTTTTGTGAGTAGTGTAAATAAAGTTGACTATCAAACAAATGTAACCAAAGACTGTCTGGCTAATCCAGAGGGTGTGCTACATGGTCTTATTACCTCCGCCAAGGAGGTTATGTTTTCATCGGCGTTGGTTTGTCTGTCTGTCTGTCTGTCTGTTTGTTTGTTAGCAAGATAACTCAAAAAGTTAGGGACGGATTTTCATGAAATTTTCACAGATTGTCAGAAATGGGGTATCCTACAGATGATTAGATTTTGATGGTGATCCGGATCACCGTCCACAAGAAAACCGCCATTACGGAAAATGCCATTTTCGTCAATAACTACTGAACCACTAATCCTATCATTGTGAATCCAATTGCTTGTCATATGTTTTCATGGTCAAGGAATCTGAAAACATACACACAAACACTGTATGGGGGGAACTGTGGCGCTTGGCGAAGGTCTGCGCTCTCTGAGTGCTTTTCTAGTTTGTCATTTTGACAGACAAGGTTGTAAAAATTGAGTCATAATTTATTTTTACCTTATTATTTCTCAATAATAAGATGCTAAGAATAGCTTTTGTATGTTAAATATGCATTTATTTATTTTTTAAAAGGGTCATTGACTCCACTTTCCCCACATTTTGACAACTTCCACAGGTCTTAGTGAAATATTTGTGACATATTTTGGTAAAATTTCCTTTAAGTGTTTAATTGTTGTAGCTACATTGTGAATTATCTTTTCCAGCCTTCCCCAGAATGGTTAGTTTCAGTGCATGTCTCTTTAAATGCCCAAGAACCTCAGTGAACTGCGTCCTCCCTCTTATGTCCCTATTGTTAATCTTAGCTGGCTAGCTCCTGACTCAGATATTGAGCCTGAGCCAACTGATGTAAATTTGTCTTAAAGAATGATTGAAATAATGCATCATTGGTGGACAGGGGTGTGTGGTTTCAGTGGTCAATAGGATAGGACTGGTCCCTGCAGTACAATAAGCACAGAAACATTTGTGAATGAGTGGCTAAACTGCTTGCTTTAGCTTGCTACCTTGGGTCTTGGTTAGAGACAATAATAATGCTAACAGTTCATGTAGCATTATGGTGAAAATGTAAAAAAATAAGCCCAAATGGCCTGAGATATGTTATCAAGTATAGATTGGTGAACCAGGTGTCTATTAGTGTGACTGAAATCTAGTGGAAATAACAATATATACTGCTCAAAAAAATAAAAGGAACACTTTGAAAACACATCAGATTTTAATGGGAAAAAATAAGCTGGATATCGAAATTGTGGCAAGCTAGTCCAGCTTACTCAGATTAAAGGAACACTTTTTAATCTGAGTAAGCTGGACTAGCCTACCACAATTTCGATAGAGAAGACAGGTGGAAATTACAAGTAAAAGTTGCACTAGATCATGCTCAGTGTAATCTGCCAAAATGACAGCTTTCAGATTTTTCTGTCAGTGCTAAAAATAAGCTGTCAGTAACAGACAATATTCAGTCAGTCTCTGGTCTAATCAGACATTTATGTATGGTTTTAGAAGGAAAAGGTAGTTGCACGATAACACAATTTGCAGCGGTATTTTGTTCCAAGTCCCAGCTGTTGTTTTTAACTTTTGCAAAAATTCAAATCCTGAATCAACTGAATTTTCAAAAGAAATGGCATCTTTAAATTCTGGAAAGCAGTTCAGCCTTTTTGTCCTGACAGACCACTAACATAAAAGAAATTTTTCTGATGGGGGGGGGGGGGGGTATTTAAATGAAGGGAATAGATTGACATGAAAGCAAATCACACACTCACCTTCAACATGGCATGTTCATAAAAGTGTTGCGGATATACAGTGGTGTGAAAAGGTGTTTGCCCCCTTTGTGATTTCTCATTTTTTATATGCTTGTCACACTTAAATGTTTCAGATCATCAAACAAATTTAAATATTAGACAAAGGTAACACAAGTAAACACAAAATGCAGTTTTTAAATGAAGGTGTTTATTATTAAGGATTAAAGAAAACATCCAAATCTACATGGCCCTGTGTGAAAAGGTGATTTCCCCCTCCCCCCATTAAAACATAAATTAACTGTGGTTTATCACATCTTTGGAAAGCTGAGTGAAATTTTCTAGCCACACCCAAGCCTGATTACTGCCACACCTGTTCTCAATCAAGAAATCACTTAAATAGGACCTGCCTGACAAAGCTGAAGTAGACAAACAGATCCTCAAAAGCTAGACATCATCCAAAGAATTCAAGAACAAGTGAAAAACAAACTAATTGAGATCTATCAGTCTGGAAAAGGTTATGAAGCCATTTCTAAAGCTTTAGGACTCCAGCAAACCACAGCGAGAGCCATTATCCACAAATGGCGAAAACATGGAACAATGGTGAACCTTCCCAGGAGTGGCTGGCTGACCAAAATTACCCCAAGAGTGCAGCGATGACTCATCCAAGAGGTCACAAAAGACCCCACAACAACATCCAAAGAACTGAAGGCCTCACTTGCCTCAGTTAAGGTCACTGTTCATGACTCCACCATAAGAAAGAGACTGGGCAAAAATGGCCTGCATGGCAGAGTTCCAAGATGAAAACCACTGCTGAGCAAAAGGAACATAAAGGCTTGTCTCAGTTTTGCCAGGAAACATCTTGATGATCCCCAAGACTTTTGGGAAAATACTCTGTGGATTGACGAGACAAAAGTTGAACTTTTTGCAAGGTGTGTGTCCCATTACATCCGGCATAAAAGTAACACAACATTTCAGAAAAGGAACATCATGCCGACAGTAAAATATGGTGGTAGTAGTGTGATGGTCTGGGGCTGTTTTGCTGCTTCAGGACCTGGAAGACTTGCTGTGGTAAATGGAACCATGAATTCTACTGTGTACCAAAAATTCCTGAAGGAGAATGTCCGGCCATCTGTCCGTGACCTCAAACTGAAGCACACTTGGGTTCTGCAGCAGGACAATTATCCAGAACACACCAGCAAGTCCATCTCTGAATGGCTTAAGAAAAACAAAATAAAGACTTTGGAGTGGCCTAGTCAAAGTCCTGACCTGAATCCGATTGAGATGCTGTGGCATGACCTTAAAAAGACGGTTCATGCTCAAAAACTCTCCAGTGTGGTTGAATTACAACAATTCTGCAAAGATGAGTGGGCCAAAATTCCTCCACAGCGCTGTAAAAGACTCATTGCCAGTTATCGCAAATGCTTGATTGCAGTTGTTGCTGCTAAGGGTGGCCCAACCAGTTATTAGGTTTAGGGGACAATCACTTTTTCACACAGGACCATGTAGGTTTGGATTTTTTTTTCTCTTATTAATAAACACTTTCATTTAAAAACTGCATTTTGTGTTTACTTGTGCTATCTTTGTCCAATATTTAAATTTGTTTGATGATCTGAAACATTTAAGTGTGACAAACGTACAAAAAAAATGAGAAATCAGGAAGGGGGCAAACACTTTTTCACACCACTGTACTTCTTTGCCATGCTTGAGTCTTTTGTGGTGAGAAAGTACCACTCAAACTCTCTAATGAAGACTGTTTTATTCCTTTTGGCCAGCTAGCTTCACACTAACTAGTGTCAAAACCACTTAGACACTACATGCAGGAAGTCAAGTAGGAGGAGAATATCTGGTAAAATTTCAACATAAAACACTAAGATAGTCAATACAGAGGAACAGAATTAATTATTTTCTCTCTTCAGCAAGCTTCATCTTCATTATTATAATTTCTTGTTTTGTTTTTGCAGACGCACATATAACCTCGTACTAAATTTCTGGTGACAAGTTAGCAGGACTTGAAAACTGGGATCTGTAACAGAACTCATTCATGCTCTTAATTAGTGATCCATATTCATAAGACTTTATCAGCGTGAGTCAGTCTCATTTTTCATTATTTGCCTCTGCTTGATGTATTTGATCAAAATTAAAATCCTTCCTCTATTTTTGAGATACCGCCAAACGGTAGCAGCCAGTAACTGGAGAACGGCCGTCCATTACCACAGGGACTGTAGACAGAATGAAGCCTCATTAGCGTTGCCGTCATATTTTTTCCATAATCATCTTTCTCCTCATAGAGTGCAGCGTCTGTGCCATCAAGTGATTACCACATGGTCAGTAATTCAAGAAAAAGCATCAGATTATAATAAAGCTCTCTTGAGAATATTGTCGCCTGTTGAGAGTTTTATCCCCTCATTACTATTTGTTTCATCAACAAAATCAGCCGGTTCATGCATACACATTTGTATCTGCATTCATCAGTGCGGCTCCGCGTTTCTTCCGTGAGCAGCCTTTTGTTTGGTTTCTTGTTTGTTTTTTTGTGAATAAGATCACTTTCACTTTTCATATATTATGCTGCTCCTGCTGTTCATATGCAACATCACCCCCTTCTTTATCTTTCCCAGCTGTGCAATTTGAATCGGTGATGGATGCTGCCATCTCTCTATAAAAAGCGTAACTACACCGCTGTCATAATGGCCATAACTGAAGTACAGCATCCAATTTATGATAAATAAATATTGTAGTATTTCATACAGGTGCTGTGCTATGAATTTGGTAAGACATTTTAAAGAATACTTAAAATGAGGTTGTTTCTATTTATGTTATTATCCTAAAAATGTCTGCCGTTGACCTAGTGGGTCTCACAGTACAGTAAACAGTGAATAGAAGTGATTTGATAGATTAGTGAAGTCTTTACAAATGCATCTAGAAAATTCAGTTCTCTAAATGTAAATTAAAAAGCTATTCGGTTTTTCTGTTTTACTTCACTACATCTATAGACTAGATGTCAAAGCTTGATATTTTCAGTGTATAATTTTCAGTTTCTCAATCTTAAAAGATCTATATTGTGCAAAATGTTGTTCTCATGTGCTTTAAACTTATGAAATGTGGCCATGCCTCACACTGTACATCATTTACAATATTAAAATGCTCAGTCTCCAAAGAAATATGCACTGCCTTCATTGAGATAAACTCTTACTGTAAACAACTGAATGGATTGCACTTCCTGGTTTGTACGCCTTCAGTTCTCTAAAGGTATTTCCCAGTCGCCCTGTAGTGGCCGACAAAGTGGAATGCATAGGGCAGTGGTCCCCAGCCTTTTTTGCCTCATGACCTGAATTTTCACTGGTGAGATTAAAGTGACCGAAAACAAAGTCTGTGATTCAAAAAGTCACCTTCGGTGGAAGACCTGGGCTTGTTTTTCCGCAGAGGATGCTCCCGTTTAGGGATGGTGGGGTGATCGTCGCCCAAGGTGTGTTCACTGCATCCGGTCCGTTCCTTCCAGGGAGGCCTCCAGTGCTTCTGTGGTGGTCTCAGGATGCTCCGCTCTGGCTTCTGGCTTTGATCTAGCATACTCACAGTGGGGATGCTGCCCCATGCGTGCTTTCAGGACCACAGTACTTTGCAGTTGTGGGCAGCATGCTCAGACTCTCTTGAAAGAAAAGACTGGTGAACACACACTAGTTAGCAGAAGGGAGGCCCAAACCAGCCCAGCATGGACGTATAACACACACTCACCTTTAACGTGGTATGCTCATAAAAGAAAAGATGCTCAAACTCTCTAACAATGAATGTTTTTTTACCGCTACTGCTCAAATAGTTATGTGTTAGGACAGCACAGACACCAAATCAGTCCTGGTCATTTGGAAAGAGAACATCCGGTAAATTTTTCAAAACAAAACACATTGATAGTCAATACAGAGGAACAGAATGTTGTTCACTACCAAGTGGCCTGAGACCCACAGGTGGGGACCACTGGCATAAGCTATTTAGCCAAATTGAAATTCTAAACCACAGGGAGCAAAAGGTGTTCAGTTCAAAGTGAACTGAGAAGTCAGTTGGGAAGAAGTGAACAATTGCAAACCATTTCACTGGAAGTTGACAAGATTACCCAAAAGTCATTGCACCTCAAATATGAGTGAAACATACTAGCATTGCTAACATTACTAACAAGCTAAACTAACGTTGATTATTTAATAATATTAATTAATAGTTACAAAATATATTTATAATAGTATTTTATTTAAATAATATAAAATGTCCACAGTCGTATCAGTATGTGTCCACGGTTACCATGGTAATGCATACAAGAGTGAGATAACATTGCAGGGAATTTCAAATGGCAAAATTTTGTTATGGGAAGTTCCAAAAACTTACAGTGTTGTGAAAAAAGTGTTTGCCCCCTTCATGAGTTCTCATTTTTTTGTATGTTTGTCACACTTAAATGTTTTAGATCATCAAACTAATTTAAATATTAGACAACGATAACATAAGTAAACAAGAAATGCAGTTTTTAAATGAAGGTGTTTATTATTGAGGGAAAAAAAATCCAAACCTACATGGCCCTGTGTGAAAAAGTGATTGCCCCCTAAACCTAATAACTGGCTGGGCCACCCTTAGCAGCAACAACTGCAATCAAGCATTTGCGATAACTGCCAATGAGACTTTAACAGTGCTGTGGAGGAATTTTGGCCCACTCATCTTTGCAGAATTGTTGTAATTCAGCCACATTGGAGGGATTTCAAGCATGAACCACCTTTTTAAGGTCAAGCCCCAACATCTCAATCGGATTCAGGTCAGGACTTTGACTAGGCCACTCCAAAGTCTTCATTTTGTTTTTCTTAAGCCATCCAGAGGTGGACTTGCTGATGTGTTTTGGATCATTGTCCTGCTGCAGAATCCAAATGTGCTTCAGCTTCAGGTCACGAACAGATGACAGGACATTGTCCTTTGGGATTTTTTGGTAGACAGCAGAATTCATGGTTCCATTTACCACAGCAAGTCTTCCAGGTCATGAAGTAGTAAAACAGCAAAACTGAGATGAGCCTTTATGTTCTTTTTGCTCAGCAGTGGTTTTCATCAAAAATGGCCATGCAGGCCATTTTTGCCCAGTCTCTTTCTTATGGTGGAGTCATGAACACTGACCTTAACTGAGGCAAGTGAGGCCTGCAGTTCTTTGGGTGTTGTTGTGGGGTCTTTTGTGACCTCTTGGATGAGTTGTCGCTGTGCTATTGGGGTAATTTTGGTCAGCCGGCCACTCCTGGGAAGGTTCACCCCATTCCATGTTTTCGCCATTTGTGGATAATGGCTCTCACTGTGGTTTGCTGGAGTCCCAAAGCTTTAGAAATGGCTTCATAACTTTTTCCAGACTGGTACATCTCAATTACTTTGTTTCTCATTTGTTCCTGTATTTTTTTTGATCGCAGCATGATGTCTAGCTTTTGAGGATCTTTTTGTTTACTTCACTTTGTCAGGCAGGTCCTATTTAAGTGATTTCTTGATTGAGAACAGGTGTGGCAGTAATCAGGCCTGGGTGTGGCTAGAAAATTGAACTCAGCTTTCCAAAGATGTGATAAACCACAGTTAATTAAACCACAGTTAATTTATGTTTTAACGGGGGGGGGGGGGGCACTTTTTCACACAGGGCTATATACAGTAGGTTTGGATTTTTTTTTTACCCTTAATAATAAACACCTCATTTAAAAACTGAATTTTGTGTTTACTTGTGTTATCTCTATCTAATATTTAAATTTGTTTGATGATCTGAAACATTTAAGTGTGACAAACATGCAAAAAAATGAGAAATCGGGAAGGGGCAAACACTTTTTCACACCACTGTATATTCCCTGAGAAGGGAGTAGGGAATATGGATGAAGTACACTGTGGATTGGAACGCAACAAACAAATCCACCCTGACTCCATCGTTACTTGCGGTTGGCACAATCAGAATATCTTTACCCAATTAGATTAAAGTGTCTTTATTAATATTAATGAACAGGGTCAAATCAACCGTTTCAGACAGAACTTTACAGAGAGATTCTTTTTTTTTTTTTTTGAGGAGCTCAAAAACATTAAAGAAATGGTTTTTGGCTTTTATTAAAATTTGAAGAATAATGACATAGCAAGGTAGGTTTCTGGGCAACTTTCAAAATAACCATTTTCAAACACTGAAGACTTTAAGACAGTACGCCACTCACCAGAGTTTGAAATTATCATTATTTATATTCCGTTTATGCAGAACACACTAGCATTTTCCAAATATGTGCAAATTATTCATGACAGGGCATTCTCAGTCGATCCTCAGTCAATCCAAGAGGCAGCTAGTCATGGTGGTTCGTTGATTGCTATCAGGTGCCAATAGCTACTGGAACTTGAACTGTAAAGTGGCTCCTAATTTAGAAAGGTATTCCTCTGCTATACTTCATGTGTGTGTGTGTGATTTGATTATTTTGTTTTGTAACACCTTAACTCTTGCACTTTGTACAGTTTCATTGCAGATAGTTCTGCTTGTGCATGATTGTGTGTTTTTGTGACCTGCCTTGGGACTACAGATGTAAATTAGCAGTATTGCTAAATCTGGCATACTTACATTTGTATTAATAGTCATTAGTATGTATTGTCCCTTTCAAATAAACATTAAACATAAATCTATAGGAACTGTTTTGACTCTCTCCTTCAGTTTGTTGATGATGCACTAATGAATGAATGAATGTACCAACCTAATCAACCCAATTTTTCTTTTCCTAATTCATCCAGGTGAGAGACCCTACAAATGCCCCCACTGTGATTATGCGGGTACTCAGTCTGGCTCTCTGAAGTATCACCTCCAGCGACACCACAGGGAGCAACGCAATGCCTTATCAGCCACCTCCAATTCCTCCTCTTCCTCCTCCTCCTCTTCCTCCTCCTCCTCCTCCTCTGGCCTCAGCTCCACTATCAACAGCCTGACCTCTGGGACCTCTGGACTGGTCAAGCAGCGCCGATCTCAACTCAATCACTGCCCGGTCAACCGAGGCCCAAGTGACACCCCCTCCTCTCGACCCAGCCAGCAGCCTTGGCTCCTGGGCCTTCCAGACCCGCGGGAGCATCGAAAGGCCTTAGCAGCTCTGATGGATGCTGATTTGGACAGCCAGTACAGGTACCGATCTGGGGTGGTGGGGCCTCTTTTCCAAGGTGGATTGGAACGAGTCTGGATCAGGGAGTCCCCCCCACCAAAGGTCCCTAAAGTATCTCGGCGCAAGCCCCTAACCACCAGCCGAATGGTTCAGCCATCAAGTGACAAAGATGGGCCTTCACCTCAAGAAGGTGGGTTTGAACCCCTGGATCTGTCCCGTCGCACCTCACCAGGTCTTGGAGGGATGGAGGAAGATGGAGGCATGAGTATGGGGGAAGGAGGATCCATCTGTGGTGGGGATGTTGGAGAGGAGAACTCAGCAGGGGTCAAACTGAGCCAGTGTCTGTTCTGTCCTTTCCGAACATCGTCAGCTGAGCTTATGGCCATGCACCTCCAGGTCAACCACACCAGTAAGTCCAGACGTAAAAGAAGCTCTTCAGCTCTCATGGAAGATGATGGAATCCTAAAGGCAACCAGGCAGCAGATGGATAACGCTGACCTCAACCCTCTGACGGCATGGAGGCATGTGAGCGAGGCCGAGTCCCAGGCACCCCTGGAGGAATGGTCCTCAGCTCAGGCCAAGACACTTAATGGTCTCTCTGAGCACACAGCAGAACTTATGGCTGATTCTCTCGAACCACCGGACTCCATTGCTCCAGTGTCAATGAATGTAAGAGATTGTCCGGCATTTGAGGACAAGCTGGAGACAGAAAACGACGAACAGGAGGAGGATTTTGAGGAGAATTTGGATGACAGCAGTTTGGAGGATTTACAAAACCAGAATGTGAGGATTCCCCTCTCTTTTTCACCAGTGTTGATCTCCAACCACATGGGTAGAGAGGAGGAAAGTGGCCCAACAGATTAAAATGTATTTTAATTTGGAGAGTTAGGTTCAATGTCTCAACTACATTTGACACAGGAGAGATGAATGGACAGGAAGTGAGAATCGAAAAATCAAAATGGAGTATTGCCCCGTCATTCCTTAATCTTTGAAAAGATTGGATGAGTTTTGATGTTCCAGAACGTTTTGAAGAAAGTTCTGTTTTCCACCATAAAACACAGTTACAGGTCCTGTGTAACAGAGCTTGGGGTGCATCTTTTCAGGATTTTGTAGGCCACATTTCTCATTTAAAAATTGCTTTTTAAGCCTCACTTCAGGTGGAAGAATTCTTGAGGCGATCTTTAGTTTGGCAGTTGAAAGAAGCGATCGAGGGGAAAATCCTGCATCATTCCAGATTAACGTATTTATCCCACACTAGACCCTTGTACTGACAAGTCAAAGTGAGCTGTGAAGAGGTGCTCTAATGACAGACTATTTAACAACTTGTTTATTGAACAGTGGACCACAGACAGAGAAAAGTTTAGTCTGTAAAGGTTTAAAGCTGAAAACCTCAGCCAAGCTATTTGGGATTAATTCAAGGCACGAGGCAACTGTTACAGGTCGTATGCATTTCCTCAACTATGTATCACTGCCTTGTTTGTTAGAAAAGTGTTTCTTGATGACTGTCCCGAGGACAAAGAGAAAGTTTGTGCTTTTTTTCAGTTAGTGCCTGATCATGTATGTTGTGGAAAGGTATCCGTGTTCCACTGAGACTGATAGATCCGTCATTTTATCTGAATATACAGTTTAAGACATTTTAAGTACAGTATATTTGTCGAGAGTGGTTCTAGGATGTTGTGAATAGTTAAGTTGTAAATGAAATGCTTATTCATAGCGTAACGTCTTTGACACAGACTGTAGCTGTTTGTAGCTCAGCTCGAAAAGAACAAAAAAAAATGTCAGTGCTATAATGTGATGAAAAGTTCAAAGGCTGAGTGATGATTTTTTTTAAGAGTCAGAGCTAACATTTCATTGTTTACAATGGTAGTGGATGTGGATTTGAGTCGCAAAGGAACACAGAGCAAGGGTTTCTTTTGAGAACTTTAGGTGCACCACTTGAGCTCTAAATACAATCAACTGACACATAGTTTTAAACAGAATGTGTCAATAAAGAAAAAACATTTAATCTGTTTTCTCCTTTGGAGAGCGTATACAAGGTAGAGAACAACAAAGGAAGAAGTACAGCTGCCAGACAGGTCTAAATCTAAAACAATTTCTACTCTTTGGTTAAGGTGTCTTTTAGATGAGTACGTAGATTCCCTTTCTTCTTCTCCTTCTTCTTCTCCTTCTTCTTCTTCTCCTTCTTCTTCTTTTTCTTCCCCTTGCTCTTTTTTTTATGAGAAAAGACAATGGTAGGAATAATTATTAAAACACTAACAAATGCATAGACATCCCAGTAGAATATGTGTAGCTTTTGTAAAGATGAGAATAAAAGCAGATTTTTGTTTATTTTCATTTCAAGATGCTTACAGAAAAAGGTTATCAATATAGTTCATATTGATTATAATGTTTGTGAGCTAAGACTAGTTGGAATGTCTATACAGAGCACTGTGCAAGTTTTGAGTTCCCAAAGTAGTTGTTTTTGTTTTTTGACTTTATATGGATAGACCAAACATTTTGGTTTTTTGTCGATGGCAGTTGTCACTTTCTGTTGTCTTTTTTAAAATGAGTAAACGTGTGGTTTCATGAGACTTACCCCATCGATTAGCCCGTGTGGTTGTGAAAGAAGCAAAAAGTCCTCCAACTAGTGTGTAAAAACAGATTATAAGTTTCTTACCTCAGAGTACAACCATATGCACCGTCTTGAAGATGGTAACATCACCGCCTTTTACTGTGTTTCATTGTTTCAAAAGTGCTTAAATATACATAGAGAAGAAGCTAAGCATTAAAATATGCATTTATGTGGTGAAAGTTAGCTTAGTGATAGGGGCTAAAATGACTGGTTAGGTTAAGTAATGGGTTAAGCTAGTACAGGGGTGTCCAATCATGTGCCATGGAGGGCCAAGACCCTGCAGGCTTTACCGCCACCCAGTGTCTTCAACAGCAGATTTAATTGAACTTCTTCCAGCTGATTACTGATCAGTGAAAACACCTGCTGAAGAGACTGGGTAGAAGAGAAAACTTGCAGGGTCTTGGCCCTCCATGGTACATGATTGGACACCCCTGAGCTAGTATGTCACAGAGCGGTGAATGCTGACGAATGTTACGATTTTTGGATTTGGCAACTTTTCTGACGAATGATTGTGACAGTACGTAAGATTTGCATGAATGTTTGCAAGAGTGTTTGTGAAAGACAGTTAGCAAACATTAGCGACTGTTAGTAAATGTTAGGGTAGTATCTCAGAGTTGCAAATGCTGAGGAATCTTCAGGAACGTTGTGATTGTTGGGGTTTCGTCAAGGTTCATTAAAGGTTGCACAACAGTTTGCCATCAGTTTTTTTATGGTGGCAAACAGTTTTATCTTGAAATGAAAAGAAAAATAACCATAAAAACTTTTGGCAAACTGTTGTGTAGCCTTTTGCAAACTCTGATGAAACCCCTCAAGTGGGAACATTCATGAACGTTCCTTAGCATTCGCACTGTAAGATATGGGCTTTAGGAACAGTGTTTGCGATAATTAGCAACTATTTGCTACTGTTTGAGAACATTCGGGACATTTTGCCAACTCCAGGAAAAAATACCAGGACCCAACCCTATAAAAGCGGTGAGCAAACCCTCCCCAGCATTCAGATTTCAAGAATTTGTAAAGGTTTGTTCGTACAGTGTTCATCAGCATTAGCTGTTCCATGAGATACTGGCTTTAGAGTTTTGAAAAATAATAGTACATACTATAATCCTCCACCATGTCACTCCATGTCATTATTTCCACCACTTCTAGAGGTTGCATAATGTCAAAACATACATAGAAGTTATAAGACTGCTGGTAAACATTATCATAATGGGCATTTTCTGTTGGAGGACAGTTTCAAAAGAAGTTAAAAAACTGAAGCACATCATTGTTGTGGAAGCATAGGAAAACATCCACTCTCTTATTCCTAGGTTTGAAGGTATATTTATGAAAAAAACTATGAATGTGAGGTATTGATATTCATTTACAGTGGTTTACAACCACTGTCTATCTGCTTAGACTACATTTGATGGGGTATTCTATGATTTCAACCACGCTTTAATGTGCATTAATGTGTTTTAAGTTCTCTTTTTTTAGAGCACCTTATGAGTTTTGTAGTGAAAGTCCCTTAGTGGTGTCTCCTTAACAACTACTGTCAATGCCACCGTGCCTTCTGTTTCAAGCACTTCCTGGTGTATTTTGTAAAACTCACCAAAAGCACTTAGCCTATATCTACATGCGCTTTTTCTTGCTATCTTTTCCACTTACCCCATTTCACTTTCACCTCATTTCCCTTCATCACATCAGCTGTCTCTTTATCTTCTTCGTGGTCTCTCCTGCACAAACACTACACGTAAAAGATGGGCAGAAGATCAGGAGCCAATGAAGAAGCACCTTAAACCTGCACTATTGTAAAAATCCAGCAGGGGGCAACTCCTCTCTTATCAAAAATTAGTCAGATTGCGTTAAAGTCAATAAGGCCCTAATTCTCACACAGTTTATTGTCTCTGAGAGGATTACAGTGTTAAAGGTCCCATTCACTGCACTTTTTCTGCATGTTAACAGTTCCCACAAGTTTTAAAAGAAATGGCTATGAGATACTTTGGCAACATTTTCTTTAATTATTGCAGCATCATTGTGAATCTTTTGTAACACTTGTCAGGACGATTTATTTCAGTGCATGCCTCTTTAAATGCCCATGAGTCCCAGTTCACCCCACCCTCTGTCTTTCGTCACTTAGGATGTTGCTAAGGTTGATGGCTAGTTTTATCTTGCTACCTTCTAGCTCAGGTAGCTAACACAGCCTGAGCCAACTAACGTAAATGTGTCTTAAAGAATGAATGAAATAAAGCATCACTGGTGGACAGGGGTGTGGTTTCAGTGGTTGATAGATTATGACCGGTCCCTTGAGTACAATAAGCACAGAAACGAGCCTGAATGAGTGAATGGGAAACTGCTCATTGCCGCTAGTTGCCTTTGGTCGCAGTCAGTAAAATATGCTAAAATAACACCAAAGAATGACTTACGGTATATGATCAAGTGTTGGTAGATGAACAAGGATTCCAGTTAGGGTGTATAGAATTTGTAGAAAATAGCAATCAAAACTGGCAATGATCAGACTATTAAGCTAACAATAGGCAGACTGCATTCGACCGCCTAACCAAGCTAATGCTAATGGTTCATCTGCCATCACAAAAAATAATGTAACAAAATAAGCCAGAATGAGGCAAGATATATTATCGACTGAATAAGTGAACCAGGTGGGAGCAAGGATGTCTATAAGGGTGACTGAAATTTAAAGAAAATAACAATATAAACTGCACTTGCTAAGCTAACTCCCAAGTAGCACTGTTAGCTCTAAAGATAACACCTTGAGCTTACACCCTGGATCATCACAGCCAATAACACGGTAATGGGTTGTAACTGAAGACCGGATTATTTGTCAGTGACGTAGGGAAAAAGATCCAGAAGACGAAAACTGGCTGCTAACCATTCTGTCAAAAATGTTAAAACACATTTATAAGTGAAGAGAGATTTTGACATTTTTACTGTTGTCAAGAAAGCATTTTAGAAGGTTAAGACCCACAAACATCTTGTTTGAGTGAATGGGACCTTTAAGGTTATAGTCTCAGTTGTGAGTTTCAAGTCTAATGATGCTCACTTTTTAAATTATGAGATGACACCATGCTAAAGAACAAGCCTATCCTGTGATTGACTGGCTGCTACTGTATGAGCATGCATTATCCTTATTTTCTCAGTCAAACCTGCCTCCCGCCCATCACTTGCTCTAAAAATGGCAAAATACTTAACTAGCAGTGGCCCAAAAGCTTAAGCTGAAGCTTCACAACAGGACCCATGGGTGACATCAAAACTGTTCCATCCGTCTTTATTATGTAGAGTCTGTGCTCCCGCTTTTCAAGGCCTCTCGGGCCTTAAACAAGGTCACTAGGCCTTACATTCTAGCTTGGCTAGACCCCTAAAAATCACTACCTAACCCTTAGACGAGTAAAAACCACTGTAGATGTAGGGTTGGACTACTTTTGGATTTAATACTAACCCTTGGTAAACCAAAGCCCAAGTCTAAGACTAATGAACTTTGTATTTCTCATGACGTGCCAAAATATGTCTGATGTGACACTAAAGCATACAAACTTAAGAAATCAAAATAATTCATCTCTCCTCCTCTCTCTCTCTCTCCCTTTTCTCTCATGCTTGCTCTCCTTCCATGACCCTCTCTTGTCCGTAAGCTGTCTATCTCTAGCACCACTTGAAGGTGACGTGTACTATCTGGTATTGAGGCCTTTATTAGATTTTTATTTCAGTTTGTGTGGTGTTTGTTCAATGCCGTTGAGATGGAAAAAAAAAAAAAAGCTCTTATAATGATAAGTATTATTGTTTTGGCATTATGGAAAAAAAAAACAAAAAGAGAAATGTGTTGTTGAATGTTGTACAGATAGCATTAGAGATGTTGTGTTTTTTTAAAGCGAGCACAAACTAAAGCGACGGCCCCTTCAACTCCTCCCGCTGGCAGATGGGGAATAAAATGGCCTGCCAGTCAACGTCGATTTCTTTTTCTTTAATGTGAAGAATCCCCTTTTGTCTGAGCAGTGTTGTCTTTGGAGATTTGAAGCCAGGGACTTGAAGCTAATTTCCAAATTTTTTGCACAGAAAAACCGAAGCACTTGAACTAATTGCTTTATTCTGGTATTAGTGGGTGGTTGAAAAACTCATGGATACTTCTGCTTTAAGTCTGTTTTAAATTATTCACATCTAGGGGATCAATAGAAAGTTTTCCAACTGGTAAAATACACACATTTCATAAGCTGCTATTGCATGAATACACAACTCAATGGCTCTATGGTTAAAAAGAAAGACACTAGGCTATCAACACTGTTAATGTGGCACTTTAATGTTTTCTGCCTCCATTGCGCTAAATTATCTCATGCTGTAAAATACATAATATCTAGTAAAAGACAGTTATCTAGAAAGGGATTTTCTGTAGCGTGTATCCTACTTGGTTCTCTGTATTTATTAGTTCTAGTAGTTACCACATTTCACAGCTTGTTGAGCTCAGTTGCTGAGTTGTATTTGTTATGGAAAACAAGACCCTTTGGCATTGCCAGGGTTGCCAACTCTCACTCTCTGAGCGTGGGTCTCACTCTTTTGCCCTCTTTCATACTCTCTCACACCATAAATCTTATTTCTCAGTCCAAAATACGGAAAATACCCCCAATACCATGTTGGTATCCTTCAGATTTTTACACATTTAAAGCTCTCATGGCAGCACTAGACTGTCGAGGTGTGGCCAAGGCTGATTGCCATGGCTTGTACTTTTAAAGCAAATCAAAACGTGTCTAACAGTTTTTAAAGGACTGCTGCACTAGATCCAATGTTAGGTTGTAACCAGAAGTTTCTATCTACTTTTGTTTGGTGTAGTTTACAGTATGTAATGCTAAGTAAATTTGTCTTATCTAGAAGATCAGCTTACCTTAAGGTAGTATCTCACCGTGTGGGGAATGTTGACAAACGTGGTGATTTTTTTTTTTTTTTTTGATTCATCAACTTTTCTGATGAATGTCAGCAAAAATCAAGCTAGTATCTCACGGAGTGGCGAATGCTGAGGAACGTTCACAAACGCTGTGCTTTTTGGGTTTCATCAGGGTTCGTAAAAGGTTGCAAAACAGTTCGCACACAGTTTTTAAGGTCACTAACAGTTTTGTCATGAAGGTTCTTAGACAGTTGCTAGTGTTTACTACCCTGACGAAACTCAAAATTTGCTACGTTCGCCACTCCATGAGATATTGGGGTTACAGATGCATTCAGCACAGCCACTAAATAAAGCAGACCGAACACAGTCTAAAACTAATTCTGAGGTAAAGAAAGGCGTGCTGAAAGAAAAATAAAATAACTATCATGTTCTCTCCCATGCACCATTCCCTCTAAAACTCACTCCCAAGCTTTTCTGAAAAGTTGTCAACTCTGGCAGTGTTTTCATGCAAATTTAACCGACTAATATCACCTTTTGACTGTAGAAAAGAAGTTTAACTCTTGACTTTTACGTTATCATTTGCCAGTCAAATTGCTTTCTTCTGTTTCATTCTACGAAGTAGGGGAGCCTGTCTGTTGTAGCCAGTTAGCCATTAGCCATTGCTAGCAACATCCACTGCAAACATTTGTGTAGTTAAGGCAGAAGTTGGACCATAGCGTGTGTATAACCAACTAAAAAAAAAAGACAATGCAGCTCAAAAAATTAGAATGTCGTGATTCAGTAACTTAATTCAAAGGGCTAACTCATAATCATAAAAAGAACAAAAAAATCCTTAAAATAGCTCACTTTATGTGTAATGAAAATAAACATTTGAAATGAATTCTAAAAAAAGATGCACTACTAAACCAGACGCACTTACAGTATATACACTACTGTAATTGTGCAGCACACGAGGGCAGCCATCTTGCTTTCTTACCTGTTATACAAAAAAAAAAAAAAAAGACGATTTCATGGCCAGAGAGGAACAGAGCTAGAATCTGTTTAGATTTAAAAAGTTATTATTCAAAATACATTTTCATATTTTTTTAACTTAGCTCTTTGCTATATTTAATTAATTTAATTTTAATTAATATAAAGTATCCATGAGTTTGTCTGCTTGGTATTTAAATAGTAATTAAAAAAAGTTTAATTTTTTTTCTCCCAATGTTTTTAAATTCCCTCTTGTGGTTTTCTGTAAAACAGCAACTTATCTCATTATGAATTGTGGACAAAAATATCTTCTAAATACCGTACATTATTGATGTATCTACAGTTGCTTCATTCACTTTTGTAAACTGGCAAATCTCTGTGAGTTGAGGGGGCCATGCTGGGTTTGGACTCTTGTGTAGTTGACTGCCATTGCAGTGAGGGAAAACTGACCTAACATAGTAGTGACTAATATAACTTTGTGGACAGAAAAAAAAATAAAACACATTAAAAAAAATAAAACCTACAAAATCCTGTCTTTCTTTTAATATCTGTATTGAGTTGCATCGTAATTCTTCTAAGTGTTCAACGTGGTGTCTCGTGAAAATTCTTCCTAATTTTTCTCTTAATTTCATGCGCTGCTGTAATATTGTGTCCATTTGTTGTTCTAACTGTGACCATTTACAGAACAGTGAGCTGGAACTTTTTTGTGAAGGACGCCCTCTTGTGGCCACCATTAAAATTGCAAGAAATAGTTATATTCAGTGACTTTTTCCACAAAATTGCACTTCAGAGTAGTTTTTAATTTGTAAAATACTTTTTACTCTTACTTGAGTACATTTATCATTAAAGAAAAAACACTACCTTCTCTCAAGTATATTTGATTGTCTGGTTTACTTTTGGTCTCACTGATGTATTTATTTTTATACGTATAATTTTATTATATTGAAATCATTTTTCTTCTATCATGGCTCATGAAATACTTCATGTATTATTTTTATTGTTTCTTTCTATTATTTCTATTATTATTATTAATTTGGATTAAATTAGAAGCAGTAGGTGATCTGAGGGGGGAATACCATCCCCCATGTTAGCAAAAATGACCAAAAACCCCCTGTCATCCCCACATCCAACAATAGAACATGTCAATGTGAGTATAGTTGCAAAATTACAAACTTAACAGAAATCATTTCAATTAATGAGTATATAGTTGTACATTGTGTGGGTAAAGAAGTAATAAATTTGTCACAAAAAGTGGAAAAGTTATAAGTAAAACATTAGAAAAGATACAAATTTTCCAGGAAAAAGAAAGTTACAAGAAAAAATTTTACTCATAGATCTGCTGCTTTTTTCCTTGCAAATGTGTACTTTTGTGCAATCTTATTTTCTCATAAATTTGCAAGTTTTTTCCTCATAAATTTACCTTTTTTCATATAATTTTGCTACCTTTTCCCAGAATTTTGCCACTTTTTCTGGTTAAATTGCAACTTTATCTCTTAAATTTTACATTTTTTTTCCTGATAATGTTGCTACTTTTTTCCCCACAAATTTTCATTTTTTTCTGCAAATTTTGCTACATTTTTCTTTCTGTATTTACTCCTTTTTTCTTGTAAAATTGTGATTTATTTTTCATAATAAGCAATTTTTACATATTTCTTTTTCTTGTAATTTTACAATTTTTTCCTCATAATTTTACAACTTATTCACATAAATTTGCTGTTTTTCTTGTAAATCTGCTGCTTTTTGGAGGAAATTTGCAGTTATTTTCTTTTGAATTTGCAACTTTTTCCTAAAAAATGTTAAACTTTTGCCCTTTAAATTTGTGACTTTTTTCACATTAATTTGACTTTTTTTTTTCAAATTGATGACTTTTTCCCTTCAACTTTTTTCATACAAGTTAGCTTCTTTTTTCTCATAAAATGAGACTACATCAACTTCTGTGTGGACAACACTGTACCCACCAAGACCATACGGTGCTGCTCGAACAACAAACCCTGGATCAACCCTGAGATAAAAACACTTCTGAGAGAGAAGAAGAGGATCTTCAGGTCGGGGAACAGGGAGATGCTGAAGTCCGTACAGAGGGAGCTGAGGAGGAAGATCAGAGAAGGCAAGGACAGCTTCAGGAAGAAGATGGAGGACAAGCTGCAACAGAGCAACATCGGCGGGGTCTGGAGAAACCTTTAAACCATCTCTGGGCTCCAGAATACCTCCTCCCAGGCACGGGGGGCAGGGAGTGGGCAAACAATCTGAACCTGTTTTTTAATAGGTTTGACCAACCGCCCTCCCCCTCGACTGCACAACAACCACTGCTGCCTCTAAAGTCATCGAGACCTGCTGTCCACACCCCACTCCACCAACACCCCCTAACCTGACCCTCACTAAGACCCAGGTGAGGACGGAGCTGAGGACGATCAAGGCGAGGAAGGCCTCAGGACCAGACGGCATCAGCGCGAAACTCCTCAAGTCCTGCGCAGACCAGCTGTGTGGGATTGTGGAGCACATCTTCAACCTGAGCCTGAAGCTGGGGAGGGTACCACAATTGTGGAAAACATCCTGTGTGGTACCTGTACCAAAGACTTCCCACCCCAGATACCCGAACAGCTACAGGCCAGTGGCCCTGACATCTCACATGATGAAGACCCTGGAGAGACTGCTCCTTGCTCACCTCCACTCCCTGGTGGGACCAGCGATGGATCCACTCCAGTTCGCCTACCAGCATGGCATTGGGGTGGAGGATGCAGTGATCTTCCTCCTTCACCGTTCCCTGTCCCACCTGGAGAAGCCCGGGAATGCGGTGAGGATCATGTTCTTTGACTTCTCCAGTGCCTTCAACACCATCCAACCGATGATCCTGAAGGACAAGCTGCTGTGCACAGGGGTGGACCAGCACCTGTCATCATGGATCCTGGACTACCTCACTAACCGGCCATAGTTTGTGAAAACCCGGGATTGTGTGTCCGACACGATCATTGGTAGCACGGGGGCCCCCCAGGGAACGGTTTTGGTTCCCTTCCTGCTCACCCTTTATACGGCGGACTTCTCACACAACACAACACACTGCCATCTACAGAAGTTCTCTGATGACTCTGCGATCGTCAGCCTCATCTCCAACGCTGAGCACAGAGGACTTATCCAGGACTTTGTGGACCGGTGCCATCGGAACTGCCTCCAGATCAACGCGAGGAAAACTAAGGAGCTGGTGGTGGACTGCCACAGGCAAGGACAACCCCTCCTTTTCTCCTCTGACATCTCCTGGACAGAAAACATCTTGGCGATTATTAAGAAGGCTCAGCAGCGGCTACACTTCCTGAGAGTCCTCAGGAAGTACAACCTCAATTCCATCGTGCTGCTGACCTTCTATCATTCATCCATTGAGAGTCTGCTCACATACTGCATTACAGTGTGGTATGGGAACTGCACACTGGCAGACAGGGAGAGGTTGCAGAGGGTAGTAAAGGCAGCACAGAAGATCATCGGCCGCCCTCTCCCCTCCCTGACAGACATTTACACCGCCCGCTGCCTTAGTAGAGCACAATACATCATCAAGGACCTCTACCATCCTGGAGCTGACCTGTTTGACCTGCTGCCCTCAGGGAGGCGCTACAGGTGCATCAGAGCCAGGACAAATAGACTCAAAAACAGTTTTTTTCCAAAAGCCATCATGGCTCTGAATTCTCAGTCCAACCCCCCCGACACCCCCCCCCCCCCAGTATACCTCTAAACACATCACTGTGTAATTGATATTTACAATCCAGAATGCTGTGCAATCTTTTTAATATTTTTTATTTTTATATTGTATATATAACTTATTTTTATCTTAGATTACATACACTGTACACATTATATATTATTTATTACAGGAATTTATTGTTTTTTTATGCTTTTATTTTTCTCTTCTACGTATGTTGCACTGAAGGAGATTCTTAAATCTCATTGTACATTTGTTTGTATATTGACAATAAAGGCTATCTATCTATCTATCTATCTATCTATCTATCTATCTATCTATCTATCTATCTATCTCAGCACCAGTAAACAGACATTGAGATGGTGACATCCTGCAAGTACCTGAGTCTTCATCTTATCAATAAACTAGACTGGTCACACAATACCGGCATTCCTAGTAGGCTGTTCCTACTGAGGAGGCTCAGGTCTTTTGGTGTACAAGGGGTGCTCTTGAAGACATTCTACGACACGGTGGTGGCATCAGCCATCACTTTTGGTGTGGTCTGCTGGGGCAACGGCATTACAGCAGCCGATAGGAAGAGACTGAACAAACTAATCAAGGAAGCTAGCTCTGTCCTGGGGCAACACCTTGACCCAGTGGAGGAGATAGGAAAGAGAAGAATGGTAGCTAAACTGTCATCTCTGCTGGAGTCCGAGTCCCACCCTATGCAGGACATACTGAATGCACTAAGGAGCTCATTTAGCAGTAGACTACATCATCCTAGGTGTGCGACCAAGAGGTTTCGCAGATCCTTCCTACCCACCGCTGTCAGACTTTATAACCTAAGCAGGGCTGCTCGCAGAGATAGCAAAAAAACGTGACGACCTAATAGTATTGAATGCAAAAGACGCAACAGACTTACACAAATGGTCCCCTTCAGTATACAACTAGGACAATATCAGTCGCTACGGAGGGGGACAATATGTATGGGTACATATTCATACCATGTAGGGTAACTAAATAGACAGTTATGCTGTTTATTCCATCTAGCTACAATGCTCCACACTGTGTATATATATTTATATATTTATGTGCACATATGTATAGTCACTGCTCTTATTTTCTTATCTTCTAAATTATTGTTCTGAATGTTGCTGTCCCTGTGCTGTTGCAATCCTGGAATTTCCCCATTGTGGGACTAATAAAGGCTTATCTTATCTTATCTTAAAATATCCTACTTTTTCCCTCTTAAATTTGCAATTTTTACCTCCGCCAAGGAGGTTATGTTTTCATCGGCATTGGTTTGTCTGTCTGTTTGTCTGTCTGTTTATTTGTTAGCAAGATAACTCAAAAAGTTATGGACGGATTTTCATGAAATTGTCACAGATTGTCAGAAATGGGGTATCCTACAGATGATTAGATTTTGGTGGTGATCCCGATCACCATCCAGAAGAAAACCGCCATTACGGAAAATGCCATTTTCGTCAATAACTACTGAACCACTAATCCTATCATTGTGAATCCAATTGCTAGTCATATGTTTTCATGGTCAAGGAATCTGAAAACGTACACACAAACCCTGTATGGGGGGAACTGTGGCGCTTGGCGGAGGTCTGCGCTCTCCGAGTGCTTTTCTAGTTTATGTTTTAACAGGGGGGCAATCACTTTTTCACACAGGGCCATGTAGGTTTAATTATTATTATTATTATTACCTCCGCCAAAGAGGTTATGTTTTCATCGGCGTTGGTTTGTCTGTCTGTCTGTTTGTTTGTTAGCAACATAACTCAAAAAGTTATGGACGGATTTTCATGAAATTTTCACAGATTGTCAGAAATGGGGTATCCTACAGATTAGATTTTGGTGGTGATCCGGATCACCATCCAGAAGAAAACCGCCATTATGGAAAATGCCACTTTCGTGAATAACTACTGAACCACTAATCCTATCATTGTCAATCCAATTGCTAGTCATATGTTTTCATGGTCAAGTAATCTGAAAACGTACACACAAACACTGTATGGGGGGAACTGTGGCGCTTGGCGGAGGTCTGCGCTCTCCGAGTGCTTTTCTAGTTTTATTTTAACTTGTCTTTAAAATAAATATTCATTCATTCATTCATTCATTCATCTTCTTCCGCTTAATCCTTTTTCGGGTCGCGGGGGGGGGGGGGGGGGGCTGGAGCCTATACCAGCATCTTTGGGCGAGAGGCAGGGTACACCCTGGACAGATCACCAGGCCATCGCAGGGCCAACACAGAGCGACAGACAACCATTCACTCTCACAGTCATACCTAAGGACAATTTAGAATCCCCAGTTTGATGCCAATTAACCTAACTTGCATGTTTTTGGCATGTGGGAGGAAACCAGAGAAATCCCGGAGTAAACCCACGCAGACACGGGGAGAACATGCAAACTCCACACAGATCACTGTTGGTCTGGGGCTGGGATTGAACTCAGGATCCCCCGGCCAAGGGTGAGTTGCTGTGCTGCCGCAGTGCTAACCACTCCTCCACCATGCCGCCTATAATAAATATGTGACTTTTTATAAGGCAAATTAGCATATTTTATCATGTTTTTTCTCTTTTATTCTTGTAAATTTGTGCTTAGTTTACATTTATGCGTACTTTGTGCTAATTTTTTGAGTACCCCCCCCACCACCATCATCCCTTGTTAAAAAAACAACAAATCACCTGCTAATTAGAGGGCACATGTGGATTCTTTGCACTTTATTATACAAGCACTTTATAGTTTGTTCATATAATGTGTAGAAAAACGACAAAAAAACTCAATAATTGAAATAAATGAAAGAACCAAGGTGCTGTGCCTTGGTGCCTGTGGCATGGTAGCATGGGCAGCTGTAAAATAGTGGCACTCCGGCCTCTACTGGCCCAGGATAGTTGTTACAATACCTTTTTTTTCGTTGCGATGTTGACAGAAATGATGAGTTAAATCTGTGTTTATTTCAAAAACAAAGTGTTATTTCAAAATTCTGGCAAATTAAAAGTCAAGAAAAAATGGTCATACAATGATACAAACCTTTAGTTGCACTTAATTTTGACTGGGCCAGCTGAAAAGCTGGTAACAGAGAGACAGACAGAGAGACAGACAGACAGATGCACACACACACACACACACACACACACACACACACACACACACACACACACATTAACTGATTACCGTATGCCTCTCTGTTTCACCTAGGCATAAAAATAAGAAATGTACACGTGAGCATTGCAAAATTAAGAGAACAGTTACTAACTTATAAGTAAAATTTTTAATGTCTGGTTTCTGTACACACCTCTGCTTAAATTTTACTGTATCAGAATTTGCCTCCCTGTATGTGTTGGACTCAAATGTTACAAATATTTCCTGTTTTCTCTGCCAGTGTGTTAAGGGTTTAAGAGGGCAGAAACAGGAGCAGAAGGTCTGGACTGGGACTCCCGTGACCTTACACCGCCTGTGTTGGGGTTCCCATTAATGTACACCACCCCAGCCATGCTTGCAGACACATTTAGGTCAGGTACAGCACTGGCACCTTTTGTAAACTTGCTGTGACAGTAATGAGGCTTGGCACGGGTTACTGTAAGTGGGACAGTAGTTGCCCAAATGATGTCTGGCCCATATAGTGGACTTAATGTGTGTGTTTGTGCTGAGGGGGTCAGACTCAACATGAGTCAGCGACCACCAGTCAAGGCCAAATGTTGCTCATGAGGGAAACTGCAGACGTGGGACATCATTGGGCCAACAGTACATGACTGTAATGCTATGGGTTGTAGACATGGAAAAACTACTGCATCTATGTGGATGTCTACAGTCCTCACTGGTTATTATTATGTAATTATTCTATCAGTAATCATTCTAATGAACAACAGCCTTGAAATCCTCAAACTGGGGCAAGCTGGATCTAATAATAATGTCTAAAGCTCTAGCGCCCTCTGATGGCGACATTTGATTCTGTATTTTTGGGATTTACCCAGCTTCCTTTGCTCACTATTAACCTGAAATGTTTATTTTCAGTCAAAATAACAAACTCCTAAAACTAAATGAAGAAGTTTTGATGAGTCTGACAACATGTAATTACATTGATTAATCATACACCTTATGCTATTGGATGGCTCTGATTAAAGTTTGGTTCCACTCCGCACTGCAAAAATAAACAGAAACTCAGAATTTCAAGGCAACTTCTTACTTTGGATTTCTTAATTTTGAGGCTAACTTGAAGAAATTTTCATACAGTTGCAGCCACCAAACATATTTTTGTTCGTATACTGTAAATTTTATGGGTATAAAAACTACAAATACAAATAGGCCATACTTTTTAAATGGGCATTTATATCTCCCACAAACAGCATTTTTGTGCCTTCAAACCAGCTGCAGGAGAAGTACCTACGCTTGCAAACATCATCATCGATACCATTTGAGGAGTATTACTCCCATGGGCAGTTTATTTGTTCTAGCCATTCAAACCCTGCTAGTCTGCTTACAAAGTGAGGATCTTATTCGGCCTGTTCATTAAAGATTTCCCCTGACCCCCTTCCAGTCACTGTAGAAGGCTGAAATTGCACATGTACAGTGCTGTGAAAAAGTGTTTGCCCCCTTCCTGATTTCTCATTTTTTTGTATGTTTATCACACTTAAATGTTTCAGATCATCAAACAAATTTAAATACTAGACAAAGATAACACCAGTAAACACAAAATGCAGTTTTTAAATGAAGGTGTTTATTATTAAGGGGAAAAAATCTAAACCTAAATGGCCCTGTGTGAAAAAGTGATTGCCCCTAAACCTAATAACTGGTTGGGCCACCCTTAGCAGCAACAACTGCAATCAAGTGTTTGCGATAATTGGCAATGAGTCTTTGACAGTGCTGTGGGGGAATTTTGGCCCACTCATTTTTGCAGAATTGTTGTAATTCAGCCACATTGGAGGGTTTTCGAGCATGAACCGCCTTTTTAAGGTCATGCCAGAGCAACTCAATCGGATTCAGGTCAGGACTTTGACTAGGCCACTCCCAAGTCTTTATTTTGTTTTTCTTAAGCCATTCAGAGTTGGACTTGCTGGTGTGTTCTGGATAATTGTCCTGCTGCAGAACCCAAGTGTGCTTCAGTTTGAGGTCACTAACAAATGGCCGGACATTCTCCTTCAGGATTTTTTGGTAGACAGCAGAATTCATGGTTCCATTTACCACAGCAAGTCTTCCAGGTCCTGAAGCAGCAGAACAGTCCCAGACCATCACACTACCACCACCGTATTTTGCTGCTGGTATGATGTTCCTTTTCTGAAATGCTGTGTTACCAGATGTAATGGGACACACACTTTCCAAAAAGTTCAACTTTTGTTTCATCAGTCCACACAGTATCTTCCCAAAAGTCTTGGGGATAATCAAGAAGTTTTCTGGCAAAACTGAAACAAGCCTTCATGTTCTTTTTGCTCAGCAGTGGTTTTCATCTTGGAACTCTGCCATACAGGCCATTTTTGCCCAGTTTCTTTCTTATGGTGGAGTCATGAACAGAACAGTGACCTTAACTGAGGCAAGTGAGGCCTGCAGTTCTTTGGATGTTGTTGTGGGGTTTTTTGTGACCTCTTGGATTAGTCGTCGCTGCACTCTTGGGGTAATTGATCGGCCACCCACTCCTGGGACGGTTCACCCCTGTTCCCTGTTTTTGCCATTTGTGGATTATGGCTCTCACTGTGGTTTGCTGGAGTCCCAAAGCTTTAGAAATGGCTTTATAACCTTTTCCAGACTGATAGATCTCAATTAGTTTGTTTCTCATTTGTTCCTGAATTTCTTTGGATTGCAGCATGATGTCTATCTTTTGAGAATCTTTTGGTTTACTTCACTTTGTCAGACAAGTCCTGTTCAAGTGATTTCTTGATTGAGAACAGGTGTGGCAGTAATCAGGCCTGGGTGTGGCTAGAGAAATTGAACTCAGCTTTCCAAAGATGTGATAAACCACAGTTCATTTGTGTTTTAACAGGGGGGCAATCATTTTTTCACACAGGGCCAGGTAGGTTTGGATTTTTTTAGCCCTTAATAATAAACACCTTAATTTAAAAACTGCATTTTGTGTTTACTTGTGTTATCTTTGTCTAATATTTAAATTTGTTTGATGATCTGAAACATTTAAGTGTGACAGACATACAAAAAAAAAAAAAGAGAAATCAGGAAGGGGGTAAACACTTTTTCACACCACTGTATAATAATACATATCTCTATAGGTCATGTGGTAATCTGCAGCTCTGAACTCTTAAGAATTTCTCTTTTACAGGTGCTAAGGTGGAATAAGGTGTGATAATGGAGTCAGTTGAATGCAGAGCAGTCATCTGGTTCCTGTGCTTGAGAGGTTGTGCACCACAGGAGACTTTTGATGAGATGAGAGAGACTTATGGGGAGGATGCCCCATCATGTGGTCTAGTCAAGCACTGGCTTCGACAGATCAAGTGTGGTCAGACATCGGTGGAAACACAACCACATTGCGGCATTGATGAAGACACCATCTGACAAGTGGAGGCCACCATTTTGGAGTATCGTCGCACAACTGTTCACCAACTTGCCCAAGATGTCAAGGTTGCATGGGGTCTGTAGAAAAAAAAAAATCATCCCTGACCATATGCACATGTGGAAGTCGTCAGCATGATGGACTGGTTGCTCACACCTTTCCAGAAGTAGGAATGAGTCACATGCTCCCAGGTTCTTTTGGCCATGTGCCAAGAACCCCCACCACCCCCAGCACATGCCATCATTTAGACATTACAGTATGTTTTGAGCTAAATCAGATCCGTCGGTCCAGGCCTTAATTTAGCCCACAAGTAGACAGTGAAAATGGGCTGGGTTTAGTCCATCTAGTACAGACCATACTTAAACAGAAAACAGTTGTTCAAAATTGGGCTGTCCCTGACCATAGTAACCAAAAAAACAGACCAAAAATTGGGCTGGTTAGTCCACAGGATTTGGTCCAAATTGAGTCTCAAAATAATTTTTGGCATTTGGTGATGGTGGTGGGGGTCTGTCTTTCAAACGTCAGATACACTTTTACAATCACAGGACTCTTTGTTAAAAGTGTTTTATAAAAATGCATATTTTTAACAGCTTTTTTTGTTTGACATATGGCATAATGCTTGTTAGATAATGTTATGCATGGAAAATACCTGTGTGAAGGATGAGGCACGATGATGGCTGGCCAGCACGGCTTTATTTAACTATATGCAGAGTCAGTACACAGCAGGCACCTTGCATGGGCATCCGGTGAAAGAGGCCGTAAAATGGATGTCCTCTGCCTTAAATGGGGTGATGCGGTGACGTGATAGAAAGTGCACATCACCGCACCGCACTTCACAGTAATGTGCCTTTAACATCCAACATTCTTCCCCAGCTTTAAAAAAGTCCAAAACCATACACACAATTGAACCCCCCCCCCCCAAATTTGGGACCCAAATCACGCACTAAAATAACGAAAAACAAGAAAACAATGTACTAACATGGCCTAACATTCGCACAAAACAACCTAAGATAGGGCTGACGGGTGGATTACCGCACAGGCTGCACGGCAGGGTAGATTATTCTGCCACCCTTACCTAAAGAAAAGTCCATTTATAAAAGTAAAATCACACACCGTGCTCCTAAACTAAAGCAAAACACATAAAGCCGTGGACAAAATTGTTGGTACCCCTCTGTTAATGAAAGAAAAACCCACAATGGTCACAGAAAAAACTTGAATCTGACAAAAGTGGTAATAAATAAAAACTCTATGAAAATTAACCAATGAAAATCAGACAATGCTTTTGAATTGTGGCTCAACAGAATTACTTTAAAAAACAAACTCATGAAACAGGCCTGGACAAAAATTATGGTACCCTTAGAAAAGATTGAAAATAATGTGACCATAGGGACACGTTCAACCAAGATGTGTCCTCTAATTAATATCACAGGTGTCTACAAACTTGTAATCAGTCAGTCGGCCTATTTAAAGGGTAACAAGTAGTCACTGTGCTGTTTGTTGACATGGTGTGTACCACACTAAACATGGACCAGAGGAAGCAAAGGAGAGAGTTGTCTTAGGAGATTAGAAAATTATAGACAAGCATGTTAAAGGTAAAGGCTATAAGACCATCTCCAAGCAGTTTGATGTTCCTGTGACTACATTTGCACATATTATTCAGAAATTTAAGATCCACAGGACTGTAGCCAACCTCCCTGGATGTGGCCGCAGGAGGAGACGGATAATACGAATGGTAACAAAAGAGCTCAGAATGACCTCTAAACACATTCATGGTGAACTCCAAGGTCAAGGTACATCAGTGTCAGATCGCACCATCCGTCATTGTTTGAGCCAAAGTGGACTTCATGGGAGACGACCAAGGAAGACACAACTGTTGAAAACAAATCATAAAAAAGCCAGACTGGAATTTGCCAAACTGCATGTTGACAAGCCACAAAGCTTCTGGGAGAATGTCCTATGGACAGACGAAACAAAACTGAAACTTTTTTGGCAAGGCACATCAGCTCTGTGTTCACAGACGCAAAAATGAAGCATACCAAGAAAAGAACACTGTCCCTACTTTGAAACATGGAGGAGGTTCTGTTATGTTCTGGGGCTGCTGTGCTGCATCTGGCACAGGGTGTCTTGAATCTGTGCAGGGTACAATGAAATCTCAAGGCTATCAAGGTATTCTAGAGAGAAATGTGCTGCTCAGTGTCAGACAGCTTGGTCTCAGTCGCAGGTCATGGGTCTTGCAACAGGATAATGACCCAAAACACAAAGCTAAAAACACCCAAGAATGGCTAAGAGCGAAACATTGGACTATTCTAAAGTGGCCTTCTATGAGCCCTGATCTAAATCCTATTGAACATCTGTGTAAGGAGCTGAAACATGCCGTCTGGAGAAGGCACCCTTCAAACCTGAGACAACTGGAGCAGTTTGCTCATTAGGAGTGGGCCAAAATACCTGCTGAGAGGTGCAGAAGTCTCATTGACAGTTACAGAAATTGTTTGATTGCAGTGATTGCCTCAAAACGTTGTGCAACAAAATATTAAGTTAAGGGTACCATTGTGGTGAACACTCAATGGACCTGTTGGACCGGTTCTGTGACTCGCATTTTAGGTCAGAACAAAGGCAGGAAGCTTAGCCTTGTTATGCAAGGCTGGAGACTGTGGGGGGTCGATTAAAGGATGCTGGGAGACAGTGGAAGTGATATCATGGAGGGAAATGCATTGTGACTGTCTTTATTATGCAAGGTGGTGAAATGCATTGTGACTGTCTTTATTATGCAAGGTGGTCTGTGGGACATGTGATCTATGAGGTGTGAAGTCCCTGATATTTAAGGACGAGAGTTTACTGTTTCATTCTCTTTTTTCTGCTTTGAAATGATGGAGATGTGAATAAAGCTGACTCTGAGAAAGAACGCTGCCTCGTCATTTTCACATCTTCCACACCATCATTTTTGTCCAGGCCTGTTTCATGAGTTTGTTTTTTAAAATAATTCTGTTGAACCACAATTCAAAAGCATTGTCTGATTTTCATTGGTTAATTTTCATAGAATTTTTATTTATTACCACTTTTGTCAGATTCAAGTTATTTCTGTGACCATTGTGGGTTTTTCTTTCAGGAACAGAGGTGTATCAACAATTTTGTCCACGTGTGTATATATACAACCCCGTAACATAACATGCATGCCAAACACAAAAACTATAAATAAAGTGCTATCGCACAGTCATTTAGGTGAAAAAACTGGAATTGGAAGTGGGCAGCCCCTCAGCAGATGCGCCCCTGGAGACTGCAGACCCCCAGAGCAATGGCCGATCCTCTGGATGAGGGAGCCTGGATCCCACACCGCCATCACTGACTCCTGTCCAGCCTCGCCACCTGGAGCGTCTTCCCGGACACGGCGAAGCTGATTGGCATGCCTCAACGAGCTGAAGTATGCTGCGCCCCAGCTCAGCCACAATGCACAGACACCCCCGATATTTTGCTGGCTGTCGTTTGGCCCATCTTTGTCATGGACGTCCTGAGACCCACCCACACCGAACCTGAGTGAAACTGGTCCTGCTTGAACACAGTGGCATCCATTAGCTCTTCATACTGTTGGCTCTCAGTGTCCATCAGGGCTGAGTGGGGTGATTTTTCCCCCACAAGACAAATGGCACACCCTGGCATAATGATTTAAGCATCCACATCTACCTCGTTTTCCTCTAGCCGGGCATTTCATAGCTTTATGACAGTGTGTCGTGGACCCACAACCCCTGCAACTGGAGTTTCCCGGGGCAGACCTTTGGCTGGCAGCATTGATTTTCCCAAAAATCTTTGTCCAAGCTATCCTTGCTATCAGGGTCCGCAACATTAGCTGAGGCAAGAGACTCCCGCGGCTTCTGTGGCTGGCGCCAATTTAGCTTCCAACCGGAGAACTAGCTAAACTGCTTCGGCAAACATCAAGTCCTTAGGCGCCGCTAATAGCCTAGCACGCAGCTCAGCATTGCATGTGTGCTCTGCTAGTTGGTCGCGTACCATTTCATCTTCAAGCAGTCCAAAACAACACTCTCTGGCTTGCTGCTTCAAGTCAATGACATACTGGTGGATAGGCTCACCTACCCGCTGGCGTCTCTGGCGAAAACAAATTCTCCGAACAGTCACGTTGTCTGGGGTGGAGAAACGTTTAGCTAGCAGCTCCACAACTTCCTCATATGAATCCTCTGTGCCAAGTGTCCGTAGGACCCTCCGGTCTTCAGTACCCAGGTTGTGAATGAGAAGCGCCCGCGCTCTCACCTTGTCAAGATTCCCAAGGTCCAGTGCCATAATATACGTTTGATAGGCCTCCAGCCAATGCGGCTGTAAAACCGGTGGTTTGCCCGGGAGCTTAAGAAAGGGACGAAGTGGTGTAATGCACGCCTCCATGAGTTAATCCTCGATCGCCGAATGTTATGTATGAAAAATACCTGGGTGAAGGATGAGGCACGATGATGGTTGGTGAACACAGCTTTAACAATATGCAGAGTCTGCACACAGCAGGCACCTGGCATGGGCATCTGGCAAAAGAGGCTGTAAAATGGATGCCTTCTTCCTTAAATAGAACGGTGCGGTGACGTGACGGGAAGTGCACATCATCACACCACACTTCACAATAATGTGCCTTTTTTAATATCCAACAGATAATACCTGGAACAATCTGAAACGAGTGCTACTGTTATTATGCTATACACTTAAAAAGCATTATTTGAATCCATTTTACAAATTTCTCTCTGTTGTGTCTTTTTATTTATGTTCTCACCTCAGGCTCCAGGTGTCCCCAGCCACCCCTGGTTTTGTCTGATGTTGAAAGCTAAGGTGGGTTTACCTTGGTTAGTACTTTGGTTGGAGGCTTCCTGGGAATACCAGATGTTGTGACGGACTGGTGATCTGTCCAGGATGTACTCTGCCTCTTGCCCAAAATAAAACAAAATTATTATTATTATTAAAATGCTGGTATAGTTGTGCCCCTCACACAACTGAAAAACAGGATCAGAAGACGAATGATGATGGTTACTATGTGATGTCTTTCTTTCACAGTCTTAAAAAGGTGGCTTTTCATCTTACTCTTTAAACCAGATTTAGACCATACAGAGACCTCTATATGAAGACGCCTTTTCAACAGCCTGAAAAAGATGGCTTTTCATCTTTTACTTTTCAACTAAATTTGGACATTTTTTTAGACAGTTGGCAAAGGTGTCTTTTAAACATTTTTTCAACTGATGTGTGCTGGGAGGGACGACGATTTCTTTGACAAAATGATCATGCAGGATGAAACATGGGTCCATCACTATGATCCAAAGAATAAAGCCCAGTCAAAGCAATGGAAAAATTATGACTCACCACCTCCAGAAAAAGACATTATTGATGAAGGATTTCCTGGCAAAGGGTACCACAATTACCGGGACTTACTGTGCTTCATCCCTGCAGAAATGGCGAAAGGCCATCAAAACAAAGAGGTGTGGCATGTTGACCAAAGGTGTGGGCCTCCTGCAAGACAACTCGCATGATGCCCAGATGGAAGCATGGTCCTGCAACTATGAACTCTTCCCCCCCATCCACACACACACACACACCTAATCTCCCAACCTTGCACCAACTGACTTCCACCGCTTTCCAATTATAAAGTTATTTTTGAAGAGCAAGCACTTTCATAATGATAAAATGCTGATTTCTGAGGTGAAGTCGTGGCTTCTGACGCAACCTGCAGACTTCTACAGGTAAGGTCTGAAGCAGCATAAAGCAACGGGAGAAGTGTGTGACCCTTGGTGATACCTATGCAGAGTAGGACTAACAACTGTGCCAAGTTTGGTTCCTCTCAATCTATGGGAAATGAATCAGGGGAAATCGTTAATGAGCAGCTTTGTAACCCTTTACAGAGAAATCTCCTGCAGAATGTTGGTTTAAAAAAGTTTTCATTTTACAGTGCTGCAGATGTACATTTATATGGTTTTGTCAAGACAAACATATTAATCTTAATGCTAATACCAACTGTTTAGTTACACAGTTCTCTAACTGAAAGCTACAGAAGAATCCAGCTGTCAACGAAGATAAGGATAAAGATGGATTACATTTTAAAGGAACACTATGTAAGATTTTCCACCCATCCATCCAACCATCCATCCATCCATCCATCCATCTTCTACCGCTTTTCCAGAGGTCTGGTTCATGAAGGCAGCATCTCAAGCAGAGAAGCCCAGACTTGCCTCTCCCTTGCCACCTGCTCCAGCTCTTCAGAGAGAATACCAAGACGTTTCCAGGCCAGCTGGGAGACATAGTTTCTCCAGCATGTCCTGGGTCTGTCCCGGGGTCTCCTCCCAGTGGGATATGCCTCAAAATACCTCAAGTGGGAGGCGTCTAGGAGGCATCCTGATCAGATGCCCATACCACCTCAACTGGGTCCTTTCGATATGGATGAGCAGCGGTTCTACTCTGAGCCTCTCCTGGATGACTGAGCTCCTCACCCTATCTCTAAAAGTGCGTTCACACCAAACGCAAACGGGTGAATTTTTTGCACGGCACGATTACTTTATAACTCAATGTAAACACACAACCAGACATGAATCCCCCTTCTGAGTGAGATGCAGACAGGCGAAGTTGCCTTTAAAACTTCTGCAGCTGTGTTCAACCTGCTGTGGAAATTCCCAAAATAACGTCATGCTTATGTTTACATTGTCCAACCGGGAGCTCACCTGAAAATGTTGTCTCAAGCCTCCATAAGTTTACAAGATGAGGGGTGTTTACGTTGCTAGCTTGCTAGCTTGTCTGTGACAGGAAACTGTGGGTAAATAACAACAACATCACAATTCAGCTGAAGGGCTTCTGGTCCTCCTGAGTCTCCAGGTGAGTGAGTCAAATTTTCAAACTAGTTTACTCTGCAATGGTGATACCTTTACTCCGGTGATGATGGAATCTCAAAGCTAGCAGCTATCTAGCTAGCTAGCCCGGGACGCGAACACGCAACTGCACAAATTCACGCGTACTCACATCGTTCCATTCACTTTGTATGGATTTGCACCGCCCGTTTGCGTTTGGTGTAAACGCACCTCAAGGGTGAATCCAGCAATTCTACGGAGAAAGCTCATTTAAGCCGCTTGTATCCACAGTTTCATTCTTTCGGTCATTACCCAAAGCGCATGACCATAGGTGAGGGTAGGAACATAGATTGACCAGTAAATTGACAGCTTTGGTTTAGAGCTTGGTTCCCTCTTCACCACAACAGACCGATACAATGTCCTCATCACTGCAGACACTGCTCTGATCCATCTCTCAATCTCTCCCTCCATTCTCCCCTCACTCGTGAATAAGACCCCGAGATACTTAAAGTCCTCCACTTGGGGCAAGAGCTTGTCCCCAATCTGGAGAGTACAATCCACCCTTTTCCGACTGAGGACCATGGACTCAGACTTGGAGATGCTGATTCTCATCCCAGCCACTTCACACTCAGTAGCAAACCCTCCCAGCAAGACCTGTAGGTCATTGCTCAATGAAACTAACAGGACAACATCATCTGCAAACAGCAGAGATGAGATCCTGTGGTCACCGAACATGACACCCTCCGTTCCTTGGCTGCTCCTAGAAATCCTGTCCATAACATCATTCTAGGTGCACGACCGAGAGGTTTTGCAGGTCCTTCCTACCTATGGCTGTCAGACTTTATAACCTAAGCAGGGCTGCTCGCAGAGATAGCAAAAAATAAAAACAAAAACGTGACGACCTAATAGTATTGAATGCAAAAGATGCAACAGACTTACCCAAATGGTCCCCCCCAGTATACAACTAGGACAATATCAGTCGCTACGGAGGGTGACAATATGTATGGGTACATATTCATACTATGTAGAATAACTAATTAGACGGTTATGCTGTTTGTTGCATCTAGCTACAATGCTCTGCACTGTGTATATATATTTATATATTTATGTGTACATACACTACCGTTCAAAAGTTTGGGGTCACTTAGAAATTTCCTTATTTTTGAAAGAAAAGCACTTTTTTTCAATGAAGATAACTTTAAACTAATCAGAAATACACTCTATACATTGCTAATGTGGTAAATGACTATTCTAGCTGCAAATGTCTGGTTTTTGGTGCAATATGTACATAGGTGTATAGAGGCCCATTTCCAGCAACTATCACTCCAGTGTTCTAATGGTACAATGTGTTTGCTCATTGCATCAGAAGGCTAATGGATGATTAGAAAACCCTTGTGCAATCATGTTTGGTCTGCAATGCTGTAATTGCTGCAAATGGAGGATTCTTTGACGAAAGCAAAGTTTGAAGGAAAAAATTATAAATCATTATTTCTACCCTTGTCAATGTCTTGACTATATTTTCTATTCATTTTACAACTCATGGTGGTAAATAAGTGTGACTTTTCATGGAAAACACAAAATAATTGTCTGGGTGACCCCAAACTTTTGAACGGTAGTGTATGTATATTCACTGCTCTTATTTTCTTATCTTCTAAATTATTGCTCTGAGTGTTGCTGTCCCTGTGCTGTTGCAATCCTGGAATTTCCCCATTGTGGGACTAATAAAGGCTTATCTCATCTTATCTTATCTTAAAAATTATGAACAGGATCAGTGACAAAGGGCAGCCCTGGCGTAGTCCAACTGTCACTGGAACGGAGTTCGACTGGGTGTTGGCAATACAAATCAAACTCTTACAGCAGTCGTGTAGGGACCAGATAGCTCGTAACAACAAACCTGATACCCAATACTCCCGCAGCACCCCTCACAAAAGACCGTGAGGGACGCAGTCGTATGCTTGCTCCAAATCCACAAAACACATATGGACTGGTTGGGGAAACTCCCACAAACCCTCGAGGATTCTTGAGAGGGTAAAGAGTTTTTCTGATGTGCTACAGCCAGGACGAAAACCACATTACTCCACCTGAATCCGAGGTTTGACCAGTGGTCAGACTCTCCTCTCTAGAACTCTGGCATAGACCTTCCTAGGGAGGCTGAGAAGTGTGATCTCCTAAAGTTGGAACACACCCTCCAGTCCCCCTTTTTAAAAAGAGGAACCACCACCCCAGTTTGTCATGCCAAAGACACTGTCCTGGCCCTCCATGCAATGTTGCAGAGGCCTGTCAACCATGACAGCCCTACAACATCCAGGGCCTTGAAGTACTCAGGGCAAATCTCATCCACCCTCGGGCCCCAGCCACCAAAGAGGTTTTTAACCACTTTGGCAACCTCAGCCCCTGTGATAGGCGAGTCATCCCTCTTGTCCTCAAGCTCTGCTTCCTCTGTGGAAGGTGTGTCAGTGGGATTGAGGAGATCCTCAAAGTATTCCTTCCACCGCTCAACCATGTCCCCGGTCGACGTCAGCAGCGCACCATCCGCACCATACACAGTGTGGACAGGGAGCTGCTTCTTCCTCCTGAGCTGCTGGACAGTTTGCCAGAATCTCTTCGAGGCCGACCGAAAGTCTTGTTCCATGGCCTCACCAAACTCCTCCCACACCTGAGTTTTTGCTTCAGCAACCACCCGAGCTGCACTCCGCTTGGCCTGTCAGTACACCTCAGCTGCTTCGGGAGTCCCACAAGCCAACCAAGCTCAATAGGACTCTTTCTTCAGCTTGATGGCCCCCTTCATCAAGATTTTGCTTGCTGTCTGTGTGGCTTGCTCTGTGGTTAGCTCTCCTCATTCTCCTGAGGATGTTTGCCTTTAATTGTATTTTAATCACTTTTTTCCTTCTACTGTTAGCTCTCACTTCTGTTTATCAAGCCTCTTGCACCTGTGCGCGCACTCAGTGTCATCTAATCACCCTCTTTAGCCTTCTGTTCACCTTTCATCGTTGTTTTTGTTAGCTTCAGGTTAGCCGCTAGCTATGGCTACTAGCTCTCCTTCCCCTTCTCCTCTGGTGTGCTCTCTGTCAGATGTTTAGCTACTCCTCTGCCTCTTTTAGTGATAACGGTAAATGTAATAGATGTTGTGTTTTTGAGGCACTCGAGGCGAGGTTGTCTGATTTGGAATCCTGGCTCCACTGCATTGAAACACCATCTGCACCAGTTAATAATGGTGGATGCCCCTTAGCTGCAGCGGAGTTCCCTACCATAGGGCAGCCTGCTAGCGGTCCTCCGGTCCTCCTCAGCAGCAAGGAGACTGGGTGGGTGACAGTGAGAAGGAAGCCTAGTCGCAAGGCCCCGGTTCACCACCAACCTGTTCATGTTTCTAATTGCTTTTCCCCGCTCAGCGACACACCTGCTGAGGAAAAAAACTCTGATCATTGGTGACTCTGTAGTCAGAAACGTGAATCTAGAGACTCCAGCGGCCATAGTCAAATGCATTCCCGGGGCCAGAGCAGGCGACATTGAGTTAAATTTGAAAATGCTGGCTAAAAGTAACTGTAAATACTTCACAATTGTTATCCATGCCGCCATTAATGACATCCGACTCTGGCAGTTGGAAGTCACAAAACTTAATGTGGAAACGGTGTGGGACTTTGCAAAAACAATGTCTGCCTCTGTAGTATTCTCTGGGCCCCTCCCCAATCTGACCAGTGATGACATGTTTAGCCGCTTGTCATCCTTCAACCGCTGGCTGTCTGTGTGGTGTCCTGCAAACGATGTGGGCTACAAAGACAATTGGAGCTCATTTTGGGGAAAACCTGGTCTTATTAGACGAGACGGCGTTCATCCCACTTTGGATGATGTGTCTCATTTATCTAACAATCTGGCATCATTTTTATCCAAATTTCCTAAACCTTGACAACTCAGAGTTGGGACCAGGAAGCAGAGTTGCAGTCTTACACGCCTCTCTGCAGCTCCTCTTCATCCACCACCCCTCAACTTAGCCCCTGTCTTCACCATCAGGCAATCACTTTCTGCTCCCTCCAAAGTAAATAAAAATATAATTTATAAGCATCCCAAAGTGATTAAACAAAAAGTTGGTAAAACTTAAATTAAACATGAAGTCTCTAAATTGAATGATTTGGCCTCTGTTCCTCCTCATAAATTTAAAAATTAAATGCGGTTTGTTAAATATTAGGTCTCTAACTCCCAAGTCTCTGCTAGTTCATGATCTGTTAATTGATCATCAGATTGATTTAATATCCCTTACAGAGACTTGGCTAGGGCAAGAGGATTATGTTGGTTTAAGTGAATCAACTCCCTCTGGTTATTTAAACTGTCAAAATCCCAGAAGTTCTGGTCGTGGAGGAGGAGTAGCAACAATTTACCATTCCAAATTACTAGTTAATGTAAAGCAAAAAACACGTAATTCCTTTGAGGGCCTGGTCCTCAGTATTGAGCATTTTAGCAATTTTAGGCTAAACCCAGTTTTATTTGCCATAGTTTTGTCATGGTTTGCGCGCCGAAGAAACCTGGGATTATTCTTGTTCTCTTCTATTAATGCAGAATAATAACTTGTTCTAGCTTTTCTAAGAGATTTTTTGTAAATTAAAAGATGATTTCTCCATGCTAAATCGATTTCATCTAAATTAGTGGAGCACCATTTTCTTTCTAATTTATGAGTCTTCTGTTTTAAGCTACGAGTTTCTGTGTTGAACCAAGGAGTTAGAAATCTCTGATTAGACTATTTCTTTTTTAAAGGGACCACCATGTCTAGAGTCTGATGCAGAGAAGCTGTAAGACTATCTATCATGCTATCAATTACAGAAGGAGCAAGCTGCCCAAGGTCATTTTTTTTCTCTTCCGGCATTCAGAGAGAGCAGACGCTTTTCTCCCTCCTCTCCCTCCTAATCCTCTCCCTTCTGATCCCAGCTTGCAATGTTGCGTTTTTGTCTGTGTTTAGTCGCTCTTCTTCTGCTGAATCTTAATCCAAACAGAAATTATGGATCTGGAAAGCGGCTTAAATGTGATTGTCACCACTTTAATAGAAGATCGGGTCAGGGGGAACCCAAGGGGAAGACTCATGGACATTGGGAACTCATGCGTCTGTATGATTCGACTGGAGATGAAGAAGACATCTATTAGCTATGATCACAGGACTTCTACTTTGGCTTTGGAGTTTCCTGATGTTTCAGAAATTGAGGAAGGTGGAGAGCTGTTCAAAATGCGGACCCAGGCAAGCTCCTTCACCAAATTCGACCAGTTTTTTAAGCCTGTATATGGAAATTAGGAAGCACAGAATCGCATGAGAGAGGAAAATTCTATTCTCTGAGTGCACTGTGCAGATTTGACCTTGTTTTTTTGGTGCCCTGTTTACATTCCTCCTCGATGAAGATAGATAGATAGATAGATAGATAGGTAGATAGTTTATTTTGAACACAAAAATATAACAAATACAAGCAAATGGCAAATGCAATAAAGTAACATTATACACTGTTCGAAAGGGAGAAGGAAGAAGTGAACACTTATTAATTCCATCTCCTCTTTTCCATAGATACACCCATGTGAATTTTATACAAATTACCACCTTTAAGACCCCAAGTAAACAAGTTACTGTATTTTTTACAAATCAACATTAACACCCATCCATTCTAACATACAATGATGTCCATATATCAAAACCAGCCTCAAACAACACAGATATACACAGTGCTGTCCCACCCACCATTCCATAGTGTCCCATAATATCCCAGAGTGAACATAATGAATCGTACATATAACTACTACCCTTCTAACATATACCCTTTCAGCAAATGGTGCTTATACCTCTTTTTGAATTGATTTCTGTTTGTACATAGTTTCAGTTCCGGCTCCAGACTGTTCCACAAATCCACCCCACAGACAGATATGCACATACTTTTCTTGGTTGTTCGTATCTTGGGTTTTGTAAAGTTTAAGTCTCCCCTCAAATTATGATCATTGTCTCTTTTTTTAAATATTTTTTGTATATTAGTTGGTAGTTGATTATTAATTGCCCTGTACATTACTTGTGCTGTCTTAAATTTAACTAAATCGATGAACTTTATGACATGTGGCTTTAAGAACAACGAATTGGTATGGTCTCTATATCCTGCATTGTTTATTATCCTTATAGCTCTTTTTTGTAATGTGCATATTGACTGTAGGTTGGTCTTGTAGGTGTTTCCCCAGACTTCTACACAGTAGTTAAGATAAGGTAAAAACAGTGAATTGTACAATAACACCAATGATTTATAGTCCAAGAAGTGTCTTGTCTTCCCCAGTATGCCTATACATTTTGCTAATTTGGCCCGGATGTGACTGATGTGAGGTTTCTAGCAGATTTTATTGTCTAGCGTCACCCCCAGAAACTTATTTTCCTGTACTGTTTCTATTCTGGTATCATCTATCGTTACCATTATTTCATGATTTATTTTATAATTTCCAAACAACATAATCTTTGTTTTTTTTAGATTTAGAGATAATTTATTTTTGTTGAACCACTGCGTTAATTTTTCCATTTCAGTTGTGACCACCTCTAAAACCTGCTGCAAATTCTCACCAGTGCAAAGGATATTTGTGTCAAGATAAGGTAGTAGAGGCGGCTCTGCTAACCCAAACAATCGACAAACAATTGCTGTTGTTTCAGCAGACTGAACTCTTCAAGGACAGTGTTACCATGTGTCTTCAAACTCTGCCATCTGCAAGCACGAGAGAGATAGACTCTGGACTTGTTTATAGATCACATGATTATAACATCCATCCACTGCCAGGAGGCTCCCTCTGCTGTTCACTAGCAACTGACACACCCACACTACACACTGCATACAACATCACATGACTGATACATACACTGACACACATACACACACACTGTCTCTCTCAACTTTTGTTTTTGTGTGATCTATATTGTCTGCTAATTGTGCATTGGAGAGTTTTTTTTCTATGTAATCACAATTTTGGTAATAAAATGAGCTTTATTTTGATTAACAATGCTTTTTTCTCTCTGCCCATTGTGTCACTTCCCTTTCCCCTCATTCCCTTCTTTACCCTCTACTGCTGACAGGCGCCTCCATGGCTGCCGCGTCATTGAGATGCGTTTATTCAGCGCGCCCAATGTCAAGTCAAATTCCTCGTATGTTTATGTTTTTTATGTAGACATGCTTGGCAATAAAGCTTTCTGATTCTGATTCTGAGGGGCTGGAGTAGACCCACAGGCGGAGAGTTTTGGGACTTGCCGGTAGCGCACTGGGGGCAAGCCCGGACGTAGTTGGTGATGTCCTTCTGGAGACCCGGCCACCAGAACGAGCGTTGCAGCAGATTCACCAGACGGGAGATGCCAGGGTGACAGGCGAGTTTGGAGGTATGGACCCAGTGAATAACCTCTCCTCGAACCGCCGAAGGAATGAAGAGCCTCCCCTCTGGACCACCGCCAGGGTCTGGTTCCGTCTCCTGTGCCCTTCAGATCTTGTCCCTGATGGACCAGGAAACCGCCCCCACAATGCACGAGCTGGGAAGGATGGTGTGGTCCGACTCCTCCGGATCCTCAGGGGCAAACTGCCTGGATAAAGCGTCGGGCAACCCATTCTTCGAGCCTGGACGATACGTGATGGTGAATTGAAACCGAGCAAAGAATAGAGACCAGCGCACCTGGCGGGCATTCAGGCGCCGCGCTGACCTCAAATACTCAAGGTTTTTGTGGTCCGTCCAGACCACAAAAGGCTGAGCTTCCCCCTCCAACCAGTGATGCCACTCCTGCAGCACGAGCTTGACAGCGAGGAGCTCCCTGTCGCCGACGTCATAGTTGCACTCCGCCGCAGATAATCGTCGAGAGAAGAAGGCGCAGGGCCGCTTGAATCCGTCCACTGGCGAGCGCTGAGAGAGCACCACCCCCACCCCCGTGTCGGAAGCGTCGACCTCCACCAAGCACTGCAGCACGGGGTCGACCTGGGTCAGGACCCGGGAGGACGAGAACTCCGCCTGGAGAGTCTTGAAGGCGGCGGCTGCCTCCTCCGACCACTGGAAGGGCACCTTTGATGAAGTGAGGCAAGTCAGGGGGGTGACAATGGAGCCGAAGTTGGGGACAAAGCGCCGGTAGAAATTTGCAAAGCCAATAAACTGCTGCACCTGCTTTCTGGAGGTAGGCGTGGGCCACTCAACCACCACTTTGACCTTAGCGGGGTTGGGGAGAATCTGGTTGTGCGAGATGACAAACCCCAGGAAGGAGGTGGTCCGGGCGTAGAACTCGCACTTCTCCGCCTTGATGTACAGTCTATTCTCCAGCAGCCGTTGCAGGACCCGCCTCACATGAGCCTGGTGCTCCTCCCGTGACTTGGAGATGAGTATGTTGTCCAAATATACGAAGACAAAGACCCCCAGGAAATCTGGTAGGACGTCGTTTATGAGACGCTGGAAAAGGGCAGGAGCGTTGGTGAGCCCAAACGGCATCACAAGGTACTCGAAGTGACCGCTGGGCGTCCTGAAGGCGGTCTTCCACTCGTCTCCCTCCTGGATCCGAACGAGATGGTAAGCGCTGTGGAGATCAAGCTTCGTGAACCAGGTCACCCCCTGGAGGGAGTGGAAGGCGGTGTCCATGAGCGGCAAGGTGTAACGATCCTTGATAGTGATATCATTCAGCACTCTGAAGTCAATGCAGGGACGCAGGGACCCATCCTCCTTGGACATGAAGAAGAAGCCCGCGCCGAGCGGTGAAGAGGAGGGGCGGATAATCCCAGCGCAGAGCGACTCCTTGATATAAGTATCCATCGCCTCACGTTCCGGAGCAGAGAGGCTGTACAGGCGGCCAGATGGCAGGGGGGCCCCTGGACGGAGGTTGATTGCGCAGTCATATGGCCAGTGAGGGGGAAGAGACATGGTTCTGGACTTACTAAAGGCTACTCCCAAGTCGTGGAACTCCCACGGCACAAGGGTGAGGTCCGGAGGCTCGGAGACCAGCGCCGGCGGAGGAGAGGTCGGAGCACAAGCCGCAGACTGGAGGCAGGTGCCCAGGCAAAAGGAGCTCCATGAGAGGACACTGCCGGTTCTCCAATCAAGGACAGGGTTGTGCAAATGCAGCAATGGGTAGCCCAGGATGACACGGTCCGAAGAGGAGGGCAGGACAAACAGGGTCAGATCCTCTCGGTGGTTGCCAGAGATGATGATGGGAACCGGCTTGGTGCGATGCGTTACTACCCCCAGGGGAGAGCGGGAGACAGTGACCAAGTTCAGGGGAGTAGACAGTGGCTGACAGGGTATGCCCAAACAGGTTGCCAGGCTCTTAGAAATAAAACTCTGCTCTGCCCCTGAATCCACCAGTGCGTGCGTGAAATGCCCGGTGGAGTTGTGGCAGAATCGTATGGGCAGTGTGCAACAGGATAGGGGATTTGACCGGTTAGAGTCCGCGAGGCCCCCTACAGTGACTCGCGGATCTCCCCGTTTGGCTTAACCGGGCACAGCTCCACGGGATGCTGGTCATCTCCGCAATACATGCAGAGACCCCGTTCCCGCCGGCATTGTCTCTCTGCAAGAGGGAGCCTAGTGCGCCCGATCGCCATGGCCTCTGGCTCATCGGCGGACTCTGGAGCAGGTAACGCCAGGGGGCGAGACTGAGGAGAGCGGACGGAAGCTCCACGTGAGCGGCTGACTGACTTCCGCTCTGCGGCCCGCTCTCGCAGCCTATTGTCCAGGCTAATTGTGAGAGAAATCAGCTTGGACAGCCGCCCTGGAAGATCCCGACTGGCTAGCTCATCCCTCAGACCAGAACTGAGGCTACGGAGGAAGATACTGCAGAGAGATGCCTGTCCCCAGCCCACCTCCTCCGCTGCCACCCGGAAGTCAACAGCGTGCTCCGCCGCCAACTGGCTTCCCTGTTGGAGACTAAGGAGCCGATCGGCGAGGACGCTGTCATGACGCGAGTGGTCAAACACCTCTAAAAAATCTTGCACGAACCGGTCATAAGAGAGGGTCGCGTAGCTGGGCTTCGTCATAATGGCGTAAGCCCAAGCTAGCGCTCGCCCCTCTAAGAGATTAGCCATGTACCCGATTCGGCTATGGTCTGAGGGGAAATCCCCGGGAATGCGCAGGAACACTGACTCACATTGCAAGATAAACCCCCTCGCTCCACCGAGTTTCCCGTTGAAGTGAGCGGGGATCGGAATGGGTGTGAGCCGGGTCGGCGTTCCCGAGCTAGGCTGGCCAGCCGTGGAAGCGACCGGAGCCGAGGCACCTTGAGGAACCGGGAGGAACGCCTGCTGGGGATCCAGGCGGTCTAACCGGTGAGTAATTCTGGTTAACTGATTGAAAATAACCTGCTGTTGATGTGCAATCATATCCACCCGAGCCTCGAGGGTGGAAAAACGGCATGCGAGCCCGCTGTCCGCTGGGCCACTCGGCTGGAGCTGTACTGACATAATATTCGGCCCAGGAAACACGCACGCAGGCTCAGGTAGATTTGAAAGCTTTATTTTCAACCAATGTAACGTGTTTGGATGCGTGTGTGTGATATGTGAATGTGTTGTGGGTGAAGGATGTAGGCCGGGACAGAGCAACACGCTGTGCAGCCAGGAAACCCTATGAATGAGATGAGAGCAGGGGGTTAGCTGGGCAAACCACACAGGAGAGTAACAAGGCAATATGCTTACTTGCAGTAACTGTGGTGGTTGGCGTTGGCAAGATCCCAAGCCTGGGAGACAGCGTCCTGCTGTGCGTCCTAGGAGGAGCAGTGTAGCAGAGGAGTGATGAAGACGAGGGAGAGGATGTCCGCCGCCGGGGAATCCACCTGTGCACAGGGGAAGGCTGAGAGGACAGGTGAGACAAAATAGACAGCTTACGTGTCGTGATGAAGATCAGCAGGCCTGGAGAAAGGAATCCGCTGAGGGTTAGAGCACGAAGGAATACAGACGGCTCCAGGCCGATGCTCAGGGCGAGGTGGAATAAGTAGCTGTGCACTAACGAGGTGCAGGTGTGCGCGCAGCTGAGGTGGATGCCCGTGAGCGGCGAGTGGTGACAATGCCATGTGTCAACACAATGGAAATAAGCTATAGACAGCTTGCTCCTTCTGTAATTGATAGCATGATAGATAGTCTTACAGCTTCTCTGCATCAGACTCTAGACATGGTGGTCCCTTTAAAAAAGAAAAAGTCTAATCAGAGATTTCTAACTCCTTGGTTCAACACAGAAACTCGTAGCTTTAAACAGAAGACTCATAAATTAGAAAGAAAATGGTGCTCCACTAATTTAGATGAAATCGATTTAGTGTGGAGAAATCATCTTTTAATTTACAAAAAATCTCTTAGAAAAGCTAGAACAAGTTATTATTCTGCATTAATAGAAGAGAACAAGAATAATCCCAGGTTTCTTTTCAGCACTGTAGCCAGGCTGACAAAGAGTCAGGACTCTGTCAATCCTAGCATTCCCTTAGAGCTTACTAATCAGGACTTTATGAACTTTTTCAATAATAAAATTTCATCTATTAGAGATAAAAATCAGTCAGATTCTTCCCACAGTAACTACTACAGCTCCTTCAGTTGATATCTGTTTGGATGAGTTTATTCCAAGTGATCTTTTAGAGTTAGACAAAATAATTTCCTCATCCAAGCCTTCAACTTGTCTTTTAGACCCTATTCCTACCAGGTTATTTAAAGAAGTCTTCCCATTTATTGGTAGCTTTATTCTTCAAATAGTCAATTCTTCATTAACTTTAGGCCATGTACCACAGGCTTTTAAAACTGCTGTAATTAAACCCTTACTCAAAAAGCCAACGCTGGATCCAGGAGTTTTAGCTAACTATAGACCAGTCTCTAATCTGCCATTCATTTCAAAAATCTTAGAAAGAGTTGTTGCTACGCAATTATTTGACCACTTGCAGGGAAATGGTTTATTTGAAGAGTTTCAATCTGGGTATAGAATCCATCACAGTACTGAAATAGCCTTAGTGAAGGTCACTAATGACCTCCTTATCGCATCTGATAATGGACTTGTTTCTGTACTTGTCCTTTTAGACTTTAGTGCAGCTTTTGATACTATTGATCATAATATTGTACTTCATAGATTAGAACATTACGTTGGACATAATGGAACTTCATCGCAGTGGTTTAGATCTTATTTATCTGATAGGTTCCAGTTTGTTCATGTCAATAATGAGTTTTCTTCCAACTCAAAGCTCAGTCATGGAGTTCCACAGGGATCTGTGCTAGACCCTATTCTTTTTAGTTTATATATACTTCCATTAGGCAACATTATTAGAAAGCACTGTATACATTTTCATTGTTTTGCAGATGACACACAATTATACCTGTTAATGAAGCCAGATGATAGTAATCAATTAGCCAAGTTAGAAGCCTGTCTTAAGGAAATCAAAGCTTGGATGACTTGTTATTTCCTGCTATTAAATTCAGATAAGACTGAAGTCATTCTTGTTGGTCCAAAAAACCTTAGAAATACCTTTCCAAATCAAACTTTTAGTTTGGATGCGGTTACTCTTTCTCTTAATAGCTCTGTGAGGAACCTTGGAGTTATTTTTGATCAAGATCTGTTTTTCAATTCACATATTAAATTCGTTTCTAAGACTGCCTTCTATCATTTGGGTAATATTGCCAAGATTAGGAGCATCTTGTCTCAGAGTGATGCTGAGAAACTGATCCATGCTTTTGTTAGCTCTAGATTAGATTACTGTAACTCTTTATTATCAGGTTGTCCTAAAACATCTTTAAAAAGTCTCCAGTTGATCCAAAATGCTGCAGCAAGAGTTTTAACAGGTACTAGAAAGAGAGATCATATCTCTCTGGTTCTGGCCTCCCTTCATTGGATTCCCATAGAGTTTAGAATTAAGTTTAAAATCCTTCTTCTCACTTTCAAAACTCTATACAATCAGGCCCCTTTTCATTTAAAAGATTTGATACTTCCCTATTATCCTAACAGAGCACTACACTTCCAAAATGCTGGATTACTTGTAATACCTAGAATTTCCAAAAGTACAATGGGAGGCAGAGCCTTCAGTTATCAAGCTCCTCTCCTGTGGAACCAGCTGCCAGTCTGGATTTGGGAGTCAGACTTGATCTCTGTTTTTAAGAATAGGGTTAAAACCTTCCTTTTTGATATAGCCTACAATTAAGGAGCGATCATGTGTCTCTTAACCCTCCCTTAGTTATGCTGCTAATAGGTTTAGACAGCCGGGGGACCTCCAATAATGCACTGGGCTTCACTTCTTTCTTCACTCTCAATTAAATATTTTTTTTTTTGCTGGTCATTAACATCTGTTTGTTCTCTCCCATAGACTGAGTCCCCATCGTGCTGTTTGTTCTTTACATGTCTGCTCTTTTCATCTTCTCTGTCCCCTCACCCCCCAGCCAGTCGCAGCAGATGGCTGCCCCTCCCTGAGCCTGGTCCTGCTGGAGGTTTCTTCCTGTTAAAAGGGAGTTTTTCCTCTCCACCGTCTCCAAGCACTTGCTCACAGGGGATCGCCTGATTGCTGGGGTCTTTCTGCAATTGTGGGGGCTTTCCCTACAGTTGAAAGTGCTATGAGATGACTGTTGTGAAATGGCACTATATAAATAAAGTTGAATTGAAATTAATTGAATTTTCCACTTAAAATGAAGTTTCCAAAATTATTTTGATGGTGCAGCAATCTTTGACCAGGTGAATGTCACTTCCTTCATTGCTTGTACCAGCTCTGTTTTTAGGAACCCCGAAAGGACTACATCTGTGGCGACTATGGCCTGAGGCCCAACAGCCAATCACAGAGCTAAACTGCAGCCATCAACAACAAAGCACCCTGTGATTGGCTGTTGGGACTGAGGTCATAGTTGCCATAGCTGTAGTCTTTTCAGTGTTCCTACCCAAAACAGTGAAGTTACTGTGGTGACCTGCTCTGCGTGCCTGCTGCCCTAATTGCCTCCACAGCTGCGCGCACACCTTTTCATCTCATTAGACAGCCTTCTTAAGCCGTGCTGCCCTGTGGTCTGCACGGAGACTTCAACACTCCTTTGGTCTGGAAGGACCTCCTCGACTAACTTTGTCATCCTGCTCTGGATAATCCTCTTCTTCGCCTATCCTGCTCCATAAGGTCTTCTGAGGGCCAAAGCTCTCCAACGTCAAGTAAGCCTCTGGGATGCCATCCCTTCCACGCTTCACCTTTTCTCCCCCGTGCACAGGTGGAAGCCTCCTGGCGGCGAACCTATGCTTCTTCCCGTACACTGCATGAGCACTGTATACTCACCTGCTAATCCTCACCTCGCTCCTTGGCGACATCACGGACACGGAACGGACTGCAGCTGTTTCGGAGCCTCTGGGAGTTTTTCAGCGCCTCGGCCCTTCCTCCATTCCGTAAGACTGTACATTCACCTGTTTATTCACCTTGGTCTCAGTAAACTCATCTGCCTGTCTGTCCTCTCTCCTAGGGTTGCCAGTTCGTACTGTGCTCTGCTCGCCCAGCTGCCCACTTCAGCACACACGCACACATTCACATTCACTCATGCTGCAAATAAAAGAGAATTGTATTTATTCCGAGTCTGAGTCTGCTTTTGGGTTTAACCAAACATGTCAGTTACTTAGTGCTGCTTTAAAATTATGCTATTTGACATGGCAAGAAGAGGACTCCCGGTAACGGTGTTTAAACCCGCAGCGGATCTGAGCGTGAAAATCAGAGCTCAAACGTGGTCCACTCAGAGACCTTCAAAATCCACGGGCCAGCAGCGGGAACACCCAGCCCCAGAGCTACAAAGATAAGCTTTCCAGTACCAGAAAGGAATAGCGACCTTTTTGTTTTTTGTTTTTTTTTTCTCTTTCTCTCTACAGTCACTCTGCACTTCCATCCCCCCTCCTACAAGGTAACAAACATTAAAGAAGATGCAGAATCAGCATGTGGTAAAACCTTTCATGGAGCAGTTTTAGCATTAGAAACAAATGTCTTCTTAATTTAAAGGGGAAAAAAAAAAAATCATGTTAAAATAGAAATGTAACAATGACCCACATGTTCTCCCCACACTAACAAATACTATATTAGAGTGAATGTTTGCTGTGATGGGGGTGGGAGGGTGCACACAAGCTCATAGAGTATAGGCATAAAAAAAAAAAAAAAAAATCATTACAAATTTGGATTGGGATCTGAAATTCACGTTAAAAACATGGGACAACTTACAGGAGTAAGAGAGGGCCCTCAGCACGTAACAGAGTTTGAGGAATTTCCCTCAGAGCCCATACTCCATCAGGGCTCTTACAGGGTCTTTAAAGAGACCCCAGCTCAGGAAGTTTTTTTGACAGTTTTTTGTTTTAAAGTTTCGTTCATTATGTACTTAGTGTTTTTTATGTTCTTAATGATCTTTCAGTTTCTGAGTAGCAAAAAAGAGGGCCACCACACTGTTATACTAAATAAGAAAATACAATGGAGAAACAGGGTGTAACCAAAATAGCCTCATATAATGTGAAAGGGATCCTGAATCCAGTTAGAAGATCCAAGATTCTACGCAAAATGAAAAAAGACAAAGCAGAAATAGTATTTTTACAAGAAACCCACCTAACAGACATGGAACACACTAAACTCAGTAGACAAGGGTTTAAAATGATCTCTTCATCTTCATATAAATCAGGGAGGAGGAGGGGAGTAGCGACATTGATATCAACCAAAATTACATTTGAAAAAAAATCAGAACACAAAGATAAAGAAGGGAGGTACAGTTTGGTAACTGGGTGGCTAGAGGGAGAAGATATCACCCTGCTGAATATATATGCACCACCAGGGGCAAAATGGAAATTTTATAAAAATGTATTCGACCTAATGATAACTAAAGCCCAAGGTTTAGTGATATGTGGTGGAGACTTCAATCTAAGACTGAATCCATACTGGGATGCAACAGGTAATTCTTCACATCAAAATAACACCCAAAATAGGAATACTCGGATGCTACTAAAAGAAATGGGAATCTGTGACGTATGGAGGGAATTCAACCCCAATGTAAAAGATTATACTTTTTATTCAACGCCACATTCATCTTACTCAAGGATTGATTACTTTTTTATGTTTAGTAGAGACATTGGAAGAGTAAAAACATGTAAAATAGGACTGATGGATCTCTCCGACCACAGTCCGATCTATATGGATTTAAACATCCAAAAATACACAAATAATACATTTTCCTGGAGGTTGAATTCAAGTGTCCTCAAAGGGCCTCTGAAAGATGAATTGGAATCAGATATTCTCAGATATTTGGAAGAAAACGATAATGGAGAAGTATCCCCTTTAATACTGTGGGATTCGTGCAAAGCTGTAATAAGGGGAAAAATTATTGCAAAACTGGCAACCCAAAAGAAACTGAGACAAGAAAAACTAACCACACTAGAGTCAGAGCTCAAGAACCTAGAAAAAGAACACAAAGATAACACTCATTCTAATGGCTCGCTCAAGATCAAAGAAATTAAAAATCAAATAAATGAGATCTACACAATAGAAATCCAGAAGAAACTTACATTTCTGAAATAAAAACACTATGAAACAGGCAGTAAATCGGCAAAATTACTAGCCTATAAATTGAGGAAACAACAAACGGAAAGAGCAATCTACAAAATCAGAGACCCAGTATCAAAGGAAATAAAATTCAGAATTCAGGATATTCTTAAAAGCTTCGAGAATTACTACAAGAACTTATACTCCCACAAAAATCATAAAAACACATCCGAGACATTCCTAAACACATTAAACCTTCCCCAACTTACGGAATCACAAAATAAAACCCTACTGTCAGAAATACAACCTAAAGAATTGGAAAAAGCAATTATGAAACTTAAAGCTAACAAATCCCCAGGAGCAGATGGCTATACAGCAGAATGGTACAAAACCTTTAAACAGCAACTATCTCCTCTCCTCCTGAAAACATTTAACTATGTCCTCCACACAGGGGAAATCCCCCCCTCCTGGAGAGAAGGGGTCATTGCAGTCATACCTAAACCTGAAAAGGATAAACTAGATTGCTCCAACTACAGACCAATCAGCGTATTAAATCAGGACTATAAGCTATTTACCACTATCCTTGCCAAAAGGTTAGAAAACATACTGACAGACTTAATTCACTTAGACCAAACAGGTTTTATAAGACAAAGACAGACACAAGACAACATTCGACGCACTTTACACATAATTCATCATATAAAAAAATATAACTTAAATGCAGTCATATTGGGATTAGATGCTGAAAAAGCATTCGATTCGGTTGACTGGTCTTTCCTCTATAAAATCTTATCCAGTTTCAATTTTCATAACAACTTCATTAGAACTATACAGGCATTATATAAAAAACCAACAGCTAAAATAAGGATTAACGGTAATTTATCATCATCTTTTGAGCTGGAAAGAGGATGTCGTCAAGGCTGCCCCCTGTCTCCACTGCTCTTTGCAATCTTCATAGAACCTCTGAGCCAATGGATAAGACAAAATCAAGAAATTCAAGGTATTACACTTGGTCAGAAAGAACATAAAATAGCACTCTTTGCTGATGACATTTTAATATACCTAGGGCAGCCAGACACTTCTCTACCAGAACTAATCTCAGTTTTTTCAGACTATGGAGATTTATCAGGGTACAAATTAAACATGCATAAAACCCAAGTTTTAACATTCAACTATGACCCAAATCATTTTTCACTAAATGAACTCAAAACTAACTGGGAGTTGGATTCTATGAAATATCTGGGGGTCAATATCCCGAAACAACTCGACAAAATTATAACACTAAACTATGATCCACTGGTGACAAAAATAAAATCTGACCTAGCAAGATGGAATATGATACCATTCTTAGGTACCGCACAAAGAATTGAAGCAGTCAAAATGAATATACTTCCACGTCTTCTATACCGTTTCCAAACAATACCGGTAGAACCTCCCAAAAAAACATGGCAGGAACTGGACAGAAGGATCTCAAGATTCATATGGCAGGGTAAGAGACCTAGAATCAGATATAGAACCCTACAGCTAAACAAAGACAAAGGTGGGCTCGCACTGCCAAATATCAGGGACTATTTTATAGCTGCACAAATTAAAACTTTAGTAGAGATATGTAACCCAGTCTACACTGCACAATGGAAGGAGATGGAATGCCAAATAACAAGTGACATCCCCCTACAGGCGATAATAGGGAACAATGCCTTAACTAAACTCCTGAATAACACTAACCCGTGGATAGAGACCCCGCTAAAAATTTGGTTTAAGATAGTCAAAGAGAATCAAGCTAAAGAGCCCTATCGACTTCTGCAATGGATTGCCTATGATCAAGACTTTACCCCCAATAAAACAGACACTAGATTTAAAGAGTGGAAAGAGAAAGGGCTGATAAAATATTACGATTTTTTTAAGGGGCAAACTTTAAGAAGTTTTGAAGATTTGAAAAAACAAGGTCTAATAAATCAAGATCTGTACAGGTTCTTTCAGCTTAGACACCACATAAACAATATACTTAAAAAGGAGGATTTGGAAAGGGCCCAGTCAGGTGTTCTGAAGGTCTTCTTAATGGCATATAAAGGGATCCCAGGGATCAGATACATTTCTAAAATATACCAAGGTCTTCAAGACTTAAAAGGAGACAACACATCGTATATAAAAGAGAGATGGGAAAAAGAGGGGAATTTCACTTTACAATTGGAAATATGGGAAAAGCTAAATAAACAGCAATGGAAAAGTACCTCATCCCTGCAGTGGAGAGAATTTGGATGGAAAAACTTGGTAAGATTTTTCAGAACACCTGCACAAAACAAATTTACCCATAAGGGATTGAACTGTTGGCGCTTGTGTGGTGAAAAGACTGCAAATCATTTTCATGTGTTTTGGTCATGCCCAGTTATCCACCAATATTGGTCCAACGTACAGACAATATTGGGGAAAATATTCAAAATAACAGTTCCCTTTTCTTTTGTAACTTTGTATTTGGGTTTATTACCGGACTCACTGGAAAGACGAGGAGATAAATACTTATTCAATGTTTTAATATTGGCAAGTAAAAAAGCCCTAACTAAAAAATGGATGCTGAAGGACTGTCCTACACCTGAAGATTGGATTAACGTGATTCAAGACATTTACTCGATGGAAAAGTTGACATTCGCACTGAGACAGGACATGGATGGGTTCATGAACTTTTGGCAACCCTGGATCGCATATGTGTCTTCCATTAGAACTAATCTTTGTCAAATACCATTTCAATAATGGTCCCGCTCTTTGTTCCAACACTACTCAGTTGCTCTTTTACTTTTAATTACTTAATTTTCTGTTTGTTTGTTTTTTGCTGTTCTGCTTGTTTGTTTATTCATTTGTTTGTTTGTTTTTTATTTAATTCTCCTTAACTTCACTTTTTCTTTCACTTAAAAAAAAGGGGGGGTTGTTGTAATAACTATCCTACCAATGTTGTCAAATAGCAAAAAATAAGGGAACATGTGACGAAAATGTAAACAATGCAATGCTGTAATGACCTGTATACCCTTTACAAAAACTTAAATAAAAAAAAAAAAAAATTATGCTATTTTGAGGTAAATCTGCTGCTACTTCTGCAGAAGTGAGGTGGCTCATTTGCTCAATACAGGTAGCTCCATGTAAAGATGACAAATCTAGGAGAAAAAAAAAAATGCAGTTTTCAAGAGGAAAAAAAAATCTTAAATTTACAAATATAAAGTCCCATATTTTTAACTAAAAAGTTTCAAAATTGTGATAAAAAACAGAATTGCAAGAAAAGAGTATCAAATTTACATGTAAATAAATGCAAAATTTGATGAATTACTTAAAAGGTGATTTCAACATTTGCCTCAGAATTACATTAGGAGGCAACACAACAGGAACTGTGACATTAGGGGTGGGTGATATAGCTCAAAAAATGTATCGCAATATAATCTGCTCGCCCAGCTGCCCACTTCAGCACACACGCACACATTCACATTCACTCATGCTGCAAATAAAAGAGAATTGTATTTATTCCGAGTCTGAGTCTGCTTTTGGGTTTAACCAAACATGTCAGTTACTTAGTGCTGCTTTAAAATTATGCTATTTTGAGGTAAAACTGCTGCTACTTCTGCAGAAGTGAGGTGGCTCATTTGCTCAATACAGGTAGCTCCATGTAGAGATGACAAATCTAGGAGAAAAAAAAATGCAATTTTCAAGAGGAAAAAAAAATCTTAAATTTACAAATATAAAGTCCCATATTTTTAACTAAAAAGTTTCAAAATTGTGATAAAAAACAGAATTGCAAGAAAAGAGTATCAAATTTACATGTAAATAAATGCAAAATTTGATGAGTTACTTAAAAGGTGATTTCAACATTTGCCTCAGAATTACATTAGGAGGCAACACAGCAGGAACTGTGACATTAGGGGTGGGTGATATAGCTCAAAAAATGTATCGCAATATAATTTCTCTATATCGTGACACACGATGCATATTGTGATATGTCACAAACCTCCTCGTGTGCTTTTACGCGGCGCACGGAGGAGGGGATGGAAGAATGGATTTACACGCAGGTTTCACCACAAACACATTTATTAAAACAAAGGGCAACAGTTCCAAAAATAAAGACATACAAAAAGGCAACGTTGTATACTAAAAGGACTCACACGATAAACGTGCAGCAGGCAGACCACAGTGTACCGTGGCCACAAGACAAACAGTACACAACAATATGATGGCTCGGGTTAACTTGGAGTCCTCCAGGAAGCTCTACAGATGGAGAGAATAAACTGGGCAACAGTGCCAAAGCGTAGCAGCAAACTGCATGGGGAAATGCAGACAGTTTTTACTCACAGCACTGGAGCAGTCCGAGTAGCCCAAGATTTACCGGCGAGCACACACAGCCAGTAACTACACTGAGGGGAGTACTGACAGTGTAGTTCCTCACTCCCTTATTAGACAGTACATTCATATGACAATTAACATCCATGCGACTATGCACAATGGTCCAGCAATGCTTGACTGGCAAAGGCCGCCTAAGTACAAGCACTGCTGGCACCACAATTTGGGAGCACCTGTGCGAGGCGTGGGAAAGACAACTGCCGGAGAGAGGAATCATCTGGCTGCCAAGAGAGAGGGGGCATGGTCGGACCGGCGAGTGTTAGACAACGCCCACACAAATGTAGGTCAAAGAGGCTGCCTAACAGCCGCCGGCCAGAGCAGTGGCTACAGGCACGGAAAAAAAAGGAACAAAGACATTAAAACAACAAGAACTCAAAAGGTAACACAATACATGAATAACCCGATACCTGAGCCACAGAGAACGGTCAGAACCCAGCCTGAAGGACAACACCGGCTCGGTTCGTGACAGTGATATGTATTTTTGTGTAGTGAATGTATTTTAAAATTTGGTTTTACTTATATTTTTATTAGAAATTTTATATATATATATAAAATATTGGGGTGGCATATATATTGGGGCGGCAGTGGCTCAGGGGGTAGAGCAGGTCATCTAATAACCTGATGGTTGGCGGTTCGAATCCCGCTCTCCCCAGGTATCCTGCCGTTGTGTCCCTGGTCAAGACACTTAAACCGCATTGCCTCCAGTGCCCATAACACTGGGTATGAATGTGTATAAATGTATAAATGTTCGGTGGTGGCCGGAGAGACCGTTGGCGCGGATTGGCAGCCACGCTTCCGTCAGCCTGCCCCAGGGCAGCTGTGGCTACCGTAGTAGCTTGCCACTACCATTGTCTGTCTGGAGTGAATGAATAATGTATCTACTTGTAAAGCGTGTTTGAGTGTCTATGATAAAGCGCTATATAAATCTGATGCATTATACAGTATATATATATATATATATATATATATATATATATATATATATAAAACACACATATATATATATATGTTATACACATACATATACAGTATATGTATATACACTACCGTTCAAAAGTTTGGGGTCACTTAGAAATTTCCTTATTTTTGAAAGAAAAGCACTGTTTTTTTCAATGAAGATAACTTTAAACTAATCAGAAATACACTCTAATATCTAATATACATTGCTAATGTGGTAAATGACTATTCTAGCTGCAAATGTCTGTTTTTTTGGTGCAATATCTACATAGATGTATAGAGGCTCATTTCCAGCAACTATCACTTCAGTGTTCTAATGGTACAATGTGTTTGCTCATTGCGTCAGAAGGCTAATGGATGATTAGAAAACCCTTGTGCAATCATGTTAGCACAGCTGAAAACAGTTTAGCTGGTTAGAGAAGCTATAAAACTGACCTTCCTTTGAGCAGGTTGAGTATCTGGAAAAAATTATTATTTCAAATACAAATCATTATTTCTAACCTTGTCAATGTCTTGACTATATTTTCTATTCATTTTACAACTCATGGTGGTAAATAAGTTTGACTTTTCATGGAAAACACAAAATAATTGTCTGGGTGACCCCAAACTTTTGAACGGTAGTGTATGTGCACACACACACACACACACACACACATATATATATATACATATATATATATAGATTCATTTCACTTATGAAAAAGCTGAATATGTAGAAGAGCTTGAAATGATGAGGCGATTTGATATATAAACCAAAGTTTATTTATCAGCTCTCCTAACAAGTCTCATTCAGTGCAGAGGTGGCAGAAGGAAAAGAGGCCGAATATCTCCGGCTCACTGACTTTATACTTGGACATAACAAAAGACATGCATAACAAAGGCTGACATCCCTCATTATCTTAATCCCCCCATTGTCTTGGTATTTCCTCTCCTCGCCCAGGGGGTGAGGGTAGCTCCTCCGGTCTCCACCGCAGTGTCTGGGAACGTCTTTGTTCTTCACTTGGCGGTTGAGAGCCTTTGTCCTTTCAGAGGTGTGAAGTTGCTTTACATATGTAATTACCAAACATTTCCACATGCTTCAACATATGTAGGTTATGGAATATATGATTAATATAGCCCACAGCCCCCCCCCCCCCCAAACGACTAAGAAAAGACAATAGAAAGGTTCACAGTCTAAGATAATTACTATGACATACTAAGTGTTACAGCTCTTGCCAAAGAAGAAACTTTCCAACAGCCATGCCCCTAAGAGAGTTCAGTGGTAATCATAACAGCATAGTAAAATCATAAGTCAGTCCTAAACTGTTGCAGCACAATTAGTGAACAATTGTGGAGTGGTTTGCATCAGTCCCTGTGCTGTCTGGGTTTTAATCTTCTCCCAAAACTGCTGTGGGTTCGTTTAGGCGTCCTGCTGGTACCTTCTTGTGAGGAATCTGCAGCGTGGGAAGGAGAGTGGTTAATTGTTCCCTGCAGGGGGGCTGAGTCTTTTCTCTTGGGGGGTCTACCCCGCCGAGGTGCTCTTGCCAACTGTGCAGGCTCGTCTTTCAACAAGAAGGCAGGTTTAAGTCTGTCAATGTCAATGTCTGTTTCTTTTCTATCCCCAAAATCAAGCACAAAGTGTTTATCACCATGTTCCAGCACTCTGAATGGCCCACCGTATGCTGGGCGGAAAGTTGGTTTTAAAGCTTCATGCCTAACAAAAATGAACTCGGCGTTTTTTAAAGCTTGAGGGACAAAAACCCGTGGAAAGGAGTGATGAGCTGGACCGGGGAGAGAGTTCGGTCCGTTGCTGCCTAAAAACCTTGGGACTGGAAGATGCCCTGGCTCTGGGTTCTCTGGTAAAAATTCACCTGGGAGCCTGAGAGGCTGTACAAAAACTAATTCTGCCGGAGAGGCGTCTAGATCCTCTTTAGGCGCAGCACGCAACCCCAATAAAACCCAGGGAAGTTTATTTACCCAATGTGTATCCGTTAGTGAGGCTCTGAGGGCAGCCTTTAAAGACCTGTGAAAACGCTCGCATAACCCATTAGCCTGAGGGTGATAAGCGGTGGTGCGGTGAATTGTTGCCCCTAAGCTACTGGACATGGCTGACCAAAGCTCTGAGACAAATTGAGGCCCCCTATCTGACGTGATGTCCGATGGGACGCTGAAACGTGCTACCCAGCTTGTCAAAAAGACGCGAGCGACTTCCTCCGCTGTGGTTGCTGCTAGAGGGACTGCCTCTAGCCAGCGTGTGGTGTGGTCTATCATTGTTAACAGGTGTGTGAAACCCTGGGAGGAAGGTAGTGGTCCCACGAGGTCGACATGAACGTGGTCGAACCTTCTAGCAGGGATTGGAAAAGGCTCCAGAGGGGCTTTTGTGTGTCTGTGTATTTTGGCGCGCTGACAAGAAATGCAAGTTTTTGCCCATTCTTTTACGTTTTTGCGCAGGCCTGGCCACACAAACTTTTCGGCGACCATTTTAACCGAGGCGCGCACACCTGGGTGCACAAGGGAGTGAATTGCGTCGAAAATATGGCGGCGCCATGTAGCTGGTACTAAAGGGCGAGGTCAGCCGGTTGAAACATCGCATATTAGGGGGGGCACGCCGTCGCGTAAACCCTTTTTCTCCAGCCTTAACCCTGTTGGTCCAGACAGGAGTGCGCGCACGTCCGCGTCACTGCTTTGTTCCTCTGCCATGGCTGCATAATCTATCCCTGCATGGATAGGTGCTGCGTATGTGTCTGCGTTAGTGAAGAGTTCTGCTGCTGAGGCAGTATCTGTCTCCTCACGCTCTGGTGATGTCACAGCGCGAGAGAGGCAGTCTGCTACCACGTTAAGTTTGCCTGCCACGTGTCGAATGTCTGTGGTGAACTCTGAAATCGCAGCCAGCTGCCTTTGTTGCCTGCCTGACCATGGTTCTGAAATTTTAGCCATAGCAAAGGTGAGCGGTTTATGGTCTACAAAAGCCGTGAAACTCCGCCCTTCTAACCAGAACTGGAAGTGGCGGATGGATAAATGAAGCGCTAGCAGCTCCCTGTCAAAAGTACTGTATTTACGCTCAGTTTGGTTTAGCGATTTGCTAAAGAATGCTAAAGGTTGCCAGATCCCGCTGACATGCTGTTCTACAACTGCCCCTATAGCCAGGTCCGAAGCGTCTGTGGTTAGCGCGATGCGGGCCAAGGGATCTGGGTGAACTAACAATGTGGCGTTAGCTAGAGCGCTCTTTACTTCCGCGAAGGCGTGTTCGCGCTCCGGGGTCCATTCGACCGCGTTGGAAGCTTTCTTTTTTTTGAGCGCATCATATAGTGGCTGCATGAGCTGAGCTGCGTGGGGGAGGAAATGGTTGTAAAAATTAACCATTCCTAAAAATTCTTGTAGCGATTTGACCGTCTGTGGCCGTGGGAAACTTTTTATCGCGTGAACTTTGTCTGGAAGTGGAACTGCCCCCTTCGGAGAGACTTTGTGTCCTAAAAAATCAATTTGTGACACGCCGAATTTGCATTTGGCTGGATTGATTATTAGCCCGTGCTCTTCTAGCCTCTGAAAAACCGTAGTGAGGTGCTGCTCGTGTTCTTCCTCAGACGAGCTGGCTACCAGCATGTCGTCGAGGTAGACGAAGACAAAAGGAAGGTCGCGTAAGACCGCGTCCATCATTCGTTGAAAAGTTTGAACAGCGCCTTTGAGGCCGAAAGGCATTCACAGAAATTCAAAAAGGCCGAAAGGGGTTATTACAGCTGTTTTAGGAATGTCCTCCGCTCGGACTGGGACTTGATGATAACCGCGGACTAAGTCTATTTTTGAAAAAATGCGCGCACCCGCCAGATGTAGTGAAAAATCTTGAATGTGAGGAATTGGGTAGCGGTCATGTGCTGTAGCATTGTTTAATCTGCGGTAATCTCCGCACGGTCTCCAAGAACCGTCGGATTTCGGAACCATGTGAAGTGGCGAGGCCCAAGGGCTCTTCGAGCGTCTAACAATGCCCAATTTTTCAAGGGTCGTAAATTCGTCCCGTGCTATGTTGAGCTTGGCTGCGTCTAAGCGGCGAGCTTTGGCAAATACGGGTGGGCCCGTTGTGGGAATAAAGTGTTCAACCCCGTGTTTAGCCACAGTGGCTGAGAATTTGGGAATTGTGAGTGCTGGAAATTGGGTGAGGAGTTGCTCAAACTTACCTCCTGCCGTGGTGACGTTAGCCTGCACAGGTGGTGGAGAAACTCGAGCTGAGCATGGAATAGAAGCAAAGGACAGTGCATTAACCAAGCGCCTATTTGCTAGATCCACTAATAACCCATGTGCACACAAAAAATCTGCGCCTAACAAGTTAAACCTCACCGCAGCTACAACAAATGTCCATCTGTAGTTGCGGCCGTGGATGTGGAGGTGCAGGCTCTTTCCGCCGAAAGTGTCGATGTTAGAGCCGTTGGCTGCCACCACTCTGTTGCCCCGGGTGCCCATGGCTCGATCTGCGTGGGAGGGCGTGACGAAACTCAGCTGAGCTCCTGTGTCGATGAGGAACTGCTTGCCGGTGTGTCCATCCGTCACATACAACAGCTTATTCTTCTCGCCGAGAACCGCTGCCGTTAACGGCTCTCGGCTTTGGTGTTTAAATTTGCAGGGGGGAACACATTTGTGAGCCTTCTCGGCGAAACGGTGGTGATAATAACAGACGTCGCTCCGTCTGTTACGTTTTGGCCGTGTCGCTGTCACCGCGGGCTGGATCTGCTCAGTGGGTTGTGGCTCTTCGTGGTTCTGGGCATCAGCGTTGAGGTCTGCGGATGCTGCTGTGGGTGCCAGCTCCCTGCAGGTGTTGACGAGCCGTTGAGCTTCGTTGGCGAGCACGCGGAAGTCTTGCTGGGTGCTGCATCTCATGTTGGCGAGTGTCCCTCTCATGTGTGGCGGCAGCGTGCTGAGGAATATGAATTGGAGGAGGAAGTTGTCGTTGTCTTCTTCTTTAAGCTGCAGCAAATCCTCCATGAGGGCTTTAGGCTTGCACCCTCTGTGGCCGTAGACCGCCAGGATCTTCTCGGCTCTCTCTTCAGCTGAGGGGACGTAATTTGCCACGATGGTTGCTTTCAGTATTTCATACTTGTCTTGGGCCGGCGGCCGCTGGATCATGCTACGCACACACCTCGAAGTGGCGGCGTCGAGTTTGGAGATGATATGATAGAATTTCGTATCGTCAGCCGTGATGCCCGCCAGTGCAAAGTGGGCTTCAGCTTGCTGAAACCACGAGGCGGGGTCTTCTTGCCAGAAGTCTGGCAGCTTGACAGCGACGGCATTCGTGTATACCATCACTGCTGTGTCCGCAGGGTGAGAGTGCCTTGCTTCGGCTCTCACAGCGGTGCTGGTGCTCGGTTGAGCCCTCTCAATCCCTTCTGCCGGGGGGGAAAGACGTCCATCTGTTCCCCTGTCTGCGTGGGCGCTGGCGTCTGCCTGGGTCGCCACGGATGAGTCGATTGCGGGGGAACGCCTCAGGTCCATACTCGCGTCAGGGGTCACCAGTGTAGAAGAGCTTGAAATGATGAGGCGATTTGATATATAAACCAAAGTTTATTTATCAGCTCTCCTAACAAGTCTCATTCAGTGCAGAGGTGGCAGAAGGAAAAGAGGCCGAATATCTCCGGCTCACTGACTTTATACTTGCACATAACAAAAGACATGCATAACAAAGGCTGACATCCCTCATTATCTTAATCCCCCCATTGTCTTGGTATTTCCTCTCCTCGCCCAGGGGGTGAGGGTAGCTCCTCCGGTCTCCACCGCAGTGTCTGGGAACGTCTTTGTTCTTCACTTGGCGGTTGAGAGCCTTTGTCCTTTCAGAGGTGTGAAGTTGCTTTACATATGTAATTACCAAACATTTCCACATGCTTCAACATATGTAGGTTATGGAATATATGATTAATATAGCCCACAAATAATAAAGTAAAATGAAAACTTATGTCAGAGAAAATTCTTCACAACAATATGTAACTGAGCAAAGTGTCTGTTTTCCTTTGTTTAACGGAACTCACATTCTCACGTAATCAAGTTTATCCACATGGGAGAAATGTTTCAGTTTACCACACAGTTAATAGATGGTCTAATAAGTGACAGTGGGATAATTCACCCGGCCTGCTTGATTCTCCACAGCTGTGCACACACCTGCTCTCCGTCATCACCGGAGCTATTTAGACCGCGCTGTCCACAGATCAGTGCAGAGTCGTCTTTCTCCATGGTCTGATGAGACCAGCACACACCTTCGTCTTCCTCATAGTCTTCCTCATCGCAGTCAACATCCTCCAAAGAATCTCGCTTCTCTTCGCCAGTCGTCAGGAAGGATTCTCACCTCCACGACAAGTAAACCATTTCCACTCTCATCCTTATTCTACGCTCATTCCCCTGTGCACAGGTGAAGATCCATGGCGGCGGACTTCTCCCTCCTGGCGGCGGACCAAGCAACACCACACCTCCACGAACACCTGCATCCTCTCCAGCAGCAACTGGGACAGCGGCCACTGTCTCCCTGGCCAGAGCCTTTGGGTTGAACCTGAGCGGTCCACCATCTCATCAAACAGTAAGCACTAGACATCCCTGTACATTCCCTCTGGGGTCAGACACTAATCCTCCCTGTCTTTGCTCATCCCCAGGGTTGCCAGGCTGCACGGTGCTCTGCTTGCCCCGGCTGCTAGATCTACACACACACGCACGCACGCACGCACACACTCAGCACATAATAAAGATAATTGAATCTACTTTTGAGTCTGTGTCTGCTCACTGCGTCTTAGAACCATGTCAGTACGACTCCGCCAAAATGGCCCAGCAGACAGCGCACTAGCGCACAAGGTAAACATCTTAGAGGCTCGAGTGGATCAGTTATCACACCAGCAACAGGCTATACTCACTCAGCTGATTCAAATTAATGCTCGGTTGGCTCGCCTGTCAGGTCTTCAGGCCTTCCCCCCGTCTTCAGGTAGCGCCACTGCTCCCACTAGCTCCCAACCTGTTCAGTCTCCTTCATCCTGGCTGACGCCGATTCCCACGCCCACTCGCTTTCGCAGCAAGCTAGGGGAGGCTAGGGGGTTCCTACTACAGTGTGAGATAGTTTTCCAGCGGGTGCCCGGGGACTTTCCCACCAATCATAGCCATATAGGTTACATAGTTAATCTTCTGGAGGGGCAGGCGTTAGCCTGGGCTTACGCGGTGATGGCTAGGGCTGATTATGCTAACATGGCCTATGACCAGTTTGTCAACGAGTTTAACGAGGTGTTCGACCACTCCGACCGTGACAGTGTGCTTACCTCCCGGCTGCTTAACTTAAAACAAAGAAGCAAGTCCGTAGCTGACTATGCCATTGATTTCCAGGTGTTGGCCACGGAGGTGGGGTGGGAGGACGCCTCACTCTGTAGCATTTTTGTCAGGAGCCTAAGCCCTAGCCTGTGAGATGAGCTAGCCCACTCAGAAAAACCCAGTAGGTTAACCGAGCTCATCTCTCTAGCCATTAGCCTAGATGATCGGCTAAGGGAGTGGGCCACCGAGCATAAGGCTTCGCTCGGGCACCCAGTTTCGCTGCTCCCTGCAGCCCCCCCTGCTGGCCCTACCTCCCTCTGACTCTCTAGATACCCCTGAGCCAATGGTAGTTGGGCAGTCTAAACTGCCATTAGCAGAAAAGCAGTGCTGTTGCGAGTGCCTTGCGGCAGCAAGAAGCATGAGGTAGCTACCTGTCCCATACGGCCAAAAGAGGGAGTCCGTGCGTTGCAGTAGGGGGACTCACGGACTCACCTCAACCCAACCCCCTCACTAGATTCCTATTATCCATCCGCTTTATCCATAACCAGACTGAGATAGCCACACACGCCCTAGTTGATTCGGGGGCCAAACAGAGCTTCATTTCTGGGGAACTGGCAACCCGGCTGGGGCTTCCTTGCCACCAATTAAAGACCCCACTGAAACTCACTGCCCTGTCCAAAGCGCCACTGGCTGTAGTGTCAAAACAGACCACCCCGGTGTCAGTCATAATGTCTGGGAATCATCGGGAGGAGCTCAGGTTATTCGTGCTACCGGTGTCCACCTCCCCTGTCATCCTTGGCTACCCCTGGCTCCGATTACACAATCCTTCTATTGACTGGCGCTCGGGGAGCGTAGTCTCGTGGAGCTCATTCTGTCTCAGTGCCTGCCTTCAGTCCGCTGCTTGCTCACCATCCATGCCCCTCGGTGTCCCCGTAACCCCCCCTCCCAATCTGTCCAAAGTCCCCCTGGAATATCACAACCTGGGGGCTGCTTTCAGTAAGACACAAGCTCTATCTCTCCCCCCCCCCACCCATACGATTGTGCCATCAACCTCCGGGCTGGAGCCCCGCTACCATCGAGTCGACTCTACAGCTTGTCAGCACCGGAGCGGAAGGCTATGGAGACATATTAAGGAGTCATTAAACTCAGGCATAATCTGGCCTTTGTCTTCGGTGGTGGGGGCAGGCTTCTTCTTCGTGGGCAAGAAAGACGGCTCGCTGAGGCCCTGCATCAACTTCCAGGAGCTTAACAATATCACTATCAAGGACAAATACACGCTTCCCTTGATCAATATGGCATTTGATTCCCTCCAGAGGGCCTCCTGGTTCACCAAACTTGACCTCTGTAATGCATACCATCTGGTGCGGATCCGGGAGGGCGACAAGTGGGAGAAAGGGTTCCGGACCCCTGGCAGCCATTTTGAATATCTCGCTATGCTGTTTGGGCTGACCAACACCCCCGCCATATTCCAACGCCTTATTAATGATGTGCTGAGGGATTTTTTGAGCTCATTTGTCTTTGTATACTTGGATGATATTTTGATTTTTTCCCAGTCCTTGGATGAGCATCGGGTGCATGTGAGGCGAGTCTTGCAGCAGCTACTTGAGAACAAACTCTTTGTGAAGGCTGAGAAATGTGAATTCCACACCCCCAAGACGTCATTCCTTGGGTTCATCATTTCTCACAATGAGATCATCGCGGACCCTGAGAAGGTAAAAGCAGTGGTAGAGTGGCCAACTCCCTCCTCCAGGAAGCAACTTCAACAGTTTCTGGGATTCACCAATTTCTACCGCGGCTTTGTCAGAAACTATAGCATCATTGCCCTCCCTCTGACCCGCCTCACCTCCTCCAAGGTGTCCTTTCGGTGGACGGAGGAGGCTGAGGCGGCTTTTACCTACCTTAAATCTCAATTTTCTTCCTCTCCCATCTTGGCACAGGTGGATCCCGCTCTACAATGCCTGGTGGAGGTGGATGCCTCGGACTCTGGCGTTGGAGCCATGCTGCCCCAGCGCTCTCCGATAGATGATAAGATCCGCCCTTGTGCGTTCTTCTCCCGTCGTCTTTCCCCAGCGGACAGGAATTATGACATCGGTGAAAGGGATCTCCTGGCAGTCAAGCTTGCGCTGGAGCAGTGGCGCCATTGGCTGGAGGGGGCTTGCCAGCTGTTCGTCGTCTGGACGGACCACAAAAACTTGGAGTACCTCAGGACGGCCAAACACCTGAACGTGCGCCAGGCTTGTTGGCCCCTGTTTTTTGGCTGCTTTGATTTCACCATTACTTACTGTCCTGGGTCCAAAAACACCAAGCTTGATGCCCTGTCCAGACAATTCGCCTCAGATGCAGCGGACGTGTTGGAGCATTCCATCGTTCCCCCATCGTGCATTGTGGGCGCCCTCTCATGGGGCATCAAAGAGAAGGTCCTGAGAGCACAGGAGGCAGAGGCGGACCCGGGCGGGGGACCAGCGGGGAGGCTGTTTGTCCCATCAGCTCTTCGGGGCGAGGTGATCAGTTGGGCCCACTCCTCCAAGCTCTTGTGCCACCCTGGGATAGCACGCACAGTGGCACTCCTGCAGAGGACGTTTTGGTGGCCTTCGCTCCGGAAGGACGTCGGGGAATATATCCGCGCCCCCAGTGCGCCACCGGCAAGACTTCCTCCTCTCTTCCGGCCGGTCTTCTCTACCCTCTTCTTACCCCTGGCAGGCCCTGGTTCCACGTGGCCCTGGTCTTCATTACCAGTCTCCCACCATCTAACCACCACACCGTCATCCTCACCATCATGGACAGGTTCTCGAAGGCAGCCCACTTCATCCCCCTACAGGGGCTGGCCACGGCGAAGGAGATGGCAGACCTACTCGTCCTTCACATTGTGAGGTTGCAAGGCATCCCCCTGGACATCGTCTCTGAACGGGGGCCCCAGTTTGTTTCCCAGGTGTGGAGATCCTTTTGCAAAGCCATTAGGGCTACGGTGAGCCTGTCGTCGGGGTACCACCCGCAGAGTAATGGACAGTGTGAGCGGGCCAATCAGGAGTTGGAGGCTGCGCTGCGGTGCGTCGCCACCACCAACTCAGCGTCCTGGAGCACCAACCTTCCGTGGATCGAGTATGCACATAACACCACCGTGTCATCAGCTATAGGTATGTCCCCTTTTGAGGCCTCTCTGGGCTACAATACTCTGTTGTTTCCTGAGGAGGAGGGGGGCATTGCTGTACCATCCCTCCAAGCCCAGCTGAGGCGCTGCCGCCGGCTGTGGAGACCTACCCTGAATGTGCTGCGGTGCATGGTGGAACGCAACACCACGGTCGCCAATCATCGCAGGACGTTGGCTCCCCCCTACCAGGTGGGCCAACAAGTATGGCTCTTGATGAAACACATCAACCTCAAGGCTGAGTTGAAGAAACTCTCTCAGCGGTTTATTGGGCCCTTTGCTATAACCCATATTGTTAATCCTGTGGCTGTGCGCCTAGCTCTCCCCCCCTCCCTCTGCATCTGTCCCACCTTTCATGTCTCTCAGGTCAAGCCGTTCTGTTCCAGCCCTCTGTGCCCTCCTCCCAAGACACCACCTCCACCAGTGGTGATCGATGGCGACCCGGCGTGGAAGGTCAATGCCATCCTGGATGTCTGTCGCCGGGGTTGCGTCCTGCAGTACCTGGTGGAATGGGATGGTTACGGCCCTAAGTGGAGGTCCTGGGTGCATCCCTCCTTCGTGTTGGATCCTCAACTCATCAGGGACTTCCACCGGACACACCCAGGTAGGCTGGATTGGTCGCCGAGAGGCACCTCGTAAGTGGGGGGAGTACTGTGATGATTCGCCTGGCCTGCGTAATTCTCCACAGCTGTGCACACACCTGCTCTCCCTCATCACCGGAGCTATTTAGACCGTGCTGTCCACAGATCAGCACAGAGTCATCTTTCTCCATGGTCTGATGAGACCAGCACACGCCTTTGTCTTCCTCATAGTCTTCCTCGTCGCAGTCAACATCCTCCAAAGAAACTCGCTTCTCTTCGCCAGTCATCAGGAAGGATTCTCACCTCCACGACAAGTAAGCCATCTCCACTCTCATCATTATTCTACACTCATTCCCCTGTGCACAGGTGGAGATCCGTGGCGGCGGACCTCTCCCTCCTGGCGGCGGACCGAGCAACACCAAACCTCCACGAACACTTGCATCCTTTCCAGCAGCAACCGGGACAGCGGGCGCTGTCTCCCTGGCCAGAGCCTTTGGGTCGAACCTGAGTGGTCCACCATCTCATCGAACAGTAAGCACTAGACATCCCTGTACATTCCCTCCGCGGTCAGACACTAATCTTCCCTGTCTTTGCTCATCCCTAGGGTTGCCAGACTGCACGGTGCTCTGCTCGCCCCTGGCTGCTACATCTACACACACATGCATGTACGCACCCACTCAGCACATAATAAAGATAATTGAATCTGCTTTTGAGTCTGTGTCTGCTCACTGGGTCTTAGAACCATGTCAGACAGAAGTATAATTTGTCGCTTATTTTTGTCTTTTTTATGTGTCTCTATTCCATGTCAATTTGGTATTTGGTGAGCCCCTCACTCTTATTTTGAAGGGTTGCAAGACCAGATAGGAGCTCTTATTTTTAAAGTTCGTTTGCTAAGTGAGTATGATTTTATTCTGTAACTTTTTATTCTATTATGTTCCTTTTCATCTCTGCTCGCTGCAGTGTACATTTCTCTGTGAGCCTGCAGGGGGCAGGGCAGCTGCACTGAGCTTCCACTTTCAGACTTGATATTACTATGCCAAATACTCAAATATGCACGATACAATCATTTTATGTAACATGCGCGGCCAAATGTACTGATACAACAAATACATTTGGTATATTTTCCAGCCCTGTGTGATGTTTATAATTAACAACTCTGTCTTAGTTCTGAAGTGAAAATATAAATATCAAATTGGGACACTTATTTGTACTGTGGGCATCATTCATTTCATCATTTTACATGAGTGCAAAAACCATATTTTGCAAACTTAATGATGACAGCTCCCAGTATGTTTGTGACATAGATAGATAGATAGATGTACTTTATTGATCCCAAACTGGGAAACTGCAGTGCAACAGCAGCATGACAGTAGACAGCCAAATGGCAGAAAACACACGCATGACAAAGGGATTACCCATGGAAAGCAAAACTAACGTATTTTTCAGCATAATTGTGAATCATCTTTTGCAGGCTTCCCCAGAACACCTTGTTTCCATACGTGTCTCTTTCTTCTTCTTTTGGCTGCTCCCTTTATGCGTTGCCTCAGTGGATCATCTGCCTCCATCTCACGTTATCCCTTGCATCTCCCTCTGTAACACCAACCCTCTCCATGTACCTTTAAATGCCCAAAAACCATAGTTAACTCCACCCTCCCTCTTACATCACTATTGCTAATCTTAGCTAGCTAGCTCCTAGCTCAGATAGTGAGCCTCAACCAACCAATGTAAATTTGTCTCTATGAATGAATAAAATAAAGCATCAATAGTGGGCAGGCGTGTGTGGTTTCAGTGGTCGATAAGATATGGCCAGTCCCTGGAGTACAATAAGCACAGAAACATTAATGAAAGAGTGGCTAAACTGCTAGCTTCAGCTAGCCACCTTGGACTGAGGCAGCCTCTCTGTCAGCATTTACCCGCTGAGGTGAGCTGCAATGCAGTTAGACTGGTCAACTACCTTGTGAAGCAAATGCTGAGGGATTGATGTAGTATCACGGTGGAAATATAACAAAATAAGCCTGAATGGGATGAGCTATGTCATCGACTGTGGATTAGTGAAACAGGTGCAAACAAGGATGTTTATTAGGGTGACTGAAATCTAAAGAAAATGAAAATATAAACTGTGCTTGGGAAGCTAACTCCCTAGATCTGAAGCTAGCAACTTGGCTGGGCTCCCTGCCATCTATGTAGAGGAACAAACCCAGAAGACTTAAAACAGGTCATCGGCTGTTTCCCTTAACAAGAGGATTGATCTTTTTGATGTTTTTTCAGTAAAAAACAATAAAAGACGAGCAGGCTTTGATCAGCCCATTCTCACCAAAAAAACGTGAAATTGTACATTTTCTCACTCTGAGAAAACGTAATGTCACATTGGGGCTGTGATAAGGGGTGGAGGACTCTCCCGGCATGCTTTGCACCGCGGGGAATTCAAAAACTGTTATTATCCTTGTGTTCTGAGTGTTATTGCTGTACCGTTATAATTGTGCTATAAGTCTGGTTGCGATAGTGTTGTTTTCCCTGTGAATGAGAGATTACGTGTCTGTGTCACCCTGAGTTAGAGGAGTGTCTGTGTGAATGACCTTCCCTCTGTTTGGTGTAATTAGTCAGTGATGAAATAAATGCCTACTGTGTTCCAAATCCTCTCTCACTGTGTGAACCTGTGAAACATCACATTGGTGTCAGAAGTTGGGATGATGAGAAATGGAAGTGAGAATCAAGGCAGAGATTCAACAGCTCAAACAGCTCATCGTCCAGCTGGAGATGGACAGCAGGGCATACACACCAGTCCCCAGAGCTGCTCTCCATAAAGAATGGGGAAGAGGACCGGACGGAGTGAGTGCATCATGTTTTCTGCCTTTTTCAAGGCAGGACGGGGAGTGCCAGCGGGGAAACTACTTGCCAGCGATCCCACTGCAGCCGAGGGGAGTGATCAGCATGGAGGCAACCGTCCCAACCCCAGCACCACCAACCCAGTAACCAGCCAAGCTTCCCTATTTTGGTGGCGAAACCTCGCTGGATGACTATCTTGTCCAGGTTGAACTGGCCACCATGCTCAATGGTAGAAGAAGCTTGCCCTCCAGAATTTCATCCAAGGGCTACGCCTGGCCCGGCTCCAAGAACACGTCCGCATTTATGCTGTGAGCAGCTGGGAGACAGTCGTGGCAGAGGCGGAGCATGTAGAGCCGATGCTGAAGCCTGTGGCTGACGTTTCATCACTGAGGGAGAGTTTTCCAGGCCACGGCTGAGAGCAAAGATGAGGAGGAGCTGCGCCAGGCCACAGCTGCACGGCGGGCGAGAGTACAATGGCGGTGCAAGGAGGGATGCTTCCACTGCAGGCAGCCAGGCCACGTCTCGCACCACTGCTCTGTACCTACCCCGAAACAACCAGCCTCCTCACCAGCTTTAATCCTAGAGTGAGGTGGCACAGACGGGGACCTGCCACCTCTCACAGACATCAAACTCTCACCATGTCTGGGCCGACTTGGACACTCACGGGGGCTGTACCTGCAGTGCAGCCTGGATGGCACTCCACTCCGGGCCCTGATCGACACTGGTTCCACCATCTCCCTGGTCCGACCCGGGGCGCTACTCGGTATAGATGAACTCAGACCACAAGGGTGGGAACACACCAGGCGCTGTGTCACCACAGCCACTGGTGAGTGCACCAGATAGGGAGGACAACGAGGCCTTGTCGTGGGAGTGGCTGGTCAGAACACAAACCACCCCTTCTGGCTGGCTGACATCCAGAACACCTGCATCATCGGCCTAGATCTGCTCACAGCATGGGGCGCAAAGATCAACACCGCCAGTTCTTCTCTGCTTCTAGGGGCCAGAACCATCAGGTTCTGCGGCAAGAACCAGACGGGGAACCTGGGGACCTGCACGACTGAGGGGCCGGTGCCATCACCGCAGGCCGAGGATTGTGACCCAGCAGTCACACGGTCTCCAGACTGCTGCTGCCTGGGATAGCACAGTGGCTCACAGCTTTTCTTCAGATTATTGGCCAGCTATCCCCAGTGATGACATCACAGATGCCCTCGGCATGCAGCAGCTTCAGGTCGAGCCGGATGGAGATCCTGTTGTCTCCCGGGTCCGGCAGTGGCTGGACACAGACCAGTGGCCCAACTGGGAGGCTGTGTCTGCGCTGGACCCAGCTGGACTGGACCCAACTGGGCAGCGTCATGTCTGGCAGCTGCTGATTCCACGACAGCTCTGCCCCAAGGTGCTTCAGTTGGTCCACGGGTCATGGGGGCAGGCCACTTCAGGGTGATGAAAACCATGCAGCGTCTTCGGGCCCGGTTCTACTAGTCGGGGTGTCATCAGGACGTAGAGCTCTGACGCGGAACTCTAATGTAGAACTCATAAATTTGTCATAAAAATGACCAACACTGTAGGCTACTCTTGCTGAGAACATGAGTAAAAAGGATGAAAAAATAATTATCCATTACAACAACTAAATCGCATTGAATGCATGTTAAAGAGTATAGATTTGGAAATTATGGCAACACCTTCATTTGAAAACTTCCAAATGGCAGCGGTCCCCAACCACTTGGTACTGAGCACAGAGAAAATAGAACTAATTTATTCTATTGCTCTATATTGTCTATCAAAGTCTGTGTTTTTCTGAAAAAAATACTGAATATTCTCTCTCTTTCTATGCCTGATTCCTACCTGTCTGTCTATCTGCTGCGCATCTTGACACACACCTGTCTCATCAGATACTCATCTTTCCTTTACCGGGAGATTTACCTGGAGGAGGGGCTCTCCTTGGGTGTTTGCCAGGGGCACGCACTTTGGTCTGTGTCCAGACCGGAGATTCACAGCTGTAAAACTCATTGAAAAGCTGTAGTAATGATTTTACCTCTAAAGATGCATAAAATGTTGCAGCACTGGCTGTAGTGTTAGATTTGCTTGTTTGTTTGTAGCTTTATGTTATTTCTCCTCACGCTGCGCACTTCCGCAACGGGATGCTTTTTAGGCAGGCGGACTTTTTCAACACTAACCCGGCACTTCGTACACACGGTCAAGACGGGGACATGGGGAGACATCCACCGGCGGGCCGGGGGAGATGGAGGAAGGGATGGCGTGGGAAAAATGAGTCCTTTTTTTGAATCGCACACTCTGTTTTTTGCTGATGTGTTCCGTCAATACTCAGTGTAAACAAAGAAGTGAGCACAGTGCAGCGACACATTTGATTGGTGAGGCTGAGTGAGTGCTGCTCAGGGACAAATTTGATTGTCAAAACTGGTGGAAGTTGACAAGGATTAGTCAAAACTGCAGGAAAGTTGCGGTGATTGGACAAAGTTGCAAGGTTGCTTAAAAGATGCAGTGATGGCCTGATTTCGAGTGAATTAGTGCGACTGCAATATTGCAAAATCCAAGAGGGACTGGTAAATGAGAACAAACCACAGATCTTCCACATGAATTGTTTTTTTGTTGTTTTTTTTATAATAGACAAATTCAATTTGTTAAACTTCTTTTTCTAGAGATGTAATTCCTGATGCCTGAATGATATCATCTGAAGACTTCTGAGAACAATAAGTTTGAGGGAGGATTTCAATAAGGCCTGAAAAGAAAGTGTAGAACAAAGAAAAAGTAGGGCTCCATTTCTGTCTTTGCCTTGGGCCGCAAATGGAGTAAGTCCGCCCCTGGTATCCAGGTGGTTATTTTTTTTAACGTACAAATGTACGTTTTAGAGGGGTGGAAAACGTTGATTAGTTACGTTTTTTACTGACATCAGGTTGGATTTGACACATTCCAAAAGGTTAAAACCTACCCCCCCCATCAAAAAAATAAAAAAAAAATAATCAGTGAATGGGACCTTTAAAGGAAAATCATTACGTCTAACTTTTTAAACTAATTTCAAAATATATCAGGTCCCTACTCTGTTTGTGACCAGATTTGGATCGGAATATGCAGTTGTTGTTGTTTTTTTAAATAATGTAAAGGCTTAATTAACACCAATCAAATGAAAGCAGAGCTAAGCGCTGCAGGGTTACTCTTCTTATGTACCTATTAGCCTACATGCCTGTACTAGGGCAATAGGCTGCTCCCTGGTGACTGGTTGAGACTGAGTGGGCGAGAGAGAGAGAGAGAGAGAGAGAGAGAGAGAGAGAGAGAGAGAGAGAGAGAGAGCGCTCCTGTTGCAGATAGACCGCAGCGTTCCCGGCTCCAAAGCTTCCTTCCACCATTCGCACCGGAGCATCGAGCATCATTTCATCCCCTGCACCTGCCGCCTCACGCGGAGCATCCACGGACACCCACTCTGCTGTACCTTCCCCGCCCTGCAGCAGCACTCTTCTCTTTCTCTCCAGAGGCTCCTTGACTTCTTGATTTTCGGCTCCGACCGACTGACAGTCTGAGCGCGTGAAGAAGAAAAGACCCAAGTCCGCTTCATCTTTCTGCAGAACTCCCTGCGTGCACGTCTCCAAAAATGAGTGAGGTGAGTGCGTCAAATGAAAAAAAACAAAAACAACAACAAGCAAACAAACAAACAAAAAAAAAACCTGTGTCTGTATGTTGCCGAGATTTGGATCAGCTTCTAACACCTGCTGTCGGCTACAAGCGCACAAGTTATCCGTGCGCGCTGCGGTGCTGCTCTCCATCACGGTGCCGACATCTGCACCCGTTCGGATTTATTAACCGTGCTCGTTTCGCTCCAGCTCAGATAAACAGGGGTCTGCGTCCTCTGCTACAGGAAAGCCCGCAGCCGCAAGGTGCGATTAAAGAGTCAGAACAAAATGTTTTAGCGCAGCGCTCTTGACTCCTGCTTGGCTTTGATCCCGACTCTGACAGAAGCACTGCAATGAGAGGCAGCAGCAGCAGCAGCAGCAGCAGCAGCAGTGACACCAGCTCACATCACCAGTGGGCACTATATGAGCATCTTAAGAGGTTTTTCCTCCAAACGGGGTATCCCCAGCGGGCAGCATGTAGAACATGCAAATTTGGACATTTAATCTCATTGGCTTGTGCCACTGTGCACACCATTTTGGAATGGTGGGATTTAGAGGACTGCGTTTCACAAACTCATCAAGCCACATGAAATACAGCTGTATGAGTCAAATTTGCTGCATATGCATTTTCTCCCTGCATGATAAAATAGTTTCCATTATTAATGAATGTAGAACTTGGCGAACCGGAGTGGCGGCCTAGTTGGTAGAGCATCTGCCCCACAACCATACCAAAAACCATATAAAAAGGGTACTTTACGCCTTCTAGCTTGGTACTCAGCATAATAGAATGGGGGAAAGGAAAGCTACCATAGGACTGACCCCCCCACTGTAGCTTTCACTACTTACAGTAGCTGTGTGGCCTAGGGACAGAGATAGGTGGTGTCCCACATGCTGTAGAAGGGAATTAACTAAGAACTTGGTGAGGCAGATATAGGCGTAGTTATTTGTGCAATATGTCTTGCTCAGAGGCTTCTGTGTGAAGTACAGTTAGAGTCTGAGTTGCGGTTGTTTGCTCAGGCTTGCATGTCAGTGCCTTATTACTACTCTGGATACACTTTTAATCCTTAAGCTTTAAGCTGCACTTTGACTTGTGATGCTGCAGTGATGTACCCTTCCTGAGAGCTCATATTTAATACCCGGTGTGTGCAGAGCCTGTCAGATGTTGTGAATTTACTTTCTCATACAGGCGGCACAATGGAAATGATTCAGGCAGATTATACATATAGCAGTGTTATGTAACCCACTAACTCACACAGTATAGTGTGTCATGTCTGTAGGTGCGGAGATGGTCATTGAATCGATCAATTCACACACGCAGATAAAAATAGCCTCCCGGTGGAGTGATTATTTCCTCCCTTCTCTGCCACAGAAGTGGAGCATTGCTCCAGTGGGACTGCTCGCTCTCCATGTGTGATGTCTTCCTATTCACTCCTCAGCCCTGGGCAGATGGGACATGTCACCGTATTTTGATACTTAGCAGATGATGCCACTGTGGTGCGCATAAGGGGGTTAAAAATGTAAACACACGAAGAGAAATGGATGGAGCATCTGCTGGTCATCTCTGCACATGGAAGCCTGCTTCTTGCTGCATAAGTCTTGAGTTTCAGCTGTGAGTCAAGTCAGGTTGACACGTCATTTTAGAGCCTGGAGTTTGGCTGTGAACTGCTCAGAAGGTGAAATGTATTTTCTGGGGGAGGTATCACGCATTGCTTTGTTTTTTGTTTTTTTTTTTGCCACTATTATTTGGTGAATTGATTTCCCAAATAAAAGTTTTAAAGGCTAAAGCTGATATTTCGTTTAGTTTATTAGTTTATTTGTCAGGGACCATGTACAGTAAAAAAAAAAAAATAAACACAGGGTAAAGATGCTCTGTATCAGATTATGGTGTTCTCACTAATTTCCATCTGTAGTCCCTGAGGCAGGCATGAAGATATTAAAAGAAAAACAGCACATACAGAAAGCAATTCAAATCCAATTTCAGAATCTGTTGTCCCTGAAACAAGCAGGGAGTAAGTTTTAAAGGTAAAAAGATAAGAGAAACAGCACACACAAAAACAATTTAAGAGTACAATTTCAAATCCCATTTAAGGGAGAGAGTCAATGCTGGTAGGCTTGATTTAGTCTTGATTTAGTCTCTGTGGTAAAGTGTCTATAATTTGTTCTGGTCTTCAATGTAGTGGGGAGCTTGTTCCATTCTGTTATAGCTTTGTATGACAAGGCTGATTGTCCAAAAGCAGTTTTACTTAGGGGGGATGCAACAATGCCACCTAGAGGAAATCCTTCTTACTGTGGTATTTTGTTCAGAAGTTAGGTACACAAAAGTCTTAAGAGGTGGGGGTGCAGAACCATAGATGATTTTAAAAACCAACCATATATTTGCATACATGATCATATTTTCAAAGCTTAACATCTTGTGTTTGACAAGTATACCACAATGGTGATACTGTCATGTCTTCTTATCCAACATTTTGATGGATTGTTTATACAGGGATTCCAAGGGTTTCAGAGTCATACTATTGGCTTGAGACCAGCATGAGATGCATTAGGAAAAATGTGTCAGAATCATGGTATTCAGAAAGGGTTTTGATCCTTTTAGAGTAAGTGAGTTTCTGAACCCAGCCACAGGGGGTGCACAAGCCAGTGTACTCCTAGTGCCGGTCCCAAGCCCGGATAAATGGGGAAGGTTGTGTCAGGAAGGGCATCCGACATAAAATCTTTGCCAAATCAAACATGCAGATCAGGACGAATAAGACTTTCACACCAGATCGGTTGAGGCCTGGGTTAACAACGACCGCCACTGTTGCTGTTAACTGAGAGGGTGCCGGTGGAAATTGGGCTACTATTGGTCGAAGATCGAGGAGGAGGAGAGGAGGAAGGTGTGTTAGGAGGGAGAGAGAAAAAAGAAAAGGTAGAAGAGTGAGGTGAGAGTAGGGACGTTAAATGCAGGGACTGACTGGTAAAGGCAGAGAGTTGGCTGATATGATGGAGAGAAGAAAGGTAGATATACTGTGTGTTCAAGAAACCAGATGGAAGGGAAGCAAGGCTAGGAGCATTGGAGGTGGATTTAAACTGTTCTACCATGGTGTAGATAGGAAGAGAAATGGAGGAGGAGTAATCTTGAAGGAAGAGTATGTGAAAAGTGTTCAGGAGGTAAAGAGGGAATCAGACAGAATCATGAGTTTGAAGCTAGAAGTCAAAGGTGTGATGTTGAATGTTGTCAGTGCATATGCCCCACAAGCTGGATATCAGGTAGAAGAGAAACAGGAATTCTGGAGGAAGTTGGATGAAGTGGTAGAGAGTGTTCCCAGAGGGGGAGAGAGTGGTGATTGGAGCAGATTTTAATGGACATGTAGGTGAAGAGAACAGAGGTGATGAGCAGGTCCTGGGTAGGTATGGTCTTAAGGAGAGAAATGTGGAAGGACAGATGGTTGTGGATTTTACTAAAAGGATGGAAATGGCTGTGGTGAACACATACTTCAAGAAGATAGAGGAACATAAGGTGACTTACAAGAGTGGAGGAAGGTGCACACAGGTGGACTACAACTTATGCAGAAAGAGAAATCTGAAAGAGATAGGAGACTGCAAGGTGGTGGCAGGGGAGAATGTAGCTAGGCAGCATCGGATGGTAGTCTGTAGGATGACTTTGCAAATCAAGAAAAAGAAGACAGTGAAGGCAGAGCCAAAGATTAAGTGGGGGAAGCTACAGAAGTGAAAAGGCCACACAGAGTTCAGGAAGGAGTTGATACATGCTCTGGGTGGTAGGGAAGAATTACCAGATGACTGGGAAAGTACAGCAAAAGTATTGAGGGAAATGGGTAGAAAGGTATGTGGTGTATCCAGTGGACAGAGAAAGGAAGACAAGGAGACTTGGTGGTGGAATGAAGAGGTACAGGAAAGTTTCCAAAGGAAGAGGTTGGCAAAAAAAAAAATGGGATAGTCAGGGAGATGAAGAAAGTAGACAGGAGTATTTGGAATCTAGGCAAATGGCAAAGAGAGAGGTGGCAAAGGCAAAGGATAAGGCATATAATGAGTTGTATTAGAGGCTGTACACTAAGAGAAGGAGAAAAGGGCTTGTATCAACTGGCTAGACAGAGAGATCCAGTTGGAAAGGATGTTCAGCAGGTTAGGTTGATTAAGGACAGAAATGATAATGTGCTAACAAATGACAAGAGTGTGTTGAGAAGGTGGAATGAGTACTTTGAAGAGCTGATGAATAAAGAAAATGAGAGAGGAGGATGGATGAAGGAAAGATAATGAACAAGGAAGACCTGAGGATTAGCAAGGCGGAAGTGAGGGCAGCTTTGAAGAGGATGAAGACTGGAAAGGTGGTTGGTCCAGATACCTGTGGAGGTATGGAGATGTTTAGGAGAGATGGCAGTGGACTTTTTAACCAGATTGTTTAACACAATCTTGGAGAGTGAGAGGATGCCCGAGGAGTGGAGAAGAAATGTTTTGGTACCAATTTTCAAGAACAAAGGTGATGCTCAGAGCTGCAGTAACTACAGAGGCATAAAGTTGATCAGCCACACTATGAAGATATGGGAAAGAGTTGTTTAAGCCAGGTTAAGAGGAGAGGTGACAATCAGTGAGCAGCAGTACGGTTTCATGCCAAGAAAGAGTACTACAGATCCAATGTTTGCTCTAAGAGTGTTGATGGAGGTCAGAAGGAAATGCACTGTGTCTTTGTGGATCTAGAGAAAGCATATGATAGGGTGCCAAGAGAGAAAGTGTGATACTGTATGAGAAAGTCAGGAGTGGCAGAGAAGTATGTGAGGGTGGTGCAGGACATGTATGAGGACAGCGAGACAATGGTGAGGTGCGCTGTAGGAGTGACAGATGGATTCAAGGTGGGGATGGGATTACATCAGGGATTGGCTCTGAGCCCCTTCCATGGTGATGGACAGGCCGACAGAAAAGGTCAGGCAGGAGTCTCAGTGGACCATGATGTTTGCAGATGACATTGTGATCTGCAGTGAGAGTAGGGAGCAGGTGGAAGGGAACCTGGAGAGATGGAGGTATGGTCTGGAGAGAAGAGGAATGAAAGTCTGTAGAAGCAAGACAGAACACATGAGTGTGAATGAGAGGGAGGCAGGTGCAATGGTGAAGATGGAAGGAGTAGCAGTAGTGAAAGTAGATGAGTTTAAATACCTGGGTTCAACATCCAAAGCAATGGAAAATGCACAAGAGAGGTGAAGACGAGAGTACAGGCAGGGTGGAGTGGGTGGAGACGAGTGTCAGGGGTGATTTGTGACAGAAAGGTAGCAGCAAGAGTGAAAGGGAAGATTTACAAGACAATAGTGAGACCTGCTATGACGCATGGCTTGGAGATGGTGGCGCTGACAAAAGGACAGGAGGCAGAGCTGGAGGTGGCAGAGCTGAAGATGCTAAGATTTTCAATGGGAGTGACTAGGAGGGACAAGATTAGAAATGAGTATATCAGAGGGACAGCTCAGGTTGAGTGGTTTGGAGACAAAGTATGAGAGGCAAGGCTGAGATGGTTTGGACATGTGCAGAGGAGGAATAGTGGATATATTGGATGGATGTTGAAGATGGAGCTGCCAGACATGAGGAAAAGAGGAAGACGACAGAGAAGATTCATGGATGTAGTGAAGGAGGAGATGGACAGGGTTGGTGTTACAGGGGAAGATGCAAGGGATTGGGTGAGATGGAGACAGATGATCCACTGTAGCAACCTCTAAAGGGAGCAGTCGGAAGAAGAAGAAGAAGAGAATGAAGAGAGTAAGTGAGTTTCTGATGCCTCAAAAGTTGACAAGGTTATATTTCAGAGTGCGGCTCATCCGTTTTATGTGCTTTATAAAGCTGACCGTGGGATCTAATGTGATGCCCAAATACTTAAACTCTGTTACATTTTCTATATTTGCTCCATTTACAGTTATATTCGGATAATGCATACGATTTTGTTTGTTGGTAAAATACATGGTAGCTGTTTTCCCTATGTTCAGAGTGAGGCATGACTGATTAAGCCATTTTGGCACTTTCTCCATTGTTATCATTAACTTGTCAGCCACTTGTTTGGCATTCTTCCCATGTGTGCAAATGACTGTTTCATCGGCATACATCTGAATTTTTATTAACTAACTTCACATACTGATGGCGAATCATTAATATACAAAGTAAACAGCAGTGGGCCTAAAACTGAACCTTGTGGTACTCCCATAGTGTATGCCTTTGATTGGGATACAGTATTGTTTATGCACACACCCTGGGAGCAACCAGATAATGATTTTAACCAGCTAAGGGTATTCATGGACAGTTTATATCCTGATAGTTTAGAAAGGAGGACTGCGTGATTGACCGCATCAAAAGCTTTACGTAAGTCTAAAAAGATGGCTCCTACCACCCCCCTTTGTCTAGATTTTCTCTAATCGTTTCAATAAAGTAACAACATGCAGTCTCTGTTGAGTGGTTCAGCCTGAAACCAAACTGCATGGGATGCAGCAGCTGGGCAGATTCGAGATGTTCTACCAGTTGGTTTACTACCACCTTTTCAATGGCTTTTGACAAAACAGGAAGCATACTTATCAGCCTATAATTACTCATTTCCTGTTTGTCTCCAGCTTTGTGTATGGGGGTTACAATGGCAGGTTTCAGTGCATCAGTAAGGATATTTCCATGTGTTGATTGATTTATTAGTTCTGTAACTGGAATTATCAAAGTATCTTTATGTTTTTTCAAGAATACAGTGTTTAGTCCATGAATATCCTTAGCTGTGGAACTTGATAGCGATGATAAATTTTTGTTAAGCTTTACCTCATTTGTGGGTTTAAGTTTTAGAGCAGTTTCATAATTTATTTTAATTTGGTGTGGGAATGTTTGGATAAAATTCAGACCAGGTTATTGTACTGATTTGATAAAATACTCATTAAAATTAAAATATTAAAAGATAAGGGAGCAAAAGTTTCTCTTGGAGAGTTACAGCTTAAAATGTTTTGTACTTAAAACATTTTGAATAAAAGCTATGCCAACAGCACACATCGTTTGCAAGATGATACCCAGATATCGGCATTAGACAACCATCAGCGGTTCTCTTCTGGGGGTCACCACAGCATATCATCATCAGCTAGCATGATAATCTGCATATTTGATTTGGCAAAGGAGGCCCCTCCCGATCCAGTCGTGAACCCATGACCTTCCAATTGTATGGCAGCTGCTTTACCACTAGGCCACCACTCTGCAGATAACTGTTAATCACAACCTTTGTTTATTTAGGTTGGACCTTGAAGATTGCAATTGTTTTGTTATCATGTGCATGGACAGCCAACCTGTAAAAGAAGTTTGCCAGTTTGGGGTAAAAACGTTGTTGTGTACACGGGGCCTAAAACTCTATGTGAACTAAGTGGGGGTAAAACACTCAATTATTTTGGTTATATCACAGCTTAGCCAAATTATACTCATTAGTAATAGTTTAGGTTCAGTTATCAGAATGCTAAATTTTTTGCTAAATGCAAACAAATTGCTGTCCAACAAAATCTACATACACAACCAAAAAACCCACTATAGCAACGAGCAGCTCACCTGTCCAGCTTGCTTGAAAGGTTAGAAGACTGAGTGTAGAAATATAAATATCCAAGGCCTATAAAGAAGCAATTTCTGACAATGGTCATTATACGCCATGTACTCCATAATGTATTAATGCGTATAAAGAGCTGTGCAGCATAATGTGAACTCCTTCAAAGTAGTTAATACTTATAATGACATTTGTAACAAAATATTTATTTTTTATGTTTAACAAAAGTTGTTCCGTCATAATTTAATACTCCAATAGCAATGGTGTATAATAGCCAGAAAGTTAGCCATTTAGTGTCTGAGAGTTGCATTTGGATTCAGAGCTCAGTTCTCTACATTGAACTCCATCGTGAGAAGGTGGTCACGAGTGATTCTGAACATAAAGATTATTCGTGAGACAACTGAATTAGATATGTAACGAAAGGCACCAAAAGGGTCCAGTGTAGTGCAGAATAGCTCATGTGTCATTTAAAGTTGCTCTATGTGAAGAAATTAGCTGTAAAGATGTATGCCGTAAAGTTGGACATTTTAACATGGGAATTTATTGGGATTTACTCATTTTTGGGGCCAGACTCTAGTAGCCATTTGAGGAACTGCACTATTTCCACTTTCACATTGGCTTAATTGTCCAGTGCCTACATAACATGACTATAAATACTCTTCCCTCTTATTGTCTGCACATTTGAAGGGGAGTCTCATCTTTTTGTCAAAAGCATTATAAGCCATGCTGTTCATTTCTGAACATCAGTGCCAGTTTTTCACACCACGTGAATGCAGCCTTGTGCAGCAGCTGACTTCAGAAGACCAACAGAGTGGTCTCCTCTAACCCGCCTCTAATCTCTGGCGGCCACCCTGCCTCCAACGCCATTTGCATGGATACAAGCTGAACCCATGATCTCATGCATTAGACTGCAGCCATGACACAGTCCCAGAGGATGAAGCACTACTAAGTGGAATGTAAAAAGCATTTCTCTCTCTCGGTCTCTGTCTGTCTCTTTTTATTTTAGTTTTAAACCATCTCGTCATCTTGCATTTGATGTTAAAAGCACTGAGCTTCAAAACAAAAGTGAGGAGGAATTGGGACGCGATTGAGGCATGCGTGCGCCTCGCGAAACCCGCCTGCAAACCAATTAATAAGAACATCTACAAGAACGTCTTTTAATGTGCCATGTTAACACGCACTTCCTGTGGTTTTAATTTACGGAAGAAGATGAGGGCATGTGTCACAACTCGGCGGCCTATCTGTGAGCTACACACGGGGTCATTGAAGTAATGGTGATGAGCTATCGCGTCGCACCTTCCCACTGCTTTGACAAACTGTCTCCTCCAGCTGAAAGCCTGTCACCCACTGCCTCATTTCCTCTTCTTCTTCTTTTTTTTTAAAAAAAAATACTATTCATCGCTCCGTCTCCTTTTGCTTCCCCCCTCTTTAAAGGCTTGACTGTATTCTCATCCGGGAGCCAACATCTGCACAGCGGGAGGCACTGGAAAAGTCAAACAGATAGGGGTGGAAGGTGCAGAAAAGAAGAAGAAAAAGAAGAAGGGTGGTTTAGACATTTGTGGGAATAAGAAAGGAGAATATGCTGGGATTGAAGCAAGTTGGGGGATGTTATGTAATCCGTGTTTGGCGGTGGTTCCACTTTTGACAGCTGTTCGCTGGATTTTCCTTTTATCCCCCCCCCCCTTCCCAGCTCGCTCTCAAAAGCAGCATTAGGGAGAAAAATAAAAATTTTAATACTTTTAAAATGAGGCCCGTAATCCAAAAGTGTCTGCCGAGAGAGCGTACTAGCGCTCACACATGTCGAAAGAGAAATGTATGGCTTTCTCATTATGCTAGTAATTATCACTTTAACACGCAGCCCTGCCTCTGTACCCCCCACACCCGTCATCCATCCACCCCTCCTCCTATGAAAAGCCACCCTCTTCCTGGCAAGCTGGCAGGGGATAATTATCATCATCACTGGGGCCTGATGTGGCTCCAAGGCCAATCTGAAGCTAGTCAAGTAAATCTGAGAAAGCGCCAGTCTTTGTTTCTCTTTGTCAATCTGTCTCTCTCCAGCTGTCAGCCCCCCACCCCCACCCCTTTCCCCAGTGTTTTCCTTCCAACTCATGCTTTCCCTCAAGATCGTACTGCATTTGGCTTGTTTGGAAATCACTGGCTTTCCCCTACTCCTTCATGGAGGTATAATCCTTTTATTTCTGTCTATAAATACATTTCTACTGAGCTTTTAAAGGCTCTCTGCTGCCTCCCTTTCCCCTACCCTCTCTGACAGCAAGTGCAGCACTAAGCCCCGTGTGTGTGTATATGGCTTAAGAATTGTACCGTTTGCGTGTTTTCAAAGGAGAAACTGTTGCAAGTTGAGCGGAGACAAACGCAAGCTAAGAGAAGGTACCATCAGAGGAAGTGTCCTCCTGTTAAAGGTCCCATTCACTGCACTTTTTCCACTTGTTGACAATTCCCACGTCTTAATGAAATGTCTGTGACATACTTTGGTCAAATTGCCTTTAAATGTGTAATTATTGCAGCATCATTTTGAGTCATCCTTTGCAGCCTTCCTCAGAGTGGCTCATTTCAGAGCATGTCTCTTTAAATGCCCATGAGCCCCAGTTAACCCCACCCTCCCTCTTACACCTCTTAGGATTAGGACTGGGCCATTAAATATAATAAAACCGAAACCAACATTTGGGATACAGAACCAACATAATCTTGCTCATGTTGGTTCTTTTGGTTTTCCCCTCTCCCTGATATTGTTACTGTCAAGACATGGGTTGGACCGACGTCCTCGCCTTGAGTTTATTTTCTCAGTCAAGGGAGGACGGAGGTAATGTTTTTAGTGGTGTTGGATGGTTTGTCTGTTGGTTGGTTGGTTGGTCAGTTGGTTTGTCTGTTAGCAACATAACTCCAAAAGTTACAGACGTGGACAAAATTGTTGGTACCCCTCTGTTAATGAAAGAAAAACCCACAATGGTGACAGAAATAACTTGAATCTGACAAAAGTGGTAATAAATAAAAATTCTATGAAAATTAACCAATGAAAATCAGACAATGCTTTTGAATTGTGGTTCAACAGAATTATTTTAAAAAACAAACTCCTGAAACAGGCCTGGACAAAAATTATGGTACCCTTAGAAAAGATTGAAAATAATGTGACCATAGGGACATGTTCAACCAAGATGTGTCCTCTAATTAACATCACAGGTGTCTACAAACTTGTAATCAGTCAGTCGGCCTATTTAAAGGGTGACAAGTAGTCACTGTGCTGCTTGTTGGCATGATGTGTACCACACTAAACATGGACCAGAGGAAGCAAAGGAGAGAGTTGTCTCAGGAGATTAGAAAGAAAATTATAGACAAGCAGGTTAAAGGTAAAAGCTATAAGACCATCTCCAAGCAGCTTGATGTTCCTGTGACTACAGTTGCACATATTATTCAGAAATTTAAGATCCATGGGACTGTAGCCAACCTCCCTGGACGTGGCCGCAGGAGGAGATGGATAATACGAATGGTAACAAAAGAGCCCAGAACAACCTCTAAACACATTCATGGTGAACTCCAAGGTCAAGGTACATCAGTGTCAGATCGCACCATCCGTCGTTGTTTGAGCCAAAGTGGACTTCATGGGAGACGACCAAGAAGGACACAACTGTTGAAAACAAATCATAAAAAAGCCAGACTGGACTTTGCCAAACTGCATGTTGACAAGCCACAAAGCTTCTGGGAGAATGTCCTATGGACAGATGAGATAAAACTGGAACTTTTTGGCAAGGCACATCAGCGCTATGTTCACAGACGCAAAAATGAAGCATACCAAGAAAAGAACACTGTTCCTACTGTGAAACATGGAGGAGGTTCTGTTATGTTCTGGGGCTGCTTTGCTGCATCTGGCACAGGGTGTCTTGAATCTGTGCAGGGTACAATGAAATCTCAAGACTATCAAGGTATTCTAGAGAGAAATGTGCTGCCCAGTGTCAGACAGCTTGGTCTCAGTCGCAGGTCATGGGTCTTGCAACAGGATAATGACCCAAAACACAGAGCCAAAAACACCCAAGAATGGCTAAGAGTGAAACACTGGACTATTCTAAAGTGGCCTTCTATGAGCCCTGATCTAAATCCTATTGAACATCTGTGGAAGGAGCTGAAACATGCCGTCTGGAGAAGGCACCCTTCAAACCTGAGACAACTGGAGCAGTTTGCTCATGAGGTGTGGGCCAAAATACCTGCTGAGAGGTGCAGAAGTCTCATTGACAGTTACAGAAATCGTTTGATTGCAGTGATTGCCTGAAAAGGTTGTGCAACAAAATATTAAGTTAAGGGTACCATCATTTTTGTCCAGGCCTGTTTCATGAGTTTGTTTTTTAAAATAATTCTGCTGAACCACAATTCAAAAGCATTGTCTGATTTTCATCGGTTAATTTTCATAGAATTTTTATTTATTTCCACTTTTGTCAGATTCAAGTTATTACTGTGACCATTGTGGGTTTTTCTTTCATTAACAGAGGGGTACCAACAATTTTGTCCATGTGTGTATGAACGGATTTTGATGAAATTTTCAGGAAATGTGTGTAATGGCATGGGGAACAGATGATTAGATTTTGGTGGTGATTTGGATCACGATCTGGATGCAGGAATTTTTTGAATATTATTTTATATATTAATCTGGCGCTTTTCATGTACAGCCCCTTTAAGATGTGTCCACTGAGTTACGTGCGTGGCCATGCCATAGGGCCACACGCCTCGGCAACCCGGAAGCCAAACACTGCAGAAAAAGTATTAGGGGGCGTGTCCACCAAACTTCTTTTTTCTGCTGTGGACGACTATTTTCTATTCATTATGTAGTCCAGCGTTTACAGTTTACTGAGCGCCCTTGGCACTGAAGCACTTTTGAGCTGTGGCCGATTTTGTCACAGTACTCAGGCCTGAAAAAAGCTCAAGTTGTCAGACTACTGTACAGCTGTGCTCGTCAACGTCAGACCTTTCTAAGCGTCCAATTAGAATTAAGGAAGGGCTGGACATAGGAGGCCAGTACAGGAAGACGAGATCGGGAGGTGACGGACAGTGGAGAGGCTGAAGTTTGCTGCATCAAACAAACCGGTACTCTTTGATCTGACACTAAAAGGATATCATGATCAAAATTTGAAAGCAAACGTTTGGAGGAACATGTCCGCATCTGTCAGCATGCCAGGTGAGCGTTTGTGCCTTTGCCATGGTTATATTTCTTACAATTTTGTTGCGGAAGATAGTATGTATACTATGTGAATTTGTAGTTAACTGCAAAAAAAAAATAAATAAAAAAATGGTATGATACTGCACTGTTGTGCAATATTGTTTAATAATTGTGAATCTTGTCAGTAAACTGCAATGGAGAAGAGAGGAGGAAAAAAAAAAAACGACCTGAAAGATTCAATAAACCATGATGTTGATTTAAAGTGGAATTGTCCAGCCCAAATGTATGGTCAATGCAATTATGACAGTCTTGTTTTTATTATTATTATTATTGATCAGTACAAATCCTCAATACAGTTGGGCAGTGTTACTGCACGTTATTATCAGCCTATCATCTGCTCAGTCACTGCAACAGATACTGGAGTCAGTTCATCTTGGCCTGTCCTTGCCACTGATAATACCTCTATCTGCCAAGAATGTGCTGCTAGTCCAGCAAAAGCTAGCGGTACTCAACTACTTTGCAAGCAGTTTCATGAAATGGTCAGTCAGAAAGCAACTCATACTGGCTCGGATGTCACCCAGATGAACAAGGTCAGGAGTTCCTGGCAGCGGAAGGCGAAGGACAGAGCTGCGTGGAGGAATCTGATTAGACCTAAAACAGACTGCTATGATGATGATGTTGTGTGTGCCATGAATTGCCCTTTGGGCCGGAGAGGTGAGACCCATGTGTTGAACTGTGAGTTTGTGAGGTTTATTGAAAATAACAAAGCATAAGTTCAAACTGTGCTCTAACACAAAATACAAACAATGAATAAACTTACTAATGAAGCGCACCAGAGTGAGGCAGAGCCCTGGTGGAGATGAGGAAAAACTTCAACAAGACAGGGGCAACGGGAAATGAAAATTACTGCCCTTAAATAGGGTCAAAAACAATTTACACAAGTAGTGACAGGTGTGGGTCACATGAGCGGGCAGAAGGAAACAATGATACATAATTGGATCAACTGGGGGCAATGAGAGAGGAGCATCCGACTGACACCTGACAAGGGCTATGCCCACATGGAGCACAACCCAGGAAATGCCAGCGACAGCTGTCAACCACAACAATAAGGATTTTTAAGAAAATATCAACAAGTACAGACTGAGAAATAAATATCAATTAATATAGAATCAGAGCAAAACAAAACTAAGACATAAACAGGAAAATGAAAAACAGTGCAATAATAACAAAACCCAAAAAAGCACATAATACAACAAACATATAAATACAGAGAAAAAGCCATGAGACTGAGCAAGGCAGAAACCTCCTGTACTCAGCTCATGGCAGAGTGCCTGTGTATATGAAAGTTTTTATGTCCTTCCCCTTTAACATGCACGGTCATGTGACTCCACAACCTGTGTAGTTAGTGCTGTTTGTAAGCAGCAAAACATGGAAAAAAGGTAAGTTGTTTCAAAAGAAATGTGGTGTCCATCCATGTAGTATGTGATGATTGACTCTTTATTTCACCTGAAGATGCCATAAAAAGCAAGAAAAATGCAGCTTAAACTAGCAGGGACTGCCACAAAGCTAAACTAGAAAAGCACTCGGAGAGTGCAGACCTCCGCCAAGCGCCACAATTCCCCCCATACAGTGCTTGTCTGTACGTTTTCAGATTCCTTGAGCATGTAAACATATGACTAGCAATTGGATTCACAATGATTATTTGTTTATTTGACAGGGACAGTGCAATAAACACACAATTAATCAATGACAATCAATCTGATAGTGATAGGATTAGTGGTTCAGTAGTAAAAGCATTGCTTCCTTGGCGGAGGTAATAAACTGAAGTGTTGCTGTTGTGTCCATCTCCTCCACTGACAGATGCAAATTGGGTAGACAGGTTGCCGTGGGTTTTATATTATATTATTACCTCCGCCAGGCCGAAAAGGCCAGGAGGAGGTTATGTTTTTGCCGGGGTTTGTGTGTTTGTCTGTTTGTCTGTCTGTCTGTCTGTCTGTCTGTCTGTTTGTCTGTTGGTTATCAAGATAACTCAAAAGGTCTTGGACGGATTTCCATGAAACTTTCAGGCGTTGTTGGAAATGGTACAAGGAAGAACTGATTAAATTTTGGGGGTGATCCGGTTCACCGTCTGGATACAGGAATTTTTTAAAGCATTTTTCAACACTGTGACATACGGCCATTTTCAACATGTGCGCAGGCGCAATGGAGGCCGCTGGTCGTCGTGTCTGCAACACAAACTCCGCGTTCTTCAACGTTTTAGGCACAAAAGCACACGGAAAACACTGCTGGCCTGGGCCCACCAGCGTGCCTGTGTTTGCGCGCAACTGCAAAACCTCACACGGGCAGCTGTCCGCCCACGGATTCTTTGGCAGAAATTCCCCGGCCAGCCATAGGAGCTGCGCATTTGGCAGAAATTCACCGGCCAGCCATAGGCGCTGCGCAAAAACGAGCTCTCTGCCGGCGAAGCTTCTAAATTCTCGTTTGCCACGGAGCGCAACCCCCAAATAATATAATATAAAACCCATGGCAACCTGCCTACCCAATTTGCATCCGTCAGTGGAGGAGATGGACACAACAGCAGCACTTCAGTTTATTACCTCCGCCAAGGAGGCAATGCTTTTACTACTGAACCACTAATCCTATCACTGTCAGATTGATTGTCATTGATTAATTATGTGTTTATCGCACTGTCCCTGTCATATAAACAAATAATCATTGTGAATCCAATTGCTAGTCATATGTTTACATGCTCAAGGAATCTGAAAACGTACACACAAACACTGTATGGGGGGAATTGTGGCGCTTGGCGGAGGTCTGCGCTCTCCGAGTGCTTTTCTAGTTTTGGGGTTGCGCTCCGCGGCAAACGAGAATTTAGAAGCTTCGCCGGCAGAGAGCTCGTTTTTGCGCAGCGCCTATGGCTGGCCGGTGAATTTCTGCCAAATGCGCAGCTCCTATGGCTGGCCGGGGAATTTCTGCCAAAGAATCCGTGGGCGGACAGCTGCCCGTGTGAGGTTTTGCAGGTGCGCGCAAACACAGGCACGCTGGCGGGCCCAGGCCAGCAGTGTTTTCCGCGTGCTTTTGTGCCTAAAACGTTGAAGAATGCAGAGTTTGTGTTGCAGACACGACGACCAGCGCCCTCCATTGCGCCTGCGCACATGTTGAAAATGGCCCTATGTCACAGTGTTGAAAAATGCTTTAAAAAATTCCTGTATCCAGACGGTGAACCGGATCATCCCCAAAATTTAATCAGTTCTTCCTTGTACCATTTCCAACAATGCCTGAAAGTTTCATGGAAATCCGTCCAAGACTTTTTGAGTTATCTTGCTAACCAACAGACAAACAGACAGACCGACAGACAGACAAACAGACAAACACACAGACAAACCCCGGCAAAAACATAACCTCCTCCTGGCCTTTTCGGCCTGGCGGAGGTAATTACTGTTAGTCGCTAATGGCAATCTGTGTTGGCTGAACTGTTTTTTAGTGGGAAATGAATGAAAAAAATGGACATGCTGAGGTTGGATTTGAGAACCCAATCAGAGACTCATAATCCCTATGTGGTGATAACATAATCATGGTTATGTAAAGGACTGCCCAAACACAGCTAACAAGCTAATTAGTCACCATCACAAGTCATGTGACCCACAAACCCTCATGGTATGTATATAAACACTGACTTCTGTAGTGAACAATATTTAATTTGGTTACATGTGTGAAATTATTATATTATGCTCATTTACTGCTGGATCATCAAAGTGATATATTCATTGATACCACACTCTTGTGTAATATTGCTTAATTATGAGACAGTGTACTTTAAGGGAGAAGAAAGGAAGGGGAAAAAAGACAAAAACACGAAATAGATGTGAAAGGTTCAAATAACGGTGATGCTGATTTAAGGTCAAATTGCCCAGCCCGACTTAGGATGTTTCTAATGTCACTTGTTAAAGTTAGCTAGCTAGCTCCTATCTCAGGTAGTTAAAACAACCTGAGCCAGCTAATACAAATTTGTCTTAAAGAATGAACTAGAAAAGCACTCAGAGAGTGCATTCCTCCACCCAGGCTCCTTCCGTCCCTCATGGATCACCTACAAAATGTAACGGGTTTGTGTGTAGGCCACGGGCCAGTTCTGGTGACAATTGCATCAAAGTCTATCCAGTAGTTTTGGAGGATTCTTGCTAACACGCTGTGAGAAGATAAGAGCCATGGGGGAGGTCTGCCTTCTTGGATCATCACCAAAATGTTATGAGTTCCTCTCTAGGCCAAGGACCACCTCTGGTGAAAAGTTCATCCAAATCCATCTAATAGCTTTTGTGTAATCCTGCTGCACAAATACAATCAAGGTCCTTGGTGGAGGTATGCACGCTCAGATCGTCACCAAACTTTAATGGGTTCATCCTTGGCCCAAGGGCTACCTCTGGTGAAAATTTCACCAAAATCCATCAAGTAGTTTTTGTGTAATGCTGCTAACAGACAGACAGACAGACAGACAAACCACCCCGATTACATTACCTCAGGAGGTAATGAAAAAGAATCACTGGGGACACGGGTGTGTGGTTTCACTGGCTGATAGGATAAGATAAGATAAGATAAGATAAGATAAGATAAGCCTTTATTAGTCCCACAACGGGGAAATTCCAGGATTGCAACAGCACAGGGATAGCAACACTCAGAGCAACAATCAGAAGGCAAGAAAAAAAAACAAAAAAACAAGCAAGCAAGAGCAGCTAATATACATATGTACATATTACTATAAAATATATATATACACACACACACACACAGACACACAGTGCAGAGCATTGTAGCTGGATGGAATAAATATATGAATATATGAACACACAGTGCAGAGCATTGTAGCTAGATGGAATAAATATGTAAATATATAAACACCCACAGTACGGAGCATTGCAGCTAGGTGGAATAAATATGCAAGTATATAAACACACACAGTGCGGAGCAATGTAGCTAGATGGAATAATATGTAGATATATAAAAACACAGTGCGGAGCATTGTAGCTAGATGGAATAAATATATAGATATATAAATATAAACACACCCAGTGCTGAGCATTGTAGCTAGATGGAATAAATATATAGATATATAAATATAAACACACCCAGTGCAGAGCATTGTAGCTAGATGGAATAAATATGTAAATATATAAACACACACAGTGCAGAGCATTGTTGCTAGGTGGGATGAAACAGCATAACCGTCTATTTAGTTATCCTACATGGTATGATTATGTGCCCATACATATTCTCACCCTCCATAGCGACCGGTATGTTCCTAGTTGTATGCCGGAGAGGACCATTGTGTAAGTCTATTGCATCTTTTGCATTCAAAAAAAACTATTAGTTTGTTACGTCTTTTTGCTATCTCTGCGAGCAGCCCTGCTTAGGTTGTACAGTCTGACAGCCGTTGGTAGGAAGGACCTACGAAACCTCTCGGTTGTGCACCTGGGATGATGTAGTCTGCTGCTAAATGAGCTCCTCAGTGCATCCAGTATGTCCTGCATAGGGTGGAACTCGGACTCCAGCAGAGATGACAGTTTAGCCACCGTCCTTCTCTCTCCTATCTCCTCCATCGGATCAAGGTGTTGCCCCAGGACAGAGCTAGCTTTCTTAATCAGTTTGTTCAGTCTCTTCCTATCGGCTGCAGTAATGCCACTGCCCCAGCAGACCACTCCAAAAGTGATGGCTGATGCCACCACCGTGTCATAGAATGACTTCAGCAGCGCCCCTTGTACACCAAAAGACCTGAGTCTCCTCAGCAGGAACAGCCTGCGCTGTCCCTTCTTGTAGAGTGCGTCAGTATTGTGTGACCAGTCTAGTTTATTGTTCAGATGAATACCCAGGTACTTGTAGGATGTCACCATCTCGATGTCTGTTCCCTGTATATTTACTGGTGCTGTGAGGGGCTGCCCATGCCTGCGGCAGTCCACCACCAGCTCCTTAGTTTTCCTCGCGTTGATCTGGAGGCAGTTCCGATGGCACCAGTCCACAAAGTCCTGGATAAGCCCTCTGTACTCAGCTTCATCTCCGCTGGAGATGAGACCAACGATCGCAGAGTCATCAGAGAACTTCTGTAGATGGCAATGTGTTGTGTTGTGTGAGAAGTCCGCAGTATAAAGAGTGAACAGGAAGGGAGCCAGCACCGTTCCCTGGGGGGCCCCCGTGCTACTGATGATCGTGTCGGAAACACAGTCCCGGGTTCTCACAAACTGAGGCCGGTTCGTGAGGTAGTCCAGGATCCATGATGACAGGTGCTGGTCCACCCCTGCGCGCAGCAGCTTGTCCTTCAGGATCATTGGTTGGATGGTGTTGAAAGCACTGGAGAAGTCAAAGAACATGATCCTCACCATATTCCCGGGCTTCTCCAGGTGGGACAGAGAACGGTGAAGGAGGAAGATCACCGCATCCTCCACCCCAATGCCATGCTGGTAGGCGAACTGGAGTGGATCCATCGCTGGTTCCACCAGGGGGCGGAGATGAGCAAGGAGCAGTCTCTCCAGGGTCTTCATCAAGTGGGACGTCAAGGCCACCGGTCTGAAGCTGTTCAGGTCTTTGGGGTGGGAAGTTTTTGGTACAGGTACCACACAAGATGTTTGGTCCCTGTAATACAGTTAGCACCAGTGTTGTCAGACATACGATAATTATCGTATTTGTACAATAGTTTTGCCCTCTGTACAATGTATGATCAATAATTCCAAAAATCCCATAATGTACGATAATTTGACCCCTTCATTAGGTGGCTAAGTCAATATATTAGCAAACACAATCAGAACACGGATCCTGCACATACATACTACGCTTGTTTTTATGCATTGTCTCACGTGTGTGGGCTATGTCGAAAAGAAGACGCACCACGGTAGCAGAGCAGACAGGCAGCCTCGGATGGAGGCTAGTGATGGGATCCACAGTTCACTGAACGTACTGAGTCAAGCTAAAAAGATCCATGGCACACCGAATCACTCAGTGCTGTACTGGAGCGCTAACTGTCCACCACTCACTGAACTGAGAGTCGGCTGAACCGAGTGGGCGAGGCTCGTTTGCTGCTCAGGCAGGTTATTCCTGGCTTCCACGACAGTTCCGGTGTGTAATTTATACAGTATGTTCACCCATAAAAATTAGTTCACTTGATTAATGCAGGCACAGCAGACTCAACAAGTAAACAACATCACCAGCAGGTTGAAAAACGAAAGGGGGGGGGGCAGACCCCAGTTTTACTGGGTAGTTCAAATCTGTTGGCATTAGTACTAAAGTTTTCTGTTGCTGCTGCAACAACGCAAGTGTCTGCAAAAATGTCACTGGATTGTGGTTCTCAATAAAACTGAAACTGGTTCCTACTTAATATTATCAGTGGCAATTTAGCAGTAGTTTGGGTGGATTGATTTTGATGGTTAATCCCTAATGTATAAACAGATTACTTCTCAAAATATTTATGAGGCAAGCCCTTGATATATGATGATTCAACAGAAGATATATAGAAGATAGTTAATTATGACTGATATTTTGGGCTGTTCAGTGCAGGCCAGGGGATCATCCTGTGTTCCACACAGGTAGAGGCACTGGTCTCCAAGAGGCGCTTTTTTCAACTGATCTATTAGATTATTTAAAGGTAAAACTGTGTTATAGGCCAGTTACTCTGAAAAGCTCAAGCCTAGCATCTTTCCTAACATTTTATATAGGACAAACATTTTGGGAGATGAGAAAATGTGTTCCATAACTTGGTCAAAATCCGACATGTGCAAGTGTAAATTTTATTCAGCAGATTTACCAGAAATGAGGGTTAACACCACTGCTGTGGAGTGACAAAGAAATGAGTGATGCGCTATGCCTCATTATTCAGACTCTCTACAATTACGGCATTATTCCTCTCCTTCTAATGCAAATCTTTGTCAGCTGTTGTTCTTGATAGTTAAATGTTCTGCAGAAGCATTGGTATTGCTGGAAGAATATTCTATAAAAGTGTAGCCTCTGCAGTAAATACGACATGAGGGGATTGATTTTGATGGCTAATCCCTAATGTATAAACACATTACTTCTGAAATATTTATGAGGCAAGTCCTTGATACATGATGATTCAACAGAAGATGTATAGAAGATAGTTAATTGTGACTGATATTTTGGGCTGTTCAGTGCAGGCCAGGGGCTCATCCTGTATTCCACACAGGTAGAAGCGCTGGTCTCCAAGAGGCGCTTTTTTTCAACCGATCTATTAGATTATTTAAAGGTAAAACTGTTTTATAGGCCATAATATGGTGATCTGTGATAATATGTTACTGAAGCAGATGGTACTCAGCCATGTCAGAATGAAAACTGAGTGTGCAAGGTAATTTTCCTCAAAATATGATAATTTTAAGAAGCTGGTACGATACTTCAACATTTCCCCTCTGGCAACACTGCTAAGCACAGAAGCAACTCAGGCTGTGTTCGGAATGTTCTCTCTGACTCCCTCCCTCCCTCCCTACTCGCTATATAGTGAATTTAGATATAGTGGACTATATAGTAAATTCAATATAACAATAAAATTAACCGCTTTCGGACACTACTGGCTTGTTTTCACGGCACGGTTAATGACATCATCATGTGAGCCAGTAAAACGTAACAGACTAACGGTGGTAAAAAAAAATGAATGCCTGCATGCAATTTGTAGTAACTACGTATTAAATCAAATCGTTTTTGTTGAACTAATAAAATATAAATACCTTAAGATAGTTTATGCTGTGATGTGAAGCTCTCCTCTCACTGCTCCGTTGGCTGCACATTGTATTATGGGATATATTGGCTAATGTAGTGACCATCCATTGTACACTACTTTTCAAAATGCATTGTGGGATATTTTGAGTGTACTATATAGTGAATTAAATTTTCAGTTAAGATTTCGAACAGTACTACAAGATGGCTGATTCACTATATAGTACACTATATGGGGAAGGAATGAGAATTTTGAACACAGCATCAGACTCGGAATGGGTGACTGCTAACAGCCATTAGCCGCCTTTGGTTCTGGCTAAAATAGCTAAAATAACATCAAAGAATTTTTTTTTTTTTTTTTGTTACTTATTTGTACCCGTAGGTAGATTTGGTTTGCAGTCTGGTGACAAGCTGTATAAGGTTTTGTTAGATGAACAAGGATTTCAGTAGGGGTAGATAGAATTTATAGAAAATTGTGATCAAACAGTTAGGCTAACGATAAGCAGACAGACTCCAACCGCCTAGCCAAATTAATGCTAATGGTTCATCTACCATCACAGAGAAAATATAACGATAAGCCAGAATGACATGAGATATATCATCATAAACCAGGTGGGAACAGAGATGTACTGGGACTGGAATTCAAAGTAAGAATATAAACTGTATTTGTTAAGCTAACTTTAAGCTTTGGGCTCACACTCGTCATTTGTTAGTGAAGTAGGGAAAAAAAGATCCCAGAAGAGCAAAACTGGCTCCTGACCATTCTGCCAAATATAATGTATTTCTTAGTGAAGAGAGAGTTTTTGAACATTTATATCATAGTCATATCACCTAAAAAGGAATTTTAGAAGGTTAAAAGTCTTAAATACACCATGTTTGAGTGAATGGGGCCTTTAAAGGAAACCTGAATATATGCTCTCAATCTCTGGGCTGATACAGCGGCTTTTTAGACACATGTAATTTTTTCTCCTTTTTTTTCCTACCCAGTCATCTTTCCCTTTTTTCCCCAAAGGGCTGAGGCAAGAAGTGTTTATCAGATATCAAACACTGAAGTGTGAATATGTAAATTTTTGCAAGAGGAATGCATGCTCAACGGCCAGTTACTCTGAAAAGCTCAAGCCTAGCATCTTTCCTAACATTTTATGTAGGACAAACTTTTTGGGAGATGAGAAAATGTGTTCCATAACTTGGTCAAAATCCGACTTGTGCAAGTGTAAATTTTATTCAGCAGATTTACCAGAAATGAGGGTTAACACCACTGCTGTGGAGTGACAAAGAAATGAGTGATGTGCTATGCCTCATTATTCAGACTCTGTACAATTACGGCATTATTCCTCTCCTTCTAATGCAAATCTTTGTCAGCTGTTGTTCTTGATAGTTAAATGTTCTACAGAAGCATTGGTATTGCTGGAAGAATATTCTATAAAAGTGCAGTAAATACGACGTGAGGGATTCCAAACCAAATATCACCATGAGGCAAGTTCAGAGTGAAAATGTGTTATCAGGGCAGAGGCAGTTGGTTTTAAATTTGCAAGCTTTCCATGGTGGGTGGTGTGCAGATATGGTGTCAGTGATGATTCTTAACCCTCCAGCCACACATTAGCTCAAACCCAGTTAAAGGGTTAAAGTGTATACCATGTATATTCTGTTTTATTAATCTATGATTGGTGGTGGTGTTACTGATGTGTTTTGTCTCTGTAACTGTAATGTCTGCCATGTTGTAGAAATATGCCTGAGCATGAATCCCATTAGTGTTGGCAAGGCTGGAGTTTTACTGTGCTGGATGGAGTAGTTTTAAAATTGGGTGCAAACATTCTTTTTTTTTTTTCTCAGAAAACTTTGACTGTATGCTGGATTTTCAGTTTTTCTAATCACAAGCCAACAAGCCCATTCTTCCACACAAACTGTCTTCAACTCTTGAAGGTTCCATGCGTGTCTTCTATGAAATCTGATCTTTAGTTTGTTCCATAGATTTTCAATAGGATTCATGTAAGGTGACTGACTGGGCCATTCTAGCAGTTTTATTTTCCTTCTCTGGAGTCAGTTTAGAGTTTCCTTGGCTGTATGTTAGGAATCATTGTCTTGCTGAAATGTCCACCTGCATTTCATCTTCAGCATCTTGGCAGATGGCAACAGGTTCGTATGAAGGATGTCTCTGTACATTTGTCCATTCACCTTTCCTTCAGTTATATGAAGTCTGCCTGTACGATGTGCTGAAAAACACCCCCACACCTTGATGCTCCCACCTCCAAACTTCACTGTTGGTATGGTGTTTTGGAGCTGATGTGCAGTGCCATTTCTCCTCCAAACATGCTGTGTGTTGTGGCATCCAAAAAGTTCAATTTTGCTCTCATCTGACCAAACTATATTCTCCCAGTATTTTACTGGCTTGCCCAAATGTTGTGCAGCAAACTTTAAACAAGCTTCAACATGCTTTTTTTTCAGCAATGGAGTCTTGTGGGGTGAGCGGGCATAGAGCCTATGTTGGTTGAGTGCATTACTTATTGTTTTCTTTGAAACAGCAGTACCTGCTAACTCCAGGTCTTTCTGGAGCTCTCCACAAGTGGTCTTTGGCTCTTGGATAACACTTCTGATAATTATTTTGACTCCTCTGTCAGAAATCTTGTGAGGAGCTTCTGGTCGTGGCCAGTTTATGGTAAAATGATGTTCTTTCCACTTCCGAATGATGGCTCCGACAGTGCTCACTGGAACATTCAGCAGTTTAGAAATGCCCCTGTAACCAATGCCATCATTGTGTTTTGCAACAATAAGGTTGCAAAGGTCTAGAGAGAGCCATTTGCTTCTACCCATCATGAGTTCTTTGTGGTGTTATAATCTGATATTCACAGATCTTTTTAAAGGCTATTAGTCAGGACTTAACCACCTGAAATGAATTTGCACTGATGGGGGATGGGATGGCTTCCCAAATTCTGATGAATTTCAGCTTGTTTCTTGGCTTTCTATGCTTTTTTGCAGCTCTTTTTCTTCATGTGTTCAATACTTATTACCTATGTCATTCCATTTTATTAAATATAACTTGTTTTGTGAACACAGTTGCCTTGATTTCTTTGCATGTATGGATCACTTGGGTTGTTACTGATATCTGGTGAAAATCTCAGGTCAGTGGCTCTATAAGAAATATGTTTAATGAGAAAATGTTGAAGTGTTTAATACTTAATTTCCCCGCTGTGTATTTGCATTCTGACAGTAAATGGCCTCTTGTGGTTTTTGGAAATAAGGATTTGAAGTGACACGGAGGAAGGGTAATGCTACAATGTTTGTGAATTAGGCCCTCACCTTTCCCGAATTTTAACCGTAACCTTCACTGAACTTTAAAAACATATTTAGTGTTTACCCCTCCGTGGATCGCCACCTCATCGTGGTGGAGGGGTATGTGTGCCCTAATAATTCCAGGAGATATGTTGTTGGAGAAGTGGGGTGGTGGGGGGGGGCTACTTGTCCCTGTTAGGGTCCCCCATGGCAAACTGGTCCTGGGTAAAGGGCCAGACCAAGATCGGTCCAGAGAACCCCCACGGAAAGGTTACGGCAAGGATCCAGTGTACCCAAAGGAGCCATGTGGCTCTGCTCTGCAGGAGGGATCAGGGTACTATGTGAACCAGGCGGCAGTCCGGGCTTCTCGGATGGATGGATGGATGGGTGGATGGATGAATGGATGGACAGATGGATGGATGGATATTTAGTGTGCAAAGGAAGTTTGCTGTCGAAGGAAGAAGTGAAATTAAAGAGATGGGATAGACTCCAGGAAAGGGCATCCTCCCACTGCTTAAACCCATGACTTTTAGACATAGTCGTTTCCTCCATAGGGCAGTGCCTCCTAATGCTATGGGCCCCCAGTGACTGAGAGGGCCACAGGATACCAATGGGAAGGAGTCCTTCTCATTTCCCAAGTCATTTTTTTTTCTTGTACCAACCTGATGCACTAGGTGGCCCCCCAAACGCAACCTTGCGGAGGGTCCCCCCAAAAGCAGGAAACAGCCCTGCTTTTAGATAAATATTCTATATTCTCTATTACTTACGTACGAATGAGGTATATTTATATACATTGACATGACTATGCTACTTTAAACTGTGCTATATAAAAAATAATTACTTAATGTGCTTTTTTCCCCTGGTACACTCTACTGATGCTCATCTGCTGCCGCCTATTTAAAACCCACCCTCTGACACAACACCAACCATTATCCTCATCTACCTCCAGGAAAGCCAACTATTTCTGAATCACCCTCTCACCGTGCAGACCCCCCACCCACCCACTGGCTTATATAAAGCCATTAACTTGCATTGTGCTATTTTTAGCGGGCAGGTACAGTGTGCTACGGTGTGAGGTTGTTATGGCTCAAGAACAGAGGCTGAAGGGAGTGGTGACGCAGATGGGAGGATGGGGGCTACTGTTTTAGAAAAGTGATTGGGACGGCCGAATAAAAAACATGTGGATGAACCAAAAACAAACACAATTTGTCCTTTTTAGTTTTCAGATTAATGATGTAGAGGCTTACAGATTAGGTATATTCTGCATACTGTCTATGCATGTCCAGCGTAGCTACAGACGGGGTAAGCTTTTAAGCTGGAGGTAGTCTAGCTTCTGAGCCTAAAGCACATTTAATAATAATAAAACACAGCCATAATAAGAACATAATCTTGTGAACCTCACATCCATTATATCTCCATTCTGTTTCTCTGACTGGATCTTATGGCCATTGGAGTCAATTACCGCTCCAGTTGTAGCCCAAAGTTCATTAGAACCTACAGCCCATCAGAGTCCATTAGGATCTGTAGTTAAACCCTAAAAGCCCCAGAATAAATAGATGGAAATCCTTGTGTCAAGGAGCATCTGGGCAGATGAACAGCTTAATATACAGTAAAGAGCAGTTCAGAGCAGATGTTCAGCTCGTACGGTATCCCACACCGAGCACCAACGCACTTCTAGCTGTCTGACCAAACGCAGACCGTCATGCGAGTATCCTCAGAGGAAGAGGAGTACGGTGAAGCGAGGGATGCACAGCAGATGAGATGGGTGGGTGTAAAATTGAAGAGTAGGTAGCAGAAGAGGACAGTAGAGGAGATGAAAAGAGCGAGACAACAGCAGGAGTCCACCAAGGCTACAAACACAAGCACATGTGAAAACACAGGGAGGGGGCTAAAAACCCCCTCCAGCTAATGGCAGTTTCCTTTTTTTTTTCTTTGTTCAGATAGATAAACAACAGAAAAATAAAATCACAAATGCTGCCTCCCACGAACACTCCCAAACGCATCCTCCCCGTGGACCGGGTGGTAATGAATCCAGTACGTCACCCCGGTTTGATGCGTAATTATTGCATCCCTCCTGGGCTAGTTAACATATTGATGATGCTCATTTATCTTCCAGGCTTCTTTCCCAACAATGTTTTAATTTTATTATCATGTAGCGCTACAGACACAGCTTCTAAAAACATGAGGGGAGAACTACAGGAAGTCGCTGAGGCATTCCTCTTTACGGTGGAGAACTTCACGAGTGACTTATGTTAGGTTGTTTAACCACTGTTTTTGGTGGGATCACATTTTCACCTCTCAATTATCATAATGAATGGAGCCAATCTGACAAATTCTCATATGCACCATCTCATAGACCAGTGTTTTTCAACATTTTTGGAGCCAAGAAACCCATTTTACATTGAGAAAAACCTCACATGGGACCCCACCAACCAGAAATGTTACAAAATGACAGTGTAGCCTATTACAGCATATGTAATGACAATTTAATCTTGCACTTAGGTTATACTCACTCAGTGTGAACCTTGGGCCTCTTTAGATGAACACAATGCTGTTATCCTGGCAGGAACTGAAGAAAGGCATCAACTTCCTCCACAGCTCTCAGTCTCTCTCGTTTTAGTTTTTATAGCAGTCAGGTTTGAAAAGCCCAGGTTTTTCTCACTAAAGTTAACTGTTTCTCTGTGTGCTCACGAAGATGAACACAATAGTCTGTGTTGTTATCATGAAGTGATGGCACTATTGGATAGCTTTTCCCTTCACACCAAGTGTACTGTAACAGCTTGATGCAGTGGGATCCCCAGTGGAAGTAAATCCAAAGGAAAGATAACTTTTGCTGTATTGCCTTGTCTTCACTGTCTCAGCTTTCTTTTGACAATCGCTCAGCCCTTCACCTGGTTAGAATTTTATCCCAGGCCCAGTTCAGAGTCTGAATCTTTCCTTTTCAAATATTTATCCATCACTGTTTTTCATCTAGTCACCACGACCTAGCAGATCTTTACAAGGTAATAAACCTCCACAAAACACATGAAGAAGAAGAAGAAGAAGAAGAAGAAGAAGAAGAAGAGGAAGAAGAAGAAGAAGAGGAAGCAGAAGAAGAAGAAGAGAAGAAGAAGAAGAGAAGAAGAAAATAGTAAACATACGGTACTACAATCATAGTGACATGGAAGAGCCACTACAGTCACCACTTTGAGGAGACAATGGTGACCGTGGAGATCACTGGAAGCTTATTGAGGGATCTTGGCGATTGCAGAGAGATTTTGAGAGATCTGGCCATGTTTTCATCTTTCAACAATCTCTCAGTGATCTCCACCCCTATGTGAAGGGGGTAGAAGAGCACAAGGAACCTTTCAACAGTATACCTCTTTGGTTGCTCAAGAAACTCAATGATCCATCAGCGATCTCTCCTAGTCTCTCAGACATCTCTCAAGGATCTCTCCTAGATCTCTATAAATAGCCATGAAAATCGCACAATGATCTCCCAAACATTTACACAGAAACAGCTTTTTCAAAGCTTTAGGTGATCATTGAGCGATTTTGCAGTGGTCACCCAACAACCGCTGTCTGTTTAAAGTGGTCATTAGGGAAATGAATTCTGTTGATTAATTATGGGTTTAGATGATTAACTGTAAATTTCATGTATAACACTCCTCCTGTATTTCTCCTTTTTTCTAACCCTTTATCACAAAAAAAGGCACAGGTCTCACTTAAGCTAAAATTGAAGTCGAAGCTGATGTTTGGCTTTATGAAAAATTCAGAACCCAGTCTTGCAGGTAAAAATCCTACATCCGTCCCACTGCAGGACTATATTTACCCTGTGTCTGAGACCACAGCCTCTCTCCCAGACCACAAATAACTTTTCTCATTCCACTGTGTTTCAGTTAGTCCGCACAGTTTTTAAAACTTACTTTATATAAAGTGTGTCTACTGCTTTTGCCTTTTAATGTTTTTCCACACCAGTCTTTTTTAAATTGATAAAAACTACTTTTTTCACCAGGAAAAGTGCAAGTACATTATCATTTACATAAATAAAACAGGAAGGAGCAGTGGTTATGAGTCAACAGTCTCTTCAGCAAAATGGCTGAAGCAGGACCACTGCATTTATCATATCAGATATTAAAAAAAGCTGTCAGTAGAGAAGAAAAAGAAAACTTTACGGTTGCCCTCCTCACAACATTATAGTCTGTTAGGTATCAGACATCATGCAACAAGAAAAACCACTGGGAATACTGGAGGGAAAAGGGCTGTGTTAGCCGTACTTAAAATGCTAAAAAAAAAGATACTGCACCCTTACATCTATGGTGGCACCACTGTAAACCATACCCTCCTTGACTCTTTTATTCTAAACGATGTCACAAATTAGAAATCAATTATGACTGTGCATTCAAGAAGATTTGAAACTAGAGAAGTGAGCTACTTCCTCGTGGGTTATTTCCTGCTGGCTATTGGTAAGACTACAGAATTAAGAAATGTTTGATGCAAAAAAAAAAAAAAAAATCCTCCAACCAATACACCTGCAATGGTCATTGGTTCCTCCCTCCAGATATGATCCATCTGAGTATTTTGAATGTCACAGAGGGTATTTTCATTGAGATTATATCACACCATTAAACCATTTGAAAAGCCCTTAAAGGAGCACTTTAGACTTCCGTCCACAATGTTGCACTAGAACACCGGTCTTAAACCACCTTAAAACACCTCCTTACATCGTCAATCACCACCTTCTTCTTGGCCTTCCCTCTGCTAGCAGAATCCATGCCAACAGTTAACCACATCTATGTTAGTGGTGGGCCGGCTCTCTGTACTGTTCTCTTGCCTTTCACGATCAAAAGTCTCCCGGAAGATCACAGAAATTAGCTCACTACTGGTGGAACCTCCCAAGGCACTAAGTGGTTGTTGGAGGCAGGAAAGTTAGCAGTAACGGTAACAATAATAACCATTTGATGCCCACATAAGTTAATAATAAAACAAACCAGATCACAACTGTAAGATACTGCATGGTATGACTCACAGGTTCAGTAGAGCCCAGGCATTGCCTTTTGGGATGGGTAAATAACAGAAACAAAACAACAACTAGGCTAGGCTAAGCTAGGCTAGGGGTGATGACAACATCTAGGGTTTCTAACTGTCCTGTTTTAGCCAGGACATCCTGTTTATTGGGCTAAATATGTTTGTCCCAAACGGGGTGTGCATTGTCCTGCCAAATAAACGGGACATCCCCGGCTAAAACAGGACAGTTGGCAACCATAATAACATCAGTCACTGTATGCTGTTGACTTAAGTTAATAAGCTAAGCCAGATAATAACAGGAAGTAAGATGTTTTAGAGCTTCTGCAGTGGTGTTTGGAAGAGGTACATGTTTAATAACTTAAGTAAATGATACACTAGCTGGGCAATATGGCAACTTGCTCCCATAAGCCTTTGCAGCATGATTACACTTTACATCACATTGCCAAACTACGGAAGCGGGTGAAAAGTTTCAGAGGGAGGGCCTAATAAAGTTAGCGACTGGGGTGCAACAAAAAGACACCCAGAGGGGGTTGGGTCACTGCAGTGGCTGATAGCACTCAACCATTGCTGAAGATTTGAGGTGCCAGTTTAGTTTAACGGAAAAACGTGCAAAATCTGGCACACTATGCCATTAAAGGGGTCACTGACTGAAAAATGGTGTGTTTGTAGGTTTTAACTGTCTGAAATTAGTCTACTGGTCACCTAATTATAAAAAAAAAAAAAAAAAATCAGAACAGTCAATTCTCTTAAAAAACACCGCCTTTATCTTGCTCTTCTCTCACAGAAATGCTAGAAACATTTTTGACTGTTCTGTCTAAATCATGTATAGTATGTGACCCGTGCTGGCAAAATGAGTCACTTTGAGGAAATGATCAAAACTGAGGTAATGTCTTTTCCTTATTCTGTAATGACAAACCTTCAAAATGATATTTAATTTGTAGGAAGTGCTCAAAAACGGACCTGGAAAAAGACAATTTGTTTATATTTTGGCTAGGTTTAAAACGTGTTCGATCGGTCGGGAGTTACGTCTTCCATCAAAACATATGTATTTTTAGAAAGTACGTTTTCTAAGCTTTCCAATGATACCAGGCACTCATGGGGGTTTTTCCGGGACTGCCGCTAGCAAACAAAGAGAGTCATGATTGATGACTTCTCATGCCTGCAGCTCATAATGACACGGTGTGCATTCCAACTCATTTTGCCAGCATGGGTCACATATGTCTTGTTTAGAAAAAGCCAACCCACCACCATCCTTGAGACCCGCCTGTTAGATATTGACATATTAACAATAGGTAGCATGGATGTGAGGACGCAGGCAGGGTGACGTTATCATGCCGTGCTTACGTACTTAAGGGGACTCTTGGCAGGAATTGTCCTCTTTGGTGCCTCGCCTTCAAACCAACCACAGCCTGTAGCAGCATATAGTTACCTTACTACCTAGTAACCCCCAACACAAGTACCGTCTATGTCCAGTTATAATAAAGTTATAGTTCAGCATGACGCCTGTCACCGCTGTCCTATTTCCAGACATAACAATTGGCAACGAGGAGAAAACTTGGTCTTATGGAGGAAAACTAATCATTTTCCCGAAGATGGAAGCGTGTCTGGCACCACCTCCACCATTTCCCGTGACCCCAGGTGAGCCGCCCATTCCACAGCCCTGTTGGTTCAAGTTGTTTCACACTTATTCAGCGATGATGGACCTAGGACTGCGAGTGATTCTACTTCACTGCCTGGGCACCGAGGATCAGTGGATATTTAACATCCTAGGACAAGCAGACACATATCGGAAATGCATCGTGCTCCTGGCCAGACACTTCATGCTGCCCGAAAGCATACTGGCAAGGAGAGTTTGTTTCTGCCAGCGCTGACAGCAGACGGGTGAGATGACCCAACAGTTCATCACAGACCTCCGTGGTCTACTAAGCACATGCAAATTTGGCTGTTTGGGGGATGAAATGGTGTGGGAGCAGCTAGCGGAGCACACCAGCAACCCGCAGCTGCGGGCGAAGCTAATCAGGGTGCCTGACGACCTACCGCTGGCAAAGGCAGTGGAGCTGGCATTCCAGCTGAAGGCCGTCGACAAGCTAACATCCCAGCTAGGTGACCACAACAACAATTCTCGCTAGCTTATGCAGCTACCCCAGTAGAAGTACCCGTTAACACCATGGCTTGCTTGGAGGATGCTGAGGTGAACATTACAGGGCAATGGAACGTCATGGGACACCATTTGTGTGGTAAGTGCGGCTCCCCAAAGCACCGGGAGGGAGTGCGTTCCTGCCCGGCCAGGGGGCAAAGATGCAGATGCAGCAGCAAACTCAACCACTTCACCAAAGTGTGCCGATCATCATGACAGACATCAGACCAGCCACCTAGCTCAAAAAAACAACCAATGACCACCAGCCGCGCTGTAAGTTCCAGAGGCTCGGTGTTCATGTGGTGCACGGTGAAGCTAGATAACGTTGACTTGCCATTGCCGCTGGATATCACCTTTGTGAGGTCAGTGCTGAATTGGGTTTCATTTAAGAGATTCTTTCCTAACCATCCTATTGAGAAGAATCCAGCGGCATTATATGGCTATGGGCACACATGCATCTGCTTGGTAGGGACCGTGTCACTTGCAGTTTGCTGCAGGTCAAGAGCCTTCCCGGCATTCTTTTTCCAGGTGGCTACACATGGGGATAATATCCTGGGTTGTAACCTGTTTTCCGAACTGGGTTTTACCATCTGCAACAACCTGAGGCTCTTTTGGAACACTGATTGGGAGCGCAACAAACCAGGACGGGGATACAGCCGCTCCTAGTTTGAGACCGCAGGGAGAGGACAACGGGAAGGAAGGGCAGAAACCGGACTCGCCCCATATCAGTGCCCAGTGTAGACAGCAAGGGGCCACCGTGGGCAGCAGGATGAAGAGTTAATGGCCCAGCAGGATCCAGTGGGACAACACTTCCTGAAGCGATTGCTCAGCTAACACTAGTTAGCTTAATGCTACCTGAAGCGATTGCTAAGCTAACACTAGTTAGCTTAATGCTGGCGCCAGTCTCTAAATAACTACCTACAGCGATCGGATATACCTCCGGTGGATTACCCCTTTGATCGCTTTTATCCGGCCACTGTGAGTAAACTGACCAGCGATTCCAGCGCTTCCTTGTGATTCACTGATGTGCCCTACCTGAAGCGATTGCTAAGCTAACGCTAGTTAGCTTAATGCTGGCGCCAGCCATTCCACCTAACACCAGCCTGAATCAAAGCCCAGCTGCGAGGCCCAGCGGGGATACTACCAGGCAGGCGGCTATTTGTTTGACGGGGCTCAGCAGAGATTTCACCCAGGCAGACGGCGGTAGGCGGCGGTGCCCAGCGGAGGACTTACCGTGACTGCAGCGGCGGTGTGCGACGAGACTACCCGAAGCGATTGCTAAGCTAACGCTAGTTAGCTTAATGCTGGCGCCAGTCATTCCACCTTACACCAGCCTGAATCGAAGCCCAGCTGCGAGGCCCAGCGGAGATACTACCAGGCAAGCGGCTATTTGTTGACGGGGCTCAGCAGAGATTTCACCCAGGCAGACGACGGTAGGTGGCGGTGCCTAGCGGAGGATTTACCGTGACCTCAGCGGAGCTCGGTGGCAGCGGCGGTGTGTGACGAGACTCGGTTGGAGGAGCGGGACGGGAGACCAGTTACGGCGACTATGAGCAACGAGACCAGCAACGGAAGGAGCTAGTTGGCTAGCTGAGGCCCAGCTGGATTCGAGGACGATCGGATCAGATTCTGGCGATATAAGCAGAATTTATTTTACTATCCACAGATTTTCCTTTTCCTTCTTTCCAAGAAAGACTGAAGATGGCTGCCACCGGATTAAAAAGTGGGCTGATGGGCACCACTAATAAGCCTTCTCTACTTCTCTACTTCCTCTTCGTTTTGTCTTTGTGTGTCTGGACCTGCAACAAGAAGGATTTTCCGACAAACTCAACCAAAGGTGAAGTTAAAAAGTTTTATCTGTATGGATTTGGGCTTGGACATCTCACCCTACACTCTATGTGGTCTTTAAAAGCCCTGAGCAAAAACTTCCAAATTAAGGCAAACATGGCTGTTAAGCAAAAATCACAATATGGCAGAGGATATACAGTTAAAGTTCTGTTAGTTCTGCTACTTCTGGCAGGAGATATTCACCTTAACCCTGGACCTGCCACTATTAAACAGCAGACCACTGGGTTAGCACAAAACCGAGCTGTACAAAAGCAAAAACAACATTTATTTTTCCAAACTGTTAATCATGCACGAGTTCTTTGGGACACCAAGGCTAAACCAAAGGGGATCCTCGGCGGTCATTTAAACATACGGAGCATAATCCCCAAAAGAGATGAGATTTCGGTGTTGCTGTTGGACTCAAATCTGGACTACCTTTGTCTCTCAGAAAGCTGGCTACACAGTAACATAGACACTAATATGATCGATATTGTGGGCTACCAGTGTTTTAGAAAAGACAGGCAGGTAGGGAGGGGAGGAGGTGTTTTAATTTACATCAAAGAGAAATATAAATGTCAACTGGTTGATTTGAATACTTCACTTGAATGTTTAGCTGTTAATGTATGTCTCTCTCCGGTAATGAATTTCAACATTGCAGTAGTGTACAACCCACCGTCACACAACTCTTCCTTTTATAATGAATTAAGTGATCTGGTTAAACAACTTGAGAAGAACAGAGAAACAATAATTGGTGACTTTAATATCAACTGGTCTGATAAAAAAGACAAACAAAAACTGAAAAGCCTCATGACTAAATTTAATTACCAGCAAATCATCAAAGGACCCACCAGGATAACCAAACAATCCAGAACACTTATTGACATGGTATTTACTAATAAACCAGAACGAATAACCAGAACCTATAATCTTGTAACTGGTCTCTCAGATCATAACATGGTTCTTGCTGTCAGGAAACTTACTAAAAAGCGACTACAGTATTTTGGGGGAGTCGATATTGACAAATCAAATTTTATTATCCCCAAATCAAAAAATGAGGAGTTTGAACATTACTTAGAGAATCAAAATTGGGAGCAGCTCATGGCAACATGTGAAGTAGATGATTGTTGTAATTTTATAACTGCAACAATCACAAAGTCTATAGAAAAATTTTCAAAGCAAATTAAAAGTAGACAACAGAAGATTAGCCTACCATGGTTAAATAATGAAATAAGAAAACTTATGAAGAGGCGAGACTATGCACTGAAAACATCACTAACCTCCAAACTACAAAATGATCACCTTGTGTACAAAAGTTTAAGAAATAAAGTGGTACATGAGCTGCGAAAATCAAAAATATCTTATTACAATAAACTGATAGATCATGCAAAGGGTAACAACAGTTCCCTATGGAGGCATTTAAATAACTTAACTAATAAAAAAAACGATCAGAAGGGGGTAAAGGAACTTAGAATCAATGGCAAGACCGTCAGTGACAAGGCTACTTTGGCAAATGAATTTAATTCACACTTTGTGGGCTCTGTGGAAGACTTAACAAAAATTTTTGTGCTGCCAAATGTGCTCAACAACACAAATTCCATACTCCCAACAGATACTTTTCACATCGATGAGGTAAATGAGAAGTTAATTGCTGGTATTGTTAAAACACTGTCAAACTCAAAAACTAATGATATCTACAATATGAGCACCTCCTTTCTCAAAATGCACAGCAAAATATTAATCAAACCACTGACTCATCTCATTAATCTCTCCATTAGGTCTAGTACATTTCCATCTGGCTGGAAAAAAGCTGTCGTCATACCATTTCATAAATCAGGCAGTAAAGACGATATATGCAATTACCGCCCAATCTCTATCTTACCAGTCCTATCTAAGGTTCTTGAAAAAGTTGTAGCTACACAGCTGATAGACTACTTACAAGACAGTCAACTTCTTCATCCACATCAATTTGGTTTTAGACCAGGATACGCAACAGAAACAGCAAATTGTTGCCTTATTGAAAACGTCAAACAGTCCTTGGACAGGGGTAATGTGGTAGGAGCTGTTTTTCTAGATCTCAAAAAGGCTTTCGATACTGTAAACCACAGTTTGCTTTTATCCAAAATGGTATCTTTTAACTTCTCCCCAAATACATTAGAATGGTTTGCATCTTATCTCCAGAATAGAGAACAGTGTGTAAAAGTTCACCAGGATAAATCCTCATTTTTAAACAACCGCATGGGTATCCCACAAGGGTCCATTCTTGGTCCTTTACTTTTCAGCATTTTTATTAATGACTTGCCGTTACACTGCTCAGCTGCAACATGCCAACTTTATGCAGATGATGCAGTTATTTACACAGCTGCCAAGACTCCAGCACAGGCTGCAGATGTACTGTCTACAAGTATGGTTGATGTCCAAGAGTGGCTCCTCAAGAACCATCTATTGCTGAACCTTCAGAAAACAGTCTCAATGTGCTTTTCAATCAAAAAATGTAACCTGCAACATTTTAAAGTTAATATACATGATCATGACATCAGTTTAGCTACAGAATTCAAATACCTTGGCATTGTACTAGATCCTCAACTCAAATTTAATCTTCATATAAAGAAAATTTCAAAAACAGTAAAAAAAAATCTGAACTGCTTTAAATTAATTAGATATTACATACCTTACGAAGCAGCTGCACTGTATATGCATTCTATGGTTTTTTCTCATATATCATACTGTTTGACAGTCTGGGCTCAAGCAGCCCCTTCCACAATAAGACATATAGGTTCATTATATAATCAAACCCTAAAAATCTTGGACAAAAAGCCCATTAGGTGGCATCACTGTAATGTTTTAAAAAAATACAACCTATTGAGTTTTGAGAGCTTCATTGACCTCTGTCTTCTGAAATTAACGTTCAAATGTTTCCATAAATCAGCACCCGAGCCACTTGCTGGTTTCGTCCAAAGACAGGACAGCAGCAGAGCCACCAGGAGTTCTGTTAACAATAACTGTAAAATATTCCACCGCAGAACCACATTTGGACAAACAGCTTTCTCTATAAAGGGCAGTCACATCTGGAACACAATGCCAAATGAAATTAAAATAATAACGGACTTTAAAACATTCACTAAAAATGTTAAAAACTGGCTGAAAAATAAACAAGAATGTACTCATGTATGAATTAATTGTCTGCAAAGTGAGAGTGAATGAAGGGAAGGAATAAATGTGTTTGTTTATAGTGAGTGACGGAGGGAGGAAGGCCTGAAATAGGCAAATGTGAGTTATGTTATATGTGTTAAATGTGAGTCAGGCTGTTATATTTGTGTATTTATAATATTTATAATATTTATGTTAAATGTGAGTCAGGCTGTTATATTTGTGTATTTATAATATTTATAATATTTATAATTGTGTATTTATAATTTTTCTGCATTGATGTATGTGGTTATTGTGTATATTTTTTATCTTGATTCTTTTTTCTAAAGCCCATCCAGGGACAAGAGTTGCAAATTAGCTAATAGCTATACACTCTATGTGCAACACATCAGATTGATTGTCTTTGATTAATTGTCTATGTTTATTGCACTGTCCCTGTCAAATAAACTAATCTACTACTACTACCACCAACCAGGGGCATGTCCTGCCACTGATATGAAGGATATGTCGCAATAACAGCAATTCAGTGTGCGGCGGAACTGATCGCCGCTTGCAATGCTGGGTTCGGGTCCGACGATCCGGACGCCTGGACCCACAGGGGGTCTCGTCAATGAAAATCGCTGCACAGTTGGGGCCAGCCACTTTCCAGCTGGCTGATGAATCGAGATGGCATGCCAGCCATCTGCGAAGGGTGAGAACAGCTGCCCAGGAACTGATCCAGCCAGTGTGGGACCTGGACTGGGACTTAACAGCAGGACCATCAGACCCGCCGTGCTCAGCACCTTCAGGGCCGCACCCATGATAGTCTTCCAGGGCACCCAAACCTGCAATCTCAGCAGTGACTGTGTTCAGGACTGTTCAGCAGGGCACGACTGCTTTAGGCTGCGTGTCCACCAAACGCGTTTTTGTCACCTGACTGCCCTGAATGCCTTTTTTTCAGCATTTGTGGGCTGCGCTCTGGAAAAAAAATAAATAAATAAAAAAAATCTGTGCCCTGTATTCCAGCAACAGCTTGTCACTCACAGCTCAGCACTTCTGCTTTTCCTATGGTCAGACTTTCTACTTATTTTTTAATAGCAGTCTCTAAATAACAATGGACAGGAAACATATTCTCACACTGGTAGCAGCTCTGGATGCAAAATATGATGACACAGAAAACAGGAGTCTGAATACAGACTGTACCGGCATCCTATGTCCTGTCCTTCCTTATTCTGACTGGCTGCTTAGAAAGGTCTGACGTTAACAAGCTCAGCTGTAGTCTGAAAAGTTGAAATCTTTTCAACTCTGAGCACCCTGAGTGCCGCAACAAAAAGCTGAGGGCATTCAGTGCTGTAGACGCTGGACTACATAGAGAATGAATAGAAAATAGTTGCCCACAGCTGAAAAAAAAACATGTTTGGTGGACATGCAAACTTAAAGTGGCATGATAATCCAGTCGTGCAGGGTCAACCGGTGGGCTACCCGGTGGTCCAAGTTCTGTTCTTGTAAAAATAAAAAAGAGAGTATCTGTGATTTAAAATGTTCATAATGTTTTTGGCTTTTTCAAGGGGGAGGTAAATGTTAGCTATTGACATATTAACAATAAGTGGCATGGACGTGAGGACGCAGGCAGGGTGATATCATCACGCCGTGCTTACTTAAGGGGACTGTTGGCGGGAGACGTCCTCTTTGGCGCCTCGCCTTCAAGCTAACCACAGCCTGTAGCAGCATATAGTTAGCTTGCTACCTAGTAACCCCCGACACGCGTAGCATCTGTGTCCAGTTATAATAAAATTATAATTCAGCATCAGTATTGGGTGTAACGTGTTACTTTGTAGCGTGTTACAGTAATCTGATTACTGTTCAGTGTAATGCAGTAATGTAATGCGTTAGTCTGATAAATGTAGTAATCCCGTTACAGTTACTAATCCGAAAAGATCGCGTTACTAGCCATTCTTTTTAATGACTTACAAAACGGGAAAACAACTGCACTGCCAATAAACAGTAGAAGAAGAAGCAGTAGTGGCACCCACTTCTGTTTCCACCACTACCCTCCTATAAATATCAGTGAGCACGTAAGTCCGGCCTCTTTGCCGAATCCGTTGCTCCTGCCTGGTGGCTGTATCTTGTGTGTTGTCAGCCAACCACTGCAATAAAGCTAAGTTTGACTGTGCAGCTGGCCTCGTCATTATACGGTAATTCCAGACATAACACAAACGGCATTTGCAGTGGCCGAGGGGAATCATGCAAATGGAAGAGTTGAGAAATCGGCGTTTGGTGGTTAGAGACATGCTCATTACTTTGAATATGTTAAGCGAAAGGACAAGAACATGACGGTAATGTGCAAACTTTGTCCTGGCAAACTTTTAAACTAAGTTACCTTGGTAAAATGGATTTAGCTTTGTGTAATGTTTTTGCGCTTTTATTTTGTGAAATTTGCTTACTCCCAGTACTGTTTTACATTTCTGTTAAGTGCCATCAGGGAGATTTTAATTTTACATTAAAGACAGAAGAGTAAAAAAGCTTTTCTTTGTCTTATTTGTTAGTATAGGCTATAAAAATGTGTAGCTTGGACATATATAGTTTAACTTTTGTGGAAATATGGTACATTTCACTGACGCTATCTGAAAGTAATCCAGAAGTAATCTGTAATTGATTACTTTTGACAATGCGTAATTAAGTAAAGTAAGGGATTACATTTTTAAAAAGTAACTAGTAATTGGTAATGGATTACTTTTTTGAGTAACTACCCCCAACACTGTTCAGCATAACGCCCATCTCTGCTGTCCTATTTCCAGACATAACACCACCCACTGCTCTATTACTGGCCTACCTAGCTGTCTGTCATGTAGATGGAGGGGTGCTAAAGGTAGCCTAGCAGCCCCTGAGCTATTACCCCCAAGCTAACACTGGTACCAGGTAGCTTGAACCAAGCGTAGCTAATATTGTATTGCTATTTTCTTCAGATCATAGTCACCCTAATGACCATCCCCACCTGCATGGTTCACCGGTCCACAGTCCACATTGTGCCTTGTGTTGCTCTGGCCCATCTCCCAGTGGTTTTGCTGTGGTTATGCAGCAGGTCACCGATGCTGGCATGCTGGTCGCGGCAGCCACCTGCGATGAGACCCAAGGCTGCTGCCTGGAGCTGCTGGCCATCCTGCGTGGCTCCGCTCTACTCTTGCAGGCAATGTGGCGCAGCTGCTTTGTGACTGGTACCCCCCGGGCTGGCTGTGGAAGAGGAGCGGAGTACCGTGGAGTGAGACATTGCCCTTTGATGTCCTGTGGCTTGCCAGCTCGGCTTGGCCAGCGGCCTCGGGTTGTGGCGATTGGTGGGTTGCCTGGCGCACGGTACTGGCGATTTGTTGTGGCGTCTCGGTGGGGTTGTTGGAGGGTGGGCTGGAGTGACGTGAGGTGCAGAAATGCACAAATAGTTGAAGGATGTTTCTTAAAATGATAGGCTTTAAATCAGAGCGTTTCAAGAAAGCCATGAAAAATTAAAAAAAAATTGATTCAGTAATTAAAAAATTAGAGAAAATGTGAACAAAGTATGTCACAAACATTTCATTAAGACATGTGTGAGCTGTTAAAATGTGGAAAAAGTGCAGTAAGTGATCCCTTTAAATCTACATCTGGAGGCAGGGGGTGGGGTTGAGGGCACTTGTGTTTCAGGGATGAAAATATTGTGAATCTGTCATACAGAACACTCAAGTTTGCATCCCATTCCCTTTTTCAGTTGGGCATCTGTTTTCTATTTCTAATTAAATCCACATTTCCAGGGTTACACACACAGATTACTTGGTTAAGGCTAAGGGTAGGAAATGATGGGGGTCTGCTTTAAACATGTTACAACTCTAACATTTCCACCTTCTCACTTCATGTAGTTATTTACACGCCCACTAGTGGTCTCCAAATTTCAAAATGGGAATATAGGTCTTATTATCCCTGCTTGAAAAACTACAGATATTTTTTTGTTGGAGGACAGGTTCATTATAAAGCTTTTTTTTTCCCCAAATCCTTGTGTCTTATCTTTAGATGCACATGTACATAATTAAGCTAATCATGAAACCCACATTTAGTAAACAGCCGTAAATCAGATGGACACACAATGGTGACTCATAATCTACCCGCAAGGAAAACAAGTTTACAAGCAACACAAACAGGAACAATAGGCTAGTTTTGATTGTTATCACCTCCGACCATTGCAGGCGACTCTCTTATATAAGTAATTCAATATTTATAATGTTCACTCCCATGGAGACTTGTCTTTAAGATTGGAGAGGGTGTGTGTGGGGGGAGGGGGGCATCCCGGGGGGGGGGGGGGAGGCACCCGGGGGCCGGATAAAGAAACGTGACAGAAATGCAAGTAAAAAACAGCTCAGAGAGGTGTATTCCCCAAAGGAAAACCTTGTTGTAAATGAAGTGCATCGTGCTGTGTGAGGGAAGGAAAGAGCCAGGACAGGGAGGGGGGGTTATGTGATTCTTTCTTTGGTGTATGTGTGCACAAGTACCGGCATGTGCATGTGTGCATCCATCTGGACTATTTATGCCAGCAGAGTCTTTTCTGAATAGACACTGTACATTCCAATTTTTCTCACGGAGCCAGTGTGCAAGTTTTTCTTTTTCCCTGAAACCTCACTCTTTCGACAATGCATCTGTCTCTCTCTCTCTCTCTCTCTCTCTCTCTCTCTGTGTCTCTCTCTCTCCCCATCACCTTCAGTGGCTCCCCAGGGCAGCCTGTTAAATGCTGCAATCTGTCTATGTCTCCCGTCCTTTCACCCACCCTCCCTCCTTTTTCCCTTCCCCGGTTTTTCTCAGCCATTCTCAGAGGCTCACTGCTCATGAATCACGAAGCTAACTACTACATGTAAAAGAGGGAAACCCCTGACTGAAAGCAGAAAGTGAAGGGGGGAGATAAGGACTTACAGTATCTCGGGGGGTATTAAAGAGCCAGCAGGCAGAGAAATGGACAAGAGGAGAAGAAATGGGAATAAAGCAATGGACAGATGATATGAGAATTGGTAGATTTTGAGGTCAAAGGTTAATTTAAAATTCAATCTTAGCTCATTCATAAAGTTTGCGACAAGAAGCAGAGACGTCTTGTTGCAGAAAATTGCTGAAGCCCCCAAAACAAAGACAGAAAGAAACGGCTGCACCACATCGCATTAACTCTCTTACAGGAAGCTCTCTGCTATAAGTTACATTAATCTGTCGATCACAGGGCAGCTTCGCTGGACCAGAAGGGGGTTAAGTGCCCTTCAAAACTAATGGTGCTGGTGCAAGGGGAAAGTGATTCCCATTTTCAGGTAGAATTTCCCCGCAGATTTGTGACACCAAATCACCAGCATTCACTGCAGTTAGTGTTGCTTTGTCCAAACAGAGTTTAAGTTTGTGTTAAAACTCAAAGGATTCCCCATCTTGTTATTAGGGCAGTCATTCTAAAATTGATATCTATTTTTTTCTTGTCACAGAGCCTTGAAATATACATACTGTATATACAGTATACACGTTGATCAGGCATAACATCATGATCACCTGCCTGATATTGTGTTGGTCCACCTTTTTTTTTCGCCAAAACAGCCTTGACCTGTTGAGACATGGACTCCACTAGACCCCTGAAGGTGCGCTGTGGTATCTGGCACCAAGATGTTAGCAGAAGATCCTTTAGGCCCTGTAAGTTGTGAGGTGGGACCTCCGTGGATTTGTTTGTCTAGCACATCCTACAGATACTCGATTGGATTGAAATCTGGGGAATCTGGAGGCCAAGTCAACACCTCAAACTCGTTGTTGTGCCCCTAAAACCATTCCTGAACCATTTCTGTTTTGTGGCATGGTGCACTATCCTGCTGCAAGAGGCCACAGCCATCAGAGAATACTGTTTCCATGAGTGAGCGTACAGTACACCCCTGCTAACATCTTGGTGCCAGATACCACAGCACACCTTCAGGGTTTTAGTGAAGTCCATGCCTCGAAGGGTCAGGGACCAATGCAGTATTATGCAGGTGGTCATAATGTTATGCCTGATTGGTGTAGGGTTACAAGTTAGCATGAATGAAGCTGTATATTTACAAGAAGTTTGCAAATTTATAAGAAAAAGTTAGAAATTCCCTTTTAAAAAGTCTTAAATATATGAGAATGGCAGCAGGGTGATCATGCCCCATCCTTGAGTTTTGATGTCTGTGGTTTTGGACTCTTGGTTTCTCTGTGTTGTGTTCAGGTCTTATTTAATTTTGTATCAGTTTGACTTTGGGTTTATTTTGAAATACTTCCTGTTCAGTTCATATTCAATTCCACATTCTAGTTTTATTTTGGTAACGCTTCCTGTTTAGTTCTTGGTAATGTCCTTCTACTTTACTATTGAATTTATTTCTGGGCTTGTGGTAATGCTTTTTGTTCATTTGGATTTCTGGGTAATTATTTTGTATGTATTTGGGTTCTATGTTCTCATTAGGTTTTGTTGCTTGTGTATCTGTTTCCTTGCTGTGTATCCCCTCCTTGATTGTATTGCATTTGTCTCCCATCTACATCTCTTTCCTTAGTGCTATTCCCCTCATTCTCCGCTGTTTCCCATCCCTTGATTGTCTCCTTCCCTTTATAGTCTGTTCAGTGTGTCTCTTCTGTGTTGCACCATTGTAATGTCCTCCTAGTGTTTCCCAGTGTTCCTCCTTCATTCTTCTTGTTCCTTCACCTCAGTTAAGTATTTGCTTAACTGTTTGCTTGCCGTCTTGCAGAGTTTTTCTTTGCCTCATTCCAACTTTATTTTAATGTTTGTTTTTCCCCTGCCCATGCTCCACGGTTTTGCTTTAGTTATCTCCAGTGTTTTAGTTGTTAGTTTCTTTCCCAGTCTTTGTACCTCGGTTTTTGTTTCATAAATACTCGTCTCCCTGATCTAACCCTGCATATTGGGTCTTCCTTCCTTTGCCTGCCTCCTAGCTTGTGACAAAAAGCTCCAAATTAAAGAGGAAAAAAGCTTACAAATTTGCCACATACAAGACTAATAGAAATTATAAGAAAAAAATTACAAGAATTATGAGAATAAAGTTGAAAAATTACAATTGAAATTTTTAATTTTTGAGACTAAGAGCTCAAAAATTTACAAGAAAAGCCACAAATTTAAGAGAATAAACTCACAAATGTACAAGAGAAAAGTCAAATATGAAAGAACAAAAACACATCTGTTAAAAAATAGTTGCTTAGTTATTGAAAAAAAGCATGCAAGCAGCTGGTTCAAACTTCAGATCAAAAATGTTTCATTAGAGAAAGATTTTAAGACATCAAGTAAAAATAAGACAAACAAGAAAAAGTTACACATTTCATATTTGTCATATTTAAAATAAAATAACCATAATGGAAATTAGCAGAGAGTAAAATCAGATAAGAAGAAAAAAACAAGGCATAGGTGCATTAGGTTCAGCCACATAATTATGTATTTATCATTTAATTTGCAACATTCAAAGTGTTTGTTGCAAGACATTAAAAATTGTTCATATTTCTGTATTTTTTGTGCATAAGCTGTTTTTCTTTCTATCTTCATTCCCACATAGACCTTTACCTTTGCTTTTTGGATTTCATACTTCACCAAGGCCAGATTCAGTCCTTTGCTTTCTGATAAAACACGCTGTTAGGAGCGGATTCTTTCTCAGTTAAAAGCCTGTTTCAATGCCTTCCTCTCTGAAAGCTTCTGCACTTCTCACTGTGTGATGGGTGCTAATGCTGAGCGTACAGCCCTCCTCTCTGCAGTGTTTCACAATCTTGCAGCAGAAATGCTCACTTATATCTGCAGTCTCGCTACCCCCCACCCCCAACCCTTTTGTGTTTTGCTGTTTTTCTTGTTTTACCTCATTGTTGTACTTCAGATCTTTTTTCTGTCACTCTCTCTCTCTCTCTCTCTCTGTCCCCTTGTTCATTTTCTTTATAGTCTGTTGATGTTTCTCTACTGTTGCAGTAATGCTATAAGGTATGGCTTTAAGTATAAATATAAGCTTTAAAATGACAGTTTTTCTGAGAATAATAATATCTTCATACAAAATGCATCAAATTGAGCCACAATAATCTAAACACTGCTAAGGTGACCTTTAGCATTTGATGTTACATCTACCAAACCTATGCACTCAGTCACACAGACCTGTGTGTGTAAATACTTGGGCTGGGAATATTAACTTTTTTAATTAATATAGTCCAATTTTTTTCAACACATTTAAAAGGATCACCCTCACATCACTTCCTGTCATTTTCCTGCCTTATCTCCTGTCCTCACTCTGGCCCAGTTGGTGGTGCTAAACCACCTTGACGCTATACTTGCTCACAAGTACTGTTTTCCGTGGCTATGTTAAGTGCTAATGATAGAGAAGTAAAAACAAACACTGAAAATTCTCTTTCAAAAGGTTACCAGCTGGCTCTTTGTATAGTATATGCACATTCTGCAAGGCTGAATTTAATTATCATCAAAGCAGATCATCTCTATTGTGTCACCTGAGATCAAAACACCCATTGCAGAGACATCTGAGTCTCCAACAGACTACCTTATTTCATTGCAGTACTAACGTTGCCTATAAAAGTATTTATTTTTCATTGTTTCTTTATTGTAGTTTTAGCAATTAAGTATAGAAAAACATGCAATTAATTAGTTAAAAAATTGTAATCAATGTGCAGCACAGTGTAAATAATACTTGTGAACCTGTGAATATCTCTGTCCATAAATACAAGTGTATGGAAGTGTAGCACACAAAGACCCAAGTGCTATGAAGGTGTCAACAGGTAGAAAAATTGTGCTGCTTGCTTTGCATATGCTAGACTTGCAAATACTTACATATCACCATACAGGTCTGTGTGAGTGAGCCATTAGGCCTGATTTATACTTCTTCGTTAACTGTATGTGGAGAACATGGTGTACTATGCCATTGTCAGCATTTATACTTGAGCATAGGGCTGGGCGATATACTGAATGTATTTGGGGTATTGATAAATTTGGCCACCTGTGATACATAAAATGCCTATATCGTGCATATCAAATGTAGTTTGTCACGTTAATATGAGCTGGGAGTTCACTCCATGCAGCCTCTCTCTCTCTCCCCAGCTGCCGCTCCTCAGCAGCAGCTCACCACTGCTTTGCTGTAGGGTACTGCGTAGGCATGGCATAGAGTCCACAGCTACGCCGTAGCTACAGCATCATTTTGACTGCCCACTGTGCAAATTTGAGTTGTCCCTGACAAAAGATGGACAGTGTGTGTGAATTGTGGTGACATCTTTGGTCGTGGTACTAAAATGGTGTCCCTCTATTGCGCCATGAGAGGTACAAAACCAGCTGTCAGAACTGCCCCATGACAATGAGACATGAAATAACATGGTAAGCTGAGCTACACAGCAAAGAACAAATCTAAACAGATACGTATATGGAGGAAAACCATTCAAAACATATATAGGATTCCAAAATGGAAGGATCCCTAACCAAACTCTAACAGCAGACGTCTTCCTTGTATGATGCGTCCTCCAGCTGGCATCATGATTGTGCCAAGCAAGACGGAGCATGGTGTGTGTAGCATATTTACATCTACAGAGCAGATGGATGACTCATAAAAGTGATGTTTAGGACATGTTTTTGCCATGATATCATCACCACACATGTCCTGCTGAGGTTTATCAGATCCATAATGCAGTGTGGTCAGCAATGAACTTGTAAAACTGTTAAAATTGCACAGCTGGCATCAGCAATGCCTAGTCATTGTACTGTATATTCAAGTCAAATTATTTCCAAGTAGTACCGACTATGGAGGATGGGAGAAAGATCCGAACATTCCATTTCTCTGATGCTACTGAGTTTAAAATAAAATCATCTCAAGAGATGTGTAGTCAGCACAAAAACTCCATGACTGGGAAACAGCCTTATCTGTGTCTGTAAGTAGCCTTATTCTAAGTCAAACGTAGGGGAAAAAAAAAAATTAACTGCTTTCATTTTAAAATCTACAAATGCAGGGGCTGTAGGAACATTTTCGCACAGTCATGGGCTTGTTTTTTAAAGAGCTTTCACAGCTTTCTCTGAGTTATTCAGTGTGAAAAGCAACCGTGTGAACTTGCTACTAGTTAATGGTTTGAATCATGCTGCACGTCTGCGAACCGTACCTGTGGAATATGTTATTTTATCAGATCCAGAATCAGCCATATTTAAAGGAGTGGGTGGAGAGATTGTAGCAGTACAACACAGCATATAACATGGGCCATAGTTCAATTGGATATATTCCAAAAGAGGCAAGGACTCACAGCAGCTCACCGCTTATCAAAGCGTCCCTGTACTGTTGATATGATGGGAAAGATTAATAGAAAGAAACTCCTTTTTTCACCACAATTACAATAGAACAGTTGAGATGGGAGTGTATGGACACTGCCATGCTTCTGGAGCCAGTTTCCAGTGGCTACAACAAGAAATGCAGGTTTTAGCTCATTCTGGCAAAGGCAAAATCAGCCCCTGCCATGGTGCTGCATCCGTTGCTTATCTGTCCTTCCACATTTCGTAAAAATTGCTACTCCTCCTAGGCAACTCACCAAGCTCCCACAAAGTGATCCTCAGCTGTGCTGGCTTCTAGGTTGTTGTCAGCATCAAGTTTTAGGTGTTTCAGGGCATCGGGGCAGTTATGTGATTTCCTGCATTCAGGTTAAGATGTAGCTAGAGCAATTGTACTGTACGCTTAATAAGCACTATTTGAATACAAGTGTGTTCTGCAAATTTCTCTCTGTGTTATGTCTGTTTATTGGTGTTTACACATTGGGCTCTGCGTGTCCCCAAACAACCCTGGTCTTGTCTGATCTCAAAGGCTAAGAAGGGTCTGGCTTGTATGGGAGACTGCTTGGGAACACAGTCCATCACAGCACCTGCGACGGACGGTGATCTGTGCAGGATGTACTCTGCCTCTTACCCAAAGATGCTGGGATAGGTGCCAGCCCACACACAACCTAAAAAGGTTCAGTAGATGAATGTTGATTACAGGTGTGTGTGTTGACATTTTGTCCCCCAACAACCTGATAAAGAAGGCTTTTCATTTTAACTTTTCAACCAAATTTAGACCATACAGAGACGTCTATATGAAGACGTCTTTTCAACAACCTGAAAAAGACGGCTTTTCACCTTTTACTTTTTAACCAAATCCAGACATTTTTAGATGGTTATCAAAGCCGTCTTTTCAACTTTTTTTCAACCAATTTGTGCTGGGAGGGAAGAGCACAAGCTATGAAAACAGACCATATCAGGTTTCAGCAGTGTAACACTTCTGTGTTGATGTAGTGGTTCTTCTGGGGGTCGGACAAAAGAGCATTTAGTAGCTAAGGGTAAATTTTCCCACAGGAGGCAGTCTAGTGGGCAGCTGTTTTGCCATAATGCAGTCCAAATCAACATCTGTATCTCCATATCATGCCTCTTGTATAACTTCATAGTGTCAAGCCCATAATTGACTCCTTACCATCATTGCTAAGTGGCAGAGCAGGAGAATATCCCTTGTAGGCACATATCTAGCTTAAAGTCTGGTAAAGCCAGCTAGTCAGCGGTGATGATGGGTAATGGCTAATGGCATTTTGCAGTGTGGCTAACCGCTAACTTTACATCCGTGAGGTCGGAGAAAGTTCAGATGAAACCTGAACGTGGAACCAACACCGCTGCCACCAGTGTAACACTTCTGTGTTGATGTAGTGGTTCTTCTGGGGGTCGTTCGATAATAAAATAATGCACGATATTGTGAGTTCATTCTGATAATCAATCAATCAATCATCCAATCAGAATCATCAGATTCTGATTGAGCGGAGTGGTGGCGCAGTGGTTAGCACTGTGGCAGCACAGCAACTCACCCTTGGCCATGGGATCCCAGCTTCGATCCCATCCCCTGACCAACAGTGATCTGTGCAGAGTTTGCATGTTCTCCCCGTGTCTGCGTGGGTTTACTCCGGGATTCCTCCGGTTTCCTCCCACATGCCAAAAACATGCAGGTTAGGTTAGCTGGAGACTCTACAGTGGACTTAGGTGTGAATGTGTGTGTGAATGGTTAAGGGATAGCGCCGTACCGTGGCTGCTTCATCCATCCAGGTGGATGCCCTGAATTTCCCCTCTTGGGATCGATAAAGTACACAAAATAAAAAAAAACAAAAAAACAACTCTTCTTTTATTCTCCGCTTCACAGACCGCCAAAACCTCTCTCCACTTCCTGGCTTTCCACCGCCAAGCCTTCCGGGAAATGAAGTTCAAAACTGACTAAACTGATTAAAACCTGTGTATTCAATAACATTACAACTGCAATCTGAAAAATAACACATTTGAGTTCCTACAGTAGGCCTAGGCTCCACATGTGCATGTACGTATGTGCAGAAGGACGAAGGCTCATCCGCCCGGAATGAGCCACTCCATCTCTGATAGTTTGGTTTTATGTCTTCATTTGTAACCATCACTTCCATGTGCTCATCCACAAAAACCACCAAGAACACGCCATATCTGGAAATCACCCGCTAAGAGTCACCTGTAAGAAAGACCAACTTCACAGAACTGACATCAAGCATTTTAAAGTAAGTCATGAAAAAAAAGAGAGAGCAAGCAAGAGAAATTTTTTTCTGGCAATATAAAATGAAGTTTGGAAAAATTTCAACATGTTTATCAAGGACTCATGTGGCATGGGCATCTGTCACCACTTGCATTGTGCCTGCAGTGGATGAATAATTTATTTTTGGCCTACTTTGTAAGCAGATTTAACAATATAGAAAATCTTCAACTCCGCTCATGTGCTGCCAAACCATTACAACCATCTTGAGGCACTAAGTTAATAAAAACCCAGAAACTCAGCATTATTAAAAGCATCTAAAAGAAAAATTACAAGGAATGTACCAAGTGCGAAATTTGGGGTTGATGCTAATACCGATGGTTCAAATAATTTGGCCAGCGGCCAACAGCAGATATTGAGTGTTTCTATTTTTTTCTCCTGGAAAATAAAGAAGTACGCATTATGAAAAATAACTGAAGTGTAGCTTGTCAGTACTGAATGTTTTCTGAATTTGCAGCTGTAGGCTACCGCTGTCAGTATTGGGGCACACCAGAAATATATCAGTCACTGATATTGGTGAATATTATCTTATTCACCGATAAGCCAATATCAGTCAACAAAGTGAATAATGGCCAGTACCTATGTATATCTGCATAGTCCTAAAAATTACCTCAAATTTTCAGATGAAACATCATCATGATCAAGATGAGGAGCTTTGTTTTCATTGATGGATCTGTTTAAACTGTTTCTTACTTATGTGTTTTATGGCATTGGCCATTAACTGGCTGTTAATCCAATCCCAGAAAATGAAATAATTGCTTCCTGAAAGTACCTTATGATTTAAATTCCTCATCTGATTTTTAAGTACATTTGTATTTACAGCATTTAAATTTCTAAAGAATTGCAAAAATCGGGTTTTTTTTTTTTTTTCCTACCAGACATTTTTAATGGAAAACTCTGTTAGAGCATGTCTCTATTTGGCTGAAACAAGCTTAAAACTAGGACAACATCAGCTGTTGAAAGTGTGCTTGTCCTTCATCCCCCATCCCCATCCTTCATTGGGCTTTTTGGCTCTTAGCGGGCATGACCTGCCCTGACTTGCTGTATGCACATCATCACAAGATGATGATGAAGGGAAAAATAAATGAGTCACATTCTGGTAATGTCTTACTTTAGTCATATTAATAATAATTACTGAAATGCATGTCTAGTTTTGGACTTTTTATACAATATATTATTTTTAAAGGTCCCATTTACTGCACTTTTTCCACATATTGACCGTTCCCACAGGTCTTCCTGAAATGTTTGTGACATAGTTTTGGTCAAGTTGCCTTTAATTATTTAATTTCTGCAGCATCATTGTGAATCATCTTTTGCACCTTCCTCATAATGGTTTTGTTTCAGTGCATGTCTCTTGAAATGTCCATGAGCTGCAATTTACTCCACCCGCCATCTTTTTCCACTATTGCTAATCTTAGCTGGCTAGCTCCTAGCTCGGGTAGCAAACTGAGCCAGCTATCACGGATTTGTCTTAAAGAATTAATAAAATTAAGCACGGAGGAGGAGAAGGAAGGATGGACTTAAACGCGGGGTTACACCAAACACACATTTATTGACACACAACGGTTCACAAATAGAGACTAACAGGTTGGTATCAATGTACACAAGAAGGCTGACGCAAAAGCGAACAGCGGGCAGACCACTGTGTACCGTGGCCATGGAAAAATAAGGCACTAACAACTACTAACAAATGCGCTTGGGAGAGCGAGGAAGACTCTAGGAAGCTCAACTGACTCAGGGGGAGCAAACTAAGCGTAGTAGTAGAGCTGCGGAGAGAAACGCTACCAGATAAGCGTAGCAGTAGAACCGCACAGAGAAACGCTAAACAATTTTCTCACGAGCAGGAATAGTCCAAAAAGTCCAATTCTCCCAGCGAGCACAAAGCATAAGTCCTTCAATGACGTGACGGTCATACGATGGAGAACGATCGTGTGACTCGTATAATGGTCCAGCGGTGTTTGACTAGCAAAGAGCTGTTTAAGTACAAACACCGCTGGCCTAACAAATTGGGAACACTTGGGCGAGGTGCGGGAAAGATAATTACCGGGGCAAACAGCTGACTGTCAGAGAGAGTTGGGCGTGGTCGGACGGGCGAATGTGGGTCAAATGGCAGCCTAACGATCACCGGCCAGAGCAGCGGCCACAAGCGCAGAAACAAGACACAGGAGAGAAACCAAAACACAACACAAGACCAAGAATGACCAGAACCTAGCCCGCAGGAGAACACAGGCCCGGTTCATGACAGAAATAAAGCATCACTGGTAGACAGGAGTGTGTGGTTTCAGTGGACGACAGGATATGACAAGACCCTGGAGTACAATAAGCACAGAAACATTTGTGAATGTGTGAATGTTAAACTGACAGCATCAGCTAGCCGCTTTAAATATTTTTTTACTGGAGTCGTATGACCTAAGAAAGCATTTTAGAAGGTTAAAACCCACAAACACGCCAGGTTTGAGTGAAAAGGCCCTTTAACAAGTTGGAGCGTTTATGATGTAAAAAAATGGGACTTATGTGTTGTTTGGATGCAAACGCAATCCTTTATTCTCTTTCTCTTTCTCTCTCTCTCTAGATTTTGTTTTCTATCTGACTTTATCCACCTCTGCCTCCTTGCCTGTCATTTGGATTCCTTCTCTCTTGGTGCTAGTCTCTTCTCCTCGGCATTACCCTCCCTCCTCCCCCGCTTCCCTAGACACAAACTGTACACACCAAGGTGTCTGAACATTTCGCACAGCTTTCTCCCTAGTCAGAGTCTGACCCTTGGTTGGCTCTTGGCGACTTCCCCCCACCTCCATCCTCTTTTTGGACGTGTGTGCGCTTCTGGAAAAAACCCCACACAGCACATGCAGGACCGACTTGTGCACTTGCATGCACGCGTACATCGTGAGTTATTGGCAGGGCCGGAGTGACAGGCCCTTCTTCGCCAACTCATTCACGCTCTGGTGGAGAATGAGTTATGTATGGGCCATTTGTTACGGGGATCATAGTGCATTAAGGACAAAGTTAGGCAGGGAGAGAAGCATGAAACACACACACATGCTATGTATTATAAAAAATTGTATTTGTTCAGTGTCAGAGACAATATTGCATAATCTCAGAATCCCTTTACATCCTTCTCCTCCTCTAGGTCCTTTTCTGTCAGTCTATCCCAATGATGAGTGAGCAGACGAGTGAGCAGAAAGAAAACCCAGAAAGAGAACTATGTTAGAAGTATGACAGCTAATGGTTCAACAAGGAAGTAGTAGAAAAAACTGTGGAAACATAGAGAGCTTAATTACTAATTTTTGCATTTATAAACCCCAATTCCAGTGAAGTGTGGACATTGTGTAAAACACAAATAAATACAATACAGTTATTTGCAAATCTTTTGAACCTATATTCAATTAAATACACTACAAAGATAAGATATTTAATGTTCAAACTGATAAACTATTGTGGATTTTTTTTGCAAATATTCACTCATTTTGTATTTGACGTCTGCAACACATTCCATAAAAGTTGGGACAGGGGCACGGAAAGACTGGGAAAGCTGAGTAATGCTCAAGAAAACACCTTTTTGGAATATTCCAGAAGTGAACAGGTTAATTGGAAGCAGATGAGTGTTATGATTAGTTATAAAAGGAGCATCCCTGAAAGCCTTTGTTATTCACAAGCAAGGATGGGGTGAGGTTCACCACTTTGTGAACAACTGTGTGGGCAAGTAGTCCAACAGTTTAAGAACATTGTTTCTTAATGTACAAATGCAAGGAATTTAGGGATTTTACCATCAACAGTCCATAATATCATCAAAAGATTCAGAGAATCTGGAGGAATTTCTGCACATAAGTGGCAAGACCAAAAACTAACATTGAATGCCTGTGACCTTCGATCCCTCAGGTGGCACTGCATTAAAAACCAACATCATTCTGTAAAGGATATTACCACATGGGCTCAGGAACACTTCGGTAAACCATTGTAAGTTAACACAGTTCATTGCTACATCTACTGTATAAGTGCAAGTTAAAACTCCAGCATGCGAAGTTGAAGCCATATATCAACAACATCGAGAAATGCTTCCGGTTGCTCTGGGCCTGATCTTGTCTGAGATGGACTGACACAAAGCGGAAAAGTGTGCTGTAGTCTGATGAATCCACATTTCAAATTTTTTTTGGAAATCATGCACTCTTATCCTCAGGGCAAAATAGGAAAATGACCATCCAGATTGTTATCAGTGTTAAGTTCAAAAGCCAGTGTCTGTGATGGTATGGGGGTGTGTTAGTGCCCATGGCATGGGTAATTTGCACATCTGTGAAGGTACCATTAATGCTGAAAGGCACATACAGGTTTTGGAGCAACATATGAAGAGTTCGTTTGCAAAAACAGGTAAGTCCAATTGGTTTCATAATGAGAAAAAAAAAACACCTTTTCATCTGTTGGTTTATATGTGTTAGTATTTCCAATTCAGCTTCTAAGACATGGTGACTTGAAATATGGCTATCTCAGACATAATAAAGCTAAAAATTGAACATCATCTCAGTGTTATTTTTTGGCAATGTATAAGTACAAAAGCAGATAAGTCCACAACACACACTTTTGCAAAAACAGACATGTTCCAAAAACCATGCTAGTTTGTCTGGTGAACGCATCACTGGTTCATCTGCTTCATCAAAATTATCCGTATTTGACATAAAATGCAACAAAATTGTAAAAAAAAAAAAAAAATTGGCAGGGAAATCACGCAAAGCGAGCAGACCCAAGTAAGGGTCTCTGCAGAACGCTGCCGCAGCAGATACACATGATTGGCTGGTCTCAGCATCTAGACATGTGATTGGCTGATCCTCGCTGCACCATTGAGTCACATCACCCAAATACCAAGTGCTGATTTGCTGTGTGTGGAGTTATCTGGTTTTGTAAAAACAGGGTCCTGGCGTTTATCGGCTTTTGAAAAAAACATGAACTTTGTAGTGTATATAACAGTGGATATAGCGGATTTTTAGAAAAAAACAATTTGAACTTCTATAAGTAGGTAATGTGAACAATTTGTTGTACAGAGGGAAATTTTCTTGGAAGTGGCGTTTATCGCTTTTTGCAAACGAACTCTTAATATGCTGCCATCCAAGCAACATCTTTTTCAGGGACATTCCTGATTATTTCACCAAGACAATGCCAAGCCACATTCTGCACGTGCTACAACAGCATGGCTTGGTAGTAAAAGAGTGCAGGTGCTAGACTAGCCTGCCTGCAGCCCAGACCTGTCTTCCACTGAAAATGTGTGTTGTCTTGTGAAGTGCAAAATACGACAGCGGAAACCCTGGACTGTTGAGCAACAGAAGTCGTGCATCAAGCAAGAATGGGAAAGAACTCCACCTACAAAGCTTCAACAATTAGTGTCCTCAGTTCCTAAACGCTTACTGAGTATAAAAGGAAAGGTGATGTAACACAGCGGTAAACATGCCTCTGTCCCAGCTTTTTTGGAACGTGTTGCAGGCATCAAATTCAAAATGAGTGAAAATTTGAAAAAAAAAAAAGTTTATTGGGTTGAACATTCAACTTTATTTATATAGTGCATATTCACAACAACAACACCTTCTCTTTGTAGTGTATCCAATTGAATATAGGTTGAAAAGGATTTGCAAATCATTGTATTCTGTTTTCATTTACATTTTACGTAATGTCACAACTTCATTGGAACTGGGGTTTGTATAATAATGCTCATAGCAGTAAAACATTTCATTTTGGGTGACAATACTGTAATGAAAAGAAGACTCACAAGACCTAGAACAGAGCAGATGTCAACGACAATAGTTGTGATAGTGACAAGGTTAAAAACAGCAGGGAAAATGTTAAGGTGGGTCGCAGAGCGTGTTCCAGATGCAGAAACTTTGTTGAAATCAGGTGATCAATTGGAATGCTTAATGATAGCTTAATAAAGAATAATAGCATTAATCATGCATTTATTGTTTTGTGTTTGACTATGACAATAAGAACCAGACAGAAAATGTGTGTAACCAGAGGAATTACCGAGAGGAAGTTAAACAGATGGCTGAGAAACATATTGGGTTTTAGTGAGACAAACTAGGACAGGATGATTGCCTTGTGCTGTTTTCGTTTAGTGCATAAACAGCCAAAAATGTGGCATTTGACAACATGGAAGAACTGAAGATACTTCGACAGCTTCCTGTTTCAGCTCTGCCTGCCCGTGAAGGTGTCATTTTGAGCCCTCTAGAAATTTAAATTTTACTAAGAAGATTTGGTGGTGGGTTTTTTTGTGTCTCACCACAATGAAGCCAAGGATTGTGGGACTATTCTGTTCTGGTTGGTGAAAAATGTGTTACACTGAACGAGTTAGGTTACTTGATACCACTTTACATTAAGCCTATACTAATAAAGAATTCATAAATCGTTTATAATATTGTTAATTAGGTTATAAATTATTTATCAATCATGAATAAGAAATTACAAATAGATTATACTTTATGCATCAATGCAAGCTCTTCATTTAGAAAATCAGCAGACGTTTTGGTTAGAAATGATGTCAGCACTTAAATGTTTGTAACTTGGTGAAAATCTCCAATAATATCTAAAATCTAAATAAATTGATATCTGAGGTCTGAGAGAACAGATAAATGTAGGTTTACTATTTGTCAAGAAACAGGTCTCTATTTAGCTTTTTATATCTCATGTGTTAGTGTAGTATTATTGTAAAATGATACCGGGCAGCCGGTTTTAAAAATCAGAAATTGGTAGTGGTGGGAATTGCAAGAGACCTCACAATACGATATTATCGCAATACTTGGGTCATGATGCAATACTATCATGGTACTATGATTCTTTAATTATTGCCATATCTCAACAAATTGAGTATTGCAATACCCTGCCCATTCAGTGTCAAACTCTGCCCCCAAAGTACAACTGTTGATATCTGTTTCATATGTTTTCAGTCTTTTCCACTCACCACGGCCTCTGTTGTTTTGGTGGCTGGAGGCTCTCAGTCCTCCATGGCATGGTGTGCTGTTGTGGCATCCTTTCTGCTGTGCATGGGGATTCCTCGGCTTTGGAGTTCACTTCTTGGTGGGGTTTTGGGATCACCTTGGCAGCAGGACGGGATCACATGCCTGGGCTCCAGTGCCTTACTCGTGTTGCAGGGGCCTTGGTTTTCTGTGGCGATGCGAGTCTCTGCACACAGGGAGGACGGTGGACTGGGTTGTCCTCTTGGGTCAGTCACTATGAGTTTGAAGGTGGCTTTGTCAGGCTGGGTGTGTCAACGGTGGATGATTTTTAACCTGGTGCTGTTTTAGCTTGACTATTGCCCACTAACGCTGCTATTGCTGGATGGTGCCGAGAGAGGTATGCGGGGCCTGCATGTTCGTAGTGTTCCCCGTGTGTTTTGGTTTGGCTGTTGTCTGCCAACCATGCTGCCGCTGGATGTTGCATAGAAGGGTGTTTGTTGTGTTCCCCAAGTATTTTTTTTTTTTTCGTGCGCACTCTTTGCAGGTTAAATGTGTCATGTCAAGGTCTTTCCTTCCATCTTTGTTATAAAATCCAAAAAAGGCCCTGCATTTGAGTTAACTTTCCAGCACATTTCTCAGTTTTTCCTCTTCTGTCGTTCTCCGACTGCTTGTGAGACAAGCTATGACTTCACCTGCCAATGTGCGCTTACTTTGCACTATGTAGTGGACTGAAAACTCAGTTAAGTGATACCCAAGAGCTTGCAACAGTTACATATTTAGATATACAGTACCTAATAAAAGATTGATACGTGCATTTAGGGATCGATGCATCATCGCGAGTGCCAAGTACCATGATATTATGTTGAATCAATCTTTTCCCCCACCCCTAGAAATTAGATATAATTAGGACCTTAAGGACTGAAAGGAATAGTTAGGTTATATGAAATACTTTTGAGTAGCTATTGAATTACCTTCAGTAGTCAGTAGTCTAGCTGTTCGTATTTTATAGAACAAGGGAGGGTTGCTGACCAGGAGTCAAGGTAACAATTAAGCTCAATGGAGTCATATTTAGAGCTCATTTTCACCTTCTAAAAACAATCAAATTTCAAAAACTTCACATCAATTTGAGAGAAGGAGCTATTTCAAATATATTCAGAACGGTTTACAGCTGGATACAGCATGTAGCCACCATGCAAAGCAACACAGCATTAAGGACGACACTGAGGACAGACAGACACCACAGGTGTTCTTTGGTTAAAAATATAGATTTCTGAAGTAAAGTGTTGTCTGATGTTAACACGAAGAAAAATGAACAAGTTTGAGACAGCGCTCTCTTAATTCCATGTAAAGTTTTTAAAGTTTCAGTGTTTTTAGATGGTGAAACCTGACTCTCTGGGCAGTAAAAATCCCTCCTTCTCTAAAAGGAGAGTGTACAGACTCCCTCTTCAAAAAACTGAACTGTCTTTAAATTGAGCTGCCAGTGATGAGTGGCATTATTACTCTATTTCTGAGTGCATTTTTTGTCAGATGTGTGTATGCAAATGTGTCTAAAACACTGTTCGTGGTTCTTAATGTGTCCTTTTGTGTCTACAGCTGGCATCCACTAACTCTGCCAACAGCAGTCAGACCGCTGCAACTGACAACAAAGGTAGGTTTGAGATTTTTTTTCAACCCAGACAAATTGTTAGAAAGAAAAAAAAAAGACAAAATGTGAGATCTTGCTGTTTGAGGATGTTTCCAGGTGTTGGTATCATGTACATTTTTAAAGGATTGGAGAATAACACAGTAAAATCCTTTAACATTTTGCTTTGTATTACATTTGTGGAGTGGTTACAATGATTACATTTGTAGGACCCCTTTGGTTCTAGACCCAATTATGTCTGTTGGGTTTGTGGTTGAAGATGACTGTGGACCAATTTATCCTGTAGTGTGGGGCAACTTCTAAAACTAATTAAAGGTGGTTCAAGAAAAATCTGACTCAGTGTTTTATCACTTTGAATACTGCTCCAGTTTCTGTTGATGATCTGTTTAATGTTTTTTGCTTCTGTACTATATGTTGTTACAGATACAACCCTCTTTTTTCTGTTTAGTAGCATCTATCTTTAGTAGTAAGCTTTGTCTGTCCAGTTGTTTGACTTTGGTATATGCTGTCTGAATAGTAGAACTTTTATATTCCCGTTCCCAAAAACGTGATATCATTTCTGCAGATTTAGCCTCAAACTCCTCTTCCAGATCACAAATTCTGCATACTCGTTGAAACTGTCCCAAAGGCACATTCTCTTCAAGCCATTTAGGATGGAAGCTGCTGGCATAGAGAATGGTATTTCTGTCTGTTGAGTTCCTGTATACAGATGTACAGTGAGGCCCGAAAATATTTGGACAGTGACACAAGTTTTGTTATTTTAGCTGTTTACGAAAACATATTCAGGATACAATTATATAATCAATATGGGCTTAAAGTGCAGACTCTCAGCTGTAATTTGAGAGTATTCACATCCAAATTGGAGCAAGGGTTTAGGAATTACAGCTCTTTAATACGTAGCCGCCTCTTTTTCAAGGGACCAAAAGTAATTGGACAATTGACTCAGAAGCCTGCAAAAAAAAAAAAATAACAAGGCTGAATGGGCTGTTCCCTAGTTAACCTGTCATCAATTAAGCAGTTAAAAGGTCTGGAGCTGATTCCAGGTGTGGCGTTTGCATTTGGAAGCTGTTGCTGTGAACACACAACATGCGGTCAAAGGAGCTCTCAATGGAGGTGAAACGGACCTTCCTGAGGCTGAAAAAAAAGAAGAAATCCATCAGAGAGATAGCAGAAATGTTAGGAGTGGCCAAATCCTACAAATATCTTGGGACGATTATTGATAGTAATTTAAACTTTGAAGAGAACTGTGAAAGGGTGTGCAAAAAGGGTCAGCAACATTTGCATTGCTTGAGAAAACTTGCACGCTTCCAAATTGACCGAACCATAATGACAATGTTTTATCTGGCTTTTATTGAATCTGTTTTATCCTTTTCTTTAGTGTCATGGTTTGGTCAGATAAAACTGAAACAGAGGAAATCCTTGGATCAGGTAGTTAGATGGTCCAGTCATTTGCTTGGTGAGTCACAGCTGAACCTGACATCCCTGTACACCAGACAAGTACAGAGGATGGCTACCTCCATTTTAAATGATGACTCCCACCCTTTGCACTGCAGCTTTCAGCTTCTTCCCTCAAAACGGAGGTTTGCTGTCCCAAAAAGTAAAACCCAGCGCTACAAAAACAGCTTTGTTCCTGCTGCTGTCAAAGAGTTGAACAAGCTGTAACAATATATTGCACATAATTTAGGTACCTATTTATTAACTCCATTTTATATTTACTTATTTTTGTAGGATGTTACTTGGGTTCTAAATATTTTATTGAGTTTTAGACCTTTGAGTTTTTAACCTCTTTGACTAGTTTTTAACTTTTAATATGACTCTTCTCTCTTACCTCTGGTTTTTCTCTCATCTCTTTGTCTTTTTATACCCTGACTGATGGAGCCTTGAGTATTTTTATCATGTTTATAGTCAATTTCATGTGTGCCTGTGTTTGTGTCAATGTTGAATGTAATTTGTGGCTTGTAAATATGGATGTCACCAGACTGCAAAACAAATCTACCTACAGGTACAAATAAAGTAACCTGAACCTGAACCTGAACCAAATCAACAGTTTGGTACATTCTGAGAAAAAAAGAGTGCACTGGTGAGCTTGGGAACTCAAAAAGGCCTGGATGTCCACGGAAGACAACAGTGGTGGATGATCGCAGAATCCTTTCCATGGTGAAAAACAACCCCTTCACAACATTCACTCAAGTGAAGAACACTCTCCAGGAAGTAGGTGTATCAGTATCTAAGTCTACCATAAAGAGAAGACTTCATGAGAGTAAATACAGAGGATTCACCACAAGGTGCAAACCATGAATCAGCCTCAAAAATAGAAAGGCCAGAATTGACTTTGCCAAAAAACACCTGAAGAAGCCAGCCCAGTTCTGGAACAGCATTCTTTGGACAGATGAGACTAAGATCAACCTGTACCAGAATGATGGGTAGAAGAAAGTTTGGAGAAGAATTGGAACAGCTCATGATCCAAAGCACACCACATCTTCTGTAAAACATGGTGGAGGCAGTGATGGCATGGGCATGCATGGCTTTCAATGGCACTGGGTCACTTGTGTTTATTGATGATGTGACAAAAGACAGAAGCAGCTGGATGAATTCTGAAGTGTATAGGGATATACTTTCTGCTCAGATTCAGCCAAATGCAGCAAAGTTGATTGGACGGCACTTCACAGTACAGATGGGCAAGGATCCAAAACATACTGCAAAAACAACCCAGGAGTTTTTTAAAGCAAAGAAGTGGAATATTCTGCAATGGCCGAGTCAATCACCAGATCTCAACCCAATCGAGCATGCATTTCACTTGCTCAAGACAAAACTTAAGGCAGAAAGACCCACAAACAAGCAACAACTGAAGACAGCTGCAGTAAAGGCCTGGCAAAGGATCACAAAGGAGGAAACCCAGCGTTTGGTGATGTCCATGGGTTCCAGACTTCAGGCAGTCATTGCCTACAAAGGATTCTCAACAAAATATTGAAAAGTAACATTTTACTTAGGGTTATGTTTATTTGTCCAGTTACTTTTGAGCCCCTGAAATGAGGAGCGTTTGTATAAAAATAGCTACAATTCCTACATGTTTAATCATATATTTTTGTTCAACCCCTTGAATTAAACCTTAAAGTCTGCACTTCAGTTCCGTTGTAGTTGTTTCATTTCAAATCCAATGTGGTGGCATGCAGAGCCCAAATCATGAAGATTGTGTCAGTGTCCAATTATTTCTGGGCCTAACTGTATGTAAAACCCCTTGTCTTCCCATTTACCCAAATAGAAATCTAATACAAAACAAAACATTTAAGGATTTTACCTCTCAGAAGGAGCACATCATGAATCCTTTTATCAACTATAAAACATCTTTTGTCATCTATAGATTAGAATGTCCAAAATGTAAAGTTTTTTACATAGGTACGATTAAAAGAAGATTACAAGACAGATTGGTAGAACATAAGTATGTGATTCGCACAGGGAATGCTAATTATCCGATGGCTAGACACTATATGGATCATTATCATTTTTTTTAATTTTTTTTTTTTTTGATTTTGTATACTTTATTGATCCCCAGAGGGAAAATTGAGGGCATCCATAATAGTGATCCATCTTCACTACAAGTTTGTAGTATTGATCACATTCCTTTTTCTATTAGAAAAGGTGATAGACAAAGGAAACTCAACCAAAAAGAGGCCTTTTGGATTTATAAACTACAGGCCACAAAATATCCAGGGCTAAATGAAGATTTAGATTTTACTGTTTTTTGTAGAGTTAGTGTTCTGGAGGATGTTTGGTCTGACATTTTTTGGGGGGGAATGAGATGTGTTTTCTACCATTTGTATCCATGTATAATTTTTATTCCTATATATACACTACTCACAAAAAGTTAGGGATATTCGGCTTTCAGGTGAAATTTCAGGATGCACCTAAAATGCACGATAACCTTTACAGGTGAACTTATTTTGATCTTCTCTAACCTTTTTAATGCACATTTCCAACTTTTCAGTGTTTCAGTACTTTTTGCGTAACTTGCTGTTCTCTAACAAGGTGCTTAATGGCAAAATTCACAACAGGTGTTTGATCCATGAATCGACCAATAAGTTTTCTGGTTCAGTTACAATTGGTATTTAAACAGTCCTCTTCATCATGCTGTTCACATTTTGACATCATGAGACCAAGACAACTGATCAACAGTACCTTGCCATTTAAGTTAATTCCCTCCACACCTGTGGTGTATGGGGTGGTGCCTATCTCCATTTAACTAACTTTAGGCCACACAGCTACTGTGAGTAGTGAAAGCTACGGGGGGGGGGGGGGGGGTAGTCCTCTGGTAGCTCTGTGTGTTAACTTTGCTTTCTCCATTCCATTATACTGAGAACCAAGCTAGAAGATGGAAAGTACCACTTTTATATGGTCTTTGGCATGACTCGGCTGGGATTTGAACCCTGGCCTCCCGGTTGTGGGGTGGATGCTCTACCAACTAGGCCACCACTCCAGTTACCTCACCATTTGTGAGGCTTCAAATAGGATGTTCTCAGAGGGAAGTGGCCACTGAGCTTAGAGTGTCACAGAGTGTCATCAGCAGGTTGCAACAGAGATACAGAGAGATTGGAAAAGTCACAGAAAGGCATAGAAGTGGAGTCCTTTGGCCACATCCCACGCTGATGACCACTTCATTGTGAACAGTGCCCTGTGGAACCGAATGATGAATGCCACTCAACTCCAGGCACATTTAAGAGAGGTGAGAGGCACCCAAGTGTCATGTCAGACCATTCAAAGCTGTTTACATCAGCGTGGTCTGTGTGCTAGATGACCTGCAAGGGTACCTGACAACACCACCAGGCACAGGTGTCATCACCTTGCATGGGCCAGGGAGCATTTATGCTGGATAAGGGACCAGTGGTCCTCAGTGCCATTCTCTGATGAAAGTCGATTCATGTTGAGCAGAAATGATGGCCACCAACGATGTTGGAGATGTCAAGGAGAGCACTATGCATCAGCCACTGTTATCACCAGACGAACCTTTGGTGGTGATGGTGTTACAGTCTGGGTAGGTGTGTCTAGTCAATATAGAACTGCCCTACAACTTGTGAATGATACAGTGACAAGCTGATACTATCTGAATAACATTAATCCAGTCATTATGCCCCTGCATGAACAGCACAGGCCTAATTTCATCTTCATGGATGACAATGCTCCAGCTCATCGAGGTCACATCATTAGGGAACGGCTGCTGGAGGCTGGGATATCCCAAATGGAGTGGTCTGCACTTTCTCCAGACCTGAATCCCATAGAAAATCTATGGGATCAACTGAGTCGCCATGTAGAGGCTTGTAACCCTGCATCCCACAACCTCAATGACCTGAGGGCCGCCCTTCAAGAAGAGTGGAATGCCATGCCTCAGCAGATAATAAGTCAACTTGTGAACAACATGAGACGTCGTTGTCAAGTTGTAATTGATGCTCAAGGACACATTACAAGTTATTGAGACACTGACATTTTTAGTTGCGGTATAAATCGTGTTTTTAAGAATAGGGCTAAAACCTACCTTTTTGATATAGCCTACAATTAGGGAGGGATCATGTGTTTCTGAACCCTCCCTTAGTTATGCTGCTAATAGGTTTAGTCAGCCGGGGGACCTCCAGTAATGCACTGGGCCTCACTCCTTTCCTCACTCTCTATGAAATATTTTTTTTTTGCTGGTCATTAACATTTGTTTGTTCTCTCCCATAGATTGAGTCCCCATCGTGCTGTTTGCTCTCTACATGTCTGTTCTTTTCTTCTTCTCTATCCCCTCACCCCCCAGCCAGTTGCAGCAGATGACTGCCCCTCCCTGAGCCTGGTTCTGCTGGAGGTTTCTTCCTGTTAAAAGGGAGTTTTTCCTCTCCACCGTCGCCAAGTGCTTGCTCACAGGGGATCGCCTGATTGCTGGGGTCTTTCTGCAACTGTGGGGGTCCCCCCTACAGTTGGTAGTGCTATGAGATGACTGTTGTTGTGAAATGGCGCTATATAAATAAAGTTGAATTGAATTGAATTGAATTGAATTTATAGTCACCACTTTTGTTGGCTTTTGTTTCAATAAATTGTTTGAGATGAGGAAATCACCATTGCATGCTTCTACTTAAATGTCCTACTTTCATGATGTAATATCACTGTAGCGTGAACATTGACCATACATTGACCATAAATTTCACCCGAAAACCAAATATCCCTAACTTTTTGTGAGTAGTGTATATCTATTTGTCCTTTTCTATGATCTCTATGGGAGGAGTCTCACTGATTGGAGATCTGTTACAGGTGGAGATCTCTTATTGGTGAAACACCAATCTAAAAGAGCTAATGAATCATTGAGGTCTGTTTCACTCCCTGGCGAAGGCTTGTTGCCGAAACGCATTGGAGTTTTAAAGTCAATTATGACCATGCCATGATAATAAAGGCATTTTATTTTTTTTAAGAGTACCTTGGAAAGTTCTTTTGTTAGTCAAATCTTTCCCATCCAAAAAGCACCTCCAACAAACTGTGAATCCAGGAAGCGTTCCTACACAGTAATTTTAAATATAAAAGCAATGATCATACATGAATACTGTAAACAAAGTTTAGAATACTCAAAACATATGTGGAAACCTCCCAAAGTCAAGTACTAATAAACTTTACTGTAATAAATTGAAAGTAGATTTTATGTTTTAACAAAACATAAAAATACAATTCAGATTTTTTTTTGAGTTGTTAATACCTAGCGGATTTTTTTGTCTATGTTTACTCCCATAGTCTTCCCTCAGTGGTATCCACAAGGCTGTGGAGTCATCAGAGGATGGCAGGGGTGTTTGTCCTCACCTGGATTCAGACTCCTGCCAGTCTGCTTATACCCCCTTCACACATCGGTGGAGATCATTGAGAGATCACTGAGTGATGACAAAATGGCTAGATCTCAAAATGATCATCTTTCAATGATCTCTCAGTGATTGCCAAGATCTCTCAATGATCTTCAGTGATCTCTGTGGTCCTCAAAGTTTTGACCCCTTGCATTCTCTCAGTGATCTCTCAAGGATCTTTCAAAGATCTCTATAGATTGCCATGGAAATCGTACAGCGGTCTCCCAAATATTTATACAGAAAAGGGTTTTTTTTAGGCTTTACGAGAGATCAAGTTAATTTTTGAACTCTCAGTGGTCACCCAACGATCTGTGTAAAGTGGACCTTATGCAGCAAGTGTTTTGACTAAAGACATTTTGCTCAAGACAAAAGTGTCCTGACCATATGCATCTCTATGCTATCCCAATTCAATATCCTGAATTTTCCTTACTGGTTGGAAAACAATGTCCAGCCTTGAAATATGTAGGGATGATGGCCAGCAATTATTCATAAACAATCTGTCATGATTCAGGGCAAGAGAGGCTCAAACACAGAGCTGCCAGAACGAATACTCAGAATCAGATGTAAAAATTCACCAATTTATTGTAAAAATAAAACTAGCACACAACCCTAAATAAAAGTGCACAACTGAGGAAAATTGCAACACAAAACCACACACTTACTGTAAATAGACACAAACACCAGTATCCACTGGAGCACACATAGCCTATGGGAGAAGAGCAGAAAGAGGTAATTAGGGACAGATTCTCCCTAAGAGGAGAATAATATTAGGAAAGCACTCTTACTCAGTGAGCAGAGGAGCCCAGTAGGGAAATCCTGCGTGGACCAGGGGTGTCATGAATGGCCCCTCCAGGGCAGAAAGACAGACCCACGCGCTGAACTGCAACAGTAATTTTTATTAACAAAAACATGAACACAAGGTCAAAAACTGTGCAGAGAACAAAAATACAGATAAGGTAACTGATAGGAAAGCACTCCAGAGCCAGAATCGCTCTGCGAGTGAAGAGAAGAACATGCCACTTACTGAGGAACACTCCAGAGCCAGAATTGCTCTGTGAGGAGAGAACTAAGTTGGATCAGTCCTTCAGTCATCAGTTAACATACAATACTGCCACAGTGAGAGGGTGAGCTGGCAATGTATAAATAGATGAAAACAAATGAGCAGCAGGTGCGGGCAACTGAGCGAGCAGGTGACCTAATTATTCAACTACACACAGCTGAGATGGCAAGGAAACTGTGAGTTGCTGATGGGAGTGTCTGGGAAGATGGAAGTCACTCCTGTCACAACCAAAAAATAAACACAGAAACAGACAAAAATAACCATAATAGACATAAAATAGAAATAAATTAAGAGTCTGAGCTGGGTAAGACACCCCGCTCAGACTCATGACAGAGCCCCCCCCTTAAAGGGTGGAACCCAGACATCCCAAGGTACCATCCAAAAGGATCCCCCCCCCCAAAAAAAAGAAACGATACAACAATGAACCACCCCAGGTGGGAGGTGGGGGAACAGATCAGGAAGGAACAAAAAATACGGAGCCTGCTCAGGACCAGCACCCATGCTACACCAGGCCCCTGGGCCCCTTAGGTCAAAGAACTAGGCAGTTCAGGTGGCCGGCTGAAATCCTAGGCCAGACAGATGGCAAGGTGGTATGAGTCGGGTGGCCTGCCAGAGAATCCAGGCCACGCAACCCAGTGGCTCAGTCTATCGGGCGGCCGGCCAGAGTTCTTGAGCCACCAAAACTGGAGGGGTGACCCACTGGAAGGCCTGATGAAGGGAAGGAGGGCCAAAGGAGGGGAACTACGACAGTGTCTGGTGGCGGAGGAGGACCCACAATAGCATCTGGCAGTGGAGGGAGAACCACGGTGGTGTCGGGCAGAGGAGGGGATGCCTTGACGCCCTCGGGTTGGCTGGCAACACCCCTGGTGGTTCCGGATTGGGACACAGTAGCACCCGCGGAGGTCTCAGACTAGGACATAGCTGGGACGTAGCTCTTCCTGCAGCCTACTGCTAAATGAGCTCCTCAGTGCATTCAGCGTGTCCTGCATGGGGTGGGACTTGGACTTCAGCAGAGATGGAGCTTAGCCACCATCCTCCTCTCTCCTATCTCCTCCACTGGGTCGAGGTGCTGCCCGAGGACAGAGTTAGCGTTTCCCTGCCATCTCAGCTGTGCATAGTTGAATAATTAGGTCATCTGCTCGCTCAGTTGCCCGCACCTGCTGCTCATTTGTTTTCATCTATTTATACATTGCCAGCTCATCCTCTCACTGTGGCAGTATTGTATGTTAACTGATGACTGAAGGACTGATCCAACTTAATTCTCTCCTTGCAGAGCGATTCCGGCTCTGGAGTGCTCTCCTATCAGTTACCTTGTCTGTATTTTTGTTCTCTGCAGTTTTTGATCTCGTGTTCGTCTTTTTGTTAATAAAAATCACTACTGCAGTTCAGCGCATGGGTCTGTCTTTCTGCCCTGGAGGGGCCATTCATGACAGAATACTGCCGCCAGGAATAAGACCCAGCTGCTGTAGCTAGTGCATTTTTTGCCCATTTTTTTTTTAACTAACCTGTCCTGCGGAGCTGTCATGTTTCCATCAGGCAAATCAGACCGGAGGAGGAGGAAGTGGAGTCAGGATGAGCTGGAGTTCATCTCAGTGATTGAGAACATGGCGATTGGTGCTCAGAACTGCTCATCCTGTAAGCACGAGATGCTGTGTGGGGTGGAGTTGCTAATTTGCTGGGTGCTGAGACTTTCCCTTCATCCACTCCCACCTTTGCCATCAGCCTCCTCCTTGCCTGCTCCATCGGCTCCATGGCGACACCGTTGTCCCATTCCGGACCATTGCAGGAATTCTCCCACCTCTCCAGCAGCCATTTCCAGACACCGAAGCAGAAGCCTCCCTCAGCAGTACAGTCTTCGGTCCTCTTTTCTCCGGCTGAATCATCAGCTTCACTTCGCCCTATAGCTGCTGTTCCTTGCTCCACTTTAGCAACCCCCCCCCCCCCCCCCGGCTGCTGAGAGGTCCTCCATTTGTTCCGCGGCTACGTCTGTCTCCGTGACTACAGGGGCAGCTCCTCCACAATCCTCAGGGGGGCTCATGTTCACCATTGCAATGGAGAAGGATGACATTACACCAGTTGCAGCAGGCAAGAGCCTAAACCCAACATGGATACTGTGCCCCAGTATGTGCTCGCCATGGGCGCTGCGCCCATGGCGAGCACCATGGGACCACCGCCCGTCCACCATGGGTGCAGCACTGGCCCAGTCCAGGTCCACCAAGGGTGCAGCGTTGGCCCAGTCCAAGCCTACCATGGGTGCAGCATTGGCCCAGTCTGTGCCCACTTTGGGTGCAGAATTGGCCCAGTCTAGGCCCACCGCGGGTGCTGCTACGCTCCAGCCCAGAGCCACCGCAGGTGCTGCTATGCTCCAGTCCGGGACCTCCACGGGTGCAGCTACGTCCTAGTCCGGGACCTCCGCGGGTGCTACTGTGTCCCAGTCCAGAACCACCAGTGTTGCCCCGGTCGCCACCGGAACCACCGTGCTGATGCTTTACAGAGCTTCTTTTCTGGATGAGGTGGATCAGATCAGTGAACAACAACACCTACGGCTGTCAGACTTTATAACCTAAGCAAACTTTACGACCTAATAAGTATTGAATGCACAAAACGCAACAAACTTGCACAATAATAGTCCCCTCCATTATACAACTAGGACAATATCAATCGCTACAGAGGGTGACAACTAGTCTGATTCAAATACGAAATATGCTGTATGGATACATATTCATACTATGTGGGGCAACTGAATAGACCGTTATGCTGTTTATTCCAGCTAGCTGCAATGCTCTGTGCTGTGTATATTTCTGTGTACATACAGTATGTATATTCACTGCTCTTATTATCTTATCTTCTAAATTATTGCTCTGAGTGTTGCTATCCCTGTGCTGTTGCAACCCTGGAATTTCCCCACTGTGGGACTAATAAAGGCTTATCTTATCTTATCTTATCTTAAACAGTGAGTAGCTGATGGGAGTGTCTGGGAAGAGGGAAGGCGCTCCTGCCACAACCCAAAAATAAACACAGAAACAGACAAAAATAACCATAATAGACATAAAATAGAAATAAATTAAGAGTCTGAGCTGGGTAAGACACCCCGCTCAGACTCATGACAAGGGGAACAGGGGGAAGACGGTGACCTGGGTGGACATCCGGCGTCTTCTTGGTCAGGCAAGTGTGATCAGCCCTGAAGTACACACCGCAAAGGTTGCAGCAAACCTGAAGAGACAGGAGGACAGGTGGAGTAAAAAACACAGGTCAAACCGAGAGGAAAAACGAGATAAGAGCTTAGACGTTTCAGGTGGCAAATCTAGCAATCCAGCAATGAGTTCTCCACACGCTGGCTCTTAAATATGCTGGGAAATTAGGACGCAGCAGGTGTGTAGTCACGCAGGTGCAGATGAAACTCCGGAGCCGAGAAGACAGGAACAGAAGGGGAGGGAGAGCACGCTTGTCTGATCATCACACAATCAGCTAAAATGAAAACATCAGTATGTTTAGTGTTGGTTGGACTGAATTGCTGGTTTAGGCTACTGCACAGGTAATGTTTTTTAGTTAGTAGAACTGTTCAAGTTTACTGTGTGCATTTATTTGAAAATCTTTCAACCTAACTCAAAATTTAATGTCTTTTTTGTTTGTTTTGTTTTTAATCAATGGTGGTTTGTTGTACTGGCTTGGACACTAACATTAATCACTTTTAGACCGAGAAGTTCTAAGAACTGTCCACCTCAAATTTCATTCTAGGAACTACCCTCTCCCAGGGGAACTTTTTCATTTTGCATTCACACAGGTAGTACGGGACCATGGTGTGACACAAGAAGTAATTTAAGTTGCACACGCAACAACAACACTACAATGAAGCTAGCATGGAGCCCAAGGAAACTACAGCGTTCATGTTCTGCATCGCGGGAATCTTAGTCATGGACTGTTGTCGGTGTTTCTGTCCATGTTCATAATAAAACTTCTCTGTCTGAAAGCAAATACAGGAAAAACAGTGCACTGTGGAGAGTGTGGAAGGACGAGGCTGAGTTTATTTCACAAGTCCAGTTTTATTCACATTCTCCAACATCCAAAAACAGAAAGAGAATGAATCCCCCAACATCTGTCCCTTTTATACCCCAGGACATCAAAGCACACAGTCACATTGTCTTTTAATCCCAAGTCACAATGCATCCCCCTCCAGGTCTTCTCAACTCCACCTAAAGTCCTGGTGGTCAGGAAATCCCTCAAGGCCATCTCTTTGCATACAAAAGGCCAGATCTCACATCCTCCTGTTACCCCTAGGAGGTTCAGTCCTTTTGTTCCTCTGAGACGTGAAGCATACAATAAGCACACAGTAATATACTGTATATGTGAAGCATATGAAACCCACATATGTGCCACATGACCCCCCCAAACGTCTAAGATGGAACAACATAACCACAGATTGCATGTCATAATAAAATCACTACATATCAGTCCACGTGCCGCTTGGGCCGCAGTCTTCTCCCGTATTTGCTGTAAGCAGGCTGCACCACCTCCGCAGCGTCTTCCTGCTGTGGAGCTGCTGCCTGAGGATGAGAACTGTTAGTCAATCTCTGTGGGTGTTCTGGGGAATGCTCTCTAGGGGGTCTGCCGCGCCGAGGAGCCTTAGCCAACTGCACACCTTCGTCAGCTATCACAAAAGCGGGTTTGAGCCTGTTTATGCCAATCATTTCTTTTCTGCCCCCCAAATCTAGCAAAAAATGCTTATCACCTGTTTCCAGCACTCTATATGGTCCATCATAAGGTGGGCATAAAGGCGGGCGATGGGCATCATGTCTGACAAAAACAAACTCCGCATTTTTTAAAGCCTTAGGCACAAAAACACGCGGAAAACTGTGGTGAACGGGGCCAGGTAGCGTGTCCCGGCCCATGCTATTCTGTAACCGCTGAGCCGGGGAGCACTCTGGCGCTGGATTATCTGGGAGAAATTCCCCGGGCAGCCGAAGTGGCTCTGCGAAAACTAGCTCAGCTGGGGAGGCTTCTAAATCCTCTTTAGGTGCAGAACGCAACCCCAATAAAACCCATGGTAGCTTGTCCACCCAATTTGCATCCGTAAGCGACGCTCTGAGAGCCGCCTTCAATGACCTGTGAAAACGTTCGCATAACCCATTAGCCTGCGGGTTGTACGTGGTCGTGCGGTGGATCGTTGCCCCCAGGCTGCGGGCCATCGCTGACCAAAGTTCGGAAACAAATTGAGGGCCTCTGTCGGACATAATGTCCAACGGGACTCCAAAACGCGCTACCCATGCCGTTAAAAACGCGTGCGCCACCTCCTCGGCTGTGGTTGACGACAGCGGAACCACTTCCAGCCAGCGCGTGGTGCGGTCAACCATTGTCAGAAGATGTGTGCACCCTTGTGAGGGCGGGAGGGGGCCTACGAGGTCCACGTGGACATGATCAAACCTTTTAGCTGGAATGTGAAACGACTCCAAGGGAGCTCTCATGTGTCTATGAACCTTGGCTCTTTGACAAGCCATGCAGGCTGCCGCCCACTCTCTAACTTGTTTGCGCAGGCTCAGCCATACAAATTTCTCTCCTACCATTTTGACCGATGCGTGCACTCCCGGGTGCGCCAGAGAATGGATCGAGTCAAAAACGCGGCGGCGCCACGCGGCTGGTACCACAGGACGCGGTCGCCTAGTAGAGACATCGCAGATTAGGGGGGGCATACCATCTTGCGGCACCCTGTTCTCCAGCCTTAACCCTTTTGGTCCAGACTGGAGCGCGTGCACATCCGCGTCGCTAACCTGCTCCGCGGCCATGGCTGCAGAATCTACCCCTACGCGGGCTGGAGCCGCCACGGCGTGCGAGAGGCAGTCCGCCACTACATTAAGTTTACCCGCCACATGCTGGATATCGGTAGTAAACTCCGATATCGCGGCCAGCTGTCTCTGCTGTCGGCCCGACCAAGGTTCTGAAATGTTGGCCATCGCGAAAGTCAGCGGCTTGTGGTCAACGAACGCGGTGAAACGGCGTCCTTCCAGCCAGAACTGGAAATGGCGAATGGCCAAGTGGAGAGCTAACAACTCCCTGTCGAATGCACTGTATTTTTGTTCGCTATCACGTCGGGGTCACCAGTGTGGAGAGTGTGGAAGGACGAGGCTGAGTTTATTTCACAAGTCCAGTTTTATTCACATTCTCCAACATCCAAAAACAGAAAGAGAATGAATCCCCCAACATCTGTCCCTTTTATACCCCAGGACATCAAAGCACACAGTCACATTGCCTTTTAATCCCAAGTCACAATGCATCCCCCTCCAGGTCTTCTCAACTCCACCTAAAGTCCTGGTGGTCAGGAAATCCCTCAAGGCCATCTCTTTGCATACAAAAGGCCAGATCTCACATCCTCCTGTTACCCCTAGGAGGTTCAGTCCTTTTGTTCCTCTGAGACGTGAAGCATACAATAAGCACACATATGAAACCCACATACAGTATGTGCCACAGCACCACAGTTGTTTTTTTTAAAAATGGTACCGCAGCAAGAAGCGGAATTCTGGCAATGGATGAAGCTTATGACTTCTACCAATCACCAAACACCTACGTCATATGAGTTCCCGTGGATCCATCTCAAGATCCTACCTCGGAGTAGAAGCTAAAATGGAACTGAGGTCTGTGGTTCCTACTTCTTATGTTGTCAGAATGTGCGAAAAATGGCCTAGCTACTGAAAAGGTTACAGGAACTGCAAAAAGTCCCTACGGTGTGAAAAGGGCTATTCTCTGATAGACAATTCCATTTTACAGAATCTCATAGTGTATTTCAGGATGTTTGCTTAGAGACTGTGCTTTGCGTCCTTTTGTGAGTATTCCTTATTTGAGCTAGTCTGTTTTGTTGTCTCTTACGTTTGCTTTTCATTTCTCTTGCTCGATAGACTTGGGCACAAAAACTGTGTGGTTAGGTGTTGGGAAAGGGTATCCACCTGACAGTGTTAATCATGCAAAACAGGCTCACCAATGCCACAACTCTGCGTGTGACATGCCACAGCCAAAGGACATCATGAATGGGCATGAATGAGCCACTCTGACTAAACTGATAGAACCGTTCTAACTGAGCCACTGGAAATGAGAAATGACTTTGCTGATGTTTTTAGTGAGAGTTTCCATCGCACCTTCCGCTGTGTTTGTATTGGATTCTGTGAGTCTTTAAGGATGCCACAAGCAGCCATTAAATCGTGAAAAAATTGAGGGATCTTGTTTGTGAAGGTTAAGCCATCTGAAATTTGTTGTCACTCTGGAAATGTAAAACCCTCCCTCTTTGACCTTCCAGCATACAAGAAATTTGACATTCCGCTCTATGGGGGGGGATCAGACCGCGGATTTTCCATGAGCTCAGCAACCGGCGCAAGGCAGCACTTTGGCAGCGTGTCAACCATGAGAAGTTGGTGCTGCTTAACTTTTGTGCAACATTGCTCATCAATAACCAATTTGTGCCTGGAGAATTTCCAGTCTATCAATGCATCACCAGCAAAACTTGGATCAGTCAGCAGACATCCATACCAATGCAAAGCTTCTGTTCTCTCCTCGTTTTTTCTTCTGTGAAATATTTCATCACACGAAAAGTCAAGATGAGTGCAAAAGGGTTTTTTTTTTTTTCATTCTACCCCAAAGGCAAAGTTCACATCTGTAATAGTCGTGGTACTTTACAGTATGGAGAGAATGTACAGATGATGTACTGTAGATGCCCCGAGGCTGTTCTCAGTGCTCTGATTCACACAAACACATCCTCACAGGTGGAGCAGGAAGAGGCATATGCTTACGTAAAACTACACACTATTCACAGTGAGTGGTGCAGATGAAACTCAGGTCATTCTAATGAAGTTAGAATGATTAGAACACAGATTTGTGTTTTGATAATCTGTGTCCCATAACAGGCGTGCTATAGGGTGGTGAGAGACTGTCGATAGATAGATGCACCTTATTGTTCCCAAACTGGGGAATTACAGTGTAACAGCAGCATGACAGTAGATGACCAAAATGACAGAAACACACACAGCATAATAGACAAAGGGACTACCCATGGAACGAGTATTTAAAAGGTAAACATTTGATTATTTGATTATATGAAAATGTTCACAATTTCAAAATGATCAGTGTAAATGACTCCTAAGGCATCTTAGGACTTAGGACTGCACTGTGAAACATTTAACTAATTAATCACACATTTTCTATAATTAATTGTGATTAAACACTAAACTTGAAAGAATCAACGAAAAAGAAATATGCATTGGTACACTTACTTGCATTTTATTCATTGAATATACCTGTGACCCCCATATTCACCAAAAATACTGCTAGAACATGAACATCTGTCGTGCCGAGTTCTGTTCTCTTGCCGAGAATTGCATCCCATCGTAGCGGACACGCGGAAATGGGCGGGACTGGCGCGCGACCGTGTGCGACAACGCGCATCTAAGGGAGTGACGCTGTAATACCACCAAGTCTAAAATGTAACCCGACAGCCAGGCTTGTAAATGGGCTTTAAATTATGTTTATTTTCCAGACATTTTAATGTTTCAAAGGGGGTTAGAAATCACAGTGATCCAAGTCTACAGAATAACAGAATAAAATGACTATCGTCATTTTTTTTTCCAGATTCTTTGAGACTCTTGGATTCTTTAGTATATCCACATGTTTCAGGTTTGAGGGTCAGTTTATTATGAATGTGTCAAGCTGGTGCAAACTTGTTTTTGAGCATAATTTATTTACATATTATTATTACATATGCATTATTTTTGATCATTTATTTTCAGTTAATGTAATGTTCTAGTTACAATTTTGATGATGACGATAATTGTTTTTCATGTATTGTTCATTGCTGAGTTAACTTTCCAATAAAAATGTGTTAATTCCAGCTGGTGTCTGAGTGTGGATTTATTCAACTAGATGAACTTCTTTGTAAGGGGGATTTGTCTTGGTGTGTGTGTGTGTGTGTGTGTGTTGGATGAGACTTTAAATTTATTATCATATTTTCATAATAATAGGAGGTCAAGTCAATTGCAAAGCAGATGGTTGTCAGCAGGCTACAATACAGAACCTTTAAACAAAAATGCTGAAGGCTTTAGTCTCGAGCAATATGGAAGTGATTTTAATCACATTTTATGGCAAATATAGGCAGGCATGGTCTTGGCCTTTGGGCCCCTAGGAGACTTTATAGCTATACTACTACATGTTTAGTGTGGCCTAACCACTTGAATTAATGTAGAAAGAATTGTGGGTGTGACAGAAGAATTGATATGTATTTATTTTTGTATTAATATCTGAAATTCTGAAGGAAAGTGCATAACAAAGACACATGACACTGACAAAGGGTAGTGTTGGATATGAAGGGAGAAAGAACATAAAACACACAAGCCTGTTTAAAGCTGCACCTACACTTTGGAATACTGACACCAAAAAAATGATGGAAAACCCGAAGTGAAAGGGTTTTACCAGTTTGTTACATTTGAGCAGCGCACTGTGAAGATAACACATGCAGCACTATCAGTCAACACAGAAATAAGCTAGCTACAATGCAAATCTTGTCCGGGCATAAAATATTTCTGACAGTTAGAGGAATGATGCTAAGAGATGGAGAAATTAAATGCATTTCAGTCTTTACACTGTGGAGACGAAAATATATGCAAATTCTGGAAAAAAAATGCAGGAAAATGCATCTGCCCCAAAGGTGGGTCATCTCAAATGTCATCAGGTCAATTAATACATAAATAACTGCATGCATGCATACTGTATCTTGTAGGTTCATGATTAAAAGTGAAGCTATTGTGGCATCTTACATGAAAATTAAACTGACAGGTCATAATAATATGCCAGAATTTTGACAAACCTAAGTGGCTGATAATGAGAAAAATATGATAATAAATTTAAAGTCTCATCCAACACACACACACACACACACACACACACCAAGGCGAAGCCCCCTTACAAAGAAGTTCATCTAGTTGAATAAATCCACACTCAGACACCAGCTGGAATTAACACATTTTATTGGAAAACTAACTCAGCAATGAACAATACATGAAAATACAATTTCCATCATCATCAAAACTGTAACCAGAACATCATTACAACATTAACTGAAAATAAATGATCAAAAAATAATGCATATGTAATAATAATAATATGTAAATAAATTATGCTCAAAAACAAGTTTGCACCAGCTTGACACATTCAGAATAAACTGACCCTCAAACCTGAAACATGTGGATGTACTAAAGAATCCAAGAGTCTCAAAGAATCTGGAAAAAAAAAAAAAATGACGATAGTCATTTTATTCTGTTATTCTGTAGACTTGGATCACTGTGATTTCTAACCCCCTTTGAAACACTAAAATGTCTGGAAAATAAACATAATTTAAAGCCCATTTACAAGCCTGGCTGTCGGGTTATATTTTAGACTTGGTGGTTTTACAGCGTCACTCCCTTAGATGCGCGTTGTCGCACACAGTCGCGCGCCAGTCCCGCCCATTTCCGCATGTCTGTGATGATGGGATGCAATTCTCGGCAAGAGAACAGAACTCAGCACGACAGTTGTCAATTAGTTTTCAAACTACTATTTTTATTTTTTTTTAAATTTCCTCTTTTATTTTGAAACTCTTAAAGAGGAAGTCAGCTTCTGATTAAGGTAATGTTCTCAGCAAATGAAAGTGCACGTAAACAGATTGACTTCCAGAGAATATACAGTATGTAATCCTGACTTTAATGGTGAGTTAAGCTTCCGACCACTCATATCCCTTCAGTTCCCTCCCCCATTCCCCCGTCAGATCCAGCCTAAATAGGACAACTTAAATTATTAAAGTTATTACACATGAAGAGAAGTCTAAAATACTATTTATGTACAGCATATATTAAAAATGAGCAGAGCAAAGTAAATCTGTTTGGCACCATAAGGAAAGAAGATATTTGTTCTGCTTGCCAAGCTGCTGGACAGGACAAAAAAAATGAGTTAGATGCTTTTAATCATTTTTAGGCTAGATCGGAGTGAGCGGTGTACTGAAGTTGATGTTTTCATCTGCACACTGTGACAGAAACTTCCCATCTTCTCATCCTATTGCATGAGCGGCACCAATCAATGAGCGCTAAATCAGGTGTGTAGGCTTGAAGCGGAGCGTGTGTGCAGGATGAGGTAGCACACTTCTGGTGCCCCGAGTGTCCCAGTTGAGCAGTTTAGTGTGGTGTAAATCTCGCACATTTAAACCCTGGAAAACAAAACCCACTCTTCTTTTGAGGTGAGCCAACTGCTGAGACAAGCCAGTCACCACTTCCGACATCATGTCAGATGCTGACTTGACAGCCTCAATTTAAAAAAAAAAATAAAAATGCATTAATCAGCCCACGTTAATGGACAAAGTTAACGCGTTAAATATCTCAGCTCTAACATACAGTATTTAAGATGTACAAATATTTAGTTGGTAGAAGTTAATGTGATTTTCACTCATTTCAGTTTAAGACATTTATTTTAAGGTTCATGGTTTTGTGTTGTGTTCATTCTCTTCTTTCCCATCAGGGGAGTGCAGTCTGTCCTGTGTTGGGAAGCATTAATTTTAAAATGAACATGCTGCATTACCAAAAGCAATCTGCTAATCCGTTATAGGCAATGCTGAGCCTTCGAAGAAAAGGAATACATTTGTGGTAAAGTGATAGTGTGCATGTATAGTAGTGAAGAGTAACATACTTTGAAACTTGTTCATGCCAAAGACTTGTCCGTGACAAGTCCCCGATTATGTTGCAAGATAAAAAAGGGAACCAATGCCTTCTTCTAAAGCAGGGGTCAGCAACCTGTACTTCACAAAGAGCCACTTAGAGTGATTTTTGCCTAAAAAATCTGCATGGAGCCACAAAAATATCGAAGCCTGAAAATGGAGGTAAGACAGCAAAATTCCAGCTACAATCTTGTTTCGAATGCTCCTTTCAGGGCATAAATGAGGCACCAAATGCCAGCAGTGAGTCTGCTTATTTATTAAAGAAAAGGAACAAAAGAATGTGCCACGAGGTGCAAAAATACAAACAATTAAACAGATGACCTCAAAGGGTGATAACTGAACAAATGAAGAATCAATACAGTCACTTACATATAAATATAGCGAGGGCGAAACCTGACGCTGAAGAGAGGGCTGGAATCAGGGTTGGGGATTCCAGCCTGAGTAGAGCGAGGTCGCAGCGAGGAATAACCCTCGCTAGCGATCTTAAATAGTACACAGAAAACACAAACTACCAACCGGTGTGGAGAGACAGTAATCACACACAGCTGTGACAGGTCGCGAGCAGACGGCTGGAAGTCCTGCCGCGGCGCTGTCAAAACAAAAGTACAAATAATCCCCATAATAACCAAGAGAGAATATAAAGATAGAAAACAGGGAAAATAATAAGTGACTCCAGCACGGGACAGACCCACGCTCAGGATCACCACAGTGCCCCCCTTTTAAGTGATGGATTCCAGACATCCCAACATAACATCAAGGGGGAAAAAAAGGAACCCCCCCAACCAGAAAAAACTATCAAAACCAGCCTCGGGAGGGCGGAAGGGGAATCCAGGCCTGGAGGGAGAGACACAAAAGTGAAACAAAACCAAAAATGCTTAGCAGTAAAATTCCCCGAACATGTCAATGTGAAAATTCTCAATGTACCAAGACACAAAAATATTATAGCAAATACCAACTCTAAGTTCAAATGAGATTTCCCCCCCACAAAGACAAGCCAGGAAAGAAATCTAACGTAAGAGGACTAGAGTGTACATAGTACTGCTAAAAACAATAGGTTAAACTAATTGTAAATTCACACTGGTACATAGAATAAACAAGGAGCAGCGAACTAAGCAACACAAGAAAACAGGTCTGATGGCCTACCAAAGTCCCGACTCCACCCTACAGTCACATGAAAAAAGTCGGGTAGCTTACCCAGTCTCCAGCACCACCAAAACAGAAGAAAAAGTCCATTGGGTGGCCTCCCCGCATCTCTAGGCCAACAGATCATGGTACATCACCCACCTCCCCCTGGAGGCGGGAGATGAAACCGGTAACCACCGCAGTCGCCAGGATGATGGCTACCAGAAACTAGCCATGGCAGGGAACGAACCACAATGGAGGGAGATGAAGGGAGAAGACCCACAGCAGCCTTGGGCACTAGCAGAGCACCCACAGTGGCCCCAGCTTGAGGCGTTGCTGCACCCTCGATGGCCCCGGACTGAGACATAGCTGCACCCTCGGTGGCCCCCGGGCTGGAGCGTAGCCCCCCTGGAGGTCCAGGCTTAGATGGTGCCTCCACAACATCTTTGGCTGGAGGAGCTGGACCCACGAAGATCTCAGGCAGTGGATCCGAACCCACGAAAACCTTCGGTGTAGCTGGGAGATCACCGGTGACCCTGAGAGAAGGCTCAGCAGAAGAGGAAAGGTCAGGGTCAGGGTCACCGGCAGCACTGGAACCCGGCGAGGTGAGCTCAGATGCTGCTGACGGCAACACCCGGCTCTCCCCATCAAGAGTCAGACAAGCCCTCTCAAACACAGAAACAATGAAAACAAAGGAGAGTACTCGTCTGGGCTCAAGTTCCACCTCTGTCCAGGACTCCATCGATCCGGATGGCATTCTCTCCGGCCCGGCCTCCTGGAGGTCCAACTCCAACTCTGCTGCTGTGGCCCCAACAGCAGGCACGATGGTCATGGCAGTCTCCGGACCCCCTGGCACTGCAACCCACGCAGATGGCTCCCTCTGCATGACGACAGGAGATCCATTCCCCGCTGTGACTGAACCCTGCTCAATGGAGACCCAAGGATGCTTTGTCGACGGCTCAGACTCCATGAGGCAGGCAGCCCTCCTTCTCTGTCTGTACCGTGGCTGTGGGACTGGGACCAGGTTCACCAGGGCCGCAGGCATCACCTCCGTCTGGCGGTTTAATCTTGGCACCGACGAACACTCGGGGAATATAAGAGAAGACACAGAGGACGCAGGTAATGTATTTGTGGCTGCAGCAGGTGGTGAGAACTCAGCAGACTGCATGACCTGAGTCTCACCCCCAGGAATCAGACAAGGTAATTCATCAGTTAGAGATAAAGAATGAAAAAAACACTTGCCTGTTTTCCTGGGGAACGGTGGTCACTGCTGCAGCAGACTCTATTCTTCCCTCTTTCGTTGTAGCGATGATGGTGGGCCCCTCAGGAAGACAAGGAGGAGCCGCTCCCAAAGGATCGGTCATGGGCGCAGCCGGAGAAGAAACATTTGGGCTCGCAGCAGCTGAACGAAGCGCCGTAGAGGAGGGATGAGCAGCTGGGGCAGTCTGGGGTAAGGGAGCTGGCAAAACAGCTGACAAATAAGACCCGGAGGCTGAAGCTGCTGTCCTATCTCTCTGTAGTGGCGAAGAAAAAACAGCTGGCTGGGAGACGAAGGAATCTTTCTGGCAGCCCATAGCTGGATCTGAACGGGAGCCTTGCGGCGTGTTGACCCGGTGGTTCTCCTCCTTCCGCTTTGGGCTAGCCATGTCATGGGAAGGAGAAGGGTTCTGAGCCGGGCGGCGGCGTCTTCGGGCAGGAGACGAACCTATTTTCAAATCAGGAAAATGCCACTGCTGAGCGGAGACTGTAGCTAGCAGCTCGGCAAACTCTGGGTAATTGCTCAGACCAGGATGTGCCTCCACAATCCTTCAGCCATATGGTCCCCGATGAAATCAGCTGCCCACTGTTCATCCCTGCTGGGAACCCCAGCTGCCCTCCTCCTCCGGCGCGCTGGAAGACAGCTCGCTGGCGAAGCAGACACGGGGGCTGGAGCCATGGCAGGAACCTGATAATGAGGCGAGGAACGGAAGTGCTTCGCCGTCGACCCCGTCTTAGGCTTCCTGCAGGACTTCTTCTCCAACTCAGTTTATCTGCTGAAGTGCCGATAGCTCCGAAATCCTCTCTCTGCCTTCAGCATGCTCAGCAAGGTGAGGATGACGTTTAATAGCCGCCTCTGTGGTTCCCAGGTACAATAATGCATCTTGGCTATGGCCAGGAGGTCATCTATTTTCATTAGAACCTGGACAAGCTTAAAGCCCAGGCTCATCGGATACCACCTGGTAAAGGACGCCATAACCCCCCAAAAAATGCTGGCACCCGGAAAAGGGAAACATTTAGAGCCAAAAAACAAAACTCACTGTGAATGGCACCTACTGGCTGCGACCTATTGTTAATGAATGCCCCTTTCAGGGCATAAATGAGAATGAGAATGAGAATCAGATTTATTGCCATTGTTCATGTAGTACACAAACTAGGAATTTGTCTCGGTGCCATGCTGCAACATTAAAAACATGATGAGATAAAGAGATAAACTAAAAAACTAAAGGACTAAAAACGTGCAATAAGTGTAGAAAAATAAGTAATAATAATAATAATAATAATAATAGTAATAATGAGTAATACTAGTCAAGGCAGTTTTAAAAAAAAAATAGCAAGTAGCAGATAATATGGGGTACCACAGTGCAGTTGATAATGCAACAGAAAAAACAGTGATGAATGACATGAGTCTGGTTGAGCTGCTGTACATAGTGCACGAGAGTCAATAAGTCACTTAATGTTCACCAGTCTGATGGCAGAGGGGAAAAAGCTGTTCATGTGCCGGGAGGTTTTAGTCCGAATGGACCGAAGTCTTCTACCTGAGGGGAGGGGGGCAAACAGTACGTGACCAGGGTGTGAAGGATCGGCTATGATCCGGCCAGCACGCCTCCGGGTCCTGGAGATGTACAGGTCCTGGAGAGATGGGAGCTTGCAGCCGATCACCTTCTCAGCAGTGCGCACGACGCGCTGCAGCCTTAGTCTGTCCCTGGCAGTGGCTCCTGCATACCACATAGTTATGGAGGAGGTGAGGATGGACTCGATGATGGCCGTGTAGAACTGCACTAACATCTTGGTGGGTAGTTTGAGCTTCCTCAGCTGCCGCAGAAAGAACATCCTCTGCTGGGCCTTTTTGATGAGGGAGCTGATGGTTGGCTCCCATTTGAGGTCCCGGGTGATGGTGGTGCCCAAGAAGCGGAAGGAATCTGCAATGGTGATGGGAGAGCCTGTGATGGTGAGGGGGGGCAGGGGGGTTGTGACTTTCCTGAAGTCCACAATCATCTCCGCTGTCTTCAGAGCGTTCAGCTGCAGGTTGTTATGGCTGCACCAGGACACCAGCTGGGCTACCTCTTTCCTGTAGACGGACTCGTCGCCGTTGGAGATGAGCCCGATGAGGGTGGTGTCGTCCGCAAACTTAATCAGCTTAACAGACTGGTGGGAGGAGGTGCAGGAGTTGGTATAAAGGGAGAAGAGTAGGGGGGAAAGTACACAGCCCTGGGGTGATCCAATGCTGATGCTAACAGAGTCCGAGACAGACTTCCCCAGCCGCACATGCTGCCTCCGGTCCGTCAGGAAGTCGGTGATCCACCTGCAGAGGGAGTCAGGCACGTTGAGCAGGGACAGCTTGTCCTGGAGCAGATCGGGGCGGATGGTGTTGAATGCGGAGCTGAAGTCCACAAACAGAATCCTGGCATAGGTTCCCGGGGAGTCCAGGTGCTGCAGGATGGAGTGGAGGGCCAGGTTGACTGCGTCGTCCACAGACCTGTTAGCACGGTAGGCAAACTGCAGCGGGTCTAGGAGGGGAGTGGTGATGGACTTGAGGTGAGACAGGACCAGGCGCTCAAAGGACTTCATGACTACAGAGGTGAGCGCTACAGGTCTGTAGTCGTTAAGTCCAGTAATCCGTGGCTTCTTGGAGACAGGGATGATGGTGGAGGATTTGAGGCAGGTCGGCACGTGACATTGCTTAAGGGAGGTGTTAAAAATGTCTGTGAAGACAGGAGCCAGCTCTTTCGCACAGTGTCTCAGGGTGGAGGGAGACACACCGTCCGGCCCGGGGGCCTTGCGCGGGTTCAGTCTGGAGAACTGTCTGTGCACGTCCTGCTCACTGATGACAAGGGCAGGGGGGGAGGAGGAGGAGGAGGGGGGGACCACTTTTGATGAATTAGGGGCTGAGGAGGCAGTGGAGCTGGGTGGAGTGGGTGAGTTGGACACAGCTGACGAGGTGTCAAAACGGGCGTAATGTTGGGACAGTTTTTGACAAAGGGCTTTGTCATCCTGACCTTTAGAAGCCTGAGGCCGATAGTTGGTGATTTGCCTCAGTCCTCTCCACACAGAAGCCGAGTCATTAGCAGTGAACTGCTGCTGGAGTCTCTCAGAATACACAGATTTAGCTCTCCTCACCTCTCTGTTAAACCGATATTTGACCTCTCTGTAGCAGTCCCTGTCTCCACTTTTCAACGCTGCTTCCTTCTCCTTCCTGATCTGTCTGAGCTTGGCAGTGAACCAGGGCTTATCATTAGAGTATCTCACCCTGGTGCGCGATGGAAGAATGTTCTCCTCACAGAAGTTGATATATGAGTTCACAGTGTATGTGTACTCATTAAGATCATGTGTGGCTCCTTTAAACATGCCCCAGTCAGTTATTTCCATGCATGTGTTCAGTTTCTCTCCAGCTTCACTGGTCTATTTCTTCGTGGTGGTCACAACAGGTTTAGTGAGTTTCAGTCACTGTCTGTATGTGGGGATGAGGTGGACCATCACGTGATCAGATAGTCCCAGCGCAGCGCGGGGAACAGCGCGATATGCGTCCTTCACTGTAGTGTAACAGTGATCCAGTGTGTTATTTCCTCTGGTTGGACATTTAATAAACTGTTTGTAGCGGGGGAGCTCGTGACTCAGATTGCTCTGGTTAAAGTCGCCCACCATAATAACCAGGGAGTCTGGAAAAATCCGCTCCGTGTGTTGAATGTGATCCGCGAGCACGCGCTGAGCTTCGCGCGTGTCCGCGTCGGGAGGGACGTACACAGCGACGAGGATGAATGAGGCACCAAACGCCAGCAGTGAGTTTGCTTATTTATCAAAGAAAAGGAACAAAAGAACGTGCCATGAGGGGCAAAAATACAAACAATTAAACACACGACCTCGAAGGGTGATAACTGAACAAATAAAGAATCAATACAGTCACTTACATATAAATAGAGCGAGGGCGAAACCTGACGCTGAAGAGAGGGCTGGAATCAGGGTTGGGGATTCCAGCCTGAGTAGGGTGAGGTTGCAGCGAGGAATAACCCTCGCTAGCGATCTTAAATAGTACACAGAAAACACAAACTACCAACCGGTGTGGAGAAACTAATCACACACAGCTGTGACAGGTCAGGAGCAGGCTTGACAGCCAGAAGTCCTACCGCAGAGCTGTCAAAATAAAAGCACAAATAATCCCCATAATAACCAAGACAGAATATAAAGATAATAAGTGACTCCAGCATGGGACAGACCCGCGCTCAGGATCACCACAAATCTCACCTGACAACATCTGTATTAAGAGAATTTTGGTAATAAACTTGCAGCTTTTTTTGATGTGAAATATTTTACCTTTTTCCCCTCACAAAATTGCAACTCTTGCCAGTAAAAAAAAAAATATGATCGTTCACAAAAAAGTGCCTTTTTTTCTTGCAAAGTTGTGTGGATGTTTTCCCTCATTATTAAACTGTAATGTTTAAAAAAAAAAGAAAGAAAAAGATTTGTTGTATTTTGGCGTAAATGTCATTTGCTTTTTTCATAGATTTGGCATATTTTTTTCTTTGCAAATTTGATACCTCTGATGGGTAAAATTAAAGACTTCAAATAAATTGGTCACAATTTTAATAATGAAATTACAACTTTGTCATAAATTTTGATATTTTTTGCATAATCTGCTTTATTCATAAATTTTTAATAAAATTGTAGCTTTTTCTGGTAAATTTGTGATTTTTTTAGCTGATTTTATGTGACTTTTTTCTCGCATATTTGTTGTCATTTTCCCCTCAAAAAATTGCAGATTTTTCCCTAATTTTCCAGTGTTTTGGCATAAATTTTCAGCTCTTCTCATAAATTTATTACATTTTTCTTTGTCAACTTACTACCTTTCAAGGGTAAAAATGGCCACATTTTTTAACATAAATTTGTTCCATTTTTGTCAGAAAACTACAACTTTTCCTAGTACATCTGTGATCTTTCCCCCCCCAGAAATGTTGTGACTCTTCTATTGCAAATTCATGGGTATGTTTTTCCTCATAAAAAGAAACACTTTTCCCTAATTTTGTGAGATTTTTTTTGCGTAATTCCCCCCCTCATTCTTTTGCTTTTTATATTTTACTCATGAATGTGCATCCTTTCTTTATTGAAAATGTATTGCTTCTTTTCTTAGAAATTTGTGTTTTTTTTTTTTTTTTTCTCAAGGCCTCGGGGAACCATTAGCTATGGGTTAAAGAGCCACATGTGGCTCCAGAGCCACAGCTTGGAGACCTCTGTTCTAAGGAATATGGTTTTACATCCTAACTTAAATAAGCATCATTTATTGCAACATTTTCACACTGTACCTTTGTGAAACTTATAGGTAGCTTTAGATGGCTACAGGATACAGTATGTATCTCTGTGCTATGCTATTTCAGTTTAATATGAGGCTGCAGAGCAGAATAAACAACAGAGCGAGAGAACAATCATCTTCACATTTGTATTTTGAAAAGTTATTTATCTGGAATAGTTTATCTGAAGAAAACCTTTGTTACACTATCACTATGGATCATTGCTCATTTCGTGTCCACACAGCAACCTGCGTGCACCACTCCTAAATCTATCAAATATTCATTTCTAGGTAGAGTTTCCAGGAATGCTGCTTTTGCTTTTGCTACAAAAGCCTTTTACCTCAGAAGAGTAAAGCAACTGAAAACTGCCAGGTTCTACTAGCATTAGGAGAGTCTCAGCATATGCCAGTCAGTCTGAAGGGCCCCCGTCAGCAAAGACTTTTATTTAGTTCACTGTACACAGTGTATGGTCTTTTATTTAGTGGCGGATGAGCTGTCCCTTATAAGTGAAAAATAATGGCGACGTCTTTGATTTCACACAGTGTTCCTGGGCTTTTAATAAACACAAGATTTTGCAAGATTGTTTATGCTCAACTGCTCTTTTCTGTAGGATGTGCTGTTTGTTTATCCACCCTGTTTGCTGGAGTCACTGCAGATCAGGCCTTCACACAGTATACTTTGTTCCAAACAAGTCACCTTGAGTTCATTTCAGTTCAGGCCACGGCTTGCATCTTTTAGTCTGTGCAGGTGGGAGACTTTTGGAAAATTCCTCTTGTGCAATAATGTGCACTTAATGTGGGTCTTACTTCTTGAACTGCTCATAGATCCTTTAATCGAGCCAGGAAACAAAGCTGATAAACAGGCATCATCTGCTAACACTGCTTCCTATTAACCTCTACCTTTTGACCTCTGTCCCTCCAGAGAAGGCATCAGCGGCGAAGCCTCAGGAGCAGGAGGAGGAGATCGACATCGACCTGGAGGCGCCGGAGACAGAGAAGGCAGCGCTCGCCATCCAGAACCAGTTCAGGCGCTTCCAGAAGAAGAAGAAGTAGAGGGACTGACTGACATTAAAAGAAAATAAACTCCAAAAAAAAAAAAAAAAGAACAAAAAAATTCCTCAAATGTACAGAAATAGAGTAAATGGTTGAGAGTGGTTTGGGTAGGGGGGTGAGGGTGAATGAGCAGGGATTTAAATCATTCAGGATTTATCATCAAATTATGCAAAGTGTCATGAAACGCCTTTTTGCATGAGAGATTGGCTGATACTGAGGTTAAGAAAGAAGAGAGGGGCAAGAAACCGAAATGATGGCGATTTGGAATTTATAATCTAGCATGTTGAAATACTGTAATCCCCCCGTTGCCACATTAACCTTTGCAGAAGTCCCTACGTATCACCTGTGTGTCCCTTGACGCTCCCCCAAGCCCTCGTCCCTGCTTGAACTGCAGATACAACACGCAAGAAGACACAAACACCTCCCTGCTGACTGACAGAATAAGCACACATCCTTCAACACCGATGACACGAGAATGCACAAAACGAACCGAAGCACACTCTCTAGTTTCCAGATTCTTTTCCTTCTGACTCCTTAGTCGTCATCAGACTTTTTTTTTTTTTTTATTCTGTCTCTCTCTGCGAGGATGAAAATAACACCGAGGAACTGTCTCAGGTGTAAAATCACCTCTGCATCGCCTCTTGTGTATCCCCAGATATTGGATAGCCGCTGAGTCTGATTTCAGAGGTGATGGAGGTGGTGGTCATGGAAACTGGCCACTAACGTGCTCTGTTCGACATAATTTGCTGCAGGCAAGATCGATGTGTGATGGAGAGCAGGCGCATGCCTTGCTCGAATTAGTCAATATTAACCGTCGCAAACGTCACCTGTAACGATGGGCATGGTAGTGATCGCCACGCATTTATATGTCTTCATTTTCAGCAACTTTCATCTGTTAATCAGTGATACATGATGCTGTTTGGTATTGATTAGGGCTGGACAATGTGATGAAAATTAATCTAAATTTGAAATAAGTTCACCTAAAAAAATCAATGAAGGCTGCTTTATCAGACCTGTAGAGGGTGGCCAAGGTTCCAGTGATTAACAGTTTATTTTCATGTGACTAAAATATGATTTGATAGGTTCTTATTTATTTTAAGCTATTTAGCTTTTCTACATACAAGCTAAACTTTAACTGTTACAGCACCCATTATATCAAAGTTACAGTTATTCTGGCTAATGCTAATTGTTTTTTCAGAGTTAGCTTTTGCTAGTTAATGATGACAATGGGCAAAAAATTGTAACAATATTTGAGAAACCTCTTGAATTTGGTTTTAGGTCATGTTTGGCCAAAGTAAAGTTCAAATTTCTGACCCTTAAATCTGGAGTAGTTTCTAATCTAGCTGCAGCTAGCTTCTTAAGATAATGCTAGCTTAGTTTTTATTGTTATTTTCATACCACAGTTGTAGCTCACATAGATATAAAAGGGAAAACAAGGTAAAATTATATTAGGGGAAAGCTTTTCTTTCTTCAAACTATATATTATTTAAACATATTTTGCTATTTAGCTACAGAAACAAGCTTGCTAAATAAAGTAAGGATAGTTCTTTGACTTGGTATTGGTTGGCATTTCATAGGTTGTAGCAGTTCTCCAACTGGTAGGTAAAATCAAGATTAAAGGGTACATTTTTTTAACCTAAGAATATGACAGTCTATTCATACTTCAGAAGGTTTTCGAAAGCACGTAAATCCTAATATGGGTGGGGGGAAGGTGGACTGGATTTAGTCACTGCTGTCTGTGTTTACCTTCATCACCTCATCTGTGCCGCAGTATTAAATTGCTTTAGGCATTAAATGCACATTTTTAGGTGGCCATCATTGGGGTAAGGTTTAGGGTTAGGCACTAAAGTTTCTTGATTAAGGATAGGACAACTGTGAGGAAAATGTGTCAGTGTGATTTATTTATTGCGACTGTAATCCTCTGCCATGTCAGTTCATGTAATTACTTCCGTGACCACTAGAGGTCAACTAATGTCAAAAAAATATAGGGATCTTATTCCCTACAAGTTAAAAGGTGAACATACAGGGTGTTTTCTGTTGGAGGTTACTCTATTAGATTGCATAAAACATAAATATTATTTCAAATAGTTTTTGCTCTGACTTAGTTTGTTTTGATATTAATAATATGTCTCTTCTTGTATGTTTACATACTAAAAAACTACTGACAAAGGCAATACATTATCTGACACTGACCAGCTTTCTTTTTTAGTTTTGCTAAAACATAAACTCCATCCACTAAGGGAATCAAGGTGCAGTTAAATAAAACATAAATGCAACTAAATAGAAAATGGGGTAAAGTTGATGTCATTGTTATCATGGCACAGTTTACTATCTCAGTACTACACACGCTACTGTCTTTACTCAACCAAGGATATTCTGTTGGTCCATACACAATATACCAAGTCCTGCAGGTCAGAAACCAGGTCAAGTTAATGGCATGGAAAGACTACATCAGGCACTGTGTTGCATCTCCGCCGTAAGTCACATTCACAGCGTTTAAAGAGTCTGTTTGTGGTCGAGGGCTCTCATCTATTCGTGGTGTTGGATTACTCAGTGCCCCATTAGGTAACTCAAACCCCTGCATCCTTAAATAAACACTTGATAACGATTCAGAGTAGATGCCAGCCATGAACCTGAACCCTCTCACTCTTAGATCAGACACAACTGCAGCGGCTGTCCAGGGACAGAAAGGAAGATGGCAAACAAGAGAGACATAATGAGTAAAAACACTTTTATTCGTCGTCAAAGTCAAATTTGCAGCAGTGAATAACAACAACAAAAAAGCACACAGTACACATAATAGACATTTCTGATTCCTCCATGTCCCTTCCCATCTATCCCATAAATGTATGTAGCACACTGAACTGCTTCTAAAAATTCACACTTTCTCACCATTGCTGTAATAATAATAATCTCACTAATTACTTGAATTATTATTGGAATATAACCTCTTTTCTATTTTGAGGACAGGAAGTGTAGGGAAAAGACTTCAGTCAACTCCTTGATATCGCAGCGCCACTGTCTCCTCCTTTCCTAGCGGCGTTAATGAAATTCGTCGATGACATCACCTGAGTTTGTTATCAAACCTCCTCTTCTCCCCTAAGTGGATCTGACATGGTTTTCAAGTAATTACCTGGCGTACATACGTGGATTTAAATGGATTTGATTTGGAGGGCATGCTGAATGGAGACATCAAGTGCAGCCTCTGCTTGTACATAATTTGGAATTAAATTGGTTCGGGCATATCCAGTAGAATCTCATAGGATTAACAAGAAGTACAACACAGCCAAGCTTAGTGGACACTGCTGAGATTTGTCCTCCTTAATATACCTGTAAGATATTTGCCTGAAAATATTGTAGAGTAAATCCTGAAGTTGGTCAGTAGCTTGTTATTGTGACAAATGGGTTGTTAAATAATCACTATTTTGAGAGTAAATCAGACAAAATAATCTGTAAGTTTCAGTCAGTGGAGAATACCTTTTGTTAGCATATCAATATTTTAAGAATATTATCTGAAACAAGTGGGGTATATAGGTTTTTAGTTGTCTAACTATGATTCACTTTGTGCAGAAAAAAATCTAAGAGCATGAGTGCTGAATCACTATCGAGTAACACAATGTTCTCTGTCAATTACCTGTTAATTTAAATAGTTTGGGCCAGCAGAAAATATTCAGTAAGTATGAAAACAGCCAATTTCCACCAACCTGTTTCTTCTTGATATATTGTTGTTTTTTTTTTTTTTGTTTAAACTTATCCTAAAATAAAATTGTAAGGTTATTTACCTTGAAATGAAGGATACAAGCTAGCTTAAAGATTAGCCTGCTGGTGGTAACTCTCATAGAGAGCCCAAGTCCCGCCCCTCTGCTTCCACATCATGGGACCTAACTTTGGAAAAATTCTGTATTGGGTCTATGCCATCCATAGATCCATCCATCTACCACTTATCCTGGGTCTGGGTCACAGAGGGAGCAGTCTAACCAGAGAATCTCAGACTTCCCTCTCCCCAGCCACCTCCTTCAGCTACTCGGGAAGGATACCAAACCATTCCCAGGCCATCTGAGAGACACGTGTAGTCTCTCCAGCATGTCCTGGGTCTGCCCCGGGGTCTCCTCTGAGTGGGACATATCTCAAACACCTCATGTGGGAGGTATCCAGGAGGCATCTTGAGCTGAGCCAAACTAGTACTGGGATCCGCAGTTCACTGATCAGAGTCCCTCCAAGGGGAAAATGTTTGTGTTCTGTAGACTGTGTTTGCGTACACAGCAGTATTCAGAGTGGTTTTTGAGCCACTGCAGCAGCTGCGTTTCACACATGCACAATGAAAATAATCTGCCATTCACATGCCCATACTGTGGCCGGCAGCCAAGAGCAACCGAACTGATTTGAACAACTGCAATCCAAACACAAAAGAAGAGCATGGTGGCAGACGTTTTAAATGGTGGAAGCGATGGAGGTACGTGAATACAGTGACAATCAAGACAAACAGGAGCTTTTACCGTTCAGTGGCAGAGGAAGAAAACAGACAGGCAAAAAGATGAACATTTGTTCACCCAGTATTGGTGGATTGCTCAGTACTTCCCTCTGGCGGGAGTTTCCAAACACATGTGCAATTCACTGGGACATTTTTGTACTTGTACGTGCGTTCACTTTTTTGGGGCTGCATGCACTCGGTCACCGCTCACTCTCTGCACAGGGTTTGCGCACGAATGCGTCCACTGCGCTCATTCTCGTACTAACGCGTTTTTGCCACCATGAATTGAGCTTCAAGTGTACTGGGTCACCGCCGCTTCATTTGTTAAAAGGATCTGTTTGAAATATCTGTACACCGAATCCCTGTACTGCACTGGCGCTCCAACCACCTACCACTCACTGAACTAAGAGTCGGCTAAAAGGAGTGGGCAGGGCTTGTTTGCTGCACAGGCGGGTGATTTAGTAGGTGATCGATGGCTTCCAGTACAATTCCGGTAAGTGATTCAGTACAGTACGTTCACCCATGGAAACTAGGTCATTCGACCAAATCATTCGCAAACCTTACAGCACTAGACCAAACCACCTACTGGCTCCTTTCACTATGGCGGAGCAGTGGCTGTACTCTGAGCCTCTCCTGGATAACTTAACTCCTCACCCTATCTCTAAGGGTGAGTCCAGCAACCCTATGAAGAAAGCTCATTTCAGCCAATTGTATCCGTGATCTCATTCTTCCAGTCATTACCTAAAGTTCATGACCATAGGTGAGAGTAGGAATGTAGATTGAGCAGTAAATTGAAGGCTTTTGCTATAGAGCTCAGCTCCCTCTTCACCATGGCCGACCGGTACAACGTCCCAATCTCTGCAGATGCCGCTCTGATCTGTCTGTCAATCTACCGCTCCATCCTCCCCTCACTCGTGAATTTGACCCTGAGATACTTGAACTCCTCCACTTGGGGCAGGAGCTCAATTACAACCCAGAGAGGACAATCCACCCTTTTCTGGCTGAGAACCATGGACTCAGATTTGGAGATACTGATTTTCATCACAGCTGCTTCACACTCCATAGCAAACTGTCCCAGTAAGACCTGTAGGTCATTGTGACCAAAACAATAAAATGAAAAAACAAATGAAATCAGATCAGTTACCTTGTTTTGGCTCAGTTCCAATTTGATTTTGACAAGGCCAAAACCATGTAACACCATTTCTGGTTGTTCTGTTTTGGTTTTTTTTTTTTTTTTTCCCAGAAATGAAACACATTAACGAATTAAAAAACAATGCAAATATACTGTGCTGGAGCTAATCCAAAGGCTTTATGTCAGTTTCTTCTGGGCTCTTTTGAAAAAAGATGACGTTAACTCACTCGACCTTGGGTATGTAGTCTTTCATTTGACATATTTTCACAACCTTATACTTTACCAGTTAGATGACATCCTGCAACATTTTTTGATGTGGAAACTTATATTTTTAAATAGACAAACAACATACTGTATATGTAACTCATATTCGATCAAAATTACAAAATAATTTCTCCTTTGCCTATCCCTCCAATGCTGATTTTTTTCTGAAGTGAGGTCCCATGTGGAAGTATGCTCGCCATACATGTTTGATCATGTCTTACACCAAGCATGATAGTGCAGTAGTAAAACTACAACAGTATGAGAAACAGTATGCGACTTATGAAGGTGATCATTTTAGATTTTTATTATATTTTTTTATTTAATGAAAATCTAGAACAATAAACATACTTGTGTTACATAATCTGAACTTAGTTTTTAGATAAATACTCAGTTATCCCATATTTCTATGGTTGTAATGACTATAAATTTTCAGAGAAAGGATGACATTAGGGTCAAGTGAAACATGTTTAAATCTACTATAGAGAGAACTTGAATTGTTGCCTTTTCGGAGGCCAGATCTGCATAACTGAAGCTGTGTCTGGAGGCTGTAAATAGCTACCTGTCAGAATCTAAGGAAACGTAATGTTGCTTGGCAACAGACACGACACACAAGAAAGTAACACCAAGCTGGTCATTTCAGTGTGAAATGTGACTTGATAAGCCCCGTGGATTCGAAGCCGCGGGATCCCTCAGGAGGCTACACGGAGGCGACACGTGACGGAAAGGTCACAGGTTTGATCCTCACAGGAGTCACAGTCTCCGGCAGTGTCTCCTTCTTCCTCATGGAGGAAAATAAGCACCTCATATCAAAGTCGAGTTTTAAAGGGAGAGAGTGGAGTTTGATTTGAGTGAGGTCAATAAAGCCGTCAAAGCTACAGTTCCCAGTGCTGGGCAGCGAGTTTGCATGTTGTCCAATCTGAAATACAAATTAATTATGTCCACATGACTTTTGAACTACAATCAGGCAGGGGTGTCACCTTTTTTATTAGAACCTTTATTAACCTAATAACTGACTAGTTGTTAAACTGTTAAGCCATTCATGTGAATACACTTTCCTTACTTTAGCTACAGTTGTTATCACATGACAGATGCTGCTACAGCTTATATTTGGAGTGGGGCTATTGACATATTCATATCAGACTCATATCAAACGTTATCATATAGTTTTTCCAATATCCTGTGTTTTGGCTTGAAACTTATTCCCCTTTGTACATATGGCATGTAAGAACACTGGTCTTTCTGTCTTTCTTTATGCCTTTCTTTGTTAAAGCTGTGTTTCTGCGCTGCGCTTTGTTAGCCTGACCTCATTTCACTTTCCCCCCCGGAAGGCAACCAAATACGGGATTCGGCGAGCTCAGCCCGCTCGCTGTGAACGTGGGAGGATGTGTGGAATAAAAAAGCTTGTCTCACTGCTGTGATCATGAATGGAGCAAAGCTGCATATAGTTCTTCCTCCCCCAAGATGGCTTAAGTGAAGTCCCACATCCTCCTCTGCAAAACCTCCTGACGTCATGACAGGCAAAACAGTGGCCACGGCTGATGTAAATACCGTTCACACTACGGTGTCTGTGTAGTGTCTATAAATCCATGCCTGCTAACTTAATATCCCCCCGTGCTTGCATATGTTTGTCCACATCCTCTTGCTTGACACTAATATAATGTAACTGGATAGAGAGCAGCAACTGGTGCAGATATTTGGGCTCAGCTTTACAGCCTTGAAATGACATCAAAGCCATATTTTAGAGATCAGAAACAGATTTAAACCATTCTTTTTTTATGTTGTCTGTAGTGCCCGAAAGCAACAGTGAAGGAATCCAGACGATTAACTGTACTGACAAAAAAAAAAAAAAAATGTATGCTTTAAACAGCCAGAGTGATGAGGAACATAAAAGATGCCACTGTTGTCTTTGAGATGGTTGTACATCTACCAAGTGGCATTGAGGTGTTGGCTTACCCATCACAGCATGGCCAATCACTGACCACTGTCCTTTCAGGGAGGCATCAGCCAATCGGGAAGCTCTACAGGGCCCCCATTCCATCAATCACAAATATTCTTCTCGCTTCATTACTTTGTCTACCATGAGGACTGATGCTTTATTTATTAATATTTTTTTTTTTAATGTGGCTACTTATGTTGTTGTGAAGTTCTCCAACATGTTCTGTTGTGTTTCTGATGTGAAGGCATGTACAATCCATATTTGTATGTTATAGACTACGAAATCCTCTGTATTTTGACATTTCAATCTATTGAGTGTTGTTGGACTTTTAGAAGTGGCACCTGACGTGAGGATGCACAAGAACATTCCCTCTATTATGTTTTTGGCATTAAATAAAATTTGCTGCATATCGCTTTGAACTCAGTCCATGTGTTTGTTTCAATTTTTGTCAATGATCAGACATCAAATTACACTTTTTGGCTCAATTCATCAAGCGCAAACCATTTCTTCACTTATTCTGTGAATTTATCTCAGTTACTCGAAGGAGACGTTTGTGACCCGGATCCTTCAGGGGAGGCTAGCGGTGCCATGAATCCACCCCTGAAGCTGGTTTCAATCTGGTTCCCCTCTGGGTGCTGTTCCAGTTCAGAGGCTCACGGATGACACTACAGAACATGCATCACTCATTACAGAAACTGGAATTTAGGAATTTAGAGCACTCAATTATGCACAGGATAAATAGGACAGCTTGTCTTTCCAAATCCCCTTGACACAAATTATATAAATTATACAGTATATCAAAACAGGCATGTATTAGATATAATACACAACAAGTAAATAGCCATTTGATATGAATATGCTTCTACAGAAATGAGAAGTATTGTGAACAGGATTTGCTCATTTATGTTTTGGTGCAGCAGCACAATAATGTTTGTGATGATTAATCTTCAGTTGTTACAACAAACTACAACAAACTGGCGCTCATTTATAAAAGTGCCTAAAAATCGGCAGAATTGTCTGTAGGACAAGGTCCACGTGTGATTTGTGAACCATGCATATTTGATAAAAAAAATTATGATCAGATGTTGATAAATCTCACTATTGAAAGCAATTTTCATTTGAATGTCATACCCCTATATATTAATGGTTTACCCTCAGCATTTATGACATGGCAGAAGATAAGATGGCAAAAACGGGAAGCTTCTCTGAAGTGGAAAACGGCAATATTATTAGAGAAGTAAATAATAATAATGTTGTCTGGAAGCCTCAAAAGTGGCAAAAAGCAGGAGAGCCATGTCATGAAGGTCGTTGGTGTAGCCAGCTGAACTCTACCTGCAGTTGATATAAATTTTTACAGCCATGATGTAAATTGTGCATAGGGCTGCAACTAACAATTATTTTGGTAGTCGACTAATCTAATGGCTATTTTTTCGATTACTCAACTAATTGCGATTATTTCTGTCATGTCCACCAGCTCAGGTTCCTGTTGGCACAGCTCCTGCTCGGAGCTCTAGGTGATGTTTTAACTCACCTGTTTAAGCCTGCACACCTGTGAAAATCACTTTGTTGTCAGTTTCTGCCTTAATATAATGTAGCCTATTATAAAAAGTATAACAATAATGGCTCATCAAACATGAGTTGGAAACTTGAACTTGACAGTTTAATTAGAAGTGTTTGTAGCAACACAATTAAATAATAGATATTAAAGTGTAAAAACTCAAATAGTAGCTCTGCTGCTCCATAAAGGCTGTTGTAACTGCATGTTAAAAACAAACTAGAGTAACATTCAACTACACTGAAGTAAAAAAAAGAAAATAACAAGCTAGTCCATCCTGTTTGAAACCTTGCTGGGTCTAGAAGTTTAAAAGTTTAATTAGACTTCAAATGAAAATTAAAAGAATGTCTCGTTCTGCCCTCCGAGCAGATGAGAATTTGAAGGTGGAACCTATGAGCGCAGGCAGGAGTATGGCGCAGGAAATAATAATTTATTAACAAAAACTCAAAAGAACAAACAAATGACAGTGTGGGGGCTGATAAACAATGCAAGAGTTAACCAGGCAAAATAACTCACAGATAAATCACTGAGGAACACGAGGAGCACAGATAATCACAGGAATGAATGAAGACAAGGCCAAACAGAACACAAACACAAACTGACATAAATAGGGGAACTGATAATTGCAAATGTGAGACAGTTGGGCAAACAATCAAGGGCTGAACAGAGCACACATAAGGGAGAGTGGCTATGGGTATGGAAAACATGAGGAGCAGGAAAAACAGGTAACAGATACACACACAGATCCAGGACCAAACAAGGGATGACACAGAAGATAAAGACAGCAGACCCAGGCTGACACAGATGGCAAATAATGCAAATAATAATCATAAATAATCACAGAGAGAACAATGAATAAACAAAAGGCATGCTAGACAGGACATAACCCCCTCTTTAAGGGGTGAATCCAGACACCCCTAAAAAATGATGGGAACACCAAGAAGGCGGGAGGAGGGGGACAGGGCATGGTGGAAAAAACAAGAACATAAACAAGGGCAAAAACATCCATCAGGTGGTCAGCCAAAGTCCCACGATCACCAGTAGGAGGAACATGACGTATCTGGTGGCCTGCCAAAGTCCAAGGGCCACCAGACAGATGTACAGATGTGGACAAAATTGTTGGTACCCCTCTGTTAATGAAAGAAAAACCCACAATAGTCACAGAAATAACTTGAATCTGACAAAAGTGGTAATAAATAAAAATGCTATGAAAATTAACCATTCGAAAATCAGACAATGCTTTTGAATTGTGGTTCAACAGAATTATTTTAAAAAACAAACTCATGAAACAGGCCTGGACAAAAATGATGGTGCCCTTAACATAATATTTTGTTGCACAACCTTTAGAGGCAATCACTGCAATCAAACGATTTCTGTAACTATCAATGAGACTTCTGCACCTCTCAGCAGGTATTTTGGCCCACTGCTCATGAGCAAACTGCTCCAGTTGTCTCAGGTTTGAAGGGTGCCTTCTCCAGATGGCATATTTCGGCTCCTTCCACAGATGTTCAATAGGATTTAGATCAGGGCTCATAGAAGGACACTTTAGAATAGTCCAATGTTTTGCTCTTAGCCATTCTTGGGTCTTTTTAGCTGTGTTTTGGGTCATTATTCTGTTGCAAGACTCATGACCTGCGACTGAGACCAAGCTGTCTGACACTGGGCAGCACATTTCTCTCTAGAATACCTTGATAGTCTTGAGATTTCATTATACCCTGCACAGATTCAAGACACCCTGTGCCAGATGCAGCAAAGCAGCCCCACAACATAACAGGATCTCCTCCATGTTTCACATTAGGGACAGTGTTCTTTTCTTGGTATGCTTCATTTTTGCGTCTGTGAACATAGAGCTGATGTGCCTTGCCAAAAAGTTCCAGTTTGTCTCGTCTGTCCATAGGACATTCTCCCAGAAGCTTTGTGGCTTGTCAACATGCAGTTTGGCAAATTCTAGTCTTGCTTTTTTATGATTTGTTTTCAACAGTGGTGTCCTCCTTGGTCATCTCCCATGAAGTCCACTTTGGCTCAAACAATGACAGATGGTGCGATCTGATACTGATGCACCTTGACCTTGGAGTTCACCATGAATGTGTTTAGAGGTTGTTCTGGGCTCTTTTGTTACCATTCGTATGATCCGTCTCCTCCTGCGGCCATGTCCAGGGAGGTTGGCTACAGTCCTGTGGATCTTAAATTTCTGAATAATATGTGCAACTGTAGTCACAGGAACATCAAGCTGCTTGGAGATGGTCTTATAGCCTTTACCTTTAACATGCTTGTCTATAATTTTCTTTCTAATCTCCTGAGACAACTCTCTCCTTTGCTTCCTCTGGTCCATGTTTAGTGTGGTACACACCATGTCAACAAACAGCACAGCGACTACTTGTCACCCTTTAAATAGGCCGACTGTCTGATTACAAGTTTGTTGGCACCTGTGACGTTAATTAGAGGACACATCTTGGTTGAACATGTCCCTATGGTCACATTATTTTCAATCTTTTCTAGGGGTACCATCATTTTTGTCCAGGCCTGTTTCATGAGTTTGCTTTTTTTAAATAATTCTGTAGAACCACAATTCAAAAGCATTGTCTGATTTTCATTGGTTAATTTTCATAGAATTTTATATTTATTACCACTTTTGTCAGATTCAAGTTATTTCTGTTACCATTGTGAGTTTTTCTTTCATTAACAGAGGGGTACCAACAATTTTGTCCACGTCTGTATATGGCAGGTCAAGTGTCCTACCAAAGTCCAAGGGCTACCAGTTCATGGGAGCTAACATGGAAGCTCTTTGCTCAGGATATAATGATAACATGGGAACATTAAACTCAGGAGATAATGCTAGCACAGAGACTTTAACCTCGGGAGGTGCCAACATGGAACCTTGATCCACAGGAGGTGATAACATGGAAATCTTGCACTCAGAAGATGACATGGAAATCTTAAACTCAGGAGATAACATAGAAGTCTTTTGCTCTGGAGATGACACAGAAATCTTAAACTCAGAAGATAATGTCAACCTGGGACCTTTAAACTCAGGAAACCCTGATAACATAGGACTCCTGAGTTTAATTTGTTGAGGGGACCATAAAGGAGCTCCTTGCTCCGGAGACAACAACATAGAATCTATGAGCTCAGTAGATGGTAACAGTGGAGCTTTTTGTACAGAAAATAACATAGAAGTCTCTTGCTCTAGAGGTAGGAACAGAGGAGTCTTTTGCTCTACAGACAGTACCTGAGAGACCTTCGGTGCAGGGGCTAACAGCGACTGGGGACCGCTGGCTACACTGGGAGACAAGTGGGGAGCACTGACCACACTGGGAGATGACTGGGGAGTGCTGACCACACTTGGAAACGACTGGGAAGCACTGATCATGAAGAGAAATTGCTGCTGGGAAGCGTCAACCACAGAGATTGCAGGAGCAGCGGCGTGCACCTCAGGAGCTGCTGGAGCAGCAGCGGGCACCTCAGGGGCTGCTGGAGCAGCAGCGGGCACCTCAGGGGCTGCTGGAGCTGCCATTGAAGGGTGATCCTCCATCCCTGATGCAGCCACCTCGAATGAAGGGGAGGAAACACAAATGGGTGTCAGGTCCACACTCACCATCACCAGTAGCTAGCCAAGTCTTAACTAATACAGATGTTATAAAAATGAAGAAAAGAACTTACTTGAGCTCCTGGTCCACTGCTGCTGGGGTGACCACCTCAGGGGAAACTGCAGGGTTGATGGCCTCTGGGAAATACTGTCTCTGGGGAGCGTTAACCACAGTGAGAAGCTGCTGCTGGGAGACATTGACCATGGAGAGAAGCTGATGCTGAGGAATGTCAACCACGGAGAATGCTGGAGCTAAGGAGTGCATCACATGGGCAGCTGAAGCAGAGTCATGCACCCCGGAGACTGCCAGAGCTGCTGCGTGCACCTCAGGGGAGCTGAAACAGGGGTGTGCACTTCTGGGACAATTGGAGCAGGCTCGTGTACCTCGAAGATTGCTGAAGCTGCTGCATGCATCTCAAGGGAAACTGAAGCAGGGGTGTGCACCTCAGAGACAGCTGGAGCAGACTTGTGCACCTCAAAGACTGCCGGAGCTGTGGCATGCACCGCAGGGAAAAACAGGGAGATCAGGGTGGGTGGCAGTATCAACACAGTGGTGATAGCAGAAGCAGAAGGTGGTGGCTCAGAAGCAGAAGTGGGCTGCTGCTGAGACCCCTCACCCAAAACAAGACAAGACATTTCATTAGGTGGTAAAGGAAAATGAGCATGTACTTGCCGGTTCCGCTGCTCTGCTGTCACTGATGGAGATGAGTCCAGAGTGGAGGCGGTGACTGTTGATGGGGCAGCGGGCAAGGGCACCCCTGCAGCAGATGAGAGAGCCAGCACTGCAGATGGAGGATGATGAGGACCTGGTACTACAGCTGCCATGGGAACCGGCGTTGTGGAAACTGGCATTGCAGCTGTCATGGGAGCTGGCGCTACAACTGTCACGTGAGCCAGTGTTACAGCTGTCACAGGAACCAGCATAGGCGGTAAACTCTCCTCCAATGCGTGTGGTGACTGTGGGGCTGGTGAGAGTTCTGGGGTTGGGGGGTGCGGTGCCAACTCTGGAAAAGTCCAGCAGATGTGGCTGCAGGCAGTGGCGAGCAGCTTTTTCACCTCAGGGCAGCCCTTCAGGCTAGGGAACTTCTCCACCACCTTCATCATGACCTCTAGGCTTGTTAGAGCCTTGAGACAAGAGACTGGAATGTCCAAACTGCCCACTGCTCTTTCGCTTCAAGACCACTGGCCGCCGGTGTTCTGCCATTTTACCACACTTTATCAGAATACCATACTCTTATGGCAAACCGATAGATATAGCTATCAGTTTAGCATACTTTGTCAGAATCAGTTGCACTGCATATGGCACTAACATTACACAACTGTTTACCTTCCATCAGTTGGGCCACGGTATGCTTTAACAACAGAAATATGCAGTATATAATATATATAAATACAGTTAGCCCCAGAAATATTTGGACACTGACACAATCTTCATGATTTGGGCTCTGCATGCCACCACATTGGATTTGAAGTGAAACAACTACAACGGAATTAAAGTGCAGACTTTAAGGTTTAATTCAATGGGTTGAACAAAAATATATGATTAAACATGTAGGAATTGTAGCTATTTTTATACAAACGCTCCTCATTTCAGGGGCTCAAAAGTAATTGGACAAATAAACATAACCCTAAGTAAAATGTTACTTTTCAATATTTTGTTGAGAATCCTTTGCAGGCAATAACTGCCTGAAGTCTGGAACCCATGGACATCACCAAACGCTGGGTTTCCTCCTTTGCGATGCTTTGCCAGGCCTTTACTGCAGCTGTCTTCAGTTGTTGCTTGTTTGTGGGTCTTTCTGCTTTAAGTTTTGTCTTGAGCAAGTGAAATGCATGCTCGATTGGGTTGAGATCTGGTGATTGACTCAGCCATTGCAGAATATTCCACTTCATTGCTTTAAAAAACTCCTGGGTTGCTTTTGCAGTATGTTTTGGATCATTGGTGAAATGCCGTCCAATCAACTTTGCTGCATTTGGCTGAATCTGAGCAGAAAGTATATCCCTATACACTTCAGAGTTCATCCGGCTGCTTCTGTCTTTTGTCACATCATCAACTAGAAAAGCACTCGGAGAGCGCAGACCTCCGCCAAGCGCTACAGTTCCCCCCATACAGTGTTTGTGTGTACGTTTTTTGATTCCTTGACCATGAAAAGATATGACTAGCAATTGGATTGACAATGATAGGATTATTGGTTGAGTAGTTATTCACGAAAATGACATTTTCCGTAATGGCGGCCACAGTTCCCCCCAAACAATGTTTGTGTGTACGTTTTCAGATTCCTTGACCACGTAAACATATGACTAGCAATTGGATTGACAATGATAGGATTAGTGGTTTAGTAGTTATTCACGAAAATGGCATTTTCCGTAATGGCGGTTTTCTTCTGGACGGTGATCCGGATCACCACCAAAATTTAATCAGTTCTTCCTTGTACCATTTCCAACAAGGCCTGAAAGTTTCATCGAAATCCTTCCAAAACTTTTTGAGTTATCTTGCTAACCAACTGACAGACAAACAGACAAACAAACAGACAGACAGACAAACCCTGGCAAAAACATTACCTCCTTGGTGGAGGTAATAAACACAAGTGACCCAGTGCCATTGGAAGCCATGCATGCCCATGCCATCACACTGCCTCCACCATGTTTTACAGAAGATGTAGTGCTTTGGATCATGAGCTGTTCCAATTCTTCTCCAAACTTTCTTCTTCCCATCGTTCTGGTACAGGTTGATCTTAGTCTCATCTGTCCAAAGAATGCTGTTCCAGAACTGGGCTGGCTTCTTCAGGTGTTTTTTTTTTTGCAAAGTCAATTCTGGCCTTTCTATTTTTGAGGCTGATTCATGGTTTGCACGTTGTGGTGAATCCTTTGTATTTACTCTCATGAAGTCTTCTCTTTATGGTAGACTTAGATACTGATACACCTACTTCCTGGAGAGTGTTCTTCAATTGAGTGGATGTTGTGAAGGGGTTGTTCTTCACAGGAAAGGATTCTGTGATCATCCACCACTGTTGTCTTCCGTGGACATCCAGGCCTTTATGAGTTTCCAGGCTCACCAGTGCACTCTTTTTTTTCCTCAGAATGTACCAAACTGTTGATTTGGCCACTCCTAACATTTCTGCTATCTCTCTGATGGATTTCTTTTTTTTTTTCAGCCTCAGGATGGTCTGTTTCACCTCCATTGAGAGCTCCTTTGACCGCATGTTGTGTGTTCACAGCAACAGCTTCCAAATGCAAACGCCACACCTGGAATCAACTCCAGACCTTTTAACTGCTTAATTGATGACAGGTTAACGAGAGAAGAGCCCATGCAGCCTTGCTATTTTTTTGCAGCCTTCTGAGTTAATTGTCCAATTACTTTTGGTCCCTTGAAGAAGAGGCGGCTACGTATTAAAGAGCTGTAATTCCTAAACCCTTGCTCCAATTTGGATGTGAATACTCTCAAATTACAGCTGAGAGTCTGCACTTTAAGCCCATATTGATTATATAATTGTATCCTGAATATGTTTTCGTAAACAGCTAAAATAACAAAACTTGTGCCCCTGTCCAAATATTTCTGGGCCTAAATGTAGACACACAGTGAAAACACGCCACATTTTTGGATCAGCCAGTCACGATGTAGTACCATCAGCTGTTTCCATCAGCTGTATCATATGCTGAAATTGTTAGCGGAAGCTTGTTTCCTGTTACTACGCATGCACACGCATGCCTCTCATGCATAGTAACCCAGGGTATGGCCATTCTGATAAGTATGGTAAAATGTCAGAACACCAACCTGCTTGCTGGGTCTTGGTTGTTGGCCTCGTATTGTCATGTTCTGCCCTCCAGACAGATGAGGGTTTGGAAGTAAGACCCATGAGCGCAGGCAGGAGAATAGTTCCCAAAATAATAACTGATTAACAAAAAACTCAAAAGAACAAACAAATGACAGCACGGGGGCTGACAAACAATGCAAGAGATAACCAGGCAAAATAACTCACAGATAATCACTGGGAAACACTAAGAGCACAGGGAATCACAGGAATGAATGAAGACGAGGTCAGACAGAACACAAACTGGCATAAACAGGGGAGCTGATAATTGCAAACATGAGACAGCTGGGCAAACAATCAAGGGATGAACAGAGCACACATGAGGGAGAGTGGCTATGGATAAGGAAAACATAAGGAGCAGGAACAATAGGCAACAGATACACACACAGATCCAGGACCAAAGAGGGGATGCCATAGAAGACAAAGAGAGAGGACAAGGAGGACACAGAGGGCAAATAATGCAAATAATAATCATAAATTATCACAGAGAACAATGAATGAACAGAAGGTGTGGGCAAGATCATGCCCAGATATGACACAAAATTTTTTCCAATCTAAAATTAAAAAAAAACCACTTTAAATATCGACAATAATAGAGAATATGAAAAAGAGTAAGTTGCTCATGTAAATCACCCATTTACTGCAGTTAACATATAGCTAGCATAACGGAAGCAGCTCAGCTGTCAGCAACCATTGTAAGAGAGATTACTGTCTGACAGCAGGTAATCTTTTTAAACGGCACACACTAACAGTGTGGTCAGTTTTCTAAAGCTGAGAGTCGCTCATTGAAAATAAGAAGCACTAATGTTACTTTCTAACCTTACCAGTGCAAGCCGCTGACAGGTGGCCGGAGACAGAAAAATGAAGAGGAGGAAGGAATGGATGCATTGCTGTAGTCCAGCTGTGATATGACAAAACTGCTTTACAGTCTACATTTAACTTGTTTCATTTATTAATTTTCTGTAAAATCCTCCCATACTTTGGAAATTTTTGGCCTTCTCCGTGATTTTCTGTCCGTGTCGCCATGATGCGTTCCTCTTCTTGAACAGTTAAACTGAACATTTCTGTGGCATGCATATAAACTTTAAAATTAAACAATTTGTCGACAATATAAAACTGCATCGACAAATTTTTACGATCAATGTTATTGACAACGTCAACTAATCATTTCAACCCTAACTGTGCAGTATAGGTTTAATGTTTTTCAACTGGGGTTGAAAAATGCTAAGCAAATTGCACACCCATGCATTTGCACTGGCAAATTATTTGCAATATGTTGGACCAATTGAGAAGTGTAATTAGACAATTTCTCACAGAACCCTGAACTTTCTGGAGAACCCTGGTTGAAAAACACAGGAAATCAAGATTCTTTATGTTGAGGTAAAAAAGTGGTCAAGACTGAGTTAATTATAGGTATAAGTGGGGATACGTAACTGAATAAAGTGTTTGACAGAATAGAATAGAATAGATTAGAATAGGCTTTTATCGTCATTGTACAGTTGTACAGTACAATGAAATTTAAATGTTGTTTGCCTTGACTTTTTAACAGCAAACTTGTCAAGCATAATAATTTAATAGTTGCATTTTAGAAGCATAGGATGAAGTCCTGTCTCCATCACAGCTCCAACTGTGATTTCTGCACTTTTGGTTTACATACTGTATCTGGCTACAGAGAATGGCAGAGTGCAAAATAATGTCCCACACTTTCTCTGGCATGTATAGTAGAATTCCTCTGCTGCTCAGAGGCAGAGTCCCACCACACTGTAGCCTGTGCACTTCTGTGTGAGCAGAATCTGATAATCCATGTGGAATAACTATTGTTACTTACAGTAAGCATGAAACACCAAACTTAGCTAAAGAAATACCTCTTTGGAATACTAATTTAACACGTAGTCAAATAGGAGATAACTGCTGCACCCCAAGTCCATTCTGACTTGAACTCCTGTGTACAGGAGCTGAGAACTGTTGTAGGATTACAACGTATCCTGCAATCAAGTCTAGGTTGACAGATCGCAATCTTTGTGTTTAAATCATCATACAACCAGTTTTCTGTCTTATGGATGTTTGATAAATGAAAGCTAATAAAACTAAACTTTAAACTTGATGTGTACATCACAATAGCACAAATGTAAACAGCTCTGGTGATTAGTCCGAAGAGTGACCAGTGTTCAAAAGTGACTGAAATTTGCCTTCTACACACGTGGACAAAATTGTTGGTACCCCTCTGTTAATGAAAGAAAAACTCACAATGGTAACAGAAATAACTTGAATCTGACAAAATAAATAAAAATTCTATGAAAATTAACCAATGAAAATCAGACAATGCTTTTGAATTGTGGTTCAACAGAATTACTTTAAAAAACAAACTCATGAAACAGGCCTGGAAAAAATGATGGTACCCCTAGAAAAGATTGAAAATAATGTGACCATAGGGACATGTTCAACCAAGATGTGTCCTCTAATTAACATCACAGGTGTCTACAAACTTGTAATCAGTCAGTCGGCCTATTTAAAGGGTAACAAGTAGTCACTGTGCTGTTTAGTGACATGGTGTTTACCACACTAAACATGGACCAGAGGAAGCAAAGGAGAGAGTTGTCTCAGGAGATCAGAAAGAAAATTATAGACAGGCATCTCCAAGCAGCTTGATGTTCCTGTGACTACAGTTGCACATATTATTCAAAAAATTTAAGATCCACGGGACTGTAGCCAACCTCCCTGGACGTGGCCGCAGGAGGAAACTTGATGAAAAATGGAAGAGACGGATAATACGAATGGTAACAAAAGAGCCCAGAACAACCTCTAAACACATTCATGGTGAACTCCAAGGTCAAGGTAGATCAGTGTCAGATCGCACCATCTGTCGTTGTTTGAGCCAAAGTGGACTTCATGGGAGACGACCAAGGAGGACACCACTGTTGAAAACAAATCATAAAAAAGCCAGACTAGAATTTGCCAAACTGCATGTTGACAAGCCACAAAGCTTCTGGGAGAATGTCCTATGGACAGACGAGACAAAACTGGAACTTTTTGGCAAGGCACATCAGCTCTATGTTCACAGACGCAAAAATGAAGCATACTAAGAAAAGAACACTGTCCCTACTGTGAAACATGGAGGAGGTTCGGTTATGTTCTGGGGCTGCTTTGCTGCATCTGGCACAGGGTGTCTTGATTCTGTGCAGGGTACAATGAAATCTCAAGACTATCAAGGTATTCTAGAGAGAAATGTGCTGCCCAGTGTCAGACAGCTTGGTCTCAGTCACAGGTCATGGGTCTTGCAACAGGATAATGACCCAAAACACACAGCTAAAAACACCCAAGAATGGCTAAGAGCAAAACACTGGACTATTCTAAAGTGGCCTTCTATGAGCCCTGATCTGAATCCTATTGAACATCTGTGGAAGGAGCTGAAACATGCCGTCTGGAGAAGGCACCTTTCAAACCTGAGACAACTGGAATAGTTTGCTCATGAGGAGTGGGCCAAAATACCTGCTGAGAGGTGCAGAAGTCTCATTGACAGTTACAGAAATCGTTTGATTGCAGTGATTGTCTCAAAAGGTTGTGCAACAAAATATTAAGTTAAGGGTACCATCATTTTTGTCCAGGCCTGTTTCATGAGTTTGTTTTTTTTTAAATAATTCTGTTGAACCAGAATTCAAAAGCATTGTCTGATTTTCATTGGTTAATTTTCATATAATTTTTATTTATTACCACTTTTGTCAGATTTAAGTTATTTCTGTGACCATTGTGGGTTTTTCTTTCATTAACAGAGGGGTACCAACAATTTTGTCCACGGCGGTATATAACCTATTGGTTCCATCCATCTAACCACCTTTTACTATTTATCCGGGGGTTCCAGATCACAGGCGCAGCAGTCCAAGCAGAGCAGCACAGACTGCGGCCCAGTTCACATAGCGCCATGATCCCTCCTGCAGTTGGTGAGCCCACTGGAGGGCGGACCCATGTGGCTCCTTTGGGTACACTGGATCCTTGTTGTAACTTTTTTTCATGGGGATCTAATGTAATTTGATCTGGCCCTTCAATCGGGACTAATTTGTCTTGGGATACCCTACCAAGGGCAAATTGCCCACAGCAACATAGCTCCTGGAATCATCAGGGCAGGCAAACCCCTCCACCATGATGAGATGGGACTCCAAGGAGGGGTAGCCTTTTGGTTAAAATGCAAATAACAAACTGAACTTTCCCAGTGAAAACATCTAAAATACAATCTTACAGCTACGATAGGTACCTCTACCTGTTTATCTGGGCAGGTACACTCACTGTGCATTCATTGCACCTGTGTTTACTGGATCTGTGGTTTCTTCACAATCCATTCTGGTATAGGGGCTTGCAACAATTCTTTCTCAACTCAGATGTTTTCAAAAACTCTTTTTTTATTTTCACCATTGTGTTTTCAAGATATCAGAGACAGTTTACTGCCAAGCTACCATGTTGGATAATCCGGAAATGTACAAACAGCCTGCCCATGAGAGTAAAGTGTCATCCCACCAGAAAGAACTGCATTTGTGTGGCTGTAGGACACTAGCTTTATCTTTTCTTTTGCGAATGCATTGCCTACTGGAGCTTTACACTCTATAAACATGCAGCATCTTTAAAATAGTGTTGCCCTTCAGTACTTTTGACATCCTTGACAATTCCATGCTACTTTTTTGCTTGCTGAAAAGAAAAAATATATTAACAATGCAATGCCCTACAGCAAGTAATGCTATTACCAATCACTGGACTGCAAACACATTGGCTATACCATGAAGCCACAAACATGGTAATGGTTAAAATGCAAAACTAAACTCAAGGCTTCAAAAGCAAGAGCCCATAATGCCACTGATGTCATGGTGGCTGCATCTTTTCTATATGGTCTTTGGACCTGACAAAGGATTATGCAGCTTAGATTACTCAAGAAGTCATCGAGTTTCTTCAGTGAAAGGGCAGGGAGAAAAGAGGAACGAGTGGTTGAGGGGACAGGAACAAAGGTAAGCTTCCACCCACATAAACTGAGGAAGTGATTCCAAATGCATCCACAAAAACAAAACTTTTTAGATAAGTTTCACAGATGCGGAATAAAGAAAAGAAAACCATTCCTCCTTTGCTAGACATTCCACAGCTTCAGCTTACAGTATATAGCATTGTTTAGTCTGGTAATGCACCACCCAGCTCAAGAACAGAAAATCCTACAGCTAAAAAGCATCTTTGTTCAATACTCCTATTTTTAGACTCCATAATTTAAAGCTTGGCTCATGTTTATTGAGCCTCATAATCTTTAGCCTCAAAATGCCTCATGCAATCACAAGATGCACCGCATGCCTTTTGGCTTCTATGGTTTTCAGCATTTTTATTAAGACATACTGTATATGGAGAATACATCAAATTGCTCAAGATGATGAGATGCAAGATCAAATCAGACGGCATCAGATGAGATCAGATCCCATCCGAGTGGAGAGGAGATAATGCTGCTGTCAACCGCCGCGCTGTGCTTGGCTGTTTAAGCTGAATATGGTTTTAAGGAAATCCTTCATTGGCCCAAATGCCATGTGCTCTCATGTCTCAGCTACACTGAGTCATCAAAGGGGACAAAAGCCACACGATGCATGAAAAGGTATTACCTGATACGGGTGTGATACAGCTATTACGGTGAAAGAACTCACTGGAGGAGATTCACTTTCCCAATCCAGGAGGGGCACACACACACACACACACACACACACACACACACACACACACATTTGCACGTGCACACACACACATGGACCGAGACAGAGAAAAATGTGAAGCAGCAGCTAAGATCTGAAGGAGCAGAGGGGCTCACAAATTGAGTGCTGCATGTGAATGAAGCGCCGCAGTGTTGAAGCTGTTTATCAGCTGCATGTGTCGGGCTGTTGAAGCGGCACAAAATACGAGTCACATATGAAATAAAAACTCAGCGCAGCCCCAGTTATAGGTTTTATTGAGCTGCCTCACATAAATGCATGTTTATGGATGTCCGTCTTTGTCCCCAGAAAGCCTTTACTGCAAAGAAGAGGATGCATTTTAACAATTACACAAACTGCAGTATATTTAAATAAAATTTCAAATACACAAAAATGTGTCTGAGCTTTTTTTGACCAATGACAACCCAGTCTGTTTATGTGTAATGTTACAATTAAGCAATATTATATGAGAGGGAGGTATCAATTAATTATAACTGCGGCGATTTGGTCATAAGCCCAACCCAAAGCAGGCCAAAGAGATCACCACAGTTATGTACTCATGATACTGCACAACCTGGAGAATAACATTGCTTTTACGCAACAGTTCCACAGGACAAAATAATATGATTTTTGTTTGTTTAACCAATTATTTTGCTCCACCAAGAAAAATAGTCCCCTCTGAATATACCCAGTCAACTGTTGCTCAGCACCTCAATGAGCGTAATACAGAGAGGAATAGGCCTATTGTAATTTTATACACATGTAACCAAATTCACTATTGTCCAGTACAGATGTCAGTACATACCAGACACCTGCTGAGTAGGGTTTATTAGCCCAAGTGACTCACGAAGGTGACTAGTTAACGATTTAGCTTTAACGCATTTCCATGTTAGTTTCCGTGCATTTCACTCCCTTTGTCTTGGCATTTTCAGGTGAAACAAAGAGTCCATTACCACAAAGTTACTATGGTTGGCTATTTTAGGCAATAAATCCAACTCTGGCTTGTCTATTTTTTAATTTTTTATTTACGTTTATTTTTTTCTGATTTTTTTTTAGGAATGTCTCTTTTCACATGGTGCAACACTGTGGAAATTAAGGTATCCAACACACTATTGCAGTTCTCACATACAGTATTATAAGCCATTGATATTAACTATAATTTAAAGATTATTGAAATGTAACGGAAGTGGAGTGATACATAGTGTAATTGATTAAATGTCCGAGTGCAATTATCAGGGAATATAGTAACACCTGGAATCCCTACTGTCCAATCAAATTGCTCAGTTGTAACAAACTGTTGTATAATTTATAATAAATAATGTTCACTCTTCGGCCAACGTTTTATCATATCAAAACAAAGTTTAATATTTTGCATTTCATTTTAAAGAGTCAAATAAAACATGCGATAGGTAGGTAGTGGTTAGTACAACTTAGTGCTTTCAGTCAGTCTGTCCACCCACTCTGCTTTCTAAGGGCATTAAAACATGTTAGAACATTCTGATAGTTGCTAAACTCACATGCTTGCACACCCTTTGAACAATGGTGATGGGCACTTTAAAGTGTTCAACAAACTTTCCGTGACCTGTACACTCAACAAATATCACATGCAGGTTAAAACAAACACCTCTGGTAATAGGAGTATCATGCGGCCTCAAATTTCAGTTTATCCCATGAATTAACTATGACAACTGCTCGAATCTGATCTCCAGTTTACAGAATGCTTCACCACTCTGACCTTCAGGGGCCATCCCTCATAATGACAAACGGGAAAAAATAGCAGGAAACATACAAAATAGCTTTCAGCTGTAATTGTGTTTCTTTGGAGATTATGAGACTGGCCAAAAGAGATTTTTCATCAAAAAAATATATAAATTCCTAAAATAACACAAGCACATAGGTTTTTCTGATTAACCCTGCAGCTGAACTATGTAGATTGGACTTTCTTAATTTTTAGTCATTATATTTTTATATATTTACACCCCCTCATTTAGCTAATGTAACTCTGGTATTTTGAACACAGCATGTCACAGGCATTTCATACCTGTTGGAACTGTGTCAGCATATGAAAAAAAGTGCATAATATGTCCCCCTCAAAGGTACTACTCTCAGGTTTTCATAGTGTAATGCCCCTAGCGTTTCAAGTGGCACTGCAGCAGTTGCACTGGCTTTCCTCATAGCTACAACACCTAACTAACTAACTAACTAACTAACCTGCACTTATATAGCGCTTTTCTAGTCACAAAGACCACTCAAAGCGCTTTCATTAATACTAACCCTCTATTCTAAGGGCCTATAGGAAACAGATATCTAGGGACAATTTAGAACAGCCAATTAACCTAACATGCATGTTTTTGGCATGTGGGAGGAAACTGGAGAAATCCCGGAGTAAACCCACGCAACACGGGGAGAACATGCAAACTCCACACAGATCACTGTTGGTCGGGGGCTGGGATCGATCCCACGATCACCACAATCCCCCGGCCAAGGGTAAACTGTGCTGCCGCAGTGCTAACCACTGCGCCACCGTGCAGCCCACCGATGCTACCTACCCCTGGGATGGTAGCATCAACAGTCAGCAATGACTTTTCTTTGCACTATAGCAGTAATTCCTGTTCAGTCGTTTTCAGCAAGCAGGTGGGAGAACTTACAACCTCAACTACAAACAATAAAATGGGACAAGGTTAAGGTTAGTGAAAGAAGAAGGATAAACCTCTTACATATTAAAAGTCTCGCCAATATTGTGCCTCTCTTCTTCTGCTAACTCACTTCATGTAGCTATTCTCACAACCACTAGATTTGTCTTTTATCAAAGACATAACTATCAGGAATAATTCCTAGGTAGCGCCGATCGGGCCGATTCTGGCCAATGCTGGTTGAGTTCTGGCACCTTCAGCTATGCTCTAGTAATGACTCGCCAAAACCCAATCAGATCTGGGTCAGTAACGGTTGCCAAATCTGGCTGGGTTTTGAGTACCCGAATCCGGCCCACTGATGGCAGATATGGCACATTTAGAACTGTGGTCACCTTATTTGCCCAAGATACAGATCTGGTGATGATGTTGGAAGGGGAGGGTATTTCCGTATACTGTATTTACTAACAATTACACACATTTATGAATTTAACCAGTATTTATAATATGAATTATTATTATTACTACTTGCCCGTTAGATGCAGGCAGACTCTGCCCGCATCTGGTCTGGTGTGTTGGACAGATTCTGGCATCATTCATTCCCACATCTGGCGTGACTCTGGCCTTCTGGCCTGCCAAATTCAGGCCAAAACATTTTGGCTACCTGAGTTCCGACAGGTAAAATTACTTTTCTGGTCATTTTCTGTTGGAAAACAGTCTCTTATATATTTCATATCATGTAAACTCTTATACTGGATATATAAAACAATACAGTATCTGTTTTGAAGCTAAAATCGCTTTCAATCTGTCATGAGTTGTCAAGAATTGCCCCTCAGGGCAGAGAGGAAGACTCACATGCTGAACTGTGAGTTGTGAGATTTACTGAAAACAACACAAAGTCCAAAAGGTGCACAAATAGAAAGTCCAAACAGATATCCATAACAACTTATGGTAATACAGCACACCAGAACAGAACAAGGGCTGGGTTCTGGTGGAAATGAGAGAGGAGAACTTAAGACTGCAGCAATCAGAAATGAAAATGACCGGCCTTAAATAGGGTCAGAAACAAATCATACAAGTAATGACAGGTGTGGGTCACATGAGCGGGCAGAAGGTAACAGTGATCAATAATTTGGACCCGCTGGGAGCAATGAGAGGGGAGCGATCGGAGCTGACAGCTGACAGGGGCAACGCCCACATGGCGCACAAACCCAGAAATGCCACTGACAGCTGCCAACCCAGAGGGAGAACACAACAGTATGGGATAAAAAGAAGAAAATATCAACAAATGCAGACTGAGGAATAAATACAAATTAATACAAAATAAGAGCGTAACAAAGCTAAGACATAAACAGGAAAATAGAAAACAGTACGAGAATTACAGAAACCAAGAAGCACAACATACAACAAATATATAAATATAGAGAAAAAACCATGAGACTGAGCATGGCAGAAACCTCCAGTGCTCAGCTCATGACACAATCATTCATACTAATTTTATTATAGGCTCATTAATGATTAATTTAAAGGTGCTTTGAGTGAGATTTTGCACTTTTCTATTAAGACAGATTAACAACTGAATTTTTCAGCAGTGGATCCCCTTGAAGCCTTTGGAAAATGCGATCCAGGCCTTCTCGTCCAACATGTGTCTGACCTCACAAATGCGCTTCTGGAAGAATGGTCAAAAATTCCCATAAACATACTCCTAAACCTTGTGGAAATCCCTCAAACAAGAGTTGTAGCTGTTATAGCTGCAAAGGTTGGCTTTTTCACATGCTTTACAACCGTGTTTATGGAAAATTATGACCATTCTTCCAGAAGTGCATTTCTGAGCTCAGGCACTGATGTTGGACGATAAGGGCTGACTCACAGTCTCCAATCTAATTCATCCTAAAGGTATTCATTTGGGTTGAGGTCAGGGCTCTGTGCAGGCCAGTCACGTTCCTCCACCCCAAACTCACTCATCCATGTCTTTATGGATCTTGCTTTGTGTTTAAAGCTGTTAGTGTTACTGTTGGCTTTTTCTCCTCCAACAGCCAACTGTTGGCACCAGCTTGTTCTTGTCGGGCCACTGCCATCGCCTGTTTTCAGCCTGTGGGTCTCTCAAGCATGGTGGTACAGGGGTTAGCTGTTGCCTCACAGCTAGAAGGTTCCAGGTTCAAATCCACAAGTTTACATGTTCTTCCTGTGCTGTGTGGGTTTACTTCGGGGGCTCTGGTTTCCTCCCGCAAGCCAAAGACATGCATGTTGGGTTAATTGGTGACTCTAAATTGTCCCTAGGTGTCTGTCTCTGATAGGCCCTTGGAATAGAGGGCTAGTGTAGCTACTAGTTAAGCACTTTGAGTGGTCTCGGTGACTAGAAAAAGCACTATATAAGTAAAGGTTCTTATCCCTTATCCTCAAGTCAGCCCACCGCTGATTATAAACTTGTATGTCGCTGACAAAGTTGTGGTTAGTTGTTAGCATGGAAAGTGTGACTATTGCTGTTCGTTGTTGCCAAGCTACAGTTTTGTCTTGGTTTACAGCAGAGCTCTAGTGCAACATCCAGTGGTGGATAAAAACTCTGACTGCTCCTTTATGACCAGTGGTCCGCAACCAGGAGTTGAATTAACCACAGGGACCTGTGCTGATTTCACATTATGCCGGTAATTGATAAACTCTTAGTTCTGTAACACTGGAAACAACCTCTCCACCTGTTACATCACCACTCAACAGCAGGGTTGGTTAGACGTTTAGACACACCTTTTAAGGCTCCTTGTTCTGCTTCAGAGCCCTTAAGCACTGTATCAAGTCCTCGATGAATGGAGAAAATATTCAGTTAGATAGGGGAGGCGCCTTGTGGGGTTGTTTGGCATGCAGAAGGTGCAACGTAACCGCAACAGTTTACCTGGTCGAATGGAGCCACATAATCAGATCTACTGTATGAGGGGTCAGTTCAGCCATGAGTTCTGTTCTTTGGTTGCAGGGACATGGCAAGGTTATCTGTAGCATAGCGAGTGTGACACCAACCGCACCGACTATCAGTAACACTCATTAGCACTACAGTATCCCCTGAAGGACGTGAGGGCACTGATACCCCTTCTAAGGAACCAGGGAGACGTGAAGGAGGGGGGGTGGAGTGAAGAGTGGAACTGGAGGAGGGGGAAAGCAACAAACTGAGATGTGAGAAAACTATGTGGAGGGAGGGAGAGAGATTTTGCATTTGAGAGGCAAGAGGGAAGAGTGGATTCCATAAATAAGTGTTTCCCCAAGATCTATGCATGGGGGATCCGTGGGCGTTCTTCACACTGTAGACTAAGATATAAGTGAAATACGGATGTGCAGCACAGGGGGGCTTATGAAGGGTGTTCAAATGAAGAAAAACAGAGCAATGAAGCTTCATGCATATACTCTGCTCAGTGGCAGATTGCAGAAGGGGGGGGGGGGGATAAAAAGCAATAGAGAGAATCATAGAGGGAGGGAGCGCAAAAGAGTAGGGTTTCTATTTATAAACCTGACAGAACATTTGGACAGGGGTTATGGAAAATAAAGCAACGGGAAGAACAAAGCTGAAGCAAAGAGAAAAGACACACAGGTGCGTGAAAGATGATAAGATGGATGGATGGATGGATGGAAAGAGGGGGAGAGAAAGGGGAGAGGAATACATTTACCTTGACTGACACTGCGACAGGGAGAGAAGGAGAAAGCAGAATCCCCCACTCCAAGAAATTGTAGCTCTGTAACATCATGCGACATAATCTCTGCAGTGTTTTTTTTTTGTTTTTTTTTTTATGTAGGGCCACACTCAGTATTCCAACAAGCACAGACGCACACCCTGGTTCACAAACACATGCTGCCGTAATCACATGGTACATCCGTTTTCCAAAACCAGCACAGATTGCAGAAAACTTGGCTGTAATTGGTGCAGCAAGAGCAAGATGAGCACAGGCTGTTTCTCAGTGAATGAAAATGAAAAAAACAAACAAACAAAACACTTAAAAAAGTAACAGATGACAATATCAGGAAGTTAAAAGAGATCAGTATCATCTCAGGGTGCTGGGCAGAGTTTTAAAGACGTCAACCTTATCAATATGCTGCAGTGCACAGAAGTAATCAATCTTTGAAAGCCTCTGCGGTGGATTTTTACTTGACTGAAGTGCACTAACTGTGCTGTGGCCTTAACAGTGCTTTCTGGCTGTAGAACATTACATGACTGACATGGTGTATTCTAAAACGTCGCCACTGGTAACCAGCATAGATGGTAAAAATTCATGATGAATGGAAATTGAGGGGGAGATGGTGTTCCCTCAGTGCCAGCGCAATGTCGCCCACTAGTGGTCCAGATTAAGAGGTGCCGCTTGTGGTGCATCTGTTAGCCGCAATAAACCCAAATGTAATAAAAAAATAAATAAATAAAATTTAAAGAGAGGTACTGAAGGCTTTTTATATAATGATGCATCAAATTTATATAGCACCTTTCAATATATGAATGTATATTGTTGTCCTAACCCACTGAAATACGCCGTTAAAAGGATAGATTCACAAAGCAATCAATAAAAATATGAAAATGCATCAGTTTTCATAAAGAAACAAATATTTGTCTATTTGTTTGCTACGTTATTTTTTTCCAATAGCTTATTCGAATGCCAAGAATAACAAACTTAAATTCCCTTTGAACTGATGTGGTAATACCACAAAATATTCTACAGAGCAATATCCATCCATCCATATTCTCCTACTTAATCCTTTTTGGGTGGCGGGAGCCTATCCCAGCATCTTTTGGGCGAGAGGCAGGCTACACCCCGGACAGATCGCCAGTCCATCGCAGGGCCAACACGGAGAGACAAACAACCATTCACTCTCACAGTCATACCTAAGGACAATTTAGAATCCTCCAGCTTGATGCCAATTAACCTAACTTGCATGTTTTTGGCATGTGGGAGGAAACCGGAGAAATCCCAGAGTAAACCCATGCAGACACAGGGAGAACTTGCAAACTCCACACAGATCACTGTTGGTCGGGGGCTGGGATTGAACCCAGGATCCCCCGGCCAAGGGCGAGTTACTGTGCTGCCGCAGTGCTAACCACTCCGCCACCGTACTGCCCTACAGAGCAATATATGGTGACAAAAATATATTGTATCTGGGTCTCCTGTTAATGTTTTGTGGCAATATGCCCCAAAAGGGCCTAAAATGGGCTCTTTCAATCAATTAAAAAAAAAACCAAAACAACCTTGTGGAAGATGAAAGCAGATAAGACAGCGAGCTGGACGACACACAAACTTTATTCGCCTTTCAACATAAAACACAGAAAACTTCTCTCGGGGTCTCTGGGCACCTCCTTTTATACCACTTTATTCCTGCCCAGTGACACCCAGGGAGCCAAAGACAATATACACAGTACACAAAGCCTGTCTGGCACATTAACATTACAGGACATGAAACCCTGCTTATCATTCCCTCTCCCACTCCAGCGAACTCCAGTGTCTCCTGACTCCCCGGGGCGTGGCCAGTCCTTTCTGTTGCAGCTGAGACCCCCGGTGCCACTTCCTACTTCAGTCCTCTATTCTATCCCCCCCGACTTCCAACTCTGGGTGAAGAACCCCCCAGTCAGTGCCACCACACAGCCCCCCCCCCCCCACCAAACACCCAGAAAGAGGACCAACCCCCCGGTCCCTTAGGCTTGAGCCGGCATCCATAGTGGCTGCAGCAGGGGGTTGCCGGTCCGGTCGAAGCACCCTGGTCTGTGGAGGGGAAGAGGGTGGGGGGAACGGGTTAGCTTTGCGAGCGCAGTTCTCTACCGGGGGAACACCAACTTGCGGAACCACCGTCGGTGGGCGTCCGCACCCTGGGGCTTGGGCCAACATCACCTACTTGTCTGCCAACACATAAGCGGGCTTCAGCTTGTCAATGCATACAGTCTCCTTACACCCCTCCAAGTCTAACACAAAATGCTTTTCCCCAGTTTTCAGCACTCTGAACGGTCCGTCATACGGTGGGCGCAGTGGGGTTCTGCGTGCATCGTGCCTGACAAAAATGAACTCTGTAAGCTCTTTGGGACCAAGGTGCAGGGAATACAATGGTGGGCTGGGCCTGGCACATTAGAAGCCTCTGTACCGCAAAAAAATTGCATGGGTGGGTCGGTCCCGGGTGCGGGGTTTTCCAGTAAAAATTCCCCAGGGATCCGCAGCGGCTGAGAAAAAACGAGTTCCACCAGGGAGGCTGCCAGATCCTCCTTAGGCACAGAGTGCAACCCTAACAGGACCCAGGGCAGGCGGTCGACCCAATTTGCATCCGTGAGTGAAGCTCTGAGCGTTGCTTTAATCGACCTATGAAAACATTTGCATAACCTGTTAGCCTGGGGGTTTACGCAGTGATGCGGTGGATTTTGATCCCCACGCTCTGGGCCATCTTCGACCAGAGTTCCGAAACAAATTGCGGACCGATGTCGGAAGTGATGTCCAACAGGGATCCAAACCGTGCAACCCAAGCCGACAAAAAAGCGCGAGCCACTTCCGCGGACGTGGTGAAAGCCAGCAGGACCACTTCAGGCCAACGCATAGTGCGGTCCATGATAGTCAAAAGGTGTACGAAACCTTGTGATGGCAGAAGGGGGCCCACCAAATCCATATAGGCGTGGTCGAACGTCCTGGCCAGAATTTGGAATGGCTCGAAGGGGGCTTTGGTGTGCTTGTGCACTTTGGCCCGCTGGCACGCGAAGCACGCTGCAGCCCACTCTTTCATGTCCCTGCATAAGTGAGACCAGACAAATTTCGCCCCCACCAGTTTAACCGAGGCACGTATGCCGGAATGAGAAAGGGAGTGGACTGACTCAAAAATGCGGTGGCATCAAAAGCTCAGAACCACCAGGCGTGGGCGACCAGTGGAGACGTTGCAGAGTGGGGGGGGGGCACCCTCCTTGCACCACCCTGCTCTCCAGTTTGAACCCAGTAGGCGCGAACTGGAGTGCGCAAATGTCCGTGTCCCTGGTTTGCTCTGCGGCCATGGCGGGGAAATCTATTCCCATGTAGGCTGGGGACACTAACATGCGCAACAGGCAGTCAGCCACGACATTAAGCTTACTGGCTACGTGTTGAATATCGGTCGTGAACTCTGAGATCGCAGCCAAATGTCATTGCTGCCAGCCCGACCATGGTTCTGAGACTTTGGACACTGCGTACGTAATGGTTTATGATCAACAAACACGGTAAACTCGCAGCCTTCCAGCCAAAACTGGAAGTGGCACATTGCCAGGTGGAGAGCAAACTCTCAGTCAAACGTACTGTATTTGCTTTTGTTGTCGTGCAAAGTATGGCTGAAAAATGCGAGTGGCTGCAACAAACCGGAGACGTGTTGCTCCACCATTGCCCCTATGGCAACATCAGACACGTCTGTGGTGAGCGCTATTCTCGCTGGTGGGGTGAGGTGGGCTAGCAAAGCGGTGTTAGCGAGCACTGTTTTGGCATTTGCGAAAGCCTGGACCTGCTCGGGGGTCCAGTCAATGTTTTCCGCGCTTCTTTTTTTTGAACAAGTCAAACAGTGGTTGCAGCAGCTGGGCTGCCTGGGGGAGAAAACGGTTGTAAAAATTGACCATTCTCAAAAATTCCTGTAGTGCCCTCACGGTCTGCGGACATGGAACATCTGACATGGCACACATTTTATCAGGGAGCGGACTCGCGCCCTCCGGCGAAATGCGGTGGCCCAAAAAATCAATCACTGGCAGCCCGAACTGGCACTTCACCGGGTAAACGATAAGCCCGTGCACTTCCAACCACTGGAAAACGAGCTTGAGATGGGCGAGGTGCTCTTCCTCCAACATGCTAGCCACCAAAATGTTGTCTAAGTAGACAAAAACAAAAGGCAAGTCATGGAGCACCGCGTCCATCATTCTTTGGAGAGTTTGCACCACACCCTTTAACCTGAATGGCATGCGTAAAAACTCAAAAAGGCCAAAAGGAGTTATTACCGCTGTTTTGAGAATGTCTTCTGCATGCACCGGGACCTGGTGGTAACCGCAGATCAGGTCCACTTTTGAAAAAACACGCGTCCCGGCCAGATGCACGGAAAAATCCGGGATGTGCAGGATGGGATACCGGTCGTGTTCCATGGCACTGTTCAAGCGCTGGAAATCGCCGCACGGTCGCCACGACCCATCGGCCTTGGGCACCATGTGCAGCCGAGATGCCCACGGGCTGTTGGAGGGCCTAATGATGCCCAGTTGCTCTAAGTTTGTGAACTCCTCGTGCGCGCTGGCCAGCTTAACCGTGTCCAGGCACCAAGGGTGCATGAACACCGGCGGACATTTTTGTTGTTATGAAATGCTCAACCCCGTGTTTGGTTACTGTAGCAGAAAAAGTCGGAACCGTGAGTGCTGGGAACCGTTAAAGCAAATGCTGGTACTTACCTCTTGGAGCTATAACGTTAGCATGTGTTATTGGCCCAACTCCCCAAGCTGTGCAGGGCAAGGAGGAAAAGAAACAGCATCAACTAAACATCTGTTGGCAACATCAATTAACAAGCCATAAGCACATAAAAAAATCAGCGCCTAAAATGGGGACAGAACATGCAGCTACCACAAAGTCCCACTGGTAATTCCATCCATGTAAGCATACAGTCAACATTTGTTCGCCAAACGTCCTAATGTCGGATCCGTTGGCGGCCATAAGTTAGGGGCTACAGCCTTCTGCTGACCTGTCAGCACTGACCGGCAGAATGAGGCTCTTCTGGGAACCAGAGTCCACCAAGAAACATCTCCCCGAACGTGTGTCTGTGATGATTAGCAGCTTGTTCTTGTTGCCAGCGGTCGCAGCTGCTACTGACTGCTGGCTGTGCTGTTTCTCTGGCTTCTTGAATTGGCACGTAGCAGACAGCGTTGGGCATTCGAGCAAAACTGGTGGTGATAGCAACAGGGTGTCCTGTTCCTGTATCTCTTGGCATCCGTCCCAGCCACCCCCAATGGCTCCTCAACCTCACTGGAGTCCTTCATGGCTGCTGGTGTTGTTGCATGCACGCTGAGAGCTCTGTCTGCTAGGATGATGCGGTCCGCTTCTTGTGCCAGGGTGTGGTAGTTCTTGGCCACCAGCAGCAGTGAGTTGGTCAGGATCGCCCTCGCTGTAGCTAGTAGGTTCCTGAGGAATAGGTGGGCGAACAGGAAGGGTTCGTCGTCCTTCCCCCTCAGCGCTAACATGCTCTCCATCAGCTCCACTGCTGATCTGTCACCCATTTGTGAGGGTGTGAGGAGTTTTTCTGCTCTCTCACTGTCTGACAGGGTATAACATTGAAGCAGTATCTGCTTGAGCATGTCGCATTTCCCCTGGGCTGGCGGCTCCTGGAGCAGGCTCGTTACTTGCTGTGTGGCGTGCACATCCAGCGCAGCGACCACATGATAATATTTGGTGTCATCCGTGTAGATAACGTGAAAGTAGAAAAAGTGGTGGCGGACCTCCTGTTCTGTGCCACACTTAACTTCGTACAACCTGACGACGGTGATCCCCTGGAGGCGGACTTGATCAACACGCTGCATGAACCCCTCTGGAACATGGAATCCCTCCAGGAACTCCAGGCGGAGTAGAAGCGGGACCCAACTTTGTCTCAGCTGCACTCATTCATCAAGGGGAGTTGGCCCACAAAGGTGCAAGGTGATCTGGCACCTTTTCACAGGGTCAAGGATGAACTGAGCTGCTGGAACAACGTGTGTGTGGCGAGTGGGCACTGCACAGTGGTTCCGGTGTCACTAAGGGCTCGCGTTTTGACCATGCTCCATGAGGGCCATCTGCGGGTGATTAGGGTGAAACAACACTGCAGGGATTTGGTTTGGTGGCCGGGTATGGACAAGGACATTGAGATTACGGTTAGAACTGTGTACCATGTCTGGAGAGCGGGAAAACCAGAGTGCCACCCCCCATCCCCCACCCCTGCGACTGCTACAATACTCAGAGGGCCCCTGGAAGCACATCCAACTGGATATCTGTGGCAAGTTGCACACAGCCCCCACGAACGGCTGTTTCCTATTGGTGGCTTACGATCTGTTTTCAAAATGGCCGGAGGTGTTGCCCACCATTTTGGTCACAACTGACGTGGTCACCAGTTTCCTTGCGTCGCTGTTCGCTAGTTGGGGGGTTCCAAATGCCATTACGACGGACAATGAGTTGCAGTTTATCTCTGGGGGGTTTGAGGAGTTTTTGATTGAAAGGGGCGTGGAGCATATTAGAACCGCGTTCTATCATCCTCAAGCTAATAGGGGTGTGGAACGCTTCAACAAGACATTAAATAATGGACTTCGAGCACACCTGGTGGATGGCTTCTTGTTCTTTGACGCCCTTCAGAACATGCTCCTCCATTATAGGGCGACGGCCCACGCCATGACGGGGTGTTCCCTGGCGATGCTTATGCTGGGTCACGAGTTACATCTGCCCCTGGATTGGCTGCGTCCCCCCCCCCCCCCCGACTCCTCCTCCAGCAGACACGGAACAACCAAGAGGTCGTGTCCTCAAACAACAGCGAAGGATGAAGCAGCGCTTCGACGAGAGGCATAGGGCAAGGACTCATGGACTTGGTATGTCGGACTGTGTTAGGATCAAGCACCCCAACCACATGCATAAGCTGTAGCTGTTCCGGACGAGACCACTACAAATCATGGAGCAGCTGGGCCCAGACACGTTCCGCCTCTCAGACGGGTCACGGTGGCATTCCAGCCGCCTCAGGAAATTGTCACCGATCCAGGATCCGGAGGCTCCAGCGGACGAGGCGGACACTAGTTGGGAATTGACTGACGGGACACTGGGGGTGCCCGGGTACAGCCAATGGAGCCTGTAGCAGGTCCTCCATCTGTGAGGCACTCGGCAAGAAACCATCAGAGGCCAAGGTACCTAAAGGACTTTGTGGTGGGACTTGGTTAGTTAGGATGTGTTGACATATAGGTGGCAGAATAATCCACCTCAACACAGGGGCATGCTGGCAGTCCACCCAGATGCCCAGTTAGTTGTTTGCTTTTTTGTGTTGCTAAAAGTGTCATGTTCTTGTTTTGTTTGGGAGGTGTTTAATTTGCCATATTTTGGGGAGGGGATTTGGCCTGTTTGGTATTTGGTATGGTTCTACAGTTTGTGTGTGTGTGTGTGTGTGTGTGGGGGGGTTGTGTGGGGATTTGGCCTGTGAGGTTTACTGTACCCAGCGCCGGGCGCACAACGTGGTGACGTCAGGTGGGCTACGGCCAGTGTGTATAAGTGCTACTGGTGACAGTAAAGTTCAGTTCTTTGCTCAGCACAGAATGGCTCACATCTTGCTCTTTTGACACATAACACCCAGCACTGTTATTGTGTTTTTATGCAGGTTTGAGGTGCCTTTGTCATGTGCCAAGTGCACATTTAAAATTAAGACAATGAATAAAAAGTGCATATTTTTCATCATACTGATCCGTGTTGGTTTGAAATTTGTCATATTCAACAGATCACTGAACATGTGTGGCCCAGTTACATGTCTTGATTTCAAATTGTGGCCCAACTGACTTTGTAATTGAATAGCCCTGTAATAGTCATTGTTTTTCTTCAAGATTCAAATTAAAAAAGATGCAGTGACAGATGTGGACCTGGTGATGATAAACATCCAAGAGAGAATCTAATGAACCTCTCAATGAACCAAAGTGAGTTTAAAGTCTGCATGTACATTAACTGAGCAAATGGAAAACACAAACCTGTCAGAAGTGTTTCTTAAAGGAAATAAATCAGAGTGTTGCATACAACATAGCATATCACTTTCCTTACAAATGCCAGCTGAATGAGTGGTTATCAATAAGTCAATACATGGTTTCTTAGTCAGGTTATGACTTTTACATGACCTCTAGTGGTAGTTTAATGTCAAAACATACACATAGGCTAATAATATCTGCTGTGGAAAAAATGAGGTGCTATGGGTTATACACACTTTGATCTCTTACTTTGAACATAACTTGCTTCTGGGCTGTGCTTCTTAACTATCTACAATAAGTTAAGTGATGTATACCCTTATAAAAGTGAACTCTTAAAGTCCTAAAAAAGAGTGTGTTAAATCTGATAAGCCTTAAACTTGCTTTCCATATTAAGCTTTGGGTTTTATACTAGGAAGTCATGCATGTTAATAGAGTAACAAAAGAATGGCTGAATAAAAGGTATAAGCTATCCTAAAAGGTATGCGTGAGAGCTGCATATGTGTGCTTTATCTGGCACATACAAATTTTCTTAGAAGTAACAGCTTCCACAGTATATTATCAAACTTCTCCATTTTTAATTTGCTAGATGTCTCTAGTTTGAATTTAAAATAAAAAAAAAAACCATAAACTTGACTTTTTAAGAGAAATACAAAAAACAGCTGAAGGCAAATGTTTGGATACTTAAGGATTCCAAGATGACCCACGAAGAGCTGATGGATTGCATGGAGGCTTGATGCCAAAGGGGGGAGGTTTGACGAGCTCATCAAAGAGCTGAGGCAGGAGATCGAAGAACTGGAACAGAAAAGGGCTGATCTACAGCAGTTCTCACAGACAAGAGCACATCAGTCTTGTTAGTGTAGCAATAATCAAATTGCTTTACAGTATGTCATTCCTATAGGAATTAACCATTCCCCAAAACCAGTGGTTCAGATCAATGGTGGACACACCCCTGTCCATCATTGATACATTATTTCATTCATTCTTCAAGACAAATTTACATTACTTAGCTCAGGCTCTCTATCCGAGCTAGGAGATAGCCAGCTAACATTAGCAATCGTGGACAATCTGGACAGTGTAAAAATGTAATTGGATTTTAGCTGTCTAATTTAATTTCACATTTGTGTAGTGATAGTTCCTTTCAATTTTCCAGTGAGATCAGTACAAACAATAATCATATCAAACTATTAAAGAAAGGAAAATGCCTGATCATCAAATCACAAATTAGCTATGGTCGATTTGGCATTTGTATCTGAGTTCCCTAACTTGTTAACCCACTTATGCCCTGTATTAACAAATAATATTCAGCCAATGCTTGTTTTGCAGATGAAAAACACATTTTTGGGGGGTCTCATTCAGCAGGGTTTCACACTTATAAATTAAAGAGCAGCCAGCAGTTGGTAAGTTTGACACAAAAGTGGCATTTGAAGGTCAAATCCTCGATCAAATCTAAAAACATGCATCTAAAATCTGCCTGGTAGCAACATGGTCTTCCCCTCTTTCCTTGGTAAGTGCATGCAAATTATTTCTAAAAGGGGGTTAGAAATATGGCAGAAGGAATTAATGAATGGATGAAAAATGTTGGCAGTTCAGTGTTTTGGGCCCCATGACTATGACAGCCTGATGGGTGGAAGGTAATTTGAGGAAAATGCACATAGGAGGAGTGATGAACTATGTCATGACTATAGGTGAAATGAACGCAGCGGGTGATTTTGATAAATAGGGGTATTTTTGGTCATTTATTCACTGCCATTTATCACGGAATACATCAGGAGCATAATTTGTCAGACCAGTAACCATGTTATGTCCTCTCCCTCAGACTTTAGAAAACTGCAGAAATTAACAAGTCTGGGATTTTTACTGAATTAACAAATGTTCTGTACTTTCGTGTGATTTTTAGTCAGTCAATCTATCATTTATATTCATAAATGAAAAAACTGCAGGGTCCTGGCTTGTCATTTTCAAAGGTGGGAAAGAAGTTAAGCAGTCTTCAAAGAAATAAAGTCCCAGCAAGCCCAACAGGGTTCACAGAAAACATGACTGCAGTGGCTGCTAAAGGTCTACCCACAGGAAGGCACTACTGGGAGATCAGGGTGAAGGAGAAATCCTGCTGTGTCATCTGGCTCCTTTGCAGATCGGTCTCTTACACATCCTTCCCTGCCCAGAAAACAGTTTATGGACTGTGACAAATTACAAGAAAGAAAAAAAAGAAAGAAAGAATCTTTGGACAGTAATGTTTATATCATGTGACAGCAAAAATTCAGTGAGTTAATGAAGTATAGAAGGTAATGCAGAATCAACATCAAGTATTAAGGTTAAGAGTAAGTGGATGCACAAATTTAATAAAGACAATATTAACTTAATATAGAAAATCTGAAAGAAGATTACCAGTATTTCACAGTTTTCACATGGTAGCTCATATTCAGAAATTATTTTTAAATAATAACCAGTTAAAAGATGTTGTAAATAATATGTGTCTCATGATAATAATAATAATAATAATAATAATATAACTAGAGGGTACATGGAGACTGCATTCCTCCGCCAAGGCTTCCTCCCTTCATCAGTCTGTCTGTCCATACCTCTGTCCATACGCACATTGTGACATAGGGCCTTGGTGGACTTATGCACTCATGGATCACCTCCAAAACTAATAGGTTCTGTAGTGATCTGGACAGGGTTACAGATCTTGTCCACGCTTTGTGTTCCTTTTGGACTCTATATTATATTTATCATCATTATTAGTATTCTCATGCCCTTGCTTTAAGTTATATTCTACCACAGTTATCATTAATTATCACGTCCTCACTCTTAGTTATGTTATCCTTTACATTAGTATTATTGCCGTTATCCTGTCTTACTCATCATCTTGTGTTTACTTATTGTGACAGCGCTCTGTTTATTTCTGCATCTCGTTTAGTTTTCCATTTGTTGTTAACTATTCATGGCTGTGCCTGATTGTCCTGATCATCTATCACTCATACTATCACACGCACAGTGAACTGTTTATTCTTCCAAGCTAGACACAGCTTAGGTTCAGTCTCATTTATCCTGCCGTGCAGTTTGCGTTGTTTTTCCAGCCCTCGTGCTGTATTCTGTTATATTGGTAATAAAACCATGTATGAACTTTGCCTCACGAATGGGTCCTCCTCTTTGCCCAGAGGGGTACTCATGACAGAAGATCACTGCCAGTGAAGGACCCAGAGGGCAAAAAAAGCAGGCGAAGGAGGAGGCAGAAGGGGGGAGAGCTTCCAGCTGTCGACATGCTGTGGGACCTCATTACCACAGCCCGCAGCTCCCCGGAGGATGCTAAATACTGCTGGGAGGCTGTCAACAACATCTTGGAAGATCGCCCAAGCCTGCACTCCCTGCCCTGGCTGCGGGGGCTCCCACTCCCCGCTTGTTCACAGTCGCCAGCCATCCTCTCCTCATCGGTAATGGGCAACCTGCCGCTGGTCAACGATCCCTGGGAGCTGGGGAATTCCAGCGGCGGTGGATGAGCGTATGGGGGGGCCCAGCTGGAAGGTTGTATTTGAAAGACAACCGCGCCGGCAGCCACGGCATTCCAGCTGCTCCCCAGTGGAGCTTGAGCCAACGAGTCAGCGTTCCCTGGCTCTGTCATTCATTTCACCTCATCCAGCACCTACACCTTCTCATCACCTGCCAGTGCCGGCACCACGGACACTTGTGCCAACGGTGAAACGTCCCTTGACTTCCACATTTTCCACAAACCTCTCCTCCGCTCCAACACCAGCTCCTCACCGCTGTGCAACAGCTCCTCGCCAGGCAGTCACCGCAACCACCTGGAGTGATTCATCTGGTTCTTCAGCAGCAGTTTCAACAGCAGCGGCAGTCTCAGCGGCAACGGAGTTGGAGACAAGGCAAGTACTATTTTCTCATTTTTTAACATCTAATAGTGAGAAGTCTTGCCTTGTTCCCAGTGAGAAGCTTAAGCAGCCGCTTCCTATTGCTGTTGAGCCCTCATTTTTCATTGTTGCTGCTGTCTCCATACTTCCACCACTCACCTCTACTCCTTGTTTCCCCAAGGTCATCTCCACCTCAGTTGGGTTCATAACAGAGGAGGTGAGCTCAACCACTGTCACAGCTCCTCTCCACTTGCACGCTCCTGCAGAAGCTGCTTCTCCTCACGCGCAAGCCCCTGCAGAGACTGCTCTGCTTTATGTGCATGCCCTTGTAGAGATTGCTCCACCTCACGTGCTCGCACCTGCAGAGACGTGCATGCTCCTGCAGAGACTGCTCCTCTCGAGGTTGTCATCCCAACATCGGCAGCACCGAGGCCCTCACCAGCTGAAAAGCAGGAGTTAAGACAAGTCCTCTTCTTTGTTTTTTTTAGTATCAGTATTAGAGAGGTCTTGTATTGCTCCCAGTGGGGAGACCCAGTTGCAGCTTCCATCTGCTTCTGAGCTCTCCCCACCGAGCTCGTCTTCTGACTGCCATAGTGTGGCCCCTACTCCAAATTGTTGCTCTTCCTCCCTGTCCAAGGTGACTGTGTCGGAGAGGGATTCCTGGGCATTTGGGCCAGATGCTCTTCAGCCCCAGCTGTCTCATCCATACTTGTCCTTTTAGACCTTAGTGCAGCTTTTGATACTATTGATCATAATATTCTACTTGATAGATTAGAACACTATGTTGGACTTAATGGAACTTCGTTGCAGTGGTTTAGATCTTATTTATCTGATAGGTTCCAGTTTGTTCATGTAAATAATGAGTTTTCTTTCAACTCAAAGCTTAGTCATGGAGTTCCACAGGGATCTGTGCTAGGCCCTACTCTTTTTAGTTTATATATGCTTCCGTTAGGCAACATTATTAGAAAGCACTGTATACATTTTCATTGTTATGCAGATGACACACAATTATACCTGTCAATGAAGCCAGATGATAGTAATCAATTAGCCAAGTTAGAAGCCTGTCTTAAGGAAATCAAAGCTTGGATGACTTGTAATTTCCTGCTATTAAATTCAGATAAGACTGAAGTCATTCTCGTTGGTCCAAAAAACCTTAGAAATTCCTTTCCAAATCAAACTTTCAGTTTGGATGCAGTTACTCTTTCTCTTAATAGCTCTGTGAGGAACCTTGGAGTTATTTTTGATCAGGATTTGTCCTTCAATTCACATATTAAATTTGTTTCTAAGACTGCCTTCTATCATTTGCGTAATATTGCCAAGATTAGGAGCATCTTGTCTCAGAGTGATGCCGAGAAGCTGATCCACGCTTTTGTTAGCTCGAGATTAGATTATTGTAATTCTTTATTATCAGGCTGTCCTAAAACATCTTTAAAAAGTCTTCAGCTGATCGAAAATGCTGCAGCAAGAGTTTTAACAGGTAGTAGAAAGAGAGATCATATCTCTCCGGTTCTGGCCTCCCTTCATTGGCTTCCCATAGAATTTAGAATTAAGTTTAAAATCCTTCTTCTTACTTACAAAGCTCTAAACAATCAGGCTCCTTTTTATTTAAAAGATCTGATACTACCGTATTATCCTAACAGAGCACTACACTCCCAAAATGCAGGATTACTTGTAATACCTAGAATCTCCAAAAGTACAATGGGAGGCAGAGCCTCCAGTTATCAAGCTCCTCTCCTGTGGAATCAGCTGCCAATCTGGATTCGGGAGTCAGACTCGATCTCTGTTTTTAAGAATAGGGCTAAAACCTACCTTTTTGATATAGCCTACAATTAGGGAGGGACCATGTGTTTCTGAACCCTCCCTTAGTTATGCTGCTAATAGGTTTAGTCAGCCGGGGGACCTCCAGTAATGCACTGGGCCTCACTCCTTTCCTCACTCTCTATGAAATATTTTTTTTTTGCTGGTCATTAACATTTGTTTGTTCTCTCCCATAGATTGAGTCCCCATCATGCTGTTTGCTCTCTACATGTCTGTTCTTTTCTTCTTCTCTATCCCCTCACCCCCCAGCCAGTCGCAGCAGATGACTGCCCCTCCCTGAGCCTGGTTCTGCTGGAGGTTTCTTCCTGTTAAAAGGGAGTTTTTCCTCTCCACCATCGCCAAGTGCTTGCTCACAGGGGATCGCCTGATTGCTGGGGTCTTTCTGCAACTGTGGGGGTCCCCCCCTACAGTTGATTGTGCTATGAGATGACTGTTGTTGTGAAATGGCGCTATATAAATAAAGTTGAATTGAATTGAATTGAATTGAATTGAATCCTAAGGTCAGCGTGCCCCAGCTGTCTCATCTTGAGGTCAGCACACCCCAGCCGTCTTATTCAGGGATCAGCGTGCTCAAATCATCAGCACCTGGGGTCAGCGTGCTTCAGTCAGCGGTGCCTGTGGTCGGCCCGCTTCAACTGTCAGGTCAGCGCACCTCAGCATCTGCCCAGCATGTCCTGTTTCCTGATTTCAGGGCCTGTGGACTCGGGTAGACCCGCTGAACCATCTTGTCCCATGGTCTGGTGGCCTAGGGACTCTGGGAGGCCGCCAGATCCACCCTGCTCCTCAGACCCATGGACTTGGGTAGGCTCCCTGACCCACCTTGTTCAATAGTCCAGTGGTTCTAGGACTTTGGGAGACCACTCAACCTGCCTTGTTTTGTTTTGGGGCCTTGGATTTTGGGTTGCTCCCACAAACTGGGTTTTTGTGTTGCGGGGAAAGGGAGTTTGTTTCGGCCTGGTTGGCCTTTCCACCCATCACCCACTCAGCTGGGGGGGTCCCTCTCTTTATCCAAAGGTCATCTGGGTCCCGCCCCTTAAAGGGGGGGTGGTACTGCAGTGATCTGGACAGAGTCACAGATCCTGTCCATGCTTTGTGTTCCTTTTCAACTCTTTATTATGTTTATCATCATTATTAGTATTCCCATGCCCTTCAACAGCCAACCATAGGGCACCTTGTTGTTGGTGGCTAAAGTCGTGCCCTGTGATTCGCTGCTGGGACTGAAGCCACAGCTGCTGCGCCCTCAGTAATCACACCAAAAAAAGATCTATTGTAGGCAATGTGGGTCCAATCAGGCTATGGGGGAAATGACACCCACTCAGTCAAATGTTAATGTACCATCAAGATAATTTTGCAAATATTATTTTGTGGTGAAAATCTTACATAGTGTTGCTTTAAAATGCACAGGAGGAGAGGCATGCTGCACTCAGAAGAAAAAGACTTCCCTGGAGCACACCAAGCCATCATCTTAACCACAACACCACACAATTGCTTCAGGTCACACTAACTTTCTCAAATGATAAATGTTCAATTGAAGGGATTCCCAGCAGCGGTAGAACAACATTTAACGTGTGCTACACATTGTTCTCAAATGGACAGGAGATGCATGCTGCACTTCAAAAGAATGACATTTTGCCAGGAGGATTTGGTCTCCGATCTCCAGCATAACCGATAATCATCATAACCCCCGCACCACACGAGTGCTTTAGAAAACACCCTGACTTTCTCACACACTAACAAAATGTTCTATTGACAAAACACAAAGGCTGATACACATTTCATAAATACGATTTTTGGAACAGGAACAGGACTGGATGAAATTTGGTGTTTTTCTAAATAACAAACCTACGGCGCCACACGACACCTTTTAACAGCAGCGGATCAATTCTGAGTTTCTCTCTCATTTTTATTTACTATCTGTCTTTTTTCTTGCCACAGCTTTGAGACCTTATGACCCCATGTTCACCATGGACGCCAAGGACACACAGATCGCCCCACTGGTGCTGATATTAGTCATCTTTCGGCTAATATCACAAATGTTTCCCAACTCGGTGAGTGGAGGAGTGATTGTTTACAGTAGGAGCCAACTGTTAGCATTAGACTGCTCCATGGTGCTAATGCATAAACTTGACATATCAAGAGAAATCAGGCGAAAACGACATGGATGTTGAGCTGGAGTGAAATGACACGCAAGGAAAACAAGGTACAGACCCATCCTTCCATCCGTTATTATGGGAAATGTGAGATCGCTGCTTAACAAGACTGACGAACTGGCAGCTATGTCCCGGTATGAGAGCATCTTCAGAGAGATTAGCAACATGTTGTTTGCTGAGATGTGGTTAACAGCTAGCAACAGATGTTAATATTGATCTGGAGGGTTTCCATGCAATACGGGCAGATCGGACGTCAAACAGCGGGAAGAGCAGAGGCAGGGGGCTGATAATTTCAGTTCTGACGTACTGCATTGCTACATGGTACTCCAGCTGCAGTATGTCAGACAAAAAAGCCCTGCAGAGGATAGTCAAGGAGGCGGAGAGGGTAATTGGAGTCTCCCTCCCCTCTGTCCAAGAACTTTTACAGAACCGTTGTAGGAGCAGGGCACTGAACATTGTCAAGGACCGTTCTCACCCTCTGCATAAACACTTTGAACTTCTTCCATCTGGTAAACGATTCCGGAGCATCAGAGGCAGAACCACCAGACTGATCAACAGCTTCCTCCCACAAGCTGTCAGGATGCTGAACAGCTGACCCGGAATCTCTCATACACACTACTGCACCTATGGACATTTTGTATATTATAGTTAGTTATTCTTTTTCCCCCAAGTATGTCTCAGGGATGTGTGAATGGATGGGGGGGTGGGGGTGGGGTGGGGGTGGAGCTATGTGGGAGTGTGTCTTAATCATGCTGCTTCTTATATGGATGCCGAGAGAAACGCAATTTCATCTTGCCTGCACTACAGTTGTATGTACAGCAATATGACAATAAAGTTTGATTTGATTTGATTTGATTTGATTTTTCTTGATAGATTAGAACACCAGGTTGGACTTAATGAAACTTCATTTCAGTGGTTTAGATCTTATTTATCTGATAGGTTCCAGTTTGTTCATGCCAATAATGAGTTTTCTTCCAACTCAAAGCTCAGTCATGGAGTTCCACAGGGATCTGTGCTAGGCCCTATTCTTTTTAGTTTATGCATGCTTCTGCTAGGCAACATTATTAGAAAGCACTGTATACATTTTCATTGTTATGCAGATGACATACAATTATACCTGTCAATGAAGCCAGATGATAGTAATCAATTAACCAAATTAGAAGCCTGTCTTAAGGAAATCAAAGCTTGGATGACTTGTAATTTCCTGCTATTAAATTCAGATAAGACTGACGTCATTCTAGTTGGTCCAGAAAACCTTAGAAATACCTTTCCAAATCAAACTTTCAGTTTGGATAAGGTTCCTCTTTCTCTTAATAGTTCTGCGAGGAACCTTGGAGTTATTTTTGATCAAGATCTGTTTTTTAATTCACATATTAAACTTGTTTCTAAGACTGCCTTCTATAATTTGCATAATATTGCCAAGATTAGGAGCATCTTGTCTCAGAGTGATGCTGAGAAAATAATCCACGCTTTTGTTAGCTCTAGATTAGATTATTGTAACTCTTTATTATCAGGCTGTCCTAAAACATCTTTAAAAAGTCTTCAGCTGATCGAAAATGCTGCAGGAAGAGTTTTAACAGGTACTAGAAAGAAAGATTATATCTTTCCGGTTCTGGCCTCCCTTCACTGGCTTCCCATAGTTTAGAATTATGTTTAAAATCCTTCTTCTTGTTTACAAAGCTCTAAATAATCAAGCCCCTTTTTATTTAAAAGATCTGATACTACCCCATTATCCTAACAGAGCACTATGCTCCCAAAATATAGAATTACTTGTAATACCTAGAATCTCCAAAAGTACAATGGGAGGCAGAGCCTTCAGTTATCAAGCTCCTCTCCTGTGGAACCAGCTGCCAATCTGGATTCGGGAGTCAGACTTGATCTCTGTTTTTAAGACCTTTCTTTTTGATACAGTCTATAATTAGGGAGGGATCATGTGTCTCTGAACCCTCCCTTAGTTATGCTGCTAATAGGTTTAGGCAGCCGGGGGACCTCCAACAATGCACTGGGCTTCACTCCTTTATTCACTCTCAATGAAATATTTTTGCTGGTCATTAACATCTGTTTGTTCTCTCCCATAGATTGCGTCCCCATCGTGCTGTTTGCTCTCTACATGTCTGTTCTTTTCTTCTTCTTCTCTATCCCCTCACCCCCCAGCCAGTCGAAGCAGATGACTGCCCCTCCCTGAGCCTGGTTCTGTTGGAGGGATCTTCCTGTTAAAAGGGAGTTATTTCTCTCCCCCATCACCAAGTGCTTGCTCACAGGGGATTGCCTGATTGCTGGGGTCTTTCAATTCAATTCAGTTCAATTCAGCTTTATTTGTATAGCGCCACATCACAACAGAAGTCATCTCATAGTGCTACAAAATGCAAAGAAAACCCCACAATTTCAGAAAGACCCAGCAATCAGACGATCCCCTGTGAGCAAGCACTTAGCGACGGTGGAGAGGAAAAACTCCCATTTAACAGGAAGAAACCTCTAGCAGAACCAGGCTCAGGGAGGGGCAGTCATCTGTTGCGATTGGCTGGGGGTGAGGGGATAGAGAGGATGAAGAGGACAGACATAAAACAGAAGCGGGGTTAAGAGACACAAAATCCCTCCCTAATCGTAGGCTAAATTAAAAAGGAAGGATTTTACCCTGTTCTTAAAAACAGAGACCGAATCTGACTCCCGGACCCAGAGTGGTAACTGGTTCCACAGAGAAGGAGCTTGATAGCAGAAGGCTCTGCCTCCCAATGTACTTTTGGAGATTCTGGGCATTACAAGTAATCCAGCATTTTGGGAGCGTAGTGCTCTATAAGGATGGTAAGGTAATATCAGATCTTTTATATATAAGGGGGCCTGATTATTAAGAGCTTTGAAAGTAAGAAGAAGGATTTTAAATTTAATTCTAAACTCTATGGGAAGCCAATGAAGGGAGGACAGAACCAGGGAGATATGATCTCCTTTTCTAGAACCAGTTAGAACTCTTGCAGCAGCATTTTGGATCAACTGAAGATTTGTTAAGGATATTTTAGAACAACCTGACAATAACGACTTACAATAATCTAATCGAGAGCTGACAAAGGTGTGGATCAGTTTCTCAGCATCATTCAGAGACAAGATGCTCCTAATCTTGGCAATATTGCGCAGATGATAGAAGGCAGTCTTAAAAACAAATTTAATATGTGAATTAAAGGACAGATCTTGATCAAAAATAACTCCAAGGGTCCTCACAGAACTATTCAGAGTGAGAGTGGTGGCATCTAAATTAAGAGCATGATTTGGAAAGGAATTTCTAAGGCGTTTTGGGCCAACAAGAATGACTTCAGTCTTATCTGAGTTTAATAGCAGAAAATTACAAGTCATCCAGGCTTTGATATCCTTGAGACAGGCATCTAACTTGGCTAATTGATTACAATCATCGGGCTTCATTGACAGGTATAGCTGTGTATCATCTGCATAACAATGAAAATGTATACAGTGCTTTCTAATGATATTGCCTAAGGGAAGCATATATAAACTAAAAAGAGTAGGGCCTAACACAGATCCCTGTGGAACTCCGTGACTAAGCTTAGAGTTGGAAGAAAATTCATCATTGATGTGAACAAACTGAAATCCATCGGAAAAATAAGATCTAAACCACTGCAGCGGAGTTCCATTTAGTCCAACATAGTGTTCTAATCTATCAAGTAGAAGGGCATGATCAATAGTGTCAAAGGCTGCACTAAGATCTAAAAGGACAAGAACAGAAACAAGTCCATTATCAGATGCGATAAGGAGGTCATTAGTGACCTTCACTAAGGCAGTTTCAGTGCTGTGATGAACTCTGAACCCAGATTGAAACTCCTCAAGCAAATCAACTCCCTGCAAGTGGTCAAACAATTGCACGGCAACAACTCTTTCCAAGATTTTTGAAATGAAAGGCAGATTAGAGATTGGTCGACAGTTAGCCAAAACTCCCGGATCGAGCGTCAGCTTTTTGAGTAAGGGTTTAATTACAGCAATTTTAAAACAATGGTGCATAACCCAGAGTTAAAGAAGAATTAATTATATGAAGAATACGGCTACCAATAATTGGGAAGACAATTTTAAATAACCTGGTAGGAATAGGGTCCAAAAAGCAAGATGAAGGCTGAGATGAGGAGATTATTTTATCCAACTCTAAGAGGTCGATTGGAGTAAACTTATCTAAACAGATATCAGTTGAGGGAGTTGTAGTAGTTAATGTACTTGAGTTTACGGTAGGAAGAATCTGACTGATTTTATCTCTAATAGATAAAATTTTATGATTGAAAAAGTTCAGAAAGTCCTGACTAGAAAGCTCAGGAAGGATGCAAGGATTGACCGAGTCCTGACTCTTTGTCAGCCTGGCTATAATGTTGAAAAGAAACCTGGGGTTATTCTTATTCACTTCTATTAATGCAGAATAAAAACTTGATCTAGCTTTTCTAAGAGATTTTTTATAAATTAAGAGATGATTTCTCCAGGTTAAATAGAATTCATCTAAATTAGTAGAACGCCATTTCCTTTCCAATTGACGAGTCTTCTGTTTTAAGCTACGAGTTTCTGCGTTAAACCAAGGGGTTAGAAATCTCTGGTTAGACTTTTTCTTTTTTAAAGGGGCTACCAAATCTAAAGTCCGATGCAGAGAGGCTGTAACAATATCTACCATGCTATCAGTTACGAAAGGAGCAGGCTCTCCATCTTTTATTTCCATTGTGTTGACCCATGGTATAGAGGAGACAATCTGCAAAAATTTTGGTAACAACGTCATCTGAAAGACATCTGCTGTAGTAGTATTTTTCTTTAGGAGTCAAATAATCAAAAACAGAGAAATCAAAGGTTAACAGACAATGGTCTGACAGTACAGGATTATGAGGAGACACTACCAGATTTTTCTATATCTAAGATACCATAAGTCAAAACAAGGTTCAATGTATGGTGGAGATAATGGGTAGAATTTTCTACTTTCTGGGAAAACCCCATTGAGTCTAAAATTGAATTGAATGCCTTATTAAGACAGTCACTCTCTACATCAACATGTATATTAAAGTCCCCTACAATAATTATTATTATTATCTGATTTCAGCACTAAATCAGCTAAAAATTCAGCAAATTCGGATAGAAACTCTGAGTAGGCCAAGGGAGGACAGTAAACTATGGCAAAGAGAATTGGGTTCAAGCCAAGATAGACAACATGCTCCACACTGAGGACCAGGCCCTCAAAGGAATTAAAACATGATTTTTGCTTGACATTAACTAGTAATTTAGAATGGAAAATTGCCGCCACTCCACCTCCACGACCAGAACCTCTGGGGTTATGACAGCTTGAATAACCAGAGGGAGTTGATTCATTCAAACCAACATAATCATCTTGCCCAAGCCAAGTCTCTGTGAGGAATAATAAATCGATCTGATGATTGATTAATAGATCATGGACTAGAAGAGGCTTGGGAATTAGAGACCTAATATTTAATAGACCACATTTATTTTTTTTTTAAATTTGGGGGAGGAACAGAGGCCAAATTATTAAATTTAGAGACGTGAGGTTTGATTTGAATTTTAACAACATTTTGTTTAATCACTTTGGGATGTTTATGCATTCTATTTTTACTAACTTTTTTATTAACTTTGGGGGGAGTAGAGAAAGGTTCTCTAAGGGAGAAGACAGGGGCAAAGTTGGGGGGGGGTGGATGAAGAGGAGCTGCAGAAGGACGTGTATTTATCAGGTTGTGTTGTATTTGTCTTGGGTTATAATATTTTGGGTAACGGGAGACAGACACAATCTCTGTAGGGTTATAAATCGAAGGCTGATCCAAACAGTGAAGATTATTTGGATTAATGGGATTAATATGGGAAGTGGAAACAGAACCAAAAAAGGGCTGATTGGCAGACCCAAGGGCTTCAGAGTGAGTAAACACACCAAGTTTCAGTCACTGTACCAAAAAACACTGAATGGAATAGAACAGATTGTCTCTTAAAACACGTGCACCAAGTCTATTTGGGTGGATACCATCAGGCCTCATTAGTGATGGGCGGTTCCAAAACAAGTTAAAATTGTCTACAAAACCAATGTTAAAAATAGGACAAGTAAAACACAACCAAGTATTAAGACTAAGAGTTCTGCTAAAATAATTGCAGCCTCGTCTGAGAGGTGCCAAAGGCCCAGAGATAAACGTACGCCTGCCACAGTTCATAAGAGTGGACAGAAGGCTCCTGAAGTCACTCCTTAAAATCTCCGATGCCTCATCTGGGATGTTATTGCATCCAACATGTACTATGACAGTTTGAACATGGGGGAATTCATTTAGCAGGTCAGGGATAAGAGCCTCAATGTCAGAGACTCAAGCCCCAGGAAAAAATCTAGTGGTACAGTACCTGCTTCTGACGTTCCTCATAATTGAGTCACCTATTGCCAGCGTTGTTTGGGAGGGTTTAGTCGGTGGATGCTGACGTGGGGAATAATTTTGTCGAGGGTGGTGTTGTTGTGAAGGCAGGGTGATGCGCTCTCTTCTATTTGAAGCTGGTGTGTAATTTGGTACACCTAGAGTAGCCTTAGTCTGGGGTTTGCAGACCTGAGCTGCCACTGAGGGAGAAGAAGGAGGAGGAGGGGCGGCCACGGGTGGACGGCCATCGTCCAGGTGGGGAAAATCCTCCAGAGAAAGGATGTCGAATTTATTTTTCGGGAGCAGGGGAAGAGAAGAGGCGTGACCCTGTCTGGCAGACCGACGATGATTGCCAGCTGGTCCAACCAAGGTCCAGGGCGTGCATTGAGTGTGAGAAGTACCAACCGGAGCTTTGGGTTTAGCCCCGAGACGAAGCCAGTGTCGACTGCTGTGGTCCTGTAAATCTGAAGAAGCCGGAACCGGAGCAGGGGTGGAAGTGGACGGAGATGGAGATGCACTAAACTCCCCCAGGTAGGTAGCCATCTCTGCCAGCTGTGAATCGGTTGCCAGAGCCGTTGTTCGCCCGAGGATAATGGTATCGAGATGTTCCTCAGCCTCCCAAATCTTGTAGAGGTTACAGAGTCTTACTTCCACCTCAGAAACCTTACTAAGGAGGGATACACAGCGGATACACGTCGGGGATGGAGCCATGGCATTCCAGGCGATGAGGTGGATAGCCAGCCAGCCAGCCAAAAACAGCTAAAACAGCTAAAAACAAGTTAGCTAAAAACAGCTAAAAAGGCTAAAAACAGGTTAGCGGTAGCCTAGCCCGGTAAAAAACAGCCCAGCCGGGGGTCCGACCCACCCGCGTGTCCAATCGGGCTTTTCAGCGAGCCCAATACCAAGCTACCACCAAATAAAAACTAATATCAGCAAACAGAGATAAAAAAAAACCCGAAACCAATAAAAACAAACAAAAGCGGACAAAATAGCACTCTGACTCGACGAAGCACTAACAGATGCCAGCGCATGCGTAATGTTCAGCCTTGACAAGCTATGATGATGATGATGAAATACTGCAACATCATTTTCCACCGTAAAACACTCATCCTCGGGATAAATGTTTTACGGTGGGGGTTGTGGGGGTTTCCCCTACAGTTGAAAGTGCTATGAGATGACTGTTGTTGTGAAATGGTGCTATATAAATCATTACTCTATTAAAGCAAGAAATATCTGTGTGTCTGTCTGTCTGTCACGTTTATAGGACATCATAGGACGGCCTATGATCTCTGCCTGTTCATCATAGGACGTCCTATGAACTCAGCCATCATAGGACCCTATATGATATCATAGAATGTCTATATGACCTCATAAAGACACTTTTGTCTATGTGCCGTCATATAGACATCATATCTTTATGACGGCATCGCGAGTCCTATGATTCCTGAGTTCATAGGACGTCTTATGATGATCAGGCAGAGATCATAGGCCATCCTATGATGTCCTGTGAACGTGACAGACACAGACACACAGACAGAGATTTCTTGCTTTAATAGAGTGAAAATATATTACATCCTGGTTATAACTGACCTTGGCAAATCACAAAGTGCATTTAGTTTAATAAAAAATGAACTGTCAAATATTTCAGCGCACAATCCCCCCCCCCCCCCCCAAGAAAAGATTGATAACATTAACAAACATTGCACATCCACTATTATGGTTTATTTTGTTTTAAATCACGTGTGAGTAGGAACCTCTTATTATAACTACACATTCCATTACACACATATCAGTCAATCAAAAATTTCTTGTTGAGTTAAGGATGCAAAAAGCACCCACTTTCTCCAAAATTTATAACAATTTTCTTATAGTTTTCTATTTTTTTTTCTGTAAATTTATTTAAATTTGAAACCATTTTCCTCAAAGTTGTAATTTCTTCTTGTAAAATTGACTTTTCTTGTACATTTGAGACTTCATTATACATTTGTGGATTATTTTATGGCTAATTTTTGTCCATTTTTTAAAATAAAATTACTTTTTTTTAAAATAAATTGGAAACAGATTGTGGTAAAAATTTGACTTTTTTTCCTTATACAATTTACACTTTTGATAATATTGCAGAGCCAGAGCAGAACAATAACTTAACTGTGATTTCAAAGAAAAATATTTATAAAATTACATTTAATGAAATAAATTACCAAAGATTCAGTTATTTCTGTTAAAATATTTCTATATATTTATAGTTTTTTTTTTTTTTAGAACTTTCTTTACCACCCAGACAACAGGAAAAACCTCCCTTATTTTGAAATCTAAATGTTGGCACGTTTAGTTTTTCTGAAGCCTGTTGATGGATTAAAGTCACTGACTTTGTGAATTTCGGTCATCTTAACTTGCCAGGTACATAATAATGAACATAAATTATTGTAATGGCTGGTGAAGTAAATCCTCAGCGATTCAGTCACTCTTGCCTCTTTCCCTGCATATAAAGTCTAACCATGTTCCCGTTACCAGCAGGCTAAAACCACCATAAATGCCTCCACTGCTTACATACCTCTTCTGCTTTTTTCCGCATTTAAAGTACTTTAATAAGCTCATGATTTTCTCGGACAGCAACACTAGCGAGATGCTCTGCCTGGCTTGCTGACTGGAATGCTCACGTGTGCGGTGTGCTTCTGAACTCTGCGCGGATGACGGTCACGCATGTTGTTCATGTGCGCGCTTGCGGACCGGCGTTCCTTCATATTTTTTTCCTAAATTTATAGAGAACGGGCGCAATGGGAAGGCAGCTGGCTTGAATGGGAGCAGAAGCTGCAGCAGGGGTGCCAGCGGGAGCAAAAGCTGGCAAACAAGTGCACAGGCGTGGGTTATATAGGGGAACACCTTGACCAGCATACAATACAGCTGACGGAGGGTAAGCAATGCACATGGTATAACAGGAGAGGGGTGGGGTGCTGTACCGTGATTGGCTGATCCAAAAATGTGGTGCGATTTCGGTGTGTCTATTTACAGTATATATGTTATATACGTATATTTCCTGTTCTTAAAAATTACACGATACAGCTGATGGAAGGTAAACAATAGCATACCGCAGCCCACCAGAGACTTCGATACAGCTGATGGAAGGTAAGCAATTATGTAATATTAGTGCCATATTTGCAGTGCAACTGATTCTGACAAAGTATGCTAAACTAATAGTTATATCTATTGGTTTGCCACATGGGTATGGTAAAAAAATCTCCCATACACACAACGCAAGGCACCCATTCATACACAGTATTGATACCACAAAAAAACATATTTTGCACTGGATATCTAACAAAGTATTCTGTAAGACGCTAAGATTTTTGTTCTAGTTTTCTCAAACGCACATTTCTTTATGGTGAGGAGAAACATTTGGTCATGATAAAAACACTGTTAGCTTGTTAGCATAGCTAACCAAAAATACTATAGGCAGAAGAGTGAGTAAAAAAATATCTGCACTTTGGCTGTTACATATCAATACAAGCATATACTGTATATACTGTATATCTATCTATGTGTGTGTGTGTGTGTGTGTGTGTGTGTGTGTGTGTGTGAGCAGAGACGGACTGTTCATTTCTGGCGAGGAAAAGCGTCTGGTCATGGTAAAAGCACTGTTAGCTTGTTAGCATAGTTAACGGAAAATACTATAGTATTTAAGTATACTATACAGACATGGACAAAATTGTTGGTACCCCTTTGTTAATGAAAGAAAAACCCACAATGGTCACAGGAATAACTTGAATCTGACAAAAGTGGTAATAAATAAAAATTCTATGAAAATTAACCATTGAAAATCAGACAATGCTTTTGAATTGTGGTTCAACAGAATTATTTTAAAAAACAAACTCATGAAAAGATTGAAAATAATGTCATTGGTTAATTTTCATATAATTTTTATTTATTACCATTTTTGTCAGATTCAAGTTATTTCTGTTACCATTGTGGGTTTTTCTTTCATTAACAGAGGGGTACCAACAATTTTGTCCATATATATATATATATATATATATATATATATTCGCTAACTTTTGGCATTTTAAAGACAATACACTTTGTTATGTCCATGACCAACACTTCAATAATGAGGCCGGAGGTGCAGTAGAATGTGACTTTATTATATAACTCACAGTACCACAAAGAAGCTCCCTTCCAGGCAGAGGTGAGGTCAAAACAGACTGTGCCTCTTCCGCAACAGCCCTTTATACTGCGGGTGGCAGCGGAACCAGAAAGGTGGAGCCACCACCTATAACCACAATAATATATTATATTAACATCATGAAATGACATCACACACCCCCCTTCAAAAAAGTCCAAAAACGCATACACACCAATTAGATCCTCCCAACTTTAGTGCCCGAATCACACACTAATAATAAACAGGATAATTAGGCCTATCCATGCATGCAAACAACTGAAACTAGAGGGGGACAGGTGGACTACGGCCAGACGGATTATTCTGCCATCTCTGTTAATACATGTAGTCCATGAAATAAAAAAAAAAAAAACCCGTCATGTTCCTAATATGCTAAATAAAACAATCCCACAAACACATATACAAACAAGATAAAACCTCAAATTACTAAACAAGCCAGTCAGTATGTACATTCACACCACGTTATGAACACCCCCCAACACTATCACCCTTTATGTGCAACACATCAGATTGATTGTCTTTGATTAATTCCTGGGCAAACCACACATCAACCATATATTAAACATGCTGATACAACCACGGTTTGTTTTTTTAAATTTTTTTTAAACATAGGCAATTCACATAACAACTACGTGTGAAACATATTGACTACTTAGCCTGGGCAGTTCACGTCATAACATTAGCATAACCCATCGCCCCCTATTACCGTACAGTACCGATGAAGAAACCATCCCCCAAAGATCCGTGTGGGGGGTCCCATCCAGAGCTCCTTCATCTCTTCACACCTGGAGATGAGCCACGTCGGAGCCTCGACACCTCCTTCTCGTCATTGGCGTGCCTCAGCTCATTGGGGTGTCTCCATGAGTCATCGGACAGCTGAAGGTATCTGTCCTCCCAAACAGCCACCACCTGCAGCTGCCCCTGGGCCCCCCGTTGTTTCCGCTTTCCATGGATCCCTCTCAGCCGAGCCTCCTCTCTGGGTCAAACCACGTCAACAACTCCCAAAGGAGCCCGACTCAGCTTCTACTGTCCACGACATCTCAACCGGGCCTCCTCAAGGGGTCACGCCACACCAGCAACCCCCTGCGAAGCCTGACTCGGCCTCCAGTGTTCATATGTGGCACGCCTTTTCATCGTGCCAACTGGTCCTGCCCTGCTTGCTTTCATTTGCAATGCCGGCGAAGCTGTTGTAGCCCCCTGCTTCTCGGTACCTCCGGCCAAACTTCGGAAGCAATAGAATCTATCCCGTCGGCTCCACCCACCGTCACGGGCGTCAATAATGAGGCCGGAGGTGCAGTAGAATGTGACTTTATTATATAACTCGCAGTACCACAAAGACACTCCCGTCCAGGCAAAGGTGAGGTCAAAAGAGACCGTGCCTCTTCCGCATCAGCCTTTTATACTGCAGGTGGCAGCAGAACTGGAAAGGTGGAGCCACCAACCATAACCACAATATTATATTATATTAACATCATGAAACGACATTACACACTTACCAGTAGCGTTTTGAGCAGTTTGTTGTACGGACTCATCCGTGGCAGTTAGGATGGTCCAGTTGGCTGGCCTATCCCCAAAAACAGTTCATTAGATGAGTGGCCCCCTCCAGCTTATCTTGTACTTCTGCTCATGTCCATAGAGCCAGGGACGGAGCCAGGAAATGTGTCTCCTCTTCGCTTCTAATCTGTCTGGTTTTGGAATCCATCGCTTGTTCTGCTGTTTGGAATGCAACATTAACGTTAACGTCAACTGGTTCTTTGCGCTGGCCCAGCTAGGAGTTGGGGCCACGTTAGCACCCCTTTTGAGAGCCTGGGAATAGTGCTTAGCCAGTCAAAAACCAAAGAACTGGTGGCAAGTCAGGCTCTGGCTCCAGTTAAGCACTGGAACCAACTTGGTGGAAAAGGTCTGTTGGACAATGAGCGAGACGTTCTGCCTGAAAGGTTTGCTCTGCCTCTGTTTGGAGCAGTCACGTGGGCAGGGCGCTTCTGAGCTCCGCGTGGATGACGGTCACATGCTTTGTTTATGTGCGCGCTTGTGGACTGTCATTCCTTCCTATTTTTTCTTAATATCCTTGCCGTGGCCTGGGCCCACAGGCCACTTGGAGGTTGCTTCTGGGCTGCATGTGGCCCGTGGGCCACTAATTGAATAGGCCTGCTGTACAACTTGACTGGTCTATAAAATCAAAATGGATTGACATTTTTGGATAATTTTAACAAGTGTTCATATATATATACTCGTGTATATATATATACAGTATATACAGTATATATACACATACATACATACACACACACACACACACACATAGTGTCTCAAAAGTGAGTACACCCTTCGTATTTTTGTAAATATTTTATTATATCTTTTCATGGGACAACACTGAAGATGTAACACTTTGATGCAATGTAAAGTAGTCAGTGTGCAGCTTGTATAACAGTGTAAATTTGCTGTCCCCTCAAAATAACTCATCAAACAGCCATTAATGTCTAAACTGCTGGCAACAAAAGTGAGTACACCTCTAAGTGAACATATCCAAATTGTTTCCCCAAAGTGTCAATATTTTGTGTGGCCACCATTATTTTCCAGCACTGCCTTAACTCCCTTTTGCATGGAGTTCATTAGAGCTTCACAGGCTGCCACTGGAATCCTCTTCCACTCCTCTATGACGACATCACTGAGCTGGTGGATGTTAGAGAACTTGCGCTCCTCCACCTTCTGTTTGAGGATGCCCCACAGATGCTCAGTAGGGTTTAGGTCTGGACACCTCCTTGGCCAATCCATCACTTTTACCCTCGGTTTCTTTAGCAAGGCAGTGGTTGTCTTGGAGGTGTGTTTGGGGTCATAATCATGTTGGAATACTGCCTTGCAGCCCAGTTTCCAAAGGGAGGATGTAGCTGCACTGGTTCCCTAAATAAAGGCTGCATTTCATACTGTTGTTTTTCCAAAGCTTTATTCAATCACTTACTTTCTCTGGTGTGGACATGATGACATACACAATGATATGAAACCATTGATGGAAATATAACACTACGAAAACTACAAAAAAAAAAAAAAAAAAAAAAAAAAAGCAAACACAAAAAATTACCACTAAAACTCTTCCCTTCCAGTCCATAGACAGTCCCCCCACCAAGCAATACCCAGATCCCAAACATGCTAGCATAATGGCAAACACATTAACAAAGTCCAATAAAATGTCCATATGCATCACAATGTTTAGACAGGTGTCACAGAAATAAATTATACAATTACAAATAATAAACACAAACCATTTTGCGCCTCTTGAACCATGTGCAGGTATGATGATAATCCCAGGGGATCTCTGACTGCCTTCATTCCCTTCTAACCCATAATGTATCAGTCATGCCCTTTAATCCCAGTCATGTGACCAGCAACCCTCACATAAACAACTTTATTAACAAAGTATAAATAAACTGTTTGCTCTAAAAATCACATTTTAACTCCTTTTAACCATATTAAATATTTATCACACATTTTAACAACAATTTTAACAACCAAATAAATTATAAAAACACACCTACAAACTTTATCATAAAAAAATGTCTCCCTGACAGTTACACTCCCACCATATTACTATGATTTATGATAATCTTATGCAATAGTTGAATAAATCTAGTAGTTTTCAACCCCAAATATCTAAACATATTCTCTTGAATTCTTTGAAATGTTTTGAAATTATTGCATCCAGTATATGTGTTTTTACAGATTACTTTAGAACAGATCTTAATTGTTTTCTACAAGTTCAGCTAATACAGTATATGAATGGGATGCTCAAGAATTTTTTTTTTATTATTATTTTTTTTTTGATTTTGTATACTTTATTGATCCCCAGAGGGGAAATTGAGGGCATCCACCTGGATGGATGAAGCAGCCACGGTACGGTGCTATCCCTTTACCATTCACACACACATTCACACCTAGGGCCAATTTAGAGTCTCCAATTAACCTAACCTGCATGTTTAAGAATGGATGGATTACTGTATTTCTGACCTCTTTTTCCTAAGTCTCTGTTTCCTACTTGTATTGTGGCTTTTCACACCAGTCCATCCTCATCCTTACAAACATCTAGCACTCTTCCAAGTCTCCATTCATTACATGGTGCCATATCCTCTTTGATAGTGACTACATCACCAACCTTGACATTTCGTTTTGAGGAGTGCCAGTGTTGTCTGAGGATGATGTTTGCCAAATACTCATTCTTCTATCTGCTCCAGAATTGCTCTGACAGGTACTGAATTCTGCGCAACCTTTTCCTGGCATACAAGTCCTCTGCTACAAACTTTCCTGGTGGTGGCAGTGGGACAGAGGTTTTCATGGTGAGCAAATGGTGTGAGGTAAGTGGCTCTAATCTCTTTGGATCACATATACAGTCAGTTGAGGGGGGACAACTGTTTACAATTGCCATAGCTTCATAAAAAAATGTTCTCAAGGAAGCATCATCTAATCTTCCAGAGCTCTGTGATAGGACACAGCTCAGGACGCTTCTAACTGTCCTGTTCTGCCGTTCCCAGACACCTCCCATGTGACTGGCATTGGGTACATTCATTGTGAAGTCACATTGGTTTTCAGCTAAGAAAACAGCGAGTCTGTCTTTGTCCACTTCTTTTAAGGCATTTATCAACTCATTTTTTGCCCCCACAAAATTTGTTCCATGATGACATCTAATTTGTCTTACAGCTCCACGAATAGCTATAAAATATTGCAAGGCATTTATGAAGGTATCAATTGTTAAATCTTCCAACATTCCTATGTGAATTGCTCTGGAATCTAGACAATTGAATATAAGGCCATATCTCTTGTATTCCTTGTGCCCTTGCTTTGTGTGAAATGGTCCAAAACAATCTATCCCACTGTAAGAAAATAGTGGGGCGGGGTCGACTCTGTCAGCAGGTAGATCCGCCATCCTTTGGGTTTCTGTTGGCCTGCCAGCTCTCCTAGATGTAACACACTGGTTGATGTAATTAGCTACAACTTTGCTTGCCACCAATAATCCAGAACCCATTTGCTCTCAGTTCATTAAAGGTCTGTCCTCGGCCTTGGTGCTATGTTTTCTCATGACAATAACCATGTGACAATAACAATAAGATCAGGTTTGTAACTACACTATCTCTTCGTAGTATCACTGGATGTTTCAGATTAAGATGTAGAGAAGCATTCTTTAATCAACCTCCCACCCTGAGAACACCATCAACCAACACTAGATTGAGCTGGAACAATGGATGGCTCTGTGGCAGTCTGTCATGACTGAGTGTGTGCATCTCCTCTTTAAAGGCATCCCTTTGTGCCAGTTTTATAAGAGCAAGACTGGCCTGTCTTCTATTTTCAACACTTATGGGTTCTGCTTTGTCTCTTTTCCCAAGTTGCTGGATTCGTGCAACAATGTTCAGCACTGTGTGCCATTTCGAAAATCACTTGAATCTCTTCAATTTTCAGTTCAGCTTTATTTATACTGCGCCACATCACAACAGAAGCCATCTCGTGGGGCCACAGATGGCGCCACTCCAAAAAGTTAGCCTCTGTCACTACATCTGTTTGCAGTACTTGTGTTGTTTTGACTTTGGGGTCACCTACAAGAAGCTGTGGAGTTGAATCTGGTGTGTCAACGTCTCTTTCCCAAAGGAATTTGGGTCCAGTAAGCCAATTAGAGCTAATCAACTCTGCCACTTTGAGGCCTCTGGAGGCCTCCTCTTCACCTCCTGTGATGACCACTCTTGGTGCTAATGCCCTAGAACAGTTGTAACCAACAAGGAGTCTGACCTTGCAATCCATCAACTCTGGTATCTCTCCTGCTATGGAGATCACATGTTTCCACCCTTTGGCAGTTTCAGTACTAGGAATGTGAGCACGTTCAAGGGGGATAAAGTCTCTGGTGAAGCAGGTGGCAAGTTAATAAAGTTATTTGAGGACAACCCTCTAACTCTAAGCCCACTGACTCTTGAACTCTCGAAGATGGAATCTTTTCCCATCATAGTGGTAAGTTTTAACTTAACTGGCTCTAACCCTGCCCCCCATTTTCTCACATACTTCTTGATCTACAAAGGTGCTGCTGCTCTGTGTATCTAACAGGGCGTACACCACGGTCTCTGCTGAAGGGTTAGTGGTGGAGGAGAACCACACTGGCACTATCATTGATGTGCTCCCACCATTGCTTTGTTTACATAGCAGGAGAGTGAAGATGTGTTCTCTTCTGCTTGCATAGTGTGATTTGAGGGCATATCTGCTGCAGCAGGACGTTCTTCATGAAGTGGCATAGGATGATGTCTCTTACATAAGCCACAAGTTGCTTTGTTCTTGTAGTCCTTTGAATTATGCCCTTTCTTAAGACAGCCAAAGCACAGACCATTGTCAAATATAAACCTTTTCTTGTCCTCTACCAACTGACTGGTGAATTTCTGGCATTTACGTATAGAGTGGCTTTCTCTACAGTACATGCAAATGACTGGGTTTGAGAACGGAGAAGGGTCGTTTTTTGGGGTTTTTTTAGGTTTGCTTGAGTCTTTTGTATTGCTACTCACAGCACTGTATGATTTTGTGACTGTACTTGCTTTAGCTGATGCATTCACATTTGTGATGAACACATCAGCCCTTTGGCGCTTTAAAGTGCTGATGACACGTTTTTGACATTTTTTAGCATGTTGTGTATACCCAAAAGTCATTGTCTATGATCAATATAATATTTACAATAGCACCTGCATAAACTAGTTATCATCAAAAAACAGCAGCCGCTGACTGGACTGTGGTGCCGCCCACCAAATTAAAGGCGGCACCCCCATGACGTAAGCGGGAGAACAGACTCCGGTGTTGTTGACTGGAATGACAGCAGCTTTGTAGCTCACAGTTTCTCTGGTTTCTTGTTTTAATTTTACAGCTATGCCTTCGTGTTGTGTCGCAGGCTTAGATAAACAGCAGGCATGAAAGACCACATCACACGCTTCAGCTTCAACTGTTATAAGCCTCCTCCGCGACTCATGCGCTTTTATGCAGGAGGAGCGAATGAGGAGGGGAAGGATTAATGGATTTATGTGCAGCTTTGACCTCCTTTCTGTGATCCCATGCTGACATCTTGCCGGTCTGGCCACATCCCCTCTATCATTATCATCAGCTGATTCAAACCCCCGCTGATCATGTTTCCCGGTCCTCGCTCAGGTGCTTCTCATCATACCATCACCAGCAGTGTGTGTCCTTCGCGGCCGTTTGCCAGTCCCGCAATGATGGTGCATAGTATTGTCATCTGTGCTGTTTGTCTGTCAGTATTTTCAGCACTCTCACGATGTGCTAGTCACTCCATGTTTACCGTGGCTTTCGTGCGTACTTGAAGTGATGTCGGCTCTGGGGCGCACCTGTGGCTAACACGTCTCCTCTCATTCGTTTGCTGGACAATGCCGGCCCCCGAACACCACCAGCAAGTGTGTCTGTGTTTCTTGTACGTCTTCACCTTTCAGGGAACTGTCTGTCTTTCGGTATTAAATGTGCTGTGGTGAACCTTCCACACAGATCCTCGTAATTTCATCCTCCCTCTCCCTGTCCTGCGTAAGAGCGCATGGAGGGTCATGATGAATGGATTTACATGCAGAATTCAACACAGCACGTGTATTGGACATAAGAATGATGACAACAGTTCCCAAAAAGGTGAAGACCCACGAAAATAAACACAAGCACCCACAGCTGGCGTTTGGGGCTGACATTGCCCAGCGAACATGGAGGAGACGTGTTCACCACGGTTGCGCCCCAGGGCCGACATCACTTCAAGGTGCGCAACAGAACCAGGGCTGTGTGGAGTGGCCAACACATCGTGACAGCGCTGGCAACATTGACTGGCTGACAACAAGGCAGATGATGCACACAAACCATGAACAGCTGACTGTCAAAGAAAGAGGGTGCGTGTGTTCGGACTGGAGAATCTTGGACAGTGCCCACCTGAAAGTGGCTCAAAACGCACATAAAACACATGTACACAACAAAAACAAGAGCTCAAAATATAATCCATAATAAACCCGATGCCTTAGCCACAGAGAATATACTGCTATGATTTTATTGAAAAAGAAACTGTGAGCTACAAAGCTGCTGTCATTCCAGTCAAAACCACCCGTCACAGGAACAGTTTCTTTCCTCAAGCCATCACTCTGATGAACTCCTAACATTCACCTAGTCCTACCTGTTGCTGTACTCATGACTTTTCATCCATTCTTACATTGCGCATAACTCTCACACTGCTTTTTACTTCATTCACATTATATCACTGAATCTGAGTTCACATTGAAATACTGTACTTTATCACTGTATATTTTTTCATATATTTCTGCAAAGTGTGGATAGTCTGAGTAAATAACTGCATATATTCCTGTATATATTTGCATCCTTTTATAGAAACATGGACAGACTGTAATTTACTGTACATACTCTGTTGTCATTGAATCCTTATTTAAATCTTACACCTGAACAACGAGAGCAAGTTTTTAGCCAAAGTCAAATTCCTTGTATGTGTTGTGCATACTTGGCCAATAAAGCTGATTCTGATTCTGATTCTGAAAAATCGGGTTTAAATAAATTATATTTATGAACAAATAATTTGTTGCAATATCTGTAACAAAAGAATAACACTGGTGTCCCCCTGCCGTGTGTTTGTCGCTGCTGCTGCAGCGGGCATGTGTGCCTCTCCACCGTCACTCTGTGAGTGTGACTGGCTTGGCGCAATGCCCGCTTGGCATGGCTCAAACCTATACAGTCTGATGCCCCCAGATTCTTCTTTATCATCCCATTCTTCGGAACTATAATCGTCTGAAGATTGGACAACGCAAACCAATTCCAGACTACATGTGCTGGAACCATCGTCGATGTTTTCAACTGCTTCCATCCTGTGTGTACAATGAGCAGCCAAGCGCTGTGTTCTCCCGATGACGTGACCACATGGCTGCAGGGTTTTCCAGCCACTGACGTAATTGGTGACGTGGCACTCAAGAAAACATTGGATATTTGCGTGAAAAAAAGCCTGGTTGACTTAGAACTGCACAGACCAACCTATTTTATCATATTGTATTATGTGTTGAAAAATTAGAGGAAGTCAAGAACGTGTCATCAGCACTTTACGTCTCTTGCTGGCTTCTCCTCAGTGGACTTTAAGGCATGAAGTGAAGTTATAGGATTGCATGCAATTTCCGCTTTTTCAATTCAATTCAACTTTATTTATACAGAGCCATTTCACAACAACAGTCATCTCATAGCACTATCAACTGTAGGGGGGGACCCCCACAGTTGCAGAAAGACCCCAGCAATCAGGCGATCCCCTGTGAGCAAGCACTTGGCGACGGTGGAGAGGAAAAACTCCCTTTTAACAGGAAGAAACCTCCAGCAGAACCAGGCTCAGGGAGGGGCAGTCATCTGCTGCGACTGGCTGGGGGGTGAGGGGATAGAGAAGAAGAAAAGAACAGACATGTAGAGAGCAAACAGCACGATGGGGACTCAATCTATGGGAGAGAACAAACAAATGTTAATGACCAGCAAAAAAAAAAAAAAAAAAATTTCCTAGAGAGTGAGGAAAGGAGTGAGGCCCAGTGCATTACTGGAGGTCCCCCGGCTGACTAAACCTATTAGCAGCATAACTAAGGGAGGGTTCAGAAACACATGATCCCTCCCTAATTGTAGGCTATATCAAAAAGGTAGGTTTTAGCCCTATTCTTAAAAACAGAGATCGAGTCTGACTCCCGAATCCAGATTGGCAGCTGATTCCACAGGAGAGGAGCTTGCTAACTGAAGGCTCTGCCTCCCATTGTACTTTTGGAGATTCTAGGTATTACAAGTAATCCTGCATTTTGGGAGCGTAATGCTCTGTTAGGATAATACGGTAGTATCAGATCTTTTAAATAAAATGGAGCCTGATTGTTTAGAGCTTTGTAAGTAAGAAGAAGGATTTTAAACTTAATTCTAAATTCTATGGGAAGCCAATGAAGGGAGGCCAGAACCGGAGAGATATGATCTCTCTTTCTAGTACTTGTTAAAACTCTTGCTGCAGCATTTTGGATCAGCTGAAGACTTTTTAAAGATGTTTTAGGACAGCCTGATAATAAAGAATTACAATAATCTAATCTCGAGCTAACAAAAGCGTGGATCAGCTTCTCAGCATCACTCTGAGACAAGATGCTCCTAATCTTGGCAATATTACGCAAATGATAGAAGGCAGTCTTAGAAACAAATTTAATATGTGAATTGAAGGACAAATCCTGATCAAAAATAACTCCAAGGTTCCTCACAGAGCTATTAAGAGAAAGAGTAACTGCATCCAAACTGAAAGTTTGATTTGGAAAGGAATTTCTAAGGTTTTTTGGACCAACAAGAATGACTTCAGTCTTATCTGAATTTAATAGCAGGAAATTACAAGTCATCCAAGCTTTGATTTCCTTAAGACAGGCTTCTAACTTGGCTAATTGATTACTATCATCTGGCTTCATTGACAGGTATAATTGTGTGTCATCTGCATAACAATGAAAATGTATACAGTGCTTTCTAATAATGTTGCCTAAAGGAAGCATATATAAACTAAAAAGAGTAGGGCCTAGCACAGATCCCTGTGGAACTCCATGACTAAGCTTTGAGTTGAAAGAAAACTCATTATTTACATGAACAAACTGGAACCTATCAGATAAATAAGATCTAAACCACTGCAACGAAGTTCCATTAAGTCCAACATAGTGTTGTAATCTATCAAGTAGAATATTATGATCGATAGTATCAAAAGCTGCACTAAGGTCTAAAAGGACAAGTACAGAAACTAGTCCATTATCAGATGCAATGAGGAGGTCGTTAGTGACCTTCGCTAAGGCTGTTTCAGTACTATGATGGATTCTAAACCCAGATTGAAACTCTTCAAGTAAACCATTTCCCTGCAGGTGGTCAAATAATTGCGCAGCAACAACTCTTTCTAAGATTTTTGAAATGAAAGGGAGATTAGAGATTGGTCTATAGTTAGCTAAAGCTCCTGGATCTAGCGTTGGCTTTTTGAGTAAGGGTTTAATTACAGCCGTTTTAAAAGCCTGCGGTACATGGCCTAAAGTTAATGAAGAATTGATTATATGAAGAATAAAGCTACCAATAAGTGGGAAGACTTCTTTAAATAACCTGGTAGGAATAGGGTCTAAAAGACAAGTTGAAGGTTTGGATGAGGAAACTATTTTGTCTAACTCACAAAGGTCGATTGGAGTAAACTCATCAAGACAGACATCAATAGAAGGAGCTGTAGTAGTTACAGTATTTAAGTTAACTGTGGGAAGAATCTGATTGATTTTATCTCTGATGGATGAAATTTTATTATTGAAAAAGTTCATAAAGTCCTGACTAGTAAGCTCTAAGGGAATGCTAGGATTGACAGAGTCCTGACTCTTTGTCAACCTGGCTACAGTACTGAAAAGAAACCTGGGATTATTCTTGTTCTCTTCTATTAATGCAGAGTAATAACTCGTTCTAGCTTTTCTAAGAGATTTTTTATAAATTAAAAGATGATTTCTCCAAGCTAAATAGATTTCATCTAAATTAGTAGAGCGCCATTTTCTTTCTAATTGACGAGTCTTCTGTTTTAAGCTACGAGTTTCTGTGTTGAACCAAGGAGTTAGAAATCTCTGATTAGACTTTTTCTTTTTTAAGGGGGCCACCAAGTCTAGAGCCTGATGCAGAGAAGCTGAAACACTATCCACCATGTTATCAATTACAGAAGGAGCAAGCTGTCTATAGCTTATTTCCGTCGTGTTGACACATGGCATAGAGGAAACAATCTGCATAAATTTGGAAACAGCATCATCTGAGAGGCATCTACTGTAATAATATTTTTCTTTAGGAGCCAAATAGTCAGAAATAGTAAAATCAAAGGTTAACAGACCATGGTCTGACAGTACAGGGTTATGAGGAGACACTACAAGATTTTCTATTTCTATGCCATATGTCAGAACAAGGTCCAATGTATGGTGGAGGTAATGAGTAGAATTTCCTACTTTCTGAGAAAACCCAATCGAGTCTAATATTGAATTAAAAGCCACATTAAGGCAGTCACTATCTACATCCACATGTATATTAAAGTCCCCTACTATAATTATTCTATCAGATTTCAGCACTAAATCTGCTAAGAAATCAGCAAATTCAGATAAAAATTCTGAGTAGGTTGATGGGGGACGATAAACTATGGCAAATAAAATTGGGTTTAACCTAAAATTGCTAAAGTGCCCAATACTGAGGACCAGGCCCTCAAAGGAATTATAACATGTTTTTTGCTTTACATTAACTAGTAATTTGGAATGGTAAATTGTTGCTACTCCTCCTCCACAACCAGAACTTCTGGGATTTTGACAGTTTAAATAACCAGAGGGAGTTGGTTCATTTAAACCAACATAATCCTCTTGCCCTAACCAAGTCTCTGTAAGGGAAATTAAATCAATCTGATGATCAATTAACAGATCATGGACTAACAGAGACTTGGGAGTTAGAGACCTAATATTTAATAAACCACATTTAATTTTTAAATTATGAGGAGGAACAGAGGCCAAATCATTCAATTTAGAGGCTTTATGTTTAATTTGAGTTTTACCAATATTTTGCTTAATCACTTTGGGATGCTTATACATTATATTTTTATTTACTTTGGAGGGAGCAGACAACGATTCTCTGATGGGGAAGACAGGGGCTAAGTTGAGGGGTGGCGGATGAAGAGGAGCTGCAGAGAGGCGTGTAAGACTGCTACTCTGCTTCCTGGTCCCAACTCTGAGTAGTCAGGGTTTTGGAAATTTGGATAAAAAAGATGCCAGATTGTTAGATAAATGAGAAGCACCATCCAAAGTGGGATGAATGCTGTCTCGTCTCATAAGACCAGGTTTTCCCCAAAAAGAGCTCCAGTTGTCAATGTAGCCCACGTCATTTTTAGGACACCACACAGACAGCCAGCGGTTCAAGGATGACGAGCGGCTAAACATGTCATCACTGGTCAGATTGGGGAGGGGTCCAGAGAATACTACAGTGGCAGACATCGTTTTTGCAAAGTCACACACCGATTCTACATTAAGTTTCGTGACTTCCGACTGCCGGAGACGGATGTCATTAATGCTGGTGTGAATAACAATTGTGGAATATTTACAGTTACTTTTAACCAGCATTTTCAAATTTGACTCGATGTCGCCTGCTCTGGCCCCAGGAATGCATTTGACTATGGCCACTGGAGTCTCTAGGTTCACGTTTCTGACTACAGAGTCGCCAATGATCAGAGTTTTTTCCTCAGCGGGTGTGTTGCTGAGCGGGGAAAAACGATTAGAAACGTGAACAGGTTGGTGGTGAACCGGGGCTTTGCGACTAGGCTTCCTTCTCACCGTCACCCACCCAGTCTCCTCGCTGCTGAGGAGAGCCGGGGAACCGCTGACAGTGGGGCCTAAGCTAGCTAGCTCCGCTGCAGCTAATGGGCATCCGTCAAGATTAACTGGCGCAGACGGTGTTTCAATGCAGCGGAGCCGGGATTCCAAATCAGACAACCTCGCCTCGAGCGCCTCAAAAAGACAACATTTATTACATTTACCGTTATCACTAAAAGAGGCAGAGGTGTAGCTAAACATCTGACAGAGAGAGCACACCAGAGGAGGAGAGGAAGGAGAGCTAGTAGCCATAGCTAGTGGCTGGAGAGCAACCACACAGGCAAACCACACAGGCAGACAGCAAAACAGGAAGTGACGATCCTGTGATGAAAACATCACAGGATGTTTTGTCCTATAAAGTCAGCACACTCCTTGAAACTAGGATATTCATCTGTTTTTTGCAACTCCTTTGTAACATGGCGATTCCATCGAGAGGTTACCCAGTCAGGGAGTTTTTGGAGCATCCTTTAATTCTCTTCACAGTCATTTAAGACTTGCAGCCCCTTAATGTGTGGCATGGCATTGCTACACGCTGTCAGGAAGTCACTGAATTGTCTCAGTTTAACAGACTCTTGAACTAAATTTTGGCCAGTTGTTCAGTTTTTCTCTAAATGCATGCTGGAGTACAAATGGGTGACCATACCTTGCATTTAATGCCTCTCATGCTTGATCATAGGCTTCATCATCCTTTCTATAGGAGCTTCCCTCTAGTACAGTCTGTGCCTCACCACCAATGTACCTTTGCAGGTAAAACAGACGGTCTGCTGGATTTATGCATCGCTGTTCTATCTATGCCTTGAAACTTGTGCTCCACTCCAAGAACTTAAGGGAATCTCCTGTAAAGATCGAGGGCTCAGGTACAGGAAGTTTGCTTAGAGCCATTGTGTTGCATAAAGCATACAGTAAGGATATTTCTATATTACCGTTTGTTAGTTCTGTGTTATTGTTTCCACATGCTTGCTCTCTTTTAATCTCTTCACAGGGCACTAAAGGATGATTGTCTAACTCACAGTGTGCTGTTTTACTTTTATCACCAAGGTCATCTGAGTCTGCATCAGAGTACACCTTAAGTTTTGCTGCAGTTACGTGAAGATCTCTGATTCTCCAGTCTTTTAAGTTCATGCCTTTGTGCAGCAATTGCCTCTTCCATTTGGATTTCTGCCTCATTTGCAGCCAATTCTGTCGCATACTCGGTTCTTTTTACTGTGATACTTTGCTTTTCCGATGACACTCTTGAATTGTGGCTGTTAACAGTGGGTCTAGAGATTGTAGTCCCAAATATTGATTGGGCATGTTCTCTATCAAGCACCATATGAAGTCTTGCATTTTCTGCCTGAACATCAAACTCATCTTGCCCCACTTCACTCATATGTACATTCAACAGCCCCATCAAATCCTTTGTCACAGCTGCACAGGAGTCCATTTTTCTCCTAATATCAGTAGAAGGAGCTAATTGAGATCGGATGTTTAGATAAAGTTCTCTAACTTGCGTCTCTAGCCCCTCAACAGCATCCATCATATCAACTAGGTCTCGGTCAGAGCATTCCCCTTTAAGTTTGCTGTGAGCAGCTTTAACTTGCCCTTTCCAGCTTTCATATAGCTTGATAAATTTATTTTCCCTTTTATAAGCCTCTTGTTGCTTTAACTCCAGCATTTCAGGGGTTAATTTTCTCTCACATGAAGATTTTCTAACTTGCACTCCTTTTAAAGAGGTGGAGTTAAGCTCTGTGGCTGTAACTTCAAGTGTCTCTATTTTAGCTAGTTCAGGTAGTACGTAATCTTATTCTGTTAATACACCTTTACACTAAAACTTAGCTACTATTTACTCTCATATTATAATACCATTAAACATTAATAGCAGTGTAACTCATAAACAGAACCACAATTACATAACCACATTTCCCAATAACAAGCAGAATTTTCAACAGTTGCTTTCCTTAAAGTTTTAGCAATATCCATCCATCTTCTTCCGCTTAATCCTTTTCAGGTCGCGGGGGGGCTGGAGCCTATCTCAGCATCTTTTGGGCAAGAGGCAGGGTACACCCTGGACAGATCGCCAGTCCATGGCAGGGCCAACACAGAGAGACAGACAACCATTCACTCTCCTAAGGACAATTTAGAATCGCCAGTTTTGATGCCAATTAACCTAACTTGCATGCTTTTGGCATGTGGGAGGAAACTGGAGAAATCCCGGAGTAAACCCATGCAGACACGGGGAGAACATGCAAACTCCACACAGTTCAGTGTTGGTCAGGGGCTGGGATCGAACCCAGGATCCCCCGGCCAAGGGTGAGTTGCTGTGCTGCCGCAGTGCTAACCACTCCGCCACCGCAAGCAATATCCATTTCAACTATTTTACACATGTCCATGCCTTGTAGGGATAGCAAGTCAAACCGGAAGCTGTCTGTAAAGCCACCTGTATAGCTGCCTCCTTCAGCCTAAATACGCAGTGTTACGTCTGCGCTCTGAAGCCTATTGAAAGGGTACTTGCAGAACTGTAGCATCCGTGGGTAAATGCTGCCCTCTTGTGGCGAAGTAGCGTCAGCTGTAGCAACTCTGTGTCGGGGGTGCCAATCTGGTTTCTCCCGTGAACTTGGATTGATGGGCCTTTCTCCAGATGTTATTCCTCTGGTTACAGGACACCTCAGTGAGCAGGTCTCTTCCTGGACATGCACTGCTTTCCCGCTGGCGAAACGTGACATTATCCTCTGTTTTTTTGGTCATTCTCCACAGGCTCAAATGCCTCCACTTTAGACTGTTGGTGCCTGTCCACAGGCTTGAACATTTTCACTATAGCTGCACTGCTTCCCTGAATAAAGGCTGCGTTTCATACTGATGCTTTTCCAAAGCTTTATTCAATCACTCATTTTCTCTGGTGTGGACATGAGCAACCAACGATGATATGAAACCATTGATGGAAATATAACTCTGTGAAAACTACAAAAAAAAAATACACACAAAAAAATACCACTAAAATTCTTCCCTTCCAGTCCATACACAGTCCCCCCACCAAGCAACACCCGGATCCCAAACATGCTAGCATAATGGCAAACACATTAATAAAGTCCAGTGAAATGTCCATATGCATCACAATATGTTTAGACAGGCATTGCAGAAATAAATTATACAATTACAAATAATAAACACAAACCGAACCATGTGCAGGTATGATGATAATCCCAGGGGATCTCTGACTACCTTCATTCCCTTCTAACCCATAATGCCTCAGTCACGCTCTTTTATCCCAGTCATGTGACCCGCAACCCTCACATAAAGAACTTCATTAACAAAGTATAAATAAACTGTTTGCTCTAAAAATCACATTTTAACTCCTTTTAACCATATTAAATATTTAGCACACATTTTAACAACAATTTTAACAACCAAATAAATTATAAAAACACACCTACAAACTTTATCATAAAAAGCTGTCTCCCTGAGAGTTACAGAGGGGATCATGCTCTGCTTCAGTATGTCACAGTACATGTTGGCATTCATGGTTCCCTCAATGAACTGTAGCGCCCCAGTGCCAGCAGCACTCATGCAGCCCTAAACCATAGCACTCCCACCACCATGCTTGACTGTAGGCAAGACACACTTATCTTTGTACGCCTCACCTGGTTGCTGCCACACACGCTTGACACCATCTGAACCAAATAAGTTTATCTTGTTCTCATCAGACCACAGGACATGATTCCAGTAATCCATATCCTTAGTCTGCTTGTCGTCAGCAAACTGTTTGTGGGCTTTCTTGTGCATCATCTTTAAAAGGGTCTTCCTTCTGGGACGACAGCCATGCAGACCAATTTGATGCAGTGTGCAGCGCATAGTCTGAGCAATGACTGGCGTACCCCCCCACCCCTTCAACCTCTGCAGCAATGCTGGCAGCACTCATATGTCTATTTTCAAAAGACAGCCTCTGGATATGACGCTGAGCACGTGCACTCAACTTCTTTAGTCGACCATGGCGATGCCTGTTCTGAGTGGAACCTGCCCTGTTAAACCACTGTATGGTCTTGGCCACCGTGCTGCAGCTCAGTTTCAGGGTGTTGGCAATCTCCTTATAGCCTACGCCATCTTTATGTAGAGCAACAATTCTTTTTTCAGATTCTCAAAGAGTTCTTTGCCATGAGGTGCCATGTTGAACTTCCAGTGACCAGTATAAGAGAGTGTGAGAGCGATAACACCAAATTTAACACACCTGCTCTCCATTCACACCTGAGACCTTGTAACACTAACGAGTCACATGACACCGGGGAGGGAAAATGACTAATGGGTACAATTTTAATATTTTCACTTAGGGGTGTACTCACTTTTGTTGCCAGTGATTTATACATTAATGGCTGTGTGTTGAGTTATTTTGAGGGGACAGCAAATTTACACTGTTATACAAGCTGCACGCTGACTACTTTACATTGCATCAACGTGTCATATCTTCAGTGTTGTCCAATGAAAAGATACAATAAAATATTTACAAAAATGTGAGGGGTGTACTCACTTTTGTGAGATACTGTATATATATATATATATATATATATATATATATATCCATCCATCCATCTTCTGCCACTTAATCCTTTCGGGTCACGGGGGGGGGGGGGGGCTGGAGCCTATCCCAGCATCTTTGGGCGAGAGGCAGGGTACACCCTGGACAGGTCGCCAGTCCATGGCAGGGCCAACACAGAGAGACAGACAACCATTCACTCTTACATCCACACCTAAGGACAATTTAGAATCCCCAGTTGATGCCAATTAACCTAACTTGCATGTCTTTGGCCTGTGGGAGGAAACCGGAGTACCCGGAGTAAACCCACGCAGACACGGGGAGAACATGCAAACTCCACACAGAAGGGTCACCGATGGTCTGGGGGTGGGATCGAACCCACGATGGTCAAGGGTGGAATCGATCCCATGACCTTCTTGCTGTACTGCCACTGTGCTAACCACTGCGCCACCGTGCTGCCCTATATATATATATATATATATGTGTGTGTGTGTGTGTGTGTGTGTGTTATGTATATAAGATAAGATAAGATAAGGCTTTATTAGTCCCACAATGGGGAAATTCCAGGACTGCAACAGCACAGGGACAGCAACACTCAGAGCAACAATCAAGAAGACAAGAAAAACAAGAGCAGCGAATATACTACATATGTACATATAAATATATATACACACAGTGCGGAGCATTGTAGCTAGATGGAATAAACAGCATAACCATCTGCTTAGTTATCCTACATAGTATGAATACTGTATGTACCCATACATATTGTCACCCTCCGTAGCGACCAATATTGTCCTAGTTGTATACTGGAGGGGACCATTGTGTAAGTCTATTGCGTCTTTTGCATTCAATACTATTAGGTCGTCACGTTTTTTTGCTATCTCTGCGAGCAGCCCTGCTTAGGTTATACAGTCTGACAGCCGTAGGTAGGAAGGACCTGCGAAACCTCTCGGTTGTGCACCTAGGATGATGTAGTCTGCTGCTAAATGAGCTCCTCAGTGTGTTTAGTATGTCCTGCATAGGGTGAGACTCGGACTCCAGCAGAGATGACAGTTTAGCTACCATCCTTCTCTCTCCCATCTCCTCCACTGGGTCAAGGCGTTGCCCCAGGACAGAGCTAGCTTTCTTGATCAGTTTGTTCAGTCTCTTCCTATCGGCTGCTGTAATGCCACTGCCCCAGCAGACCACTCCAAAAGTGATTGCTGATGCCACCACCGTGTCGTAGAATGTCTTCAGCAGCGCCCCTTGTACACCAAAAGACCCGAGTCTCCTCAGTAGGAACAGCCTGCGCTGTCCCTTCTTGTAGAGTGCATCGGTATTGTGTGACCAGTCTAGTTTATTGTTCAGATGAACACCCAGGTACTTGTAGGATGTCACCATCTCAATGTTTGTTCCCTGGATGTTTACTGGTGTTGTGAGGGGTTGTCCTTGCCTGTGGCAGTCCACCACCAGCTCCTTAGTTTTCCTCGCGTTGATCTGGAGGTCGTTGCGATGGCACCAGTCCACGAAGTCCTGGATAAGTCCTCTGTACTCAGTTTCATCTCCGTTGGAGATGAGGCCAATGATCGCAGAGTCATCAGAAAACTTCTGTAGATGGCAGTGTGTTGTGTTGTGTGAGAAGTCCACAGTATAAAGGGTGAACAGGAAGGGAGCCAAAACCGTTCCCTGGGGGGCCCCCGTGCTACCGATGATCGTGTCGGACGCACAGTCCTGGGTTCTCACAAACTGTGGCCGGTTAAGGCCCTTTTCCACTAGTATCGCCTTGGCCTTACTTACTTCTACTTTACTCACTTTCTCGCCCTTTCCACTGTACCCAGCATGGTTTAACCGACACTATTTTCGTGCCCGTTGGAGGGCAGGGTACAAGCATGCTGAAGCGAGCCGAGATGTGATGTCAACAGACTGCGAGCCGCTGATTGGTCAGGGCGTAACGTCACAAAAGCGGCCATCTTCAGTGGAATCTTTACAACCGCCATTTGCAATCTTTCACGGACTAACTCGGTCACAGAGTAAATACGATATTAATACAGACAGCGTTGTAGGTTTTGCGGAAATCTACACCGTGGTCCAACGAAGAGGTGCGGGGTTTTCTCTGCTTGGTGGCAGATACACAGTGAGAGGAGTGATCCGGACCGATACAGATGGCAGCCCTGCATAGAACCGTACTACTGACAAGCTGAAGACGAACGTGAGAGAACCATCGATGGTGAGTGATTTGTAATAATGTGCATCTGTTCACTTATTTATCCTGTTGGTGGTAAGCTCACTTTTTTTGAGCAATACAGCATTGTTCTGTGCTGGCTAACGAGTGTTAGCTAGTAGCTAGCTAGTACCAACTGCTGATTCGCGCTTGTTTTCTCCTAAGTATTCGCTTGTGAGAGCAAAACGATGAAATATGTTAATCCTGGTTAAAGTCCTGGTTTTTGTACATGCTGCACTTTGGTGCTGCGCATCAAATTGTGTGCAATTTAATGCTAGAATGTGTTTCCACATGCCAGGGGTTAGCCTCCCTGTTTATAGTCGATACTGGTGAAATGGACCACAGGAGCCGAAATCTCAACAATATAAAAGTGTTTTTTCAAACCAGTGATTTATAAAGTCATTCATATAATTTTCTAAAGCGTCAGAATAGACCCACACACCTATTCTGTGGATCTTCCATAAAAGGTGCTGGAACAGTATTGTGCATGTACAGAGTGGATCCTGCAGTGCTTGTCAGGGAAACAAAGCATTTTTGTCACATCCCACCACTGACTTTCACAGGTGTATTTCCCTAACACAGGTACATCTCCAAAAATTAGAATGTCATGAAAAAATTCAATATTTTTTGACACTCATTTCAGAAAGAGAAATCCATATATTATATCGATTCATTACACAGACAGTGATATATTTCAAGCATTTATTTATTTTAATTTGGATGATTATGGCTTACAGCCCCTGAAAACCCCAAATTCAATTTGGCAAAAAAATAGAATATTACATAAACTTTAAAAAATAGTTTTTTTTTTTTTTCCACAATATCTTTATTGAACCTTTTTTTTTTTTTAACAAACATGATACAAACAATCAAACACTAACACTAAAGTACTACAAAAAAAAAATGCACTAAAAACACCAACAACCACCAACAAAATCAAGTCTTCAACAATGCTCCTCTGTTTAGTCTAGACAATCCAATACATAAGTATACATATTATGTTCACCAGTTTGGAATTTACAAGGTCCACACACATCATTCACCTTCTTCTTCAAGAGTTATGTTTAAATTTTTTACATAATCAATAAAAGGTCTCCATATATTCTCAAACACAATTTCCTTTGATTTTAGTATATATGTTATTCTTTCTAATGGAAGGTTTGTTAACATCTGTCTTAACCACTGAGTCACATCTGGTCTATGAGTCTTTTTCCATAATAGTGCAATACATTTTTTGGCATTAAGCAAACTGAGGTCTATGAATGTTCTTTCACTTTTATTAAAATTATGCTTTTCTGGGTACAGACCCAACAAAAACAGTTTAGGATTCAATATGATTTGTTTTGAGATTATTTTTTCAATTGTTACCCTCACCTCTTCCCAAAACATTCTTATTAATCTACATTCCCATAAACAATGAAATAGGGTTCCTTTACTTTCCATGCATTTTGTGCATGTATCTGGTATAATTTTGTAAAAAAAAAAAAATAGTTTTTAAATAGAAATGTTGGCCACTGAGGTGTTGGTTAATATGGGCTGTAGCCATAATCATCAGTATTAAAATAAACACTTTCAATATATTACTGTCCCTGTAATGAATCTATATATGGGTTTCACTTTCTTAAATGAGTGACAAAAATATTTAACTTTTTCATGATATTCTAATTTTTGAGATGTGCCTGTATAAGTGTTGAACTTGCTTGAAACTAACCACCATCCATTTCTGTCGTTCATCTAGGCAGGAGGAAAGCAGCCGCTCAACAACGGACGTCGCCACTGTGGAAAGTACTGAAATCCTTTGCTTTTATAGGTAAAGTGTCAAAACCAAAGTAGCACAATTTCCACTTAATATAAAAGGGACTGAACTGAGATTTATTTGATTGTGTGAGTATTAATTACAGAATAATTGAAAAAGACTGGCGCATCAACTGTAAAATAAACCACTTGTTAATGTATTTATTTTTTTTGTCAGATCACTTGTGTGATCCTTTGTGAGTTATGTTCATAACTGTATCTTTTGGGGAATGGCAGTTGTTCAGTCATCAATATAATTTAGTTTATATGTGTAGTTTATACTCTATCATCAATAAACTCATGCAGTAACAGGACACATTACAAATATTTGAGACCCATTGTAGTGCTTCCTTTTATATTTTAGCAATGCTAGTACAAAACACCGCCCACACTTGTAAAATCGACTTTACATCAGTGCAGCTACATGAAAATTGTGGTTAAATACAACAAAGTACTTTATTGTCACATTGGAATTGGAATCGCTCCTGTTTTGTTTTTCTTTTGAATTCTTGGATGGAATATGGTGGGCAATATAAGCTGCAGCTTCAGCCATCACCCATTTCAGATAACCTATGTTGAACTGTATAATCAGAGGAGTTATTGTTTAATTCGACCTTATTAGATTTTTTTCCCCCTTTGTTATATTATTCTATTTTCTTTTAATCTATCCGAAATAAAGATTCATTCATTCACATTCCACCACTGGCTTTTAGCAACAAGTGTATTTCCCAAATATGTTTTAAACTTCCTTTATTTAACCACCACTCATTTCTGTCTTTTGTCTAGGCAAGAGGTAAACGATCGATCCACCCCAAACTGGACCTTGCGTCACTATTTACAGAGATGCAGGCCTAAGATCTGCTGATCTGAGACCAGTGTGAGCTGCACATCCCAGCTGCTGAGTGAACCAGTCTTACAGTTTGAGTTTTGCACATTCTGAATAATCTGGAATTTGCTGCTGATTGTAATAAACAATTTAGTGACTTATGTGTTTGCATCATGATTTCTATTTTTGTCTGTTAATACACTGGTGGGAAAAGAGTCAATAGCACAAACCATTAATGGGTGACCTTGAAAATAATGGCTCATTTTTAAGAAATTTATGTCACATGGTGGTAACCTTCACATATAAAAAAGAGACATCTGCAAAAACTTCAGAGGTTTATTGTCAGTGCAATACTACATGAATGCCTGTAGTAGATGCATGTATGCATGTATACATACATGTATGCATACATACATGTATACATACATACATACATACATACATACATGTATGCATGTATACATGCATCAATGCATGTATAGTACATTGTTGATGCAGAGAATATATATTTCTACAGTATATGTATCTAGTAAGTATATAGTAGTATATAGTATATGTATCTAGGCAGCGCAGGCGCCGCTGGCTAGGCCATGTTCACCGTATGGAGGATGGCAGAATCCCCAAAGACGTCCTCTACGGAGAACTTGCAACTGGTAGGAGAGACGTTGGCCGCCCACAGCTGCGCTTTAGAGACGTCTGCAAGAGAGACATGAAGGCCCTGGAGATCAACACAGAGCGCTGGGAGGACCTTGCAACGGACCGCTCCAAATAGAGAGGCACCCTGACCAGACAGCTCAAGGCGGGTGAAGAGAGACTGACTGCTGCAGCAGATGAAAAAAGGACCCGCAGGAAGAACTGCCACAGACCCAGCAGCACGGAGACCACCCACAAGTGCGACCTGTGTGACAGGGACTGTCATTCGCGCATCAGCCTGTTCAGCCACAGGCGGTGCTGTTCCAGCAGAGTAGACGTTTAGGATTCTCTTCCATGGTCATCATAGACCGACGGAGGCCGACGAAATGTATCTAGTAAATCAAGCATTTTCCATGTAACCTTGTGACTGCATTATTTTAATTGCTTTTAATCCTAGATCAAGTTTGTTTTGGCCTAAAATGCATCATAACTGTCAAATATATCTTATTATACCTAACTCACTACTGTTTACTTTTTGAATATATATTTTTTTTTTTTTGTAACTTAGATTTTTATTCATTTTTCATCATATATAATGCATTCAGATCACATTCTACATTTAAAAAACAAAGGGGTTAGGGTAGGGAAAAATAAAAAAAATAAAAAAATAAAAAAAAAAATAAAAAAAAATAAAAGGGGGGGGGGCAAATGTTGGAGCATCAAGTTTTTAGTTTCCATCTCTTAATTCTTCTGTTTTTTTCAGTGTCTTTGGTTATTCTTTCAATTTCTGCCTCGTTGTTGCACTTTGTAGTGTGTCCATTTCTGCCATTTTTTCTCCCATATTCCTTCTTGCATTCTTCGTCGATATGTTAGTTTTTCCATCATACGTATGTCCTCAACAATGTCAGTCCATTGTTCTTGGTCAGGAAGAACTTCTGATCGCCATTTTTTTGTGATAGTTTTTTTACATGCAATCAACAAGATTTTAACTAGATATCTGTCCTCAGCCTGTATAACATTGTCTTTTTTAAGATCACATAAGTACATCAGGTTACAGTTCATTGGTATATTATATCCTAATATCCTCTGTATTGTCACATGCATAGATTTCCAAAATGATGATATTTTGTAGCATTTCCAAAACATATGTGAGTGGTCTGCATTTTGAGCCCCACATCCCCTCCAGCATAAAGATTGGGTATTTGTATATTTTCCTTGAATCTGTGGTGTAATGAAAAAGCGAATCAGGTTTTTCCATCCAAATTCCCTCCATGCCCTTGAATTTGTTGATGTGTGTTGTGTTTTCCATATTTCCTGCCAGCTTTCTTCTGTTATGTTTAAATTGAGCTCTTTCTCCCATTTCTCCTTTATATAGTCACTTGTATGATTGTTTGTCATAAGTTTCTGATATAGTTTTGAAATAATTCTTATTTTATTTCCTGCATATGAGCTTAAAATAAGTTGTATAATCTCGTTCACATCTGTTTGGAGGTTATGCCTAATCTTCTTCATATAGTAATCTCTCATCTGCAGATATCTGAAAAATTCCGATCTTTCTAATTTAAATTTTCTCCTGATATTTACAAAGCTCCCGGGATCTTTTTTTCCGATATTGCCCCATGCTGTGATTCCCTTGTTCACCAGATTTTTGTATCCCCTATCTTGTTTTGCCGGTTCAAACTGACTGTCAAATGCTACCCATTTCAATAGTTTTATGTCTTCCCTTATATTATATTTTTGTACTATTTTATACCACAGTTCTAAAGTAAATTTAGTGATTGGGTCTATTTGTTTGATTTGCTTATATGCATCTTTATCCCCTATTATGCTTTGTACTGGGAGTCCCTCAATTTCCTTTTCCATTTCTTTCCATTTTGCCTCATATCCCTCGTCGCACCAACATATGATATATCTTATTTGTGCTGAGTAGTAATATTCCTTTAGACTCGGTAGGCCCATGCCTCCTTTCTCTTTTGGTAATTGGAGGGTTTTATATTTCACTCTTGGTTTTTTACCTCCCCAAACAAATCTCGATATCATCCTGTCCCACTTTGAGAATTGGGCATCTGGAATCTCTGTTGGTATAGCCTGGAAGAGGTAAAGTAATCTAGGTTGTATGCTGATTTTGACTGTCTCAATTTTTGAATTCAGATCCATATTTAAGATTGACCATCTATCAATATCTTTTTTTATTTCTTGTTCCAACCTATCATAGTTTGCTTTATATATTTTGCTTAGGTCTTTAGGTATGTTCACTCCAAGGTATTTTATTTCTTTTTGGTTCCAGTTTAGTTTGATCTTATCAGTTATCTGGTTTAGAGGGTTATAGTGGAATGTCAGTATTTGTGTTTTTGTTATGTTTATCTTGTATCCTGATAATTTTCCAAAATTTTCTATCAAGTTCATCATTTCCATTATTGATTTATCTGGTTGTTCAAGGTAAACTATAATATCGTCTGCAAATAGCCCAATCTTGTGTTCCGCCCCCTTTATTGTTACACCTTTTAATTTCTTATTTTGTCGTATCGCTTGAGCCAATGGTTCTATGAACAGAGCAAACAAGGTGGGCGATAAGCAGCATCCCTGCCTAGTTGATCTTTGTATATTTACTTTGTCTGTTAAGCTACCGTTTATCTTGATTCTTGCCACAGGTTCTTGATATAGCGTCCTTATGCATTGTACTGATTTTTCGTTAAATCCAAAGCGCTCCAGTACACTATATAGGAATTTCCAGTTAACCCTGTCAAATGCTTTTTCTGCGTCTAAACTCATTATTACTGCGCTTTTCTTTTCTTTATGTATTTGGTTAATTATATGTATTGTTCTCCTGATATTGTCATGTGTTTGGCGTCCCTCTATGAATCCAGTTTGATCATCTTCTATCAATTCCGTCAAGAATGTCTTTATTCGTTTACATATAATTGTTGTGTATATTTTATAATCTACATTTAATAAAGAGATTGGTCTATAGTTTCCGCATTGTTCTTTATCTTTCCCTGGTTTTAAAATAACTGAAATGATTGCTTCGTTCCATGATGGAGGTATTTTGTTGTTGTTCAGCGTCCAATTAAATGACTTTAGGAGTTGTGGCGTGAGTTCTTCTATAAACAGTTTATAAAACTCAGAGGGGTATCCATCACTACCTGGTGATTTACCGTTTTTAAGTGACTTAATCACATCTCTGATCTCTTGTGTTGTTATTTCTGCTGTTAGTTTTTCATTTTGTTGATTTCCTATTGATGGCAAGTCCAATGTGTCTAGAAATTTTTTGATATCTTTAGTATTTGTTTCTTCAGGTTGCGAGTATAGTTCTTGGTAGAAATTATGGAAAATTTCTTCGATGTTTTCTGGGTTAACTGTGGTTTTATTTGTGGTGGGGTCTTTAATCTTGTATACATTATTCATTGTTTGTTGTTTTCTTAACCGTTTTGCCAGCAGTTTTGTGGCTTTTGGCCCCGTTTCATAATATTTTTGCTTTAGATATCTATTTTTCCTTTCAATTTCATCCATTTGTGTTTCTTTTATCTTTGTTTTTTCTTCTTTAATTTCTTGATATATTTTTGGGTCATTTGTGCTTTGATGTTTACGTTCTAGTTCCCTCAGTCTCTCACATCTTTGTTCATACGCTTCCAGTTTAGTCTTATTTACTTTTCCTGTTTCAACAATTAATTTACCCCTTAACACGGCTTTTAGTGTGTCCCATAGTATTGTTGGGTCCACTTCTTCATTGTCATTCTCTTGGATATATTCGTTTATGTTTATTTTTATTCTTTCTTTCATTTTCTCATCATTTAACAGTCCTACGTTAAGTTTCCATGTTGTTTGTCGTTTTCTATTGTTCAAATATATTTCCATGTATATAGGATTATGATCTGATATTTCTGCCCCTCCAATCCAACAATTTCTCACCCTGTGTCTGTCACCTTCATTCATAAGGAAGTAATCTATTCTAGAGTGTACTTTATGGACTGCTGAATAATGTGTATAGTCTTTTTCGAGTGGGTGCAGGTCCCTCCATATGTCTACCATACCCATTTCTGCCAGTGAGGTTCTTATGAACTTTGTTACATGTTTTTTTGTCTTCTTAACACTTGTTGTGTCAACTTCATGATCCATGACAGCATTTAAGTCTCCTCCACACATTAGGACTCCTTCACTGTGTGTTGCTATGAGATCAAACAGATGTTGAAAAAAACCCTTGTCACTTTCTGGTGGGGCATAGATGTTCACTAATGTAATCTGCATACCATCTATTCTTCCCTTTATTATTACATACCTGCCTTCTTTATCCTGGATTTCCTGTTCACTTTCAAATTGTATTTTGTTTGAGATTAGTATCATAACCCCCCTTTTTGCTCCTCCCTTAAATGAACTGTAGTAGGAGTTCTTATAGCCAAATCTCTTTAGTTTCACATGTTCTGTCTTGCTCAAATGTGTCTCTTGCATAAATATAATTTCAGCTTTTTCCTTCTTGAATTTTCTTATTATTCTTTCCCTTTTAACAGGTGAGTTCAGACCATTCACGTTTAATGTCATTATCTTAAGATTTTTACCCATATTCATGTTTTTCCATTTTTTTAACTTGTGCTCCTAGCCCCTTTAACAACAAAAATAACACATATTTATATAAAAACACATTAAAAAATCTCGACCTCCGTACTTTGGGCCTTTCTTCTGCCCACTGGTCCCTGTTGGTGGGTGGGGGGTTTGTCTTCACAGAGTGAAGGGCCCTCCCTAGACTTCTAATTACTATCAAAGTAATAGTCATAAGTCTAGAAATGTCCAACAAATATCACTTAAACCTCTCCTAGCCGTCTGTTTCTCTTTTACCTTGTCTTCTTGGCCTTCATTTCTTCTGTGCCTTTCTTAATCTTTGTTATGATCTAGGCTTTCAGTTGAAAGCCTTGTAGCTTGTCCTGGGCCCGCTGCTCTACGTCTCTCCCCCTTCTTCCGCCGTTCACTCGCCTCCACTCCGTCTGTCGTGGTGCGTTCAGGGCCGCCGCTGCTCCAGCCGTCTCCTTCGGCACGCTCACCTCAAGGCCCCGCTCCATCATATCCCGCGCTGCCTCTTCGGCCGTGTTGTAGGTTCTTGTGCCTTCCTCCCAATGAATCCTCATTTTCGTTAGCGGCGTTTGGAATCTAATTTTTTTCTCTTTCAGCGTTTTTTTAATATTGGCATATTTCTTCCGCTGCTGCACGATTTCTGTCGGGTAGTCATGGTCAAAAAATACCTGTTTGTCGCCGATTCGTATCTTTTTTTTCCATGCTTGCGTCAGGATTCTTTCCTTTATGTCATATTTCACAAAGTTTACCACAACTGACCTGGGTGGAGAGTTTGTTTTCGGGTTCTGTGCCGGTGCTCTGTGCGCCCGTTGAATCTGCAGATCCGTTTCTCCGGGTATTTCCAGTTCTTTTTTTAAGAACTGATCCATGAATTTTGTCATCGAGTTGCCTTCAATGCCCTCCGGAATTCCAAAGATGCGCATATTGCTTCGTCGGGATCTGCTCTCCAAGTCGTTTATTTTCTCCTGCATCCTCTGCATTTGCGTCGTCAGGGTCTGTAGTTGTTCGTTTGCCTCGCTTTTCCAATCTTCTAGTTCCGAAATTCGGGTCTGCGCTTCTGTCATACACGCCCGCTGGGAGCGCAGCTCCTCCATGTTTTCCGTTAATTTACGCTCCATTTCTCTTCGGAGGTCCATGATTTCCTCCTTAATTTCTTTTTTCAGTTCCTCCTTAAGAGCCGCTAAATCCTGTTGTAGCTGTCGCTTGAATTCTCTTAACTCTTCAACCATTAACAAAAACAAGTCAACAACAATGCTCCTCTGTTTAGTCTAGGTAATCTATTACATAAGAATACATAATTTGCTGACACACCACCTTTTTTTTTTTCTTTTTTTTTTTTTTTCAAGATGGCGACCGGGATGGTCACACTTTTTCAACGCTGAGACAAAGTCGCTGATTTCTTCCCATTAAAAGAACCTAATCAACAGCGATCGGCGCTCGTGACGGACCCCACGGGCTGAATTTCCACCCCCGTCAGAATCCCGTCGGAATGCCCCTTTAATCGGGTAGAACCGCTGCGCTCTATCTGAAGCTTCTGCCAAGCTAATACTGGTTAGCTTAACACTAGCCCCTGTGCGTCACCTAACTCTGACACGAAGCGGCTCAGTCCCCGGTGAGGGCTTACCGGACGAGCCTACCGAGGCGGCGATTGGGAGCTCGAGCGCGGCGTTGGTGAGAGACGGGGGCCACCTGGATTCAGCAGGACAGTGGCCTGAATCGGAGCCCAATTTGCGAGGCCCAGCCGAGGAACTACCAGACTGACGGCGGTCGGTGACGGGGCCTAGCGGAAGAGCCACCCAGCCAGACGACAGCGAGCGACGGTGATCGGCCACCGATCGGCGGAGGTGATCGGTGGATTAGAGCTACGCCGGCGGAGTGCGACATAACTGGCGGTGACGGGGCCCAGTGGAGGAGCCACCCAGCCAGACGGCGACAAGTGGCTGTGATCGGTGGATTCCGGCTGCGCCGGAGGTGTGCGACATAACTGGCCAGGTAGACGGAGGCAGGCGCCGGCGATAGCCTAGCCGGATTCTCTGTTTATTTCTATCCACAGGTCAGTAAAATGCCACCCAAAAAAGAGGAAATGGAAGAAATTAAAAAATCTCTGAACTTTGTGTTAGAAGAATTGGCCAAAATGACTAACCAACAGGCCAAAATAATAAACCTAATACAAGAGGTACAAGCCCTACATTCAATAATAAAAGAAAAAGACAAAAAAAATTATGGACCTGGAGCAACACGGGCGTCTTTTGGAGCAACGCGTCGAGGATCTTGAACAAGATTCTCGCATTGATGACCTAGTTATAAGTGGACTAGACATCAGATATCAGTCCTACGCCCATGCCGCAACAGGACTGAGTGGTGAACATGCTTCCATAAGTGAATCAATGTCCCTAGAAAACCAAGTGCTTCAGTTCCTTAATGATAAAGACATTAAGGTAGAAGCCAATGCGATCTCAGCCTGTTATGCTTTACCGAAGAAAGATAACAAAACAAAGAAATCAATTGTGATGCGCTTTGTGAACAGGAGGGTGAAAAATGACATACTGAGGCAGGCCAAAAAACTAAAGGAAACTCAAGTTTACCTAAATGAACACCTGACAAAAAAAAAAAAAAAAACGCTGAATTAGCACGGCAGGCACGGATGCTAAAAAAACAAAATAGGATACAGTCAACCTGGACAAGAAATTGTAGAATTTGGATTAAACTAAATGGAACACCTGAGCAAGCAAAAAGTATAATGATCAGAGATGCTACTGACTTAGATAAATACAGATGAACACTGTCTATGAAACACAGAGTGAGGAAACTCAAACTCTAAAAATATGCCACTATGCTGAACATAAACCACAAGAGATGGAGAATGATATTGATCCTGATAACCACTTTTTCAATAATATTCATAACCACTGTGAATATTACACTGAAAAGCAATTCAAAAGTCAAGTGCAATTAGATGGTAAACTGTCAATAATACACTTCAATAGCAGAAGTCTTAACAAAAACTTCTCACAGATTCAGGACTATTTAAAACAGCTAAACAGAAAATTCACAGCCATTGCAGTCTCGGAAACCTGGCTTAATGAAGACCAGGCTCCCCTGATGGCAATAGAGGGATATCAGATGTTTAACATTAACAGATCTCAAAAAAAGGGTGGTGGTGTTGCACTGTATGTTGATGACCTATATAGATGTAAGCTTGTAAATGAAATGTCCTCAGCACTACCAGGGATTTTGGAATGTGTTACTGTTGAGATTGACCTAGACAAAACAAAAAATCTAATCATAAGCTGCATATACAGAACGCCGGGAACTTGCATTGAGACATTCAGAGATAAATTAGTCGAGCTGTACAATAATATTACTAGTAAGAAAATGGTAGCAATTTGTGGAGATTTCAATATTGACCTACTTAATCCACATCAACAAAATGTAGTTACAGAGTTCATGAACTCTATGTACAGCATGAGTCTATATCCCACAATAACACATCCCAGTAGAATCACAGTTCACTCTGCTACACTTATTGACAACCTGTTTGTCAATGTTCTCGATAAGAAAATAGAAAGTGGATTATTGATAAATGATATAAGCGACCACTTGCCAATCTTTGCACTTATCCATGGCCACACGGGGCCCAACCCAGAAAAAATCTCAAAATCGTTCAGACACAAATCACCAAACGCAATCAGTTCTTTTAAAGAGGACTTGCTGAAGCAAGACTGGACAGAAGTCTATGTATCAGATGTAAATGAAGCCTATGACACATTTATAAACATTGTAACCACTCTTTATGAAAAAAACTGCCCATTAGTTAAAAAAAAGCTTAAACACAAATTTGCTGACAAACCATGGTTAACCAAAGGACTACAAAAGGCGTGTAAAAAGAAAAATTTATTATATAAAGCTTTCATAAAGAAAAGGACAAAAGAAGCAGAGCAACGGTATAAAACATACAAAAATAAGTTAACATATATAATAAGATGCAGTAAAAGAGACTATTACAGTAAAGAACTGGAAAAAACAAAGACAATATTAAAAATACATGGACAATAATCAACAGTATCCTTGGAAATAAAAGCAGAAATACTAGCTACCCAACTAATATTCCAAAAAATAATAAATCGACTCCGAATGTGAATATAGCTTCACCTGCAGATGAATTTAATAATTTTTTTGTTAACATTGGACCTAAACTGGCCCGAGAAATACCCACTACGGCGCCTACAGGTGATACAATATGCAATAACACTGCTGTAAAAGACACCATCTTCATAAAGAACACAGACGAAAGAGAGGTCATTGAAATTGTTAAATCGTTCAAAAGTAAAACATCTACTGACTGCGATGGTATTGACATGCTACTAGTCAAAACTGTTATCGAATGCATAGTGAAACCACTGACGTATATCTGTAACCTGTCTCTCCAATCAGGTATATTTCCTAATGCAATGAAAATAGCTAAAGTAATTCCGATTTACAAGACAGGCGACAGAGGGGAACTCTCCAACTACAGACCAATTTCACTATTACCGCAATTTTCCAAGATACTTGAAAAAATATTCTATGAGAGAATTGACAACTTCATACTGAAGAATGATTTATTGTGTGAGCAGCAATATGGGTTCAGACACAAAAGGACAACAGCATATGCCTTAATGGAATTTACAGAAAAAATATCAACAGCCATTGAAAATAAAGAGTATTCAGTTGGAGTATTCCTGGATCTTAAAAAAGCATTTGATACAGTAGATCACAATCTATTATTAAAGAAACTACAAAATTGTGGTATTAGAGGGGTAGCACTGTCCTGGTTAAGTAGTTACTTAAAGAATAGATATCAGTTTGCATGTGTTAACAGCAAAAACTCAGAGTTACTGAAGGTCACCTGTGGAGTCCCACAGGGCTCAGTTTTGGGACCATTATTATTCAATATGTATATAAATGATATATGTAAAGTTTCAGAAAAAATGGACTTAATATTGTTTGCTGATGACACTAATCTGCTATGCAGTGGAAACAATTTGGAACAACTTCTGGATACACTCGGAAAGGAATTAGGAAAGCTGAAACTGTGGTTTGATTCAAACAAATTAACGCTCAATTTAAGCAAGACAAAATTTATAGTCTTTAACAACCATCACAACTACCCAGTACCCAAACTCAGTGTAAATGGTGTAGAGATTGAAAGGGTATCCGAAACTAAATTCCTTGGAGTAATAATTGATAACAAACTGTGTTGGAAGCCACATATTAATTATATAAAAGGTAAAGTATCCAAATCAATTGCAATATTACACAGAGTGAAAAATTTGCTGAATCAACCCACACTATACACCTTGTACCATTCATTAATACTCCCATACATGACATATTGTAATGAAGTATGGGGAAATACATATAAAACAAACATATATCTCTCGGCGCCACACCAGTCGGCTGCCTTTTGCAACAGCGGCTCGATTCCGAGTTTTTTTTTCCCTTCCTCTCTCTTTTGATCACTTTTTTTTTTCACCCCACTTATATCACGGACACACAGATCGTCCCAAATGTCTCCTGAGCCGGTGGACGGAGCCACTGTTTATAGCAGGATTCGATATAACAGGGAAGAGCTGCTAGCATTTAACCGCCACCCGGTCCCATTGGAAAAACTCGACATACCGAGAGAACTGAGGCGAAAACGCCGCGGCTGCCGGGCTGGAGTAAGGCGGAGGACAAAAAATATAAGGTACAGACCCTCCCTTCCATCTGTTGTCATGGGAAATGTACGGTCGATACTGGGAAAGTTAGATGAGCTAGCGGCTATCTCCCGTTATGATAGCACTTACCGGGAGTGCTCTCTCCTTTTGTTTACTGAGACGTGGCTAACTGAACTAGCAGCAGATGCTAACATTGAGCTGGAGGGTTTTCACATGATACGAGCTGACCGAACACCAGAGAGTGGCAAAACTAGGGGCGGTGGAGTGATAATGTATGTTAACAACAACTGGTGTAGACCGGGACATATCACTGTTAAACAACGACACTGCAGCAAAGACATTGAGTTGCTAGCTGTTAGCATGAGGCCTACATATCTCCCGAGAGAACACTCACACGTGATCTGCATTGTTGTTTATGCAAATCCGACGGCGAACGCTGGGACAGCGCGTGACGTCATCCATTCAGTAACCAGCAGGCTGCAGACAGAACACCCAGATGCTCTTCTCCTCATCTCAGGCGATTTCAACCACGTTTCACTGTCTCCCATTCTGCCCACTTTCACCCAGTATGTCACATGCCACACTAGAGACAATAAAACACTGGATTTGTTCTACGCAAACACTAAGGAGGCGTACACCTCATCACAACTCCCCCCACTTGGGAGATCGGATCACAACTTGGTTCATCTCCGACCGGTGTACAAACCCCTAGTGCACAGACAACCTCCGGCCATGCACACTGTGGAGTTATGGTCTGAGGAGACAATGGACACTCTAAAGGACTGTTTTGAAGCCACTGCCTGGAAGCAGCTCTGCGATCCACATGGTGAGGACATCGATGGCCTCATTCACACCTTCACGGGCTACCTCAGCTTCTGTGTGGACAAATCCGTTCCCACCAAGACCATACGGCGTCACTCAAACAACAAACCCTGGATCAACCCTGAGATAAAAACACTTCTGAGAGAGAAGAAGAGGATCTTCAGGTCGGGGAACAGGGAGATGCTGAAGTCCGTACAGAGGGAGCTGAGGAGAAAGATCAGAGAAGGCAAGGACAGCTTCAGGAAGAAGATGGAGGACAAGCTGCAACAGAGCGACATCAGCGGGGTCTGGAGAAACCTCAAAACCATCTCGGGGCTCCAGAATACCTCCCCCCAGGCCACGGGGGGCAGGGAGTGGGCGAACAACCTGAATCTGTTTTTCAATAGATTTGACCAACCGCCCTCCCCCCTGTCTGCACAAAACCACTGCTGCCTCTAAGAAATCAAGTCCTGCTACCCACTCCCCACTCCACCGACACCCCCCCCACTCCCAACACACAGCCCCCCATCCTGACCCTGACCAAGACCCAGGTGAGGACGGAGCTGAGGAAGATCAAGGCGAGGAAGGCGTCGGGACCGGACGGCATCAGCGCAAAGCTCCTCAAGTCCTGTGCAGACCAGCTGTGTGGGATTGTGACGTATATCTTCAACATGAGCCTGAAACTGGGGAGGGTACCACAGCTGTGGAAAACATCTTGTGTGGTACCTGTACCAAAAACTTCCCACCCCAAAGACCTGAACAGCTTCAGACCGGTGGCCTTGACATCCCACTTGATGAAGACCCTGGAGAGACTGCTCCTTGCTCATCTCCGCCCCCTGGTGGAACCAGCGATGGATCCACTCCAGTTCGCCTACCAGCATGGCATTGGGGTGGAGGATGCGGTGATCTTCCTCCTTCACCGTTCTCTGTCCCACCTGGAGAAGCCCGGGAATATGGTGAGGATCATGTTCTTTGACTTCTCCAGTGCTTTCAACACCATCCAACCGATGATCCTGAAGGACAAGCTGCTGCGTGTGGGGGTGGACCAGCACCTGTCATCATGGATCCTGGACTACCTCACGAACCGGCCTCAGTTTGTGAGAACCCGGGACTGTGTTTCCGACACGATCATCAGTAGCACGGGGGCCCCCCAGGGAACGGTGCTGGCTCCCTTCCTGTTCACTCTTTATACTGCGGACTTCTCACACAACACAACACATTGCCATCTACAGAAGTTCTCTGATGACTCTGCGATCGTTGGTCTCATCTCCAGCGGAGATGAAGCTGAGTACAGAGGGCTTATCCAGGACTTTGTGGACTGGTGCCATCGGAACTGCCTCCAGATCAACGCGAGGAAAACTAAGGAGCTGGTGGTGGACTGCCGCAGGCATGGGCAGCCCCTCACAGCACCAGTAAATATACAGGGAACAGACATCGAGATGGTGACATCCTACAAGTACCTGGGTATTCATCTGAACAATAAACTAGACTGGTCACACAATACTGACGCACTCTACAAGAAGGGACAGCGCAGGCTGTTCCTGCTGAGGAGACTCAGGTCTTTTGGTGTACAAGGGGCGCTGCTGAAGTCATTCTATGACACGGTGGTGGCATCAGCCATCACTTTTGGAGTGGTCTGCTGGGGCAGTGGCATTACTGCAGCCGATAGGAAGAGACTGAACAAACTGATTAAGAAAGCTAGCTCTGTCCTGGGGCAACGCCTTGATCCGATGGAGGAGATAGGAGAGAGAAGGACGGTGGCTAAACTGTCATCTCTGCTGGAGTCCGAGTTCCACCCTATGCAGGACATACTGGATGCACTGAGGAGCTCATTTAGCAGCAGACTACATCATCCCAGGTGCACAACCGAGAGGTTTCGTAGGTCCTTCCTACCAACGGCTGTCAGACTGTACAACCTAAGCAGGGCTGCTCGCAGAGATAGCAAAAAGACGTAACAAACTAATAGTTTTTTTTGAATGCAAAAGATGCAATAGACTTACACAATGGTCCTCTCCGGCATACAACTAGGAACATACCGGTCGCTATGGAGGGTGAGAATATGTATGGGCACATAATCATACCATGTAGGATAACTAAATAGACGGTTATGCTGTTTCATCCCACCTAGCAACAATGCTCTGCACTGTGTGTGTTTATATATTTACATATTTATTCCATCTAGCTACAATGCTCTGCACTGGGTGTGTTTATATTTATATATCTATATATTTATTCCATCTAGCTACAATGCTCCGCACTGTGTTTTTATATATCTACATATTATTCCATCTAGCTACATTGCTCCGCACTGTGTGTTTATATACTTGCATATTTATTCCACCTAGCTGCAATGCTCCGTACTGTGGGTGTTTATATATTTACATATTTATTCCATCTAGCTACAATGCTCTGCACTGTGTGTTCATATATTCATATATTTATTCCATCCAGCTACAATGCTCTGCACTGTGTCTGTGTGTGTGTGTGTGTGTATATATATATTTTATAGTAATATGTACATATGTATATTAGCTGCTCTTGCTTGCTTGTTTTTTTTTTTCTTGCCTTCTGATTGTTGCTCTGAGTGTTGCTATCCCTGTGCTGTTGCAATCCTGGAATTTCCCCGTTGTGGGACTAATAAAGGCTTATCTTATCTTATCTTATCTTATATCCACTCTTTATGCTTCAAAAGAGAGCTATTAGAATAATCAACAAAGCAGCTTACAGGGAACCAACAAACCCACTTTTTCTTAAACAAAAAACTCTCAAGTTGAAAGATCTGATTGACTTTAAAACCGCAATAATAATGTTCAAAGTGAAGAATCTATCACTGCCCGCAAATATCCAAAAGTTGTTCCAAACAAGGGAGAAACGATATCACTTCAGAGGAACATGTATATTTCAAAAGCCTACAGTGAGAACAACCACCAAGCAACACTGTATTTCAGTGCAAGGAGTCAGATTATGGAACGATTTTGGACCTGAATTAAAATCATGTACAACGCTTGGACAATTTAAACAAAAACTAAAGGAAGAAATACTCCAAACATATTTACAAGACGACATGTAAACTCACATAAGGATTGACATTTCCAGCCTGTGTTGTGTTGTAGCTTAGTTTTTTCTTTTTTTCTTTTTTTCTCTGTGACACTATGTCTTAGATTTGTTTTTGAATAGTAACCGCTTAACTTAGACTAGCTCAGTTTTCTTTTTCTCTCAGTCACATTTTGTCTTAGCCTTGTTTTAAATTGTAATCGCTCTTGTCTTGTTTTCTCTTTTTTCTCCTTTGAATTCTTGGATGGAATATGGGTGGGCAATATAAGCTGCGGCTTCAGCCATCACCCATTTCGGATAACTCACGTGGAATTGTATAGTAGAAGGAGTCTTTGTCTAATTTGACCTTGTTGTTATATTATACAGTTTCTTTTAACCTGTAATGTACTATCCGAAATAAATAAATTCATTCATTCATTCATTCATTCATTCATAATATACATTCACCAGCTTGGAATTTGCAAGGTCCACACATATCATTCACCTTCTTCTTCAGAAGTTATGTTTAATTTCTTTACATAATCAATGAAAGGTCTCCATATATTCTCAAACACATTTTCCTTTGATTTCAGTATGTATGTTATTCTTTCTAGTGGAAAGTTGGTAACATCTGTCTTAACCACTGAGTCACATCTGGTCTATGAGTTTTTCCACAGTAATGCAATACATTTTTTGGCATTAAGCAAACTGAGGTCTATGAATGTTCTTTCACTCTTATTAAAGTTATGTTTTTCTGGATACAGACCCAACAAAAACAGTTTAGGGTTCAATGTGATTTGTTTTGAAATTATTTTTTCACTTGTTACCCTCACCTCTTCCCAAAACATTCTGATTTTTCTACATTCCCATAAACAGTGAAATAGGGTTCCTTTACTTAGATCAGAGCAATTTTTTGCACAGGAAATAAACCAGACATTCTTAAGCTCTACAACCACTGATCGTTTGTGAAGCTGTATTGACATCAGTGACAGGCTGTGCTGAACGCCAGACTGACCGTTTGAAGCGGTAATTTTCCCCCAACAGAGCCATCTGAAACACACACAGCGTACATATTTTAGTACCTAACAGCGATAACTTGCAGAGATTACAGTGTAGTACGACGTACTTATAGCAAACTAGCATTAGCAACATTAGCTTACCGTCATATATGACCTAGTTCATATCCTCACGTCTTCGGCTCTCCCAGAAGCTGCAGAACTATTCCAGAGTGTTTCGTCTCACTGCCTGTACCTTTGTCTGGCGGTCCTTTTTGGCATTTACGGTGAAAAAAGCCACAGACCGAGGAGTTGCCTTGTAAAGCCGCCATGTTGTGTTTGGCTTGGGTCGCGTGTTTTACGTCACGGGAGTGTGGCGCCGCCTTGCTGTAAAAAAAATCCCGCCCACCACAGCTTAACCCCGCTTTACCTGCTGCTATGGAGACACAACCGCGGCCGAACCGAGTAGTAACGAAACGAAACGAGGCGAGTCGAACTGGGCTAGTGGAAAAACGGCATTAGTGAGGTAGTCCAGGATCCATGATGGCAGGTGCTGGTCCACCCCTGCGCACAGCAGCTTGTCCTTCAGGATCATCAGTTGGATGGTGTTGAAAGCACTGGAGAAGTCAAAGAACATGATCCTCACCGCATTACTGGGCTACTCCAGGTGGGACAGAGAGTGGTGAAGGAGGAAGATCACTGTATCCTCCACCCCAATGCCATGCTGGTAGGTGAACTGGAGTGGATCCATCGCTGGTCCCACCAGGGGGCGGAGGTGAGCAAGGAGTAGTCTCTCCAGGGTCTTCATCATGTGAGACATCAGGGCCAATGGACTGTAGCTGTTCAGGTCTTTGGGGTGGGAAGTCTTTGGTACAGGTACCACACAAGATGCTTTCCACAACTGTGGTACCCTCCCCAGCTTCAGGCTCAGGTTGAAGATGTGCTCCACAATCCCACACAGCTGGTCTGCACAGGACTTGAGGAGCTTTGCGCTGATGCCGTCCGGTCCCGAGGCCTTCCTCACCTTGATCTTCCTCAGCTCCGTCCTCACCTGGGTCTTAGTGAGGGTCATGTTGGGGGGCTGTGTGTTGGGAGTGGGGGGGTGTTGGTGGAGTGGGGTGTGGGCAGCAGGACTCGATGCCTTTAGAGGCAGCAGTGGTTGTTGTGCAGTCGGGGGGGGGGGAGGGCGGTTGGTCAAACCTATTAAAAAACAGGTTCAGATTGTTCGCCCACTCCCTGCCTCCTGTGGCCTGGGGGGAGGTATTCTGGAGCCCAGAGATGGTTTTAAGGTTTCTCCAGACCCCACCGATGTCGCTCTGTTGCAGCTTGTCCTCCATCTTCTTCCTGAAGCTGTCCTTGCCTTCTCTGATCTTCCTCCTCAGTTCCCTCTGTATGGACTTCAGCATCTCTCTGTTCTCCGACCTGAAGATCCTCTTCTTCTCTCTCAGAAGTGTTTTTATCTCAGGGTTGATCCAGGGTTTGTTGTTTGAGCAACACCGTATGGTCTTGGTGGGTACGGTGTTGTCCACACAGAAGCTGATGTAGTCCGTGATGGTGTGAGTGAGGCCATCAATGTCCTCACCATGTGGATCGCAGAGCTGCTCCCAGGCAGTGGTTTCAAAACAGTCCTTTAGAGCGTCCATTGCCTCCTCAGACCATAACTTCACTGTGCGCATGACCGGAGGTTGTCTGTGTACTAGGGGTTTGTACACAGGCAGGAGATGAACCAAGTTGTGATCCGATCTCCCGAGTGGGGGGAGTGGTGATGAGGTGTACACCTCCTTGGTATTTGCATAGAATAAGTCCAGTGTTTTATTGTCTCTAGTGTGGCATGTGACATACTGGGTGAACGTGGGTAGAATGGGAGACAGTGGAATATGGTTGAAATTGCCTGAGATGAGGAGAAGAGCATCTGGATGTTCTGTCTGCAGCCTGCCAGTTACTGAGTGGATAACGTCACGCGCTGTCCCAGCGTTCGCCGTCGGATTTGCATAAATAACATTGCAGATCACGTGTGAGTATTCCCTCGGGAGATATGTAGGCCGCATGCTAACAGCTAGCAACACCATGTCTTTGTTGCAGTGTTGTTGTTTAACCGTGATATGTCCCGGTCTGCACCAGTTGTTATTGACATACATCATCACTCCTCCGCCCCTTGCTTTCCCACTGTCTGGTGTTCGGTCTGCCCGTATTGCGTGGAAACCCTCCAGTTCAATGTTAGCATCTATTGCTAGTTCTGTTAGCCACGTCTCCGTAAATAGCATCAAGCTACTCTCTCTGTATATGCTCTCGTAGCGGGAGATAGCTGCTAGCTCATCTGTTTTACGAAGTAGCGATCGTACATTCCCCATAATAACGGATGGGAGGGCGGGTCTGTACCTTATGTATATTCCTCGCCCGCCGTCTTACTCCAGCTCGACATCCACACCGTTTCCGTCTTATTTATCCCGGTATGTCGAGTTTTTACGTTAGCATTGTGGGCCGGTTAAGTGCTAACAGCTGGTCCCTATTGTACTGCCTCCTACAAGAAACAATGGCTCCATCCGCTGGCTCAGGAGACATTTGGGCGATCAACGTGTCTGTGATGGATAAAGGTGTCGCTGAAACAGAAAGATTAGCAAGAGAGCCAGATAGTAAATAGAAATAGAAACAGTACAGGAAAATAAGTTTCTGGGGGTGACGCTAGACAATAAAATCTGCTGGAAACCTCACATCAGTCACATCCGGGCCAAGTTAGCAAAATGTATAGGCATACTGGGGAAGACAAGACACATCTTGGACTATAAATCATTGGTCTTATTGTACAATTCACTGTTTTTACCTTATCTTAACTACTGTGTAGAAGTCTGGGGAAACACCTACAAGACCAACCTACAGTCAATATGCACATTACAAAAAAGAGCTATAAGGATAATAAACAATGTAGGATATAGAGACCATACCAATTCGTTGTTCTTAAAGTCACATGTCATAAAGTTCATAGATTTAGTTAAATTTAAGACAGCACAAGTAATGTACAGGGCAATTAATAATCAACTCCCAACTAATATACAAAAAATATTTAAAAAAAGAGACAATGATCATAATTTGAGAGGAGACTTAAACTTTACAAAATCCAAGATACGTACAACCAAGAAAAGTATGTGCATATCTGTCTGTGGGGTGGATTTGTGGAACAGTCTGGAGCCGGAACTGAAACTATGTACAAACAGAAATCAATTCAAAAAGAGGTATAAGCACCATTTGCTGAAAGGATATATGTTAGAAGGGTAGTATTTATATGTACAATTCATTATGTTCACTCTGGGACATTATGGGATACTATGGAATGGTGGGTGGGACAGCACTGTGTATATCTGTGTTGTTTGAGGCTGGTTTTGATGTATGGACATCAATGTATGTTAGAATGGATGGGTGTTAATGTTGATTTGTAAAAAATACAGTATATTGTTTACTTGGGGTCTTAAAGGTGGTAATTTGTATAAAATTCACATGGGTGTATCTATGGAAAAGAGGAGATGGAATTAATAAGTGTTCACTTCTTCCTTCTCCCTTTCGAACAGTGTATACTGTTACTTTATTGCATTTGCCATTTGCTTGTTTTTGTTATATTTTTGTGTTCGAAATAAACTATCTATCTATCTATCTAAATAGGAAGAAATTGATCCGCTGTTGCAAAAAGGCAGCCTACTCGTGTGGTGCCCGAAGTGATAAAGGTAATAGAGTGAATAAAAGCATTCCCGTTTGACTTGCTAAGGGTGTTGACCCTATTGGCGACACAGGTGGAGTGCTGGACTCCAGAGCATGAGGTTGTGAGTTCAAACCTTCTGGCTGGATGTTCCTAGTTTATGCCCTTGGTTACACACACACATCTGTAGATTGTCTCTGGTTAATTTCAAGCCATTTGGATGAATGGCCTAGGAGGAGCTTGTTTTGACTTCACTTGCACATTTTTGAAAATATGGTGCAGAAAACTTCATTTTTAGAGCATAAGTGGATAAAAGTTGTGGAAAATTTCAGAGATTAGAATGATGAAGGAATTTTGAGTCTTGGCCCAGCTGTTCTTGAGATATTTGCAAAATGTAAAACTGTTTATTATAGTGCCACCTATGGACACAATGCCTTGATTTTTGCTCTCAGAGCAGTAGAGACAATTACTGATCAGACTGTAAAATTTCATGTTTCTATGCATTACCGTTTTTGCTCCCCACGCAGTGTGATATGCATCCCTACTCAACACAGCCGTGATAGTCACAGAGGGATAGAGGGAGGGTTCCTGTGGAGGGTTGGGAGTGTCTCACTGAGAATGGGAGGTTCACTTTAGGTATCAGGAAGACTTCAGCACCTGAGCTCAGTGTAACTACAAGCAAAGTTCAAGAAGTGAAGGACATCTGTACACCCAAGGAAAACATGAGTAAGTTTGACTTTTGTCACTAGTAGCGGTGCAGTTTTCTTTTCATTATTATTATACTGTTATTTGTTTCACTGTTTCAGTGTTGTGTAGATCTTGGCCCATTGGTCAATAGAAAAGGTTTAAACAGTGTGAAGTGGGGACACTTTACTGCATGTAAATAGCCTATATACTGTAAAAGCCCACTGTAAACCTTATATGTGAATTACATTAAGTAAGATTGTATTTTTGTCTGTCTTGGTGAAAAAAGGTCATTCCCTTTGACTGTATTTTGTATAATGAGGACAGCAATCTAAAGTTGTGCTTCTTTAAACCTGTGTTCCTTTGTAACTCTAGCAGCAGAGGTTGTGTCTTAAAGTTTCCGCTCCGACGCGCCCGGGGTTTAGAAATATGAAGCAGGTGAAGTGTGGGACGTCCTGAATTTCTACATTCCTCACATAGTTTCCCCCACCACAGAGCAGCAAGACGTTTTGAAAAGGCACTTCCTGATTTTTCTCATGGCACTTAATTGTGTTATACTTTTTCTCATCTTGCAAAAACTATGTTTTATTTAATCCAAAACAAGGAAAATATAAATGTTATTGCCCCAAATCTTTTACAATCTTCTCATAACAAGAAATTTTTGTTCTTATTTGTTTTGAGTGTAAAAATGCAAAAAGACTAACACAAAAGGGGGATTTTGTTATTATTTAGCCATATTTATTTGTCTGGGTGATACAAATGAGGAGTCAAGAAAAGGAACCACAACTGCTTTACAAATACAAAAACAACAGAAAAATTCAAGTGGCTTAAATGACTGCACCTCTAAGGAAAACAGGAAAATCTTTTTGTCATTCCTTTAATTCCCATGACATCATGTAGAAGCTGGTTTAGGCTGAAACCAGTTCTGTGTGTATAGTTTGCATGATTGCAGCCAGGTACCTTTTCAACAAATGCTTTGGTCTTACTAATGCACTACTCAAACTCTGTTACATGAAAAACATTTTATGACTTTCATTGTTGCTGGTAATATTACTTCAAATCCTGTACAGAAAGCTGTAAAAGCTAAAACCAAGGGTATGGATGGAGACAAATAAGGGATTTCCCTATTGCTTTACAACTACAAGGTTTTGTATCCAAGCCTCCTGATTGGTTCACAGTCTTTGTTTGCATCTTTTAAAAATCAATGGTGGGTGGGGGGCAGCGCAGTGGCGGAGTGGTTAGCACTGTGGCAGCACAGCAACTCACCCTTGGCCAAGGGATCCTGGGTTCGATCCCAGCCCCCGACCAACAGTGATCTGTGTGGAGTTTGCATGTTCTCCCCCCGGGATTTCTCCGGTTTCCTCCCACATGCCAAAAACATGCAAGTTAGGTTAATTGGCATCAAAACTGGGGATTCTAAATTGTCCTTAGGTATGACTGTGACAGTGAATGGTTGTCTGTCTCTCTGTGTTGGCCCTGCGATGGACTGGCGATCTGTCCAGGGTGTACCCTGCCTCTCGCCCAAAGATGCTGGGATAGGCTCCAGCACCCCCCGCGACCTGAAAAGGATTAAGCAGAAGATGGTGAATGAATGAATGGTGGCTGGGTGGGTGGGGGTGTAACAGCAGTTTCCACCCACAGTCTACAGACTCGCGTGACAGGTTAACTGATGATTTTGAATGCCCATGTATGTGAGACCGTTGGCCCTGTGATGGCTGGTTCTGCTCCACTTCCACCCACTTGATTAATAGCTTAGTACAAATTTGGCAACCTTTATGAAATGAACCACTTTCAGCATATTGAAGGTTTAAAAACTATAGTGTAAGTATAAAATACCCTGTCAACATTTATAATATGGTAGTTGTTTCTTTTTCCTTTTGCATTTTTTTGCTCATAAATTCACATTTTTTGAGACTTAATGTCTTTCTTGTAAATTTGCATTTTTCTTGTAATTTTTTGAGGTTTTCCTCTTAAGTTTGCAGCTATTCTGTTAAATTTGAGACTTTTATATAAAAAAGAAGTGCAACATCCTGTCCACATGAGTGACACTAAGTGACAACATAATGGAGACCAAAAAAAGAGACAAGTTTGTCACTCGTATTGGTTACAGCTGCTGTAACCAGTGTGAAGTGCATTCTGCAACATGACTTACAATCTTAATGAGTGTGTATAGTGCAGAACTGCGACATACCCCCTAGTGGTCAAGAGTGGTAAATATTTTTTGGTTAATAAAATAGTTCAGATTTCCAAGGCTATAACTTTAAAGTGGTAAGAGATAATGACTTACTGTCAATTAGAAAGATGTAAAATATGATCCAAAGTTTCAAATAGGAATAAATTTATGCATCTAATTTGCATATTGTCACGGCACCTCTTTAAATTCCATAACTCAGTCAAAACTGGACTTTGGACATATTTACACAAAAAATGGTTCAGTCTTTTGACACCGTTTTTTGTACAGAGGTACCTCATCATTTAATCTTCAAAGTATATGAACAAGAAATCAGTACATTTTTTAAAAAAAAGAAATTTTTCACTTAAATTTGACAAAGTCAGAGTGAGAAGGCAGGCGCAGTGCCGCGCTCTGCCACTAGGGGAACGCAAATTCTCACACTCAAAGGGTTAAGTCATACACAACATACTGTATTGACTGGTAAATCAGCACTAAAACAGGGTTAGCCTTGTATCAGTGTTATGTGGCTCCACTGTTGCAAAAATCAAATCCATAAACACTGAAATATTCTGGGGGGAAAATGGTGTTTTAGCCTAGACCAGGGGCTGGAAAGCACTACTACTGAAACAGCCATTTTGAGGAACACATGGTCCAAAATATTTGCATAGAATCACAAATCATAGCTGTTTACCTTTATTTGGATAGTCTAGAGTATTTGTAACATTTCATTAATTGAGACTTAACAAATCATTTTGGATTTTCAGTCAATTGCAGGGCATACTAACATATAAGAACTTTCAATGGTCACATAATAAACTTTATTGATAATCTATTAGTGAAATGTAATAAATGGACAATAAGCTATTCATAATAAATTGTTACCATAACTGAGGCTTAAAATGAAGGTAAAAGACTTGTTATAAGCAGTAGGCCAGGTGTTGTTTTTTAACAAAGGCGATGGTGCTGGTGGGGGTATTCACAAACTTAGCATAGTGTACAAATGTATGAATGTAAGTTAAGTACGAAATTTGAAAGAATAAAAGTGCAATCATATGATAAAAGATGATAATTTACAATTTTAAAAAAATCACAGATGTACCATAATCAAGTTACAAATTCATGAGAAAAAAAAAGAATTTGTGGAAAAAAAAAAAAACATTTCCAAAAGAAAAGTAAAACTTAAAGGAAAAAGAAAAAGATACAAAAACAAAAGCTGAAGTTAACTTTTTTCACTCACAATTTTTCTTCTTTTTCACCAGTTAATGAGGATTTTCTTGTGAACTTATAAATGTAAATTTACAGCTTTTTCTGATACATTTACATCTTTTTGCTGCTAAATTTATAACTTTCAAATAATTGTCGTATTTTTTTCTTATAAGCTTGCCACTTTTTGTGATAATTTTGTTACCTATTTTTCCACACAAATTTATAACTATATACTCATAAATTTAAAACTTTTTTCCTATTAAATTTGCAACTTTCTCTCATAAATTAAAAAAAAATACACTTGCAACTATAGTCTGACATATTCTGTTCTGTACTATGCTTGCACTCTTTTAGGATGGAGGCAGTGGGGGATGTCAGCTTAGCGGGGGGGGCATTTTGCTATAAAGTGAGATGGTATCCCTCCCCCCCACAAAAAAAAAATTACCTACTGCTTATACACTGTTTTGTTTTCTACATTCAATGATATGTGATTCTTAAGTTGCAGTATTTTTTCTTGTACATTTGAAAGTTCTTTTATCAATACCACAGGAAGCCATTGGTTATGGTCATGGAACTACAGGTTACAATTTTAACCAACAGTCTTACTCTTGAACTGTAGAATTTGAACTCTGACTTTCTAGACACTGGGTATTTTAAAGTCCAACTCTTCCTCTCTCTCTCACCCAGGCACAAACTCTCCAGGTCGAGCCCTCTCTGAGGACCAGTTCACCTGCTCCATCTGTCTGGAGATATTTGTGGAGCCCGTCTCCACACCCTGCGGCCACAGCTTCTGCAAGGCCTGTCTGCAGGGCTACTGGAACCACAGCAAGAAGTTCCAGTGCCCCATGTGCAAAAAGAGCTATACCAAAAAGCCAGAGATGAGTGTTAACCGGGTCCTGGCCGAAATAAGCTCACAGTTCCAGGGGCTGATGGTGACTGGAGGTACCGATGGGACTTCCACGCATCAAGGATCCAGATCAGATACGGGCCAGAGCAGCTTGCCAAAGACAGACACGGGGGAGTTTGCCCAACCCGGGGACATTCCCTGCGATGCGTGCATTGGAAGGAAGCTAAAGGCGATGAAATCTTGTGTGAATTGCCCTGGATCATTCTGTGAGACCCACCTTAGGCATCACAAGAAGGTCAGTTTGTGGCTTCTTTTTTGGAAAATGATAAAAGAACATTTTTAGTACATTCCAGGAAAGGAGAAATTAAATTGTGATATAGAGCCCCCTTTCATTTTGGCTGTCTGTCTTCCACTCTGCACTGTTCTCCAGGTCAAGACTCTGACAAGTCATCGTCTGATCGAACCCACCTTCAACTTAGAGGAGAAGATCTGTAAGAGGCACGAACGCCTTCTGGACACGTACTGCCGAACTGACCACATCTGCATCTGCACTGCCTGTGCTGAGGCTTCACACAAATCCCATGAGTTAGTCTCCATTGACCATGAGTACAAGAAGAAGATGGTAAGCTGTAGTCAGTTGGTAGTCACGATGCAATAATAAAGAATTTCTGCTCAAAAAATGAATGCTGGTTTATGCACTTTTGCATAATGACAAAGACATATGTATGGATAGAAAGTTACTGTGTAAAACATGGTCATTTATTACTGACTGGCTTCTTGCAGAGTAATCTGGGGAAAAAGAGGTCTGAGCTCAAACATCTGATCAAGGAGAGATCCAAAAAACTGGATGAGATCAAGCAATCCATCAAGGTTATCAAGGTATATCCCCTAAAAATACTGTTGAGCTATTAAAGAACATCTGAAGCTGTGCGCACACAATTAAAAGTTTCTGTTTTTGTCAACTACTTCGCATTCTCCAGGTTATGTGATTAGAAGTTTGTTTTATTTTAGTCTAATTTATGTATGTTTGACTACTAGTTTAATACATTACTAGGTTACTAACATACCCACTCTAAATTTATGTCTTGCTAAATTTGCGCTGAAGGTCAAAAGTCAGGTCAAAATCGTTCTCTGATTCAATCAAGCTCATTATTTAAAAAAAACAACAACTCATTCTTCTAGAACAGTGGTATCGAACCTTTTTTGCCTCACAGACTGGTTACACGTAATATTGTTTCTTTATGGGCAGTGGCGTGGAGTGAGGAAAATTTTTGAGGAAGCTGAGAGAAATGAAATGAAACCACTGCTTGCTACTGGGGTGGGGGCCACGAACGTAACACTACATACATCAGCTAATTTCACTATTTGGAACGCAATTCTGCTGTATCTTACAGATGCAACTTGCACACTCTCTCGCTTTACTATTGGGTGCATGCGTGTTAAAGAACACATGACTTACAAAGTTCAATTAGTATACCGAAAACACTAATTATGCAATTCCACACTGTCATGTCGGTGATAGGACCCAAGGACGAGGCTAGGTGTTGAGCTGAACACAGGTTTATTAGGAGACCTTCCACAATACAATGGCATACCCGCCAGGCAGAGAGGTGGCCAAGAGACAGCCCCTCCCGCTCACTGCTCTCTTATACCTTGGGTGGTAGCGGAACCGGAAAGGTGGAGCCACCACCTGTGTCTCACAAATAAAGGTCCCCAAACTACAACACAACACTCCCCCCCCTCACAAAAACCGTAAGGTCACACACACAATTCGAACCCACCCTAATTTGGAACTCGAAACACACTCTAAAGACAGTAACATAACAAAAATGGCCTAATACAGTCATCCTAAAACACTACACTAGGGGGAGATGGGTAGACTGCCTTCTCATCCCCACACGGCGAAGCGGATTATTTTGCCGCTTATATACCACAACAAACCATATAACCCAAAATACCACCGTGCCTTAATCTAAACAATACATGCAAGAAATACCCCCTTGAACACAGCCAACCAATAAATTTGAGTGTGTTTTTTTTTAACAACTTAGAACAAATTAAACATCAAAACATATCCCTGGTCCCCCTTCTCTTTCTTCTGCGAACCGTCCACCCATCAGTCTGCCCCAGGTGAAGGACCACCCACCGTATCACCGGTGGCTGATCCGACCCCTGTGCGCCTCCTCTTCACCACCCTCGGAGACGTCCCTGGTTCAGGCTCAAGCCCACCAATCTCCTCCTGGGTGTGCCACAGCTCATTCGGATGCCTCCATGAGCCATCTGAAAGCTGGAGATAAGCATCCTCCCGTACTGCCACCACCTGCAGCCACCCCTGGTGTTCTTCCATCTGACGCTTGGCCCAAATCCTCCGCGAGGACCACATCCACGACCTCCAGAGGAGCTCTACTCGGCTTACAGTGTTTCTGTTTGGCACAACGTTCTACCGTGCCAGCTGGTCCTACCCCGACTGCTTTCATTTCCGCTGCTGCCCTCGCCGTTGTGACTCCATGTCCGCCAGTCCCTTCCAGCCGACATCCGGGAACAAATGGAGCCAGCCATTCGGTGCCACCCGCTGTCACAGGTGTCCCACCATGCCGCCCAGTTCCCTCATCTAGGGCTACTTGGGCTCTTGCACAGGAACCCTCCTGCAATGGCCTTGGGTGGGGTTGGTCCTGTGTTCACGGTTATTCATAATGTGAATAACCATGGGAGCAGGAGAATCTTCTTTGTGCTTTGGACTCCCTCGCTCGAACTTGTGGCATGCCCTGGCGAAATGATGCAAGAGTCCGCACTTGCTGCAGTGGTTCCCTCTTGCCAGACACTCCCTGGCCTTATAGCGGTGCTTCGTGAGCCCACAACCCAAACACACGGGCGTTCCTGGGGCGGCTGTCATCTTTACAGCATTAGCGCAGCCTCCATCACCCTCCACGCTGTTGTCGCTGTCTGGGTCCACTGCCTGCACCGTTGATTGTGTAACAAACTCTCAGTGTAACACACTTCCACTGAGCTCCCGTGATAGCTTGCCTGCTGCCTCCAACTGTTGAGCTAAATCGATGGCCGTGGATAACGTCAGTTTGCCCAAAAACATAAGTAGCTTCGACTTTGTAGCAGGGCAGATAGTATGTTCCGCCAGCTGGTCGCGAACCATCCCTTCTTCCAGTGATCCAAACTGACAGTCCCCGGCCAGTTGACGCAGGTCTGCCACAAACCGCTGCACCGACTCGCTGACCCACTGGTGCCACTGTTGAAACTGAATCCTGCGAATGATGACGTTTTCTGGGGCGCGAAAATGTCACGCCATTAGCTCCACTACTTCCTCAAAGCTATCACATTTGCCCACAGTATCCAAAATATGCTGTCATTCCATTCCCAAATTATGGACCATCAGTGCACGTGCTCTCAATTTCTCCAGTCTCCCAAGGTCTAGCACCACCAAGTATGTCTGAAATGCGGCAAACCATCTCGCCCAAGGGACGGTCGGCTCACCGGGAAACTCCAGAAATGGCCGGATGGATGTCACACTCGTGTCCATGCCTTTTATCCTCTTCGCCAAATGTTATGTCGGTGATAGGAGCCAAGGACAAGGCCAGGTGTTGGGCTGAACACCGGTTTATCAGGAGACCTTCCACAATACAATAGCGTACCCGCCAGGCAGAGAGGTGGCCAAGAGACTGCCCCTCCACTCACTGCTCTCTCATACCCTGGGTGGTGGCGGAACTGGAAAGGTGGAGCCACCACCCGTGTCTCACAAATAAAGGTCCCCTTATATAGGTTTACAAGTCTTTCTTGTGTTTTTATCCTTTTTAAACAGAAAAAGGAGCCTTCGGCTGATGTACTGGTCACTGGTATAATGAGCTGGAGCAGTTTGTGGACCTCGTAAAGGAATTAAAAAAAAACAAAACAACAACTCCAAATCCCGGCCCTCCATAATGCTACTTGCTAGTGTAGCTAACAACGACCACTGGCCTCCCACCAACACTGACGTTAATGACCCCCTATGATTTAACTGGTCTGATGTTTGCTCAGCAAACATACGCTGGCTGGCTTTTGCACAAAACTGACTAATCTCACCCTAGGAGTGGCGTTCCTATGGCCTCATTTGATTGGTTAATTTTTGCATTTTTTTTTTTTTTTCACAAAACTAAGCAACTTCGCCCTTGCTGGCTCTCAAATCCTCCCCAGTAGTGCAATACCACATCTCGCCATATATTTCATTACGTGTAACGGAGGCGCTGTTTCCTCCATTCTAAGGTAATCTGGGAAATGAGCAGGGACTTCTGTATGGCAAGTCAGTGACAATCAAAACCGTTAAATACCATAAATACACATTTTGATAGTTAACTGTTTTTCCATATTATCAAATGCCATTTCTGTTAAATATATATAAGATATATGATATATGTAATATATACTTAATAAAAATGACACACAGAGGCTGAAAAATAGGGGATACTTGGCTTCCCTTGGCTTCTGGGAGAAAACGCCACCGTTTGCTGGGGATCGGGGGTTAAAATGAGTGAAATATATCAGCACTAAAGCAAAGTGTGCAGTAAAAATACTCACCTTCAGTTGGAGCCCGAAGCCCACCCCTCTGCCAGGAGACGGCCCCATCCTGGGGCGGCAGGAGACAGCACCACCCGAAGTGTGCTCCCCACATCCATTCCACTCCGACATCTTGCTCTGGCCATCGCCACTGTTGAAAATCCCGCCTCACAAAGACAGAAGGCCGGAATTAGTAGCAGGGTCCTTAGTGCTCCTGGGACACTCTGCCCTGATTTCAATCCCAAATTTTGGCATCCAAACTGTCTGAAGAAACTCTTTAATAATGACTGTTTTTTTTTAAATTAATTTTGGCTAGCTAGCTTGGGCATTTAATTTTCCAAGTTGTCCATGCGCTGGTGTTTGGGGACCACTGATCAAAAAAACAACTGCATTTATGTCTAATTTGGGCACCATGTGGCTCTCACGGTTTGTAAGAAGTAGAAGACTCCTAAATTCACACACCAGGCTAAGGGTGCACTCACGCACTCGTGCCTGTTCTGTGCTGACCGACCCAGGTTTGACCCCTGAAGTCTGGAACGCTTGATAAGTATGATGGCTCCCTACTGTTGGGCAGAATGAAATATTTCTCCAGCTTCGGAACAATTAGCCGAGGTAGTCTCAGGAATGGAACAGATGCAAATGTTGTGTTAAAATGTTACAACACATGTCACCTTTGCACCACATTAGGCTGATAAGTGGCAACATTTAGGCTCGGTCAATATGATCAGCCATCCAAGGTAAACTGACAGTGGGAAAGATGTCTGACCAAAATGTGTCCCATAAGATAGCTAATGTAAACTGCTTTCTACACTGAACCACTCATGTTGTAGCTTTACCTTGTTTTCACTGAGATTTGAAAATGCATTATAGGCAGGCAGCATCCACATACAGCGAGGAAAATAAGTATAGAACATGTCAACATTTTTCTCATTAAATATATTTCTGATGGAGCTATTGACCTGAGATTTTCACCAGACATCAGTAACTACCCAAGTAATCCATGCATATAAAGAAATCAAGGCAACTGTGTTCACAAAACAATTTATATTTGATGAAGTGGAATAACACAGGGAATAAGCACTGAACATGCTTGGTGAAATTCATTTAATATTTAGTAGAAAAGCCTTTGTTGGTAATAACAGCTTCCAGATGCCTTCTGTATGGAGAAACTAGATACAGGCATTGCTCAGCCCATTCTTCCACACAAACTGTCTTTAAATCTTGAAGGTTCCGTGGGTTTCTTCTATGAACTCTGATCTTCAGTTTGTTCCATAGATTTTCAATTGGATTCAGATCAGATGACTGACTGGGCCATTCTAGCAGCTTTATTTTCCTTCTGTGGAGCCAGTTGAGAGTTTCCTTGGCCGTGTGTTTGGGATCATTGTCTTGCTGAAATGTCCACCCTCATTTCATCTTCAGCATCTTGGCAGATGGCAACAGGTTCTTATGAAGGATGTCTCTGTACATTTGTCCATTCATCTTTCCTTCAATTATATGACGTCTACCTGTACCATGTGCTTAAAAACACCCCCACACCATGCTGGGATGTGCAGTGCCATTCCTCCTCCAAACATGCTGTGTGTTGTAGCATCCAAAAACTTCAATTTTGGTCTCATCTGACCTGACTATATTCTCCCAGTATTTTACTGGCTTGCCTAAATGTACAGCAAACTTTAAATGAGCTTCAACATGCTTTTTCTTCAGCAATGGAGTCTTGCGAGGTGAGCGGGCATAGAGGCCGTGTTGGTTGAGCGCATTACTTATTGTTTTCTTTGAAAGAGCAGTACCTGCTAACTCCAGGTCTTTCTGGAGCTCTCCACAAGTGGTCTTTGGCTCTTGGACAACTCTTCTGATAATTCTTTTGACTCCTCTGTCAGAAATCTTGTGAGGAGCTCCTGGTCATGGCTGGTTTATGGTAAAATGATGTTCTTTCCACTTCCGAATGATGGCTCCAAAAGTGCTCACTGGAACATTCAGCAGTTTAGAAATGTGCCTGTAACCAATGCCATCATTGTGTTTTGTAACAATAAGGTTGCGAAGGTCTAGAGAGAGCTCTTTGCTTCTACCCATCATGAGTTCTTTGAGGTATGACAATCAGATATTCATAGACCTTTTTAAAGGATATCAGTCAGGACTTAACCAGCTGAAATTAATTTGCACTGATAGGGGATGGGATGGCTTCCTAAATTCTGATGGATTTCAGGTTCAGGTTCAGGTTCAGGTTACTTTATTTGTACCCGTAGGTAGATTTGTTTTGCAGTCTGGTGACATCCATATTTACAAGCCACAAATTACATTCAGCATAGACACAAACACAGGCACACATGAAGCTAACTATAAACATGATAAAAATACTCAAGGCTCCATCAATCAGGGTATAAAAAGACAAAGAGATGGGAGAAAAACCAGAGGTAAGAGAGAAGGGTCATATTAAAAGTTAAAAACTAGTCAGAGAGGTTAAAAACTCAAAGGTCTAAAACCCAATAAAATATTTAGAACCCAAGTAACATCCTACAAAAATAAGCAAATATAAAATGGAGTTAATAAATAGGTACCTAAATTATGTGCAATATATTGTTACAGCTTGTTCAACTCTTTAACAGCAGCAGGAACAAAGCTGTTTTTGTAGCGCTGAGTTTTACTTTTTGGGACAGCAAACCTCCGTCTTGAGGGAAGAAGCTGAAAGTGACAGTGCAAAGGGTGGGAGTCATCATTTAAAATGGAGGTAGCCATCCTCTGTACTTGTCTGGTGTACAGGGATGTCAGGCTCAGCTGTGACTCACCAAGCAAACGACTGGACCATCTAACTACCTGATCCAAGGATTTCCTCTGTTTCAGTTTTATCTGACCAAACCGTGACACTAAAGAAAAAGGATAAAACAGATTCAATAAAAGCCTGATAAAGCATTGTCATTATGGTTCGGTCAATTTGGAAGCGTGCAAGTTTTCTCAAGCAATGCAAATATTGCTGACCCTTTTTGCACACCCTTTCACAGTTCTCTTCAAAGTTTAAATTACTATCAGTAATCGTCCCAAGATATCTGTAGGATTGTACACATTCGGTGGTCTGGCCTTTTAGTACGGTGACTTTGTGCCTGGGAGTTTTCCTCCTAAAGTCAATAATCATGTCTTTAGTTTTTGTCGTATTCAGCTGCAGGTAGGAATCCACACACCAGTGAACAAAATCATCAACTACTGGGCCGTGGCCACGCTCACCATCCTGGAGGAGACTGACAATAACTGAGTCATCAGCATACTTTATAATGTGTCTGTTGTCATGTCTGCTCCGACACATGTTTGTGTACAGGATGAAGAGTAGTGGTGACAACACACACCCCTGAGGAGAGCCAGTAGAAGAGCACTTTAGGTCAGACAATGTACCATTGACCCTTACTCTCTCCGTCCTGTTGGTTAAGAAATCCAGAATCCAACCCACCAGATTATTGCTCAAATCAAATTGTTGCAGGAGCCTTTCAACTAAGATATGAGGTTGGATTGTATTAAAGGTGGAGGAAAAGTCCACAAATAAAAGCCTGGCATGTGTCCCATTAAAATCCAGATGTTTAAAAAGCATGTTAAAAAGTGTGACAGTGGCATCCTCTACTCCTCTGTGAGGCCTATAGGCAAACTGCAGAGGATCCAATGCATGCTCAGTCTGCTTTAGGACCTCACATCTGACCAGTTTTTCAAAAATTTTCATTAAAATTGAAGTCAAAGCAACTGGTCTAAAGTCGTTTACTGTTTTAGGACAGCTGGATTTTGGAACGGGAACAACCACGGCTTCTTTCCAGATCTTAGGCACATGTTGTGTCTGTAAGGACTTATTGAAAATGTAATGAAATATAGGACTCAGTTCATGTGCACAGGACTTTACCAAGCGCCCACATATATTATCAGGGCCCTGACTTTTGTTCACTTTTACAGCGCAGAACTCCCTTTTAACATCCTGCACCTCAATATTAAAGTGCTGATTGTCTTTGAGTTTCTGTTTCAAATCTTGGGTTTCTGTGCTAAAATCAAAGGAGTCAAAACGACCATAAAAACAATTAAGAGCATTAGCCAGCTCTGTGTCTGAATTAAAACCATCTAAAAACACACGATTACTGCGCTCTGTGCTCTGAAGGCCTGCAATAGTTTTCATACTGGCCCAGGCTGAACCAAGTTTCTTTGTTGCCATCTTGCTTTCCAATTCTGATTTATAATTCTGTTTTGCTCTTAAAATTTCGGACTTCAGCTCTTTTGTGGCAACCTGTAGCTCAGAAACAGACCCCTGTTTAAAGGCAGGTGCTTTCCTCTGTAAGCAGGATTTAACTGATTTTGTAACCCATGGCTTGTTGTTGGGATATATTTTCAGCTGGTTTCTTCGATTTCTATGCCTTTTTGCACCTCTTTTTCTACGTGTTCAATACTTATTCCCTGTGTCATTCCACTTTATTAAATATAACTTGCTTTGTGAACACAGTTGCCTTGATTTCTTTGTATGTATGGATTACTTGGGTTGTTACTGATATCTGGTGAGCATCTCAGGTCAATGGCTCCATCAGAAATATGCTTAATGAGAAAAATGTTGACTTGTTCAGTACTTATTTTCCCCGCTATATGTACATCTAACAACTCTTGGTGGAGAAGATGGAGTGCAAATGTTTGTTTTTCTGTCACCCACGCAGGCTTATATCCATGTCTGAGGGCACCCAACCGGTTAGACCAGTGTAAACATTTACCTCTAGCTTCTCACACCCTGTTTTCACCTACAAGCCTCTTTACAGCAAATTGCAACTAAGAATTGAAAGCACAATGGGTTACATACTTAAGTAATTTTTAAAAAATTACATAGGTGTGCATATATTTTACTTTTGACATCTTTCCCTATTGAGCATTACATTTCACTGACTTTTGACCTTGTTAAAATGGGAGTAAACAAAATTCCGGGTTTAATGCTACTATTGGTTTCATGTCCCCTGGCATTCTTAATCTTCTTTTAAAGATACAACAGAGATTCAGTTACTGTGGGGTGATTATCAGGCCCACATAAGGGTGTGTACTCTACAAACATGATTGCAAGACTGTTTATTTTTGTATGTGGGTCCAGATCTATGCTACTGATGCATGAGTGAATAAAGGAAAAGAAAGACAATTCATACATTCTCTTGTGAGGTGTAAATCAATGTATGATCGTATGCAAAGGACAGGTTAGAGACGGGAAAGTCTTGTGGTTTGTTGTGCCCGTCCAAGGAGAAGTCATAACCTGTTAGTCTTGCTGTACAAGTTGTGGAAAGATACTTTGTGGTACAGTAAAGAGACAATAGATTAAGTATACAGGCATGGCTAAAAAAACTTTTAAGTGTAAGTCTGTCAATAATTAGATGAGGTGCAGATTGCAGACAGGTACATAACAATAGATATCTTTGGGCAAAGGTGATAGGAGTTAATTTGTATCACACTTTTCATTACACAATAAAGAATATCCAACTTTAATTAAAAAAAACTGCAACAGGAAACTTATAAACTTATAGATATTATTTGAAATAACCTAGAGGCTCCAAGACCTGGCTTTTATCAAGTTTTTCCCATGTATGCAAAAACTGCAATACCTAAAGATTTAGGGCCTTTTTTTATCACTTTGAATGGAGCTGAGATCCAGCTGAGTTACTTAATGGTTGTTTACGTCTTGGCAGTTGGACAGTTAATGATTATTTAATGGTGCTTGGAAAAAGGAACTAACAAAATAAGATTGGGAGGGAAAAATATGAATAAAAATAAAGGTAGTCACAGCTTCCTTGTTGATACTTGTAATGATTTTAAATATTGTAAATGGAAAATAAACAGAAATATAAAGAGTTTTAAAGTCCAAACAGTTGGAATAAGACTAATTTTTAAGTGATACAACTTTTTTATTTAGTTTATAAAGACACAAACATTATATCATATTAGATAAAATTAATGTATTATCACTGGAAAAATACATAATTTGCAACATGATTAATATCAAGCTATTATTGTGTCTGTTCAGTTTGGTTTTAAATATCTGAATCTAAAACATGTTTTAGACATCTTCAATTCTTCTGACTTCAACTCTTCTAGTAACCTTTATGACTGAAATACAGTGCATCCGGAAAGTATTCACAGCACTTCACTTTTTCCACATTTTGTTATGTTACAGCCTTATTCCAAAAGGAAATAAATTCATTTTTTCCTCAAAATTCTACACACAATACCTCATAATGACAACGTGAAAAAAAGCGGGGGTTTTTTGTTTGTTTGTTTTTGTTTTTGTTTTGTTTTTTTAGATTTTTGCAAATTTAGAAAAATAAAAAACTAAAAAATCAAATGTACATAAGTATTCACAGCCTTTGCCATGAAGCTCAAAATTGAGCTCAGGTGCATCCTGTTTCCACTGATCATCCTTGATGTTTCTTCAGTTTAAACTGAGTCCACCTGTGGTAAATTCAGTTGACTGGGCATGATTTGAAAAGGCACACACCTGTCTATATAAGGTCCCACAGTTGACAGTGCATGTCAGAGCACAAACCAAGCATGAAGTCAAAGGAATTGTCTGTAGACCTCCAAGACAGGATTGTCTTGAGGCACAAATCTGGGGAAGGGTACAGAAAAATTTCTGCTGCTTTGAAGGTCCCAATGAGCATAGTGGCCTCCATCATCCGTAAATGGAAGACATTCGGAACCACCAGGACTCTTCCTAGAGCTGGCTGGTCGTCTAAACTGAGCGATTAGGTGCAAGGGCCTTAGTCAGGGAGGTGACCAAGAACCTGATGGTCATCTGTCAGAGCTCCAGCGTTCCTCTGGGGAGAGAGGAACCTTCCAGAAGAACAACCATCTCTGCAGCAATCCATCAATCAGGCCTGTATGGTAGAGTGGCCAGACGGAAGTCACTCCTTAGTAAAAGGCACATGGCAGCCCACCTGGAGTTTGCCAAAAGGCACCTGAAGGACTCTCAGACCATGAGAAATAAAATTCTCTGGTCTGATGAGACAAAGATTGAACTCTTTGGAGTGAATGCCAGGCTTCATGTTTGGAGGAAACCAAGCACCGCTCATAACCACACCAATGGTGGTGGCAGCATCATGCTGTGGGGATGTTTTTCAATAGCAGGAACTGGGAGACTAGTCAGGATCGAGGGAAAGATGAATGCAGCAATGTACAGAGACATCCTAGATAAAACCTGCTCCAGAGCGGTCTTGACCTCAGACTGGGGTGACGGTTCATCTTTCAGCAGGACAACGACCCTAAGCACACAGCCAAGATATCAAAGGAGTGGCTTCAGGACAACTCTGTGAATGTCCTTGAGTGGCCCAGCCAGAGCCTAGACTTGAATCCAATTGAACATCTCTGGAGAGATCTGAAAATGGCTGTGCACTGACACTTCCCATCCAACCTGACGGAGCTTGAGAGGTGCTGCAAAGAGGAATGGGTGAAACTGCCCAAAGATAGGTGTGCCAAGCTTGTGGCATCATATTCAAAAAGACTTGAGGCTGAAATTGCTGCCAAAGGTGCTTCAACAAAGTATTGAGCAAAGGCTGTGAAGACTGATGTCCATGTGATTTCTTCATTTTTTATTTTTAATAAATTTGCAAAAATCTCAAAAAACCTTTTTTTCACATTGTAATTATGGGGTATTGTGTGTAGAATTTTGAGGGAAAAAATGAATGTAATCCCTTTTGGAATAAGGCTGTAACATAACAAAATGTGGAAAAAGTGAAGTGCTGTGAATACTTTCTGGATGCACTGTAGCACTTTTTCTAGCCTCAAAGCACGTCACTAGTACCATCCCTCTATTCTAAGGGCCAATAGGAGACAGATACCAAGGGACAATTTAGAATCACCAATTAACCTAACATGCACATCTTTGGATTGTGGGAGGAAACCCACACAGCACAGCACCCACAACATGCAAACTCCACACAGAAAGGTTCCTACCCCTGCCAGCCTGGGGATTTGAATTCAATTCAATTCAATTCAATTCAACTTTATTTATATAGCGCCATTTCACAACAACAGTCATCTCATAGCACTATCAACTGTAGGGAAGACCCCCACAGTTGCAGAAAGACCCCAGCAATCAGGCGATCCCCTGTGAGCAAGCACTTGGCGACGGTGGAGAGGAAAAACTCCCTTTTAACAGGAAGAAACCTCCAGCAGAACCAGGCTCAGGGAGGGGCAGTCATCTGCTGCGACTGGCTGGGGGGTGAGGGGATAGAGAAGAAGAAAAGAACAGACATGTAGAGAGCAAACAGCACGATGGGGACTCAATCTATGGGAGAGAACAAACAAATGTTAATGACCAGCAAAAAAAAAAAAAAAAATATTTCATAGAGAGTGAGGAAAGGAGTGAGGCCCAGTGCATTACTGGAGGTCCCCCGGCTGACTAAACCTATTAGCAGCATAACTAAGGGAGGGTTCAGAAACACATGATCCCTCCCTAATTGTAGGCTATATCAAAAAGGTAGGTTTTAGCCCTATTCTTAAAAACAGAGATCGAGTCTGACTCCCGAATCCAGATTGGCAGCTGATTCCACAGGAGAGGAGCTTGATAACTGAAGGCTCTGCCTCCCATTGTACTTTTGGAGATTCTAGGTATTACAAGTAATCCTGCATTTTGGGAGCGTAGTGCTCTGTTAGGATGATACGATAGTATCAGATCTTTTAAATAAAAAGGAGCCTGATTGTTTAGAGCTTTGTAAGTAAGAAGAAGGATTTTAAACTTAATTGTAAACTCTATGGGAAGCCAATGAAGGGAGGCCAGAACCGGAGAGATATGATCTCTCTTTCTAGTACCTGTTAAAACTCTTGCTGCAGCATTTTGGATCAGCTGAAGACTTTTTAAAGATGTTTTAGGACAGCCTGATAATAAAGAATTACAATAATCTAATCTCGAGCTAACAAAAGCATGGATCAGCTTCTCAGCATCACTCTGAGACAAGATGCTCCTAATCTTGGCAATATTACGCAAATGATAGAAGGCAGTCTTAGAAACAAATTTAATATGTGAATTGAAGGACAAATCCTGATCAAAAATAACTCCAAGGTTCCTCACAGAGCTATTAAGAGAAAGAGTAACTGCATCCAAACTGAAAGTTTGATTTGGAAAGGAATTTCTAAGGTTTTTTGGACCAACAAGAATGACTTCAGTCTTATCTGAATTTAATAGCAGGAAATTACAAGTCATCCAAGCTTTGATTTCCTTAAGACAGGCTTCTAACTTGGCTAATTGATTAGTATCATCTGGCTTCATTGACAGGTATAATTGTGTGTCATCTGCATAACAATGAAAATGTATACAGTGCTTTCTAATAATGTTGCCTAACGGAAGCATATATAAACTAAAAAGAGTAGGGCCTAGCACAGATCCCTGTGGAACTCCATGACTAAGCTTTGAACTGAAAGAAAACTCATCATTTACATGAACAAACTGGAACCTATCAGATAAATAAGATCTAAACCACTGCAACGAAGTTCCATTAAGTCCAACATAGTGTTCTAATCTATCAAGTAGAATATTATGATCAATAGTATCAAAAGCTGCACTAAGATCTAAAAGGACAAGTACAGAAACTAGTCCATTATCAGATGCAATGAGGAGGTCGTTAGTGACCTTCGCTAAGGCTGTTTCAGTACTATGATGGATTCTAAACCCAGATTGAAACTCTTCAAGTAAACCATTTCCCTGCAGGTGGTCAAATAATTGCGTAGCAACAACTCTTTCTAAGATTTTTGAAATGAAAGGGAGATTAGAGATTGGTCTATAGTTAGCTAAAGCTCCTGGATCTAGCGTTGGCTTTTTGAGTAAGGGTTTAATTACAGCCGTTTTAAAAGCCTGCGGTACATGGCCTAAAGTCAATGAAGAATTGATTATATGAAGAATAAAGCTCCCAATAAGTGGGAAGACTTCTTTAAATAACCTGGTAGGAATAGGGTCTAAAAGACAAGTTGAAGGTTTGGATGAGGAAACTATTTTGTCTAACTCACAAAGGTCGATTGGAGTAAACTCATCAAGACAGACATCAATAGAAGGAGTTGTAGTAGTTACAGTATTTAAGTTAACTGTGGGAAGAATCTGATTGATTTTATCTCTGATGGATGAAATTTTATTATTGAAAAAGTTCATAAAGTCCTGACTAGTAAGCTCTAAGGGGATGCTAGGATTGACAGAGTCCTGACTCTTTGTCAACCTGGCTACAGTACTGAAAAGAAACCTGGGATTATTCTTGTTCTCTTCTATTAATGCAGAGTAATAACTCGTTCTAGCTTTTCTAAGAGATTTTTTATAAATTAAAAGATGATTTCTCCAAGCTAAATAGAATTCATCTAAATTAGTAGAGCGCCATTTTCTTTCTAATTGACGAGTCTTCTGTTTTAAGCTACGAGTTTCTGTGTTGAACCAATGAGTTAAAAATCTCTGGAACTCTTGAACCTGGAACCTTCTAGCTGTGAGGTAACAGTGCTAACCACTGCAACACTGTGTTGCCCAAAGTTACCATTGCAGTTGTGTTGTAGGAACTGTGCACAAATGGTTTATCCAGTCACTTGCAATATATAATTTTTCCTCATTGATTTTCAGAATCGTCATAGCATTTCCATTTCCATGACTGCTTGTTATAGCTTTAAAAGTTCCACCTTCAGCACCTTGATCTGATTGGTTTTTGCTCAGCCACCCAATTTTAATTTGCAATATGCCTTTGTCCAATCTGATTCTCAAAATGACTTTCCATGCAGTCCATACATTAAAAAAAATATAAAAAGTGTGCATTTAAATTTGAGGTAATTTAAAAGAGTTCAAAAGTACCAGTAGAGGTTAAAATATCCAAGGTTTTATTGTATTTACTTTATATAATTTCTCAGAAACCCCTGTCCTCACATTTCTTACTGTGACGCAGATGTAATGTTTTATCTAAGTGTGAATGTTTTTCAAAGACCAAAGTCTTCCTGGTGTAAATCAAAGGCACCACCCAAGCTTAGATAACCCTCGTTACATCACCTTGAAATCATAAAGTTTAATGTCACAGTTATTGTCATCCCTAAATCCTTTTATACTGTTTTGAAAAGCTTTGTTTTTAATTTTTTTCAAAACTTTATGACTAGTCAATATACCACCATCTTTTTACTGGTGATGATTTCTCTTCTTGTATTTTCTTTCTTTCTTTTTTTTTTTTTTTTTGCTATTTATGTCAGTGTATATTCTGTAGTTTTCCATCTGTATCATATTTTTTTATTCTCATTGACTAATTACTTAAGTACTGTTAAGTACTGTTTAACTTTGGCATTTCCTTAACAGAAGACACTTTACTACTGATTTAAGAGGGTTTATCACCATGAAATCAGCTGCTTGCCTTTAAGAAGGATTACACTATCAATTTAGTATGATTGTGCAAGAATAACATGGGTTTTTATCCTTATTTGTTTGAACATTGTTTGTGCTCTCTTTGCACCATTATTACAGCTTAGCAACAGCCTTGGGGCACTTTTGGATTCAAATACTGTGTCTCTTGTTGTCTCCTTTGCAGACCAGTTCTCAGAAAGAGTTGGAGGAGAGCTGGCAGGTGTACGGCGAGCTGCAGCGTCTGCTGGAGCAGAGTCAGGCGGAGCTGGTGGAGCTGATTACCATCAGGCAACGCGAGGCAGAGCGTCACGCCCAAGAACTGGCAAGAGGTTTGGAGAACGAGCTGGGCCAGCTGAGGAGGAGGAGCAGCGAGCTAGAGGCCCAGGCACAGACCCAGGACAAAGTAATCTTCCTTCAGGTAGGGGAGCGATAGAGAGTTTCAGTCTTCCAGTTGTTCATTCCAGTTGTTGGTCCAGTGTGCCCTACATACTGAAAACATTTAATTAGAATGCATTTGGGACACAGTGAGGGAGCATGTTTGTCAGAAAGCTGAAGATTTAACAGATTGCAAAGTAAATAGCGTAGACAAATGATCTACAATGACAGACCTTATAGTCAGTTCTATTAAACCTAGCTGGTGCAGTATGTTCATTTAACTCTATTTTTCTATTGTGAAAACTGCGCCAGCTTTTTACTTTTAATTGCAAATCCAATTACCAGGAGGACCTCTGTGCTTGCACCAGCTGTGTTTGCTTGGAGATTTGAGCCACATCATCAAAAGCCTCAACAAACAGAGGCTGCCTTTTATGGACATAAGAGTATTCACCCCTTGAGCATTCATCCACTTACTGTTTATATGGATAAACTGGTTATTCTCTCCTACATAAAAGGTGTCTTTGAAGTTGCAAGTTCAGAAGTTTTCGACATTGTAAGAAGGGACGGTAGAAAGCCTCACATACCTAATTGCTATGTTTGGAACATCAAAGCATGCAGGCTAAAACACCTGCTCTCCTTCTGCATACAGTGGCTGTTCTTACTGTAGCTGCGATGTAGACATTATTAATTTTACATGAAAACATAAAGATGATGCAATAGGATAAAAGTTTACATTACAAAACAAAAATTAAAGGGGCCATTTTGATATCATCAAAGACATACAGTTTGCCAACAACCATGTTGTTTACAGATCTTAAAAAAAAAAAAACTGTCATTTTTCAGCATGGTCAATAATATCCTGACTGGGTAAGGGCTTTCTGGGTGACATGCGGTAAGACCAGTCACAAGTAACGAGGAGCCGCTAACTGCTAACCCTAATTGCTTGGTTATACTGTAATGTCCCACGTTACTAGAAAAGCGCTATATAAGTGCAGGTTAGTTAGTTAGTTAGTTAGTTACTGCAGCTGACAATTGTGCAAACAGCAGCAAAGCAGCAATTCCAAAAAGCACCAGTAATATCATCACAATACAACCATTGATGGCAAACCAAAACAGAATCAAGAGTCATCAATGCTAGGCTAACAGTAGCTTCAGTGGCCATATGCTGTGATTGTTCAGCCTCACTGACACATTTCTTTAAAGTAATTTACTTGCGGGCTTTATCCAAAGCACGACACCATCCAATAGCTTCCAACTGAAACTCACTTTGTTTTAGTTGATGCTAGTGTTAGCTCTGATGCTAACAGGCCATTTGGATCCTTGGCTATGAAAGGACTGTCAGCAGGCTGCTATTGCTCTGTGTTCTCAGGGACTGAGACGATGAACACTGCTCCATGACCTCCATGTTAACAGCCAGTAGTTTATTTGCCCTCCCAGAATAGCCCGAGAAGGCAGCTAAAGGAGAGTTTATCGGTTTCAGTGTGTATTTCTCCATGAAGTAAACATGCTAATTCTAACTAACTACAGTGGATATAAAAAGTCTACACACCCCTGTTCAAATGCCAGTTTTTTTGTGATGTAAAAAAATGTCCCCAAGATAAATCATTTCAAAACTTTTTCCACCATTAATGTGACATATAATCTGTGCAACCCAACTGAAAAACAAACTGAAATCTTTTAGGAGGAAAAATAAAAAAAACTTACAATAACCTGTTTGCATAAATATGCATACCCTTAAACTAATACTTTGTTGCAGCACCTTTGGCTTTTATTACAGCACTCAGTCTTTCTGGGTAAGAGTCTATCAGCGTGGCACCACTGTTGCCAACTCCTCAGTAAGGACAGTAGCTATTGGCTGTCCTAAAAGTCAACAAAAGTTGATAAATGATGTCATCACCTAATTTGCATAATCAGTCATTTGCATGTAATTGTAATAGATGCTGTAGTAGAGAAGAATAATGTCATGGGAGAGACAAAAATAAGTAAAAAACACCCTAAATATGTTTAGAACTACAAGTCAACCTTGTTCTGTTGATTCTTTGTTTGTTTGTTTTTATTTTGCCATTTAAATAGGCCATCATAAACTGACAGTGAAGAAGCATTTGCATCCCACTCTGTAAAACAGGGCAAGTTTGGCGGGGGGTTTGCGCATGCACAATTCATTTGCAATTTAGACCCGAGTGGTGTGGATCTCCTCTCTGCAGCTAAGCTAACTGCTGCACAGTGTTGTGTTGCTAGATATACGATAGTTTTAGGGCCTATATAATATACAATCAAACTTTTTAAAAAGGCCAAATATATGATAGTTTTGGCATTGCCATGCGCACCCCCCCAAAAAAGTTTTGATTTACGTGAACATCCACACATCAGCTCATGCCTGGGCTGGCTGACTGCCTCCTTCTCACTGTCTGCCACTGCCAGTCAGTCACATCAGCAGCACTCAGCTCATGTTTGAACATGAGTTTGGACTCGGAGGGGAAAAAAAAAAAATAGTCTGGCAGCACTGACACAGACGCTGGTAAGAAAACCAAGCAACCCTGCCGGGGCGGTCACAGCAGCTTTATCGCCCTGCCTTGGCGTTAAACCGTTCTGTGCACATTTAAGGGATGGCTTCAACCTGTTGCTGGGAAGAAGGCTAAAGCACTTTGCCGCTGCTGCAGCATTCAATTGGTATCAGACATTGCAGTTCTGAAAAAACTATTAATTTACTGTAACTGCAACACTGCTGCTGCACGAGGCTACAGTGAGACTGACCGAGACTGCGTGTTATTGGCTGCTTTGGCATGGGAGGGGGACAAGAGAGCCTCACGGTACCACCCACTGCTTGCTGAGAATGATAACTGCAGAGCAATCGTGCACTTTAACAGTGTCTAAAACACCAGAAAAGTCTTTGATAACACTATCTAATCTAATATCTAGACTAATATCGTTGGAGTGGCTGAAAAATCGTCAGATTTAACAACAAAATTGCCAAGTTGGCAACACTGTGTGGCACATCTTGATGTGGCAATATTTGCCCACTCCTCTTGGGCAAAACGCTCCAAATCTGTGAGGGCATCTTCTGTGCACAGCCCTCCTCAGGTCACCCCACAGATGTTAGATCAGATTCAGATCTGGACTCTGGCTGGGCCATTCCAAAATCTCAATTTTCTTCTGGTGAAGCCATTCTTTTGTTGATTTGAATGTGTGCTTTGGGTCATTGTTGTGCTGAAAGATGAAGTTCCACTTCGTCTTCAGCTTTCTAACAGAAGATTGAAGGTTTTGTGCCAACACTGACTGGTATTTGGAACTGTTCATAATTCCCTCCACCTTGACTAAGGCCCCAGCTCCGGCTGAAGAAAAACAGCCCCAAAGTATGATGGTGCCACCACCATGCTTCACTGTAGGTATGGTGTTCCTCTGGTGATAAGCAGTGTTGTGTTTGTGCCAAATATACCTTTTGGAATTATGGCCAAAAAGTTCAACCTTGGTTTCATCGGGCCATAACACATTTTCCCACATGCGTTTGGGAGATTTCAAATGTGTTTTTGCAAAATGTAACCGGGCTTGGATGTTTTTCTTCATAAGTTAAGGCTTCTGTCTTGCCACCCTAGACGGGAGATTGCTGTCATATGTACTAAACAGCCAGTAGTTGCCAGAAATTCCTGCAGCTCCTTCAATGCTGCCGTCAGCCTCTTGGCAGCCTCCCCTACCAGTTTTCTTCTCGTCTTTTCATCAATTTTGGAGGGACGTCCAGTTCTTGGTAATGTCACTGTTGTGACAAATTTTCTCCACTTGAAGATGACTGTCTTCACTGTGTTCCATGGTATATTTAATGCCTTGGAAATTCTTTTCTACCCTTCTCCTGACTGATACCTTTGAACAGTGAAATCCCTCTGATGCTTTGGAAGCTCTCTGTGGACCATGGCTTATGCTATAAGATGTGACTACAAAAATGTCAGGAAAAGCCTACTAGAACAGCTGAACTTTATTCGGGGTTAATCAGAGGCACTTTAAATGGTGGCAGGTGTGTGCTGACACCCATTAACATGAGTCTGAATGTGATTGGTTAATTCTGAACACAGCCACATCCCCAGTTATAACAGGATGTGCATATTTATGCAACCAGGTTATTGTAGGTTTTTTATTTTTCTCCTTAAAAGATTTCAGTTTGTTTTTCAATTGGGTTATACAGGTTATAGGTCACATTAATAGTGGAAAAAGTTTTGAAATGATTTATCTTGGTCTCATTTTTTTAACATCACAAAAACCTGGCATTTGAAGAGGGGTGTGTAGACTTTTTATATCCACTGTAACTAACTAACTAACTTACTTTTTGATAAACATAGGGCGTTTAATAAGACAATGCTAAAAATAGCTTTGGCCTTATTTTCCTGCCTGGACTTTACATCCTCTCATCTTACCTTACATCACCTGCCTCTTTCCCGCAGAACCTGACGACATTGTCGGCCCCACCTGAGCCCACCGATTGGTCAACAGTCAGCATTAACACTGACCTCTATCTGGGAGCCATCCGCTCCTCAGTCAGCAGTCTCGTTGACAAGTTCCAGGATGAGCTTAAAAGACTGTACGGGAAAGGTGAGGGCAGTAAGCCAAAGTCATTATCTTGTGCACTTATGATAAAACTTAAATGACAGAACTGCAATGTTTTGGGGGACTTTAGAGAGTCAATATATGAAGGGAAAGTATTTACTTATGATTTCCTGAGATAAAGATGAATTCTGTATATACACTATACCAGACTTGTCATACACTGATTATAGCAAAGTTTGCAGCCACTGGTTTTGAAAAGTGATGCCAGTGTTATAATAAACCTTCATTTTTTTCTCATGCCCAGAATAGGCTGAAAAGAAAGGGGAAAAAAAACAGGACCTATTAGGTGTACGTTTGGTTGGTAAAGCAGAGTAGGCTTTTGAGCACGACTACAGCTTGATTCACAAGTAGTACTTTAAAAATAGAATATCTTCATTGTCATTGTACAACAAGATTAAAGTGCAACCCCTTAACGGTGTAAAAATTACATAAAAAAACATCAAGTTAAAAACACTAAAACACACAGCATTCAAGTCATTGCACATTCCCTGACTTTTGCATGAGAGCAGTCTGTTAATCATTAGTTTGTATTAGGTGCATTTATTCCTCTTGGATAAAAGCTATTTTTAAACCTGTTTGGCCTGGTTTTCATTGTTCTGATGATGTGTGCTCCTAAATTAATCACATTGACACTCAGGACCCATGACCCAAAAAGGATTAAGCAGTTGAAACAGAATGATGAATGAATGAATGAATGAATGACACCCAGGGTTCAAGTTATGATACAAGGCTCTCTAAGTAACTATGGTTTTGTCACATGATCTTGAATATTATAACGCTCAGTGATAATATAATAGAGATTCCACAGATGTGAAATTTTATTGCTTTATTGGGAGAGCAGATTAATCTTTAGGGGAGCTCAGCTTCCACTGGCTTCCACGTAACTCAAACCCTGTTGACGCTTTAATTACTGCAGCTGGTTTCAAAAGATGGCGGGGGCCAACAACTGGATTTTCAAAGTAGGAGTCCATAAATCGATGGAGAGATAGATTTTAGCTCATGCCTGTGCCTTTTCCCTTGAATAGAGTCCTGCTATAAGCAGACCTGCTAATGCTAAGGTAGCAGAAGAGAACAGTCAGAGATGTCGTCCAGTTTTATTAGTGATAGCGGCAGCTGCTTCAACTTCACAGCATGAAATTAAAATTCAAGGACTATATGCCAACAGGTGAAAATAAAACTAATACCCACATTTAATTAATTGTGGGGATGTCAAAATAAATGCTGAACTTTCACAATAAAAGCAAGTAGATCCATCCATCCATCTTCTACTACTTAATCCTTTTTGGGTCGCGGGGGCTGGAGCCTATCCCAGCGTCTTTGGGCGAGAGGCAGGGTACACCCTGGACAGCTCGCCAGTCCATCACAGAGCAGCAATTAGATCATCAATAATGCATTTAAGTTTTAATTTATTTATTGACCATCTCTCCGTATATAGCCCTCCTACAAAATAAATAAATAAATTAAAGTAATATCAACTGTGACGGGGATTTGAGATCATGCTGCCTAGTCCTACTCACTCTCCTGTAAAACAAAATCTTTTCGTTCTTTTATTGCTTCACTCATATTACTGATAAATGGAGCTTTTCAATAATTGTTTTGCTAAACTGACATCATCACGTGCAGTGCAGACTTTCAGTGGTTACAGTGGCCTTTGCGTATACCTTAAACTAAACTGTTAGTTAAGGAAAATAAACTTGTGTTCAATATAGCTTTGGATATTTTATAATAACTATATTAACTGATAATTAAAAACACACTGAGGGCTGCTCTTGCGCGCCTGTGTGAATTATTCATGCAAAGTTGCCACAAAATTCACTCTCCTTCCCCACCTTGAATCCAAATCGCACATTCTGTGCAAAATCAAAATCTGAGCATATGTAGGTCACCGTGCAAACACTAGAATAGAAAAGTGACTCATTGCTGCATCACACTGTCACGTTCACACATGCAAGACAGTTGGACAGATGGAGATAGTGTTGATGCCACGGTTCATCCACTTGGGATCACAGGAGAGGCAGCTGACTGACAGCAGCACATGTCTCCAGCATTAACAGCTCTGGTTTAGATCTGTGTGTTTACCACCCACACGTGCCATCTGCTTTGACTTTGACTCTCTCTTTCTCTCCCTCCTTCCCTTAGAACTCCGGAAAATGCAGAACTATGCAAGTGAGTAATAGTTACCCCACTTCTTTGCTTGAATCGTAAACATGCTTACACCTGTTTAATTTACTGAGGTGGACATGTTAAACTACATTAAATACATATTTCTAATGGAAAGAGCAGTTTTTCACTTTAAACATGGGAGTTAGTTGCCCTAAATGGCCATTTGAGGGAGCTGCCCTTTTCACAGCAGCAATAACTTCACGTCCATTTACTGTAGCATTATGACACCAAATTTAGCTGATGCCATCGCTAGTGAGCTAACACAAATCTTGGAAATATGCCAGGGATCCGTAACTGCTGCTATGCAAAGAGCCATTTTGAGAATTCTTTGGCCACAAAAATATTTAAAGGTGATGGAGACAACATTCTGACCTCCTGGCCAGTGGGTGCCCGAACTGGTTGGTAGAGACACATGACATCAACCCATTTATGCTATTGGCTGTGACCGATTATGACTTCCTTATCACCCATAGCTAAATATTAACACTAGACAGGGCATGGCTAGCCGCTAGGCTAGTCACATTCAATATAGCTTTTTAGAAGGATTTTTTTCATCAATATAAAATATACAGCAAACAGTGCATCCGGAAAGTATTCACAGCGCTTCACTTTTTCCACATTTTGTTATGTTACAGCCTGATTTCAAAATGGATTAAATTATATTTTTCCTCAAAATTGTACACACAATACCACATAATGACAACATGAAAAAGTTTTTTTTTTTAGATTTTTGCAAATTTATTAAAAATAAAAAAACTAAGAGATTACATGTACATAAGTATTCACAGCCTTTGTTCAATGCTTTGTTGATGCACCTTTGGCAGCAATTACAGCTTCAAGTCTTTTTGAATATGATGCCACAAGCTTGGCACACCTATCTTTGGGCAGTTTCACCCATTCCTCTTTGCAGCACCTCTCAAGCTCCATCAGGTTGGATGGGAAGAGTTGGTGCACAGCCATTTTCAGGTCTCTCCAGAGATGTTCAATTGGATTCAAGTCTGGGCTCTGGCTGGGCCACTCAAGGACATTCACAGAGTTGTCCTGAAGCCACTCCTTTGATATCTTGGCTGTGTGCTTAGGGTTGTTGTCCTGCTGAAAGATGAACCATCATACCAGTCTGAGGTCAAGAGTGCTCTGGAGCAGGTTTTCATCCAGGATCTCTCTGTACATTGCTGCATTCATCTTTCCCTCTATCCTGACTAGTCTCCCAGTTCCTGTCGCTAAAAAATATCCCCACAGCATGATGCTGTCATCACCATGCTTCACTGCAGGGATGGTGTTGGCCTGGTAATGAGCAGTGCCTGGTTTCCTCCAAACATGACGACTGGCATTCACACCAAAGAGTTCAATCTCTGTCTCATCAGACCAGAGAATTTTGTTTCTCATGGTCTGAGAGTCCTTCAGGTGCCTTTTGGCAAACTCCAGGCGGGCTGCCATATGCCTTTTACTAAGGAGTGGCTTCCATCTGGCCACTCTACCATACAGGCCTGATTGATGGATTGCTGCAGAGATGGTTGTCCTTCTGGAAGGTTCTCCTCTCTCCACAGAGGAACACTGGAGCTCTGACAGAGTGACCATCAGGTTCTTGGTCACCTCTCCAGCTAAAGCCCTTCTCCCCGGATCGCTCAGTTTAGATGACCGGCCACCTCTAGGAAGAGTCCTGGTGGTTCCGAATTTCTTCTATTTACGGATGATGGAGGCCACTGTGCTCATTGGGATCTTCAAAGTAGCAGAATTTTTTTTCTGTATCCTTCCCCAGATTTGTGCCTCAAGACAGTCCTGTCTCGGAGGTCTACAGACAATTCCTTTGACTTCACTTGGTTTGTGCTCTGACATGCACTGTCAACTGTGGGGCCATTATAGACAGGTGTGTGCCTTTCCAAATCATGTTCAATCAACTCAATTTACCACAGGTGAACTTCAATTAAGCTGCAGAAACATTTCAAGGATGATCAGTGAAAACAGGATGCACCTGAGCTCAATTTTGAGCTTCATGGTAAAGGCTGTGAATGCTTGTGTACATGTGATTTCTTAGTTTTTTATTTTTAACCAATTTGCAAAAATCTAAAAAAAAAAAAAAAAGTTTTTTTTTTCATGTTGTCATTATGGGGTATTGTGTGTAGAATTTTGAGGAAAAAATGAATTTAATCTATTTAGAATAAGGCTGTAACATAAAAAAATGTGGAAAAAATGAGCGCTGTGAATACTTTCCGGATGCACTGTATGTATACATACACACACAATATACAGTATATATATATATAAACTTTTATTCTGCATGTTTCTAAACATTTTGATGATGTATTTCTTTTAAAAAAATGTTTTCATGAAAATACTATCTTGTCCCCTTTAAAATTTTACAGTGAATGAAATATTACAAATATTAAGTGATCTACCAAAGTCTGTAATTTTTAATCTATTTGTTTCATTTTTCTTAAAAATATAATTTTTATTTCTTGGTCATTGACTGTTTTTAGTTATAAATTACATGTATTATTTTTAAAGCTATTACTTTTTTCTCTTATGTCTATTAAATTTGCCTTATAAAAGTATTTTTTCTTTTAAATTTGTTTTCTTTTCCTTAAATCTGCAGCTTTTCCAATACATTTGACACTTTTTTCTTGTAAAGCAACAACATTTTTTGCATAATTTGCTACTTTCTTCATAATGATTTATTCCCTTTTTCTTGTAAATTTGTGACTTCTTTCCTCTCTGAAATGTATTTTCTTTTTCATTTTTTCAGTGTTTTTCTGGTAAACGTTAAGTTTTTCCTCATACTTTTTTTGAGTCAAAGCCACAAGGGTCCAGTGGCTACTGGCAGCAGAACCACACATGACTTTGGAGCAGAGGTTGCATGAACTGATAATTGTCATTGACAGATTTTTTGTTAGCAGTGACAGAAAACTCTAGAAGCTGTCCCTCGTTTTGACAGATTACACTGAGGGTGACCTATCGTAACTTTTAACTGTAATTCCAACCTGTCCACTTTATAGCAAATATTACAGCAGTGACCATGAGTCTGTATTCATCTGTTAAATTGATAAATAAATAAAAGTCTGCAAGCTTTATACTGTAGATTCATGATTAAAACTAAACATGTGAACAGAAACAATTCGGTGTCTTATTGTATTAACATCAAAATGACAGGAAATAATAGATTATGACAGAATTTTTACAACCCTATCAAAATGACATAACAATAAAGTCTTGTCTAAACCTCTGCTTTGAAACCACAGGTTGCAGATCCCCATCTATAGCATGGCAGTTTTAGACACATACATTTACCTTTGCAGCACTTTTAAGCAAACATGTCTAAATGTTATAGCTTTAAAAAAATGAAATCTTTCTCCCCATCCAGGTGAGGTGATTTTGGACCCTGCCACAGCTCAGAAGAACCTGCTTGTGTCCGACGACGGGCAGCAGGTGAAATATGAAGAGCGCAAGACTACCCATTCTGAGGGTCTGAAGCGCTTCAGCCCAGCCCTCTTCGTCCTGGGCCGGGAGGGTCTGAGCTCCGGGCGACACTACTGGGAGGTGGACGTGGGGCGTAAGACAGCCTGGACGCTTGGTGTGGCCCGAACGTCTGCTCGTCGCAAGGGTGAGATCAAGCTGAGTCCTGAGGGGGGATTCTGGTGCCTGTGGCTGAAAAATGGGGAGGTAATAGCTCTGTCGTCGTCCCGCCTCCCTCTGATGCTGCAGTCCCTGCCCAGCAAAGTGGGAATCTTCCTGGATTATGAAGGTGGCCAGGTCTCGTTCTATGACGTGAAGGCACGCTCACATCTCTACACGTTTACTGAGAACTTTACTGACAGCGTTCATCCAATCTTCAGCCCATGTCTCACCCAGGATGGGAAAAACAGTGCCCCCCTCACTATAAGCCACGTTAAGCACAGCTGAGGCACTCAGTCCAGATTAGCTTTTGCATTTATAAAGTTTACATCATAAAATATCAAGGGGATGTGTGCGAGTTCACATTCAAAAAACCTTTCTCCTTATGCTGCTGGATACCTGATTAAGTAAATGATTTGTCTGACTCTGCTTTACAATGATATACACCTACAATGTGATTGATCGAAAGCAGCCACTTAGTTCTGCCATAATGTAAACAGTACAATAAGGAGTTTACTGTCTAACATCTGAATGGTAAGAGATTTCTTTAACCTCAGGTTTTTCTGTTTCTTTAACTCTTGTCAGCTGGGCACATTATCGTGATATCGGAGTTTGTTTGTAGCTGCCACATACCTCACTGTTAAAGTGTTTATATAAGGCAAATTTTTTTGAGACTCATAAAGCAAATTTCATTTTCACAGACTAATGTGTGAAAAATTATATGTGTTGTAAAACTATAACTGTAATGGGCATTATTGTAAAACTTAAATGAGATATTTGTAGTTTTTTTTTACACTGAAATGTAAGAAAAATACCTTTAGTCATAATTAGAGTTTTTAAAACTACCACTATGGTGTTATTCAAAAAATGGCAATGAATTACAATACAGAGATGTATACTGTACTGAATTTACAGTGAGAGCACATCCAGCATCCTGCAATATGATTGTTTCACCTGTAGGGGGAGGTGTGACTGTATTGTCACTGCAGCGTTGGCGTGCTCTATCCAGGCACTTTTTAGCACAGTGCTGCCACCTGCTGTTAATAGTTGGAATTTACTGAAAACTACAAATATCTTCTTTATTGCAAAACTTAAGTAGATTTTGGGAATACAAGATCTCTAATTCTAACAAGATTTTGCCTGGTATCATGTTTATCATATTAAATACTTCCAATACTCTGCAGACAGTGTAAAATAATAAGCATATTCAGTACCATTTTTCATGTAATTATCTGTACTGAGACACAAGACACTGCATGGAACTTGGTCCCCCTGTGCCTTTTTTAATGAAAAAAGTTCAGAAATCCCCCTTTAAGGATCACAAACTTACAAACTGTATATATATTTCCATAAATGCTTTTGTACTTTCTTTCTCAAGTTGTTTAATAAAAATAATCATTCACATCATGTATCACGTCTTAGGGCTTTGCTCCTACCTAAAAGGTTTGTAGAGCCAGCTGGAGTTTGCTTTCCTTTATCCCCACCTAGCAGAATACTAAACTTTTAGATTTGTGCCAAAAACAAAGGCATGGTCTATCACAATGATTAGTCTACCAATACAGTTCAAATGACCACTACAGTAGCTGGCTGGTCAAGAGAATAACAGGAAGGTCTGCATCATACTTTAGACTGACAAGCATGAAGTTCTCTCCATGAGTAATTCCTGATATGAACATGTTTCATTCCTGCTGTAGTCATGCTCTCTGTTTACCTTACTTTTTTAAAGTTAGCTAGCTTGTTTGATAGGGTTTGTAGTTTAGAATGGTTTCATCAAGTTGTGTTTCTGAGAGCTTTTGTTCACAGTCTTAAGACATCTGAGAATGTGATGTTGTGGTGGCATTGTGTGTGGAGTTCTCCACCCAGAGTCGGAAGCCGGGGGGAAGATGGAACAAAAGACTGAAGGAGGAAGTGGCAAGGGGGGTCTCAGACGTAACAGAAAGGACTATCCGCCCCCATGGAGTTCAGGAGACACCAAAGCCGCTGGGTGAAGAGAGAGTGTGAGAAGCGGGACTGGCGTTATATGATGCTAATGTGTCACGCATGTCTTTGTCTACTGAGTGTATTGTTTTTTACTCCCTGGGTCTCACGGGATGGAAATAAAGGTTTTAAAAAGGAGGGGCCCAGAGACCCAGGTAGAGTATTTTCTGTACTTGATGTTGGAAGAGGAATAAAGTTCATGTGTCGTTTAGCTCGCTGCCTCGTCTGCTTTCCTCTTCCACATTGGTGACCCCAAGACGTGCCATGGAGAATGAGCCGAGCATCGCCCCAGAGACAACTCAGAGGGAGAACACCAGCACTGCATGCGCTGTCACAGTCAAACTCCCAGACTTCTGGCTTCACACTCCGACTGCATGGTTCCTTCATGTAGATGCCCAGTTCACACTCCACAGGATCACAATGGACGACATGAAATATTACCATATGGTCGCTGCGCTGGATGTGCATACCACGCAAGAGGTCACAAGCCTGCTCCAGGAGCCGCCAGCCCAGAGGAAGTATGAAGCGCTCAACCGGATGCTACTCCAGTGTTATACCCTGTCTGACAGTGAGAGGGCAGAGAGACTCCTAACACATTCAGAGTTAGGTGACAGATCAGCCGTGGAGCTCATGGAAAGCACATTAGCGCTGAGGGGTAAGAACAATGAATCTTTCCTGTTTGCCCACCTGTTCCTCAGGAACCTACCTGCTACAGCAAGGGCGATCCTGGCCAACTCGCTGCTGCTGGTGACCAAGGACTGATTTGGTGAGCCATCATAAGGTTTCACACACCTTTTTGACAATCATGGACTGCACCACACGTTGGCCTGAAGTGGTCCCGCTGGCTTCCACCACATCCGCGGAAGTGGCTCATGCTTTTTTGTCAGCTTTGGTTGCACAGTTTGGATCCCCGTCGGACATCACTTCCGACAGGGGTCCACAGTTCGTTGATGGCGCAGAGCTTGGGGGTCAAAATCCACCACGCTACCACGTACAACCCCCAGGCTAATGGGTTATGCAAACACTTTCATAGGTCGTTTAAGACAGCGCTCAGAGCTTCACTCACAGATGCAAATTGGGTCGACCGCCTGCCCTGGGTTCTTTTAGGGTTGCGCTCCGTGCCTCAGGAGGATCTGACAGCCTCCCAGGTAGAATTCTTTTTTTCTCAGCTGCTGTGGATCCCTGGGGAGTTTTTACCAGAACACACCGTGCCCGGGGCCAATCCACCCACGCAATTTTTGCACAGTACGGAGGCTGGTAACATGCCGGGCCTGGCCCACCATTGTTTTTCCTGCACCTTTGTCCTGAAAAGCTTATAGAACGCCAGTTTTGTTTTTGTCAGGCACAGTGCACACCGGACCCCACTGCACCCACCACATGACGGACCATTCAGGGTGATGGAACCTGGGGCAAAGCATTTTGTGTTAGACTTGCAGGGGGTGGGGGGTGGCGTCTGCATCGACAGGCTGAAGCCAGCTTTTGTGTTGGCAGACGTGCAGGTGGTGTTGGCCCAAGCTCCCTGGTGTGGACGCCCACCTTCGGTGGCTCTGCAAGCTGGTGTTCCCTCGGTAAAGACTTGCGCTCACGAAGCTAACATGCCCCCCCCCGCCACCCTTTTTCCCTCCACAGACTAATGTGCCCACCTGCACACCTCACCAGCAGGGTGTTTTGACCGGACCGGCGACCCCCCACTACAGCTGCTATGGGTGCTGGCTTAAGCCCAAAGGACGGGGGGTTAGTGCCCTTCCTGGGTGTTCGGGGGGGGGGGGGGGTGGCACTGTGTGGGGGGTTCTCTACCCACAGTCGGAAGCCGGGGGGAAGATGGAACAAAGGACTGAAGGAGGAAGTGGTACTGGGTGGTCTCAGATGTAACAGAAAGGAGACACCAGAGCCACTTTAGGAAGAGAGGGTGTGAGAAGCGGGACTGGCATTATATGATGTTAATGTGCCACGCATGTTTTTGTCCACTGAGTGTATTGTTTTTGGCTCCCTGGGTCTCATGGGATGGATATAAAGGTTACAAAAAGGAGGTGCCCAGAGACCCAGATAGAGTATTTTCTGTACTTGATGTTGGAAGAGGAATAAAATTCATGTGTTGTTCAGCTCGCTGCCTCGTCTGCTTTCCTCTTCCACAGTGTCACATCTGGGTCTACAGTGTTCCATAACAACAACCCGTAAAACCAAGATTGCGTACTAGTGTGTTGTTTTCAGGCAAATTCAGTGCATCATTTGACTTGTCTAAACCAGTGTAAAAAGAATTTTAACTTTTTGACTTTTAAAATATAGAATTGCCCTTCAAATTAGTTACTTTTTCTTTTGATGATGAAATCTGTCTGCTTTAGCTATTAGCCATTTGATATTGCTAGCAACACCAGCTGAAAAAACAGTATGTGGTCATTTCTGTAAAAAAAAACCTGTAGCTTCGAGTTGGAGATAGAAGTTGTGCTGTACTGTGTAAAGTGACGGGAAGAGACACATAAAACAGCATTATATTTTACACAACTGTTTAAAAGGTTCACATTGGTGTAGCCATCTTAAATTCCTAAACTGATCTTGCTTGTTGGGCATGCCCTTAATCCAGTTTCCAATGAACTAACAAAGGGAATATGCTATTTACCTGGCACACCAGACATATATTTTAGCCTTTATTATATTAAAAGCATCCCCTGCTTGGGCTTAATGACGTTCCGCACCATGTTCGCAGAATGAACGGGTGAGTCCGAGGGTGTATTTGACTCACCCTGGAGGATTGCTGTTGTCGCTGAAGAGATTCCTGCGGGAGCCATTAGGGGTATAAATTTGTACCTGGGGTAAAAGGAGAAAAAGCAAGGGAGGGGATGTATATTTTGGGTCTGAGGTGAGGGTGTTTGTGTGGGGGGAGCAGTGGTTACAGCCTGGCTCATATGTCAGTGTTCAGTGGAGTCTGGAGGCAGCTGCTCTCTGGTGAGTTTCCCCATATCTCTGTCCTTTCTGTCTCTGCTATAACCCTCTCCTGTGTTTTCATTTCTCTAAATTCACATCTGCTTCTCTCTGCTCACTCATACGTCTTTGGGGAGTGTTGTTAGACTTTTAGGCATTTATTGTCTGTTCATAAACTGTCACTTTTAGGCACTGCAGCTTAAAAATATTCACTTCAATTATTCACTTAAATATTTCAAAGCCAATTTTTTCTTTTTAAATGCACTAGCTGTTTATATGTCAAAATATGTGAGATGAAGCGTGTACGTGCTGTAAGAGTAGTCCTAATGAGAAAAGTATTTTTGGAAAAAGTTAATCTTGTCTGTCATGAACACCTGCAGCAGGCCTCAAGTAGAGGTTGCTTGAAACGTAACTCAGACTCACTGCAGCTTAAAGGCCTTTACATACAGTACTTCGCAAGAACAGAGAAGTTTTTTTCTTTTTCTCGAGGTGGCAAGAACAAAAACAAAGTTCTTTTTGGCCAAGACATTTCATACTTCACAAGAAACTCAAGTACAGAACTCCTGGGAAATTCACACTTCTGACCAGTCACACAGTAGTTCTTGGACACCATGCAAGAAAAAAGTTCTGCCACGATGATGTGTCAAGAACAAGCTCCAAGAACTCTCAAACCAGGGCTGCAAGAACAAAATGATGTCATTTAGTTCTTGCAGCCCTGGGAGAGAGAACAAATTTCTCTGTTCTTGCGGAGTATGTACTAAACACTAAATATGATGATGTGGGATGATGGGAGCTGTTGTCCACTAGTCATTTAAACAAAAACTAAATATTACTCTATTATTATATGACAGCCAATAACTTTATTTACGTGGAAAGTTATCTTTTAAATTGACAAACATCATATGTGTAACTCGTGGCAAAATTTGATTGGGATCAAAAGATAATTTCGCTCTTGCCATTTATTTCAATGGAGAATTTTTTTTTCGATTTAAGGTCCCATATGTGGAAGTGGCGGGGGGGGCCTGACTTAGGCTCTCTATACACATGCACACAACAGGAAGAAGGGAAAAACTAAAAAAAAAAAAAAAAAAAAACAAAGAAACCCCATCATGAGCAAGATTATGTCAGTTCTATGTCCTGATGGTCAGCTTCGGTTTTAATTCTGTTAATTGCCCAGCAGTATCTTGGGATATGCCTTGACATTCAGTAAATGATTATACAATGAGTTAATATGTGCTAACAACACAATTACAATCAAATCTATGCTAACATCACAAATTAGCATCTAAATTAACATCAGAAATTAGCATCTGAAAACACAATAATTATATCTGAAATTAATAACTTTGTACATTTAGCGACCTATATCACTTAAGAGAAGCATAAACAAACGAAACTTACAACCAATGATTTCTGAGAGTGTAGAAAAAACTTACTGAAGAGTACTGAAGTCTCTTGCATGCACCATATGCTCCTCTGTGCTCTTTTCTCTTCCTCATCCCATAATACATTGATATCCCTAATGGCATTTCAAAATAACAGTTATTGGTTAACCAAAAACTAATAAAGTAATTTCTTCCTGTGTGATAACTTTTACCATAAATGCTGATAAATACAAGAAACAATTATTAACTTAAGACTTAAAGGGGAAATTTATTGATTTTTAATTAGGCAGAATTTCATATGTTTATGCAGGAAATAAGATAAGATAAGATAAGATAAGATAAGCCTTTATTAGTCCCACAACGGGGAAATTCCAGGATTGCAACAGCACAGGGATAGCAACACTCAGAGCAACAATCAGAAGGCAAGAAAAAAACAAGCAAGCAAGAGCAGCTAATATACATATGTACGTATTACTATAAAATATATATATATACACACACACACAGACACACAGTGCAGAGCATTGTAGCTGGATGGAATAAATATATGAATATATGAACACACAGTGCAGAGCATTGTAGCTAGATGGAATAAATATGTAAATATATAAACACCCACAGTACGGAGCATTGCAGCTAGGTGGAATAAATATGCAAGTATATAAACACACCCAGTGCTGAGCATTGTAGCTAGATGGAATAAATATGTAAATATATAAACACACACAGTGCAGAGCATTGTTGCTAGATGGAATGAAACAGCATAACCGTCTACTTAGTTATCCTACATGGTATGATTATGTGCCCATACATATTCTCACCCTCCATAGCGACCGGTATGTTCCTAGTTGTATGCCGGAGGGGACCATTGTGTAAGTCTATTGCATCTTTTGCATTCAAAAAACTATTAGTTTGTTACGTCTTTTTGCTATCTCTGCGAGCAGCCCTGCTTAGGTTGTACAGTCTGACAGCCGTTGGTAGGAAGGACCTACGAAACCTCTCGGTTGTGCACCTGGGATGATGTAGTCTGCTGCTAAATGAGCTCCTCAGTGCATTCAGTATGTCCTGCATAGGGTGGAACTCGGACTCCAGCAGAGATGACAGTTTAGCCACCGTCCTTCTCTCTCCTATCTCCTCCATCGGATCAAGGCGCTGCCCCAGGACAGAGCTAGCTTTCTTAATCAGTTTGTTCAGTCTCTTCCTATCGGCTGCAGTAATGCCACTGCCCCAGCAGACCACTCCAAAAGTGATGGCTGATGCCACCACCGTGTCATAGAATGACTTCAGCAGCGCCCCTTGTACACCAAAAGACCTGAGTCTCCTCAGCAGGAACAGCCTGCGCTGTCCCTTCTTGTAGAGTGCGTCAGTATTGTGTGACCAGTCTAGTTTATTGTTCAGATGAATACCCAGGTACTTATAGGATGTCACCATCTCGATGTCTGTTCCCTGTATATTTACTGGTACTGTGAGGGGCTGCCCATGCCTGCGGCAGTCCACCACCAGCTCCTTAGTTTTCCTCGCGTTGATCTGGAGGCAGTTCCGATGGCACCAGTCCACGAAGTCCTGGATAAGCCCTCTGTACTCAGCTTCATCTCCATTGGAGATGAGGCCAACGATCGCAGAGTCATCAGAGAACTTCTGTAGATGGCAGTGTGTTGAGTTGTGTGAGAAGTCCGCAGTATAAAGAGTGAACAGGAAGGGAGCCAGCACCGTTCCCTGGGGGGCCCCCGTGCTACTGATGATCGTGTCGGACACACAGTCCCGGGTTCTCACAAACTGAGGCCGGTTCGTGAGGTAGTCCAGGATCCATGATGACAGGTGCTGGTCCACCCCTGCGCGCAGCAGCTTGTCCTTCAGGATCATCGGTTGGATGGTGTTGAAAGCACTGGAGAAGTCAAAGAACATGATCCTCACCATATTCCCGGGCTTCTCCAGGTGGGACAGAGAACGGTGAAGGAGGAAGATCACCGCATCCTCCACCCCAATGCCATGCTGGTAGGCGAACTGGAGTGGATCCATCGCTGGTTCCACCAGGGGGCGGAGGTGAGCAAGGAGCAGTCTCTCCAGGGTCTTCATCAAGTGGGACGTCAAGGCCACCGGTCTGTAGCTGTTCAGGTCTTTGGGGTGGGAAGTTTTTGGTACAGGTACCACACAAGATGTTTTCCACAGCTGTGGTACCCTCCCCAGTTTCAGGCTCATGTTGAAGATATACGTCACAATCCCATACAGCTGGTCTGCACAGGACTTGAGGAGCTTTGCGCTGATGCCATCCGGTCCCGGCGCCTTCCTCGCCTTGATCTTCCTCAGCTCCGTATAATTTCCTCCAATATCACCATTTTTCGGAATAAATTGTGATCCGGAGAGAGGAAAAAAAGTCAGCAACAGTGAAAGTTTCAGATGAACGAAAATCCCTGGAAATGTCCGCCTGAAATGCATGACGTCACCAATGGAAAAATGAATTAATTACTAGTCTTGTTACAATCTGAAAACGACAAGATTGTGTTCATATTTTGAGGAAAATGGAAAAAAAAAGCTTTCTCAGATTAAAGGAATACTTTTTAATCTGAGTAAGCCAGACTAGCCTGCGACAATTTTGATATCCAGCTTATTTTTTCCCATTAAAATCTGATGTGTTTTCAAAGTGTTCCCTTTATCTTTTGAGCAGTATATATATATATATATATATATATATATATATATATATATATGTAAAAGTTGTCCCTGAGCGATCAGCAACTCAGCCAAAATTATTCATCAGATTTTAGGGAAGCTAGAGTATTTCTTATTTTAATACCAAATTATGTTTTAAGCAAGGGTAGACCTTATTCTTCAAATATATGTACTTTACTGATCGGGATGATTTTTAGACAAGTCTTGATCATCATTTTTGCTTCATATCGATGTGGCTGAGTGGATTATTCTGCCACTCGTTTTGCTAGCTACGCTCCTATCTAAACAGTCCTTTTTTTTGGACAGTCTTCCATGGGGAAGGCAGTTCTGCTGGAGGGGCCTCGTAGCGGGCCCACAGTGGATGTGCCCCTGGAGATGCTGGGTCCTCCGGACCGGAACCAATCTTCATAATGCTGTAGCCCAGGTTCTGCGCTGTACCAACTGACTCCTGCGAAGCTTCGCCATCTAGAGAAGCCACTCGAGCGCGCCAGAGATGGTCTGCATGCCATACGAAACCATTCGTCAGTCTGAAGCATGCTGGTCCCAGCTGCGCCAAGATCCTCAATGGCGTCCGCGGTCTTGTAGAACGTGACTTTGCTGACCACAGGCCCGATTGCTCATCCGTGTGTACTCGCACCCAGACTTGAAGAGGTGCTTTGCTCGGTCTCACATGCCATTGAGATCACGGTGATGCTATGTTTAGCTCCGTTGCTACCGTGTTGGCCACGGACTCATCACCCAATGCCCCCGCAGCAGTCTCTGGAGGCCAAAGCTGGTCATGAGTACTGAAGATGTCCGGTGTTTCTCCTGCGTCCGTTACGGACTCCTCACCCGTCAGCTCAGCTGTGGCTCCCGTAGACTGGTGCTGAGCGAGGATACTGAAGTGGTCCGGTTCCTCTTCTCCCTTGCCTGATTTATGTGGTTGTACTTTGTCACCATCATTGCAGATAATAGCCGTACTGAGTCGGTGTGTTTCGGGGTTCTCTGTGTGCGTGGGCTTCCTCTCCTGCAACTCCGCAGCGGCTCCCATAGACTCCTGCTGGGTGAGGATCTGAGGTGAGGCCAGCCGCTGCCCACCCTCCGGGCAGCGCTCCTCCTGTGCACACGGGACGGCTGGTTTCTCGTTGGCGCTACCCTTTGTACTCTTGTCCCATACCATTGGTGTGTGTTGCATCCCAGCCACCGTGGTCAGTCAAGCTCAGTCCGTTACTGTCGCGGATGGAGAAACCCAGTTGGTGAAGAAGGTCACATCCTAATATGTTGCCTCCATGCATGGTCACTTGAAAAACAAAGTCAGTAACGACTCTTGACGCGTAGCGGACCGTTAGTGTGATGATCCCTACATTGCTAACTCTGTAGCCACCATATCCATACAGCACCCCTGAGTTCTCTCTTATCGGGTGGTTGGGGAAAAAATTCTTCACCTTAGCCCAATTTAACAACAACCTCACTGCAGTGGTGTCAAGCAGGAGTGGCAAAGTAACATTGTCCATCTCCACCATGCTGTATGCATACATCGTGCTCTCGGGTATTACTGTGTGAATAGCCATAACAGGCAGGTGGCTTTGCTTGGCTGGAGGGCTCCACAGTGTCGGCGACTGGCAAACATTAGCAAAATAATTAAATCTTCCACATTTGTAGTAATGCTGTCCTCTCACCGGGCAAAAACGTACTCTCTCATGGTGTGTTGGGGAACCACAGTTACCACACGCAGGGCCTCTCGGAGCGGTCCTCTGGTCCACAGCGTTCGCCTTGAACTCCTCTGCTGTGTCTCCGTGTACTTCCATGCCCAGTGCATTGGTTAGCGGTGTTTGTCCTGGCTGTCGCTGTTGTTGGTGCACACCTAGCTCCAATGCTAACCTTTCTGCTGACTCAAGCTTGAACACTAGCTCAATAGCATTAGCTAGCATCATGTTGTTTGGCGCCATTAGCATCTTCACCCGTAGCCGCGGGTTGTTTGTGTGCTTGGCCAATTGGTCCCGCACCATCTCGTCCTCTAAAAGTTCAAATCTGCACGTGCTTGCCAGATGTCTTAGTCTGTGACAAATTGCTGGGTGGACTCACCAATTCCCTGTCACCGTTGGTGGAATCTGATATGCCACGACAACACGTTATCCGGTGTAGCAAAGTAGCTAGCAAGCAGTTCTACAGCGTCACCGAACGAGTCCGCTGGTCTGAGCGTATGAAAAATTGTCTGACCTTCTATGCCCAGGTTGTGGATCAGCAGTGCCCGTTTCCATCCTTTGTCCAATTTTCCCAAATCCAACGTCGAAAGGGTTGAGCCAACATGGCCACGGAACAGACGGCTCACCGGGGTGCTCCAAAACCGGTCTCAGTGGCCTCAGGCACACCTCCATGGTTTACTTCTCATCGCCAAATGTTATGTCCACAAACCTGGGAATGACCACGGATGAGTGAGCCATGCTAGAACTGAACCTTATTGCATAAAATGTTAATAACACGGTACATGTGAATGAGCCCTGAGCTCCTATTAGTTCCTATAGAGAGAGGGCTGACAAAGAGGCCATAAGATAGCTGACTCCTCCCTTATATGGGTCGGCATGATGACGGTACCAGTTGGCTATGTCATCATGCCACTCTCTGTTATAAACCCCTTTATAACAGTAATAATATGCTTATTTTAGGATTTTCAACGAGTATTCCATTTAAGGACAGAACAGCCACACTTGCAAAATATGTCTTCAAGAAAGCACTAGAGATGTTCAGTCGCCAAGCTTTTGTTGCATGCTCTATGTCACAGTTGTGCAACCTGTAGTGGCATTTGCATGATAAAATCACCATCAAAACAGGCAAATTTACAAGTAAAAAGATATAAATTTTCCAAAAAAAACATCAACTATTTATGAAGGAAAAGTCCCAACCTTAAGAGAAGATAGTTAAGACTTTATTTAAGTAAAGTTACAAATTTCCAAGAAGAAAGTTGTAAATTTCCCCAAAAATATATAAATATATAGTATATTTACAAAAAAAAGTTACAAATTGCAAATTTCAAGCCAACTTATGTACATTGTTTTTAGGTTCTAATATGTTTTGCAGTTCCAGTCATATTTTTCTCCTTGCCAAACATTGCTCAAAATGGCTCTTTAATTACTAGGGGTTGAAAACACCTTCTCTATGAAATTAGAAAAAAAATAGCCAAACCAAAAAAGTCTAACAACCCTTTCCCCAGCCATAGGAACTCATCTGTCCTCATAAATTAGTATGATCTACAACCCTCTAAATTGTCAGGATAAAAGAGTTCCATCCTGCTTTGCTTATTAGATCTGCATGAGGATGACTCCCAATTGAAGTCATGCCATCTAATCCCAGCAACCTCAATATCACAGCAGGTTTGATGCCCCATTCAAAGGCTGGTTGCTTGCGCTGAAAATGACCCTGCCTCTCCGCCGTGTAGGAATGGCCACCACTGGGAACCTTTCTGAAGAGCAGGTGCACTGCTCCATCTGTCTGGACGTCTTCACCAACCCGGTATCTATCCCCTGTGGACACAACTTCTGCCAGAGTTGCATTCTGGGATACTGGAAAACCAGTCCGTTGTACCAGTGTCCCATGTGCAAGAAGTCCTTCCACAAGAGGCCCGACATCAGCGTTAACACCGTCCTGAGGGAAATCGCAGAGCAGTTCAAAGAGATTAGAGTTAGGAGCACAGAACGGAAGGCAAGTGGAGAGGAAGGGGAAGGGAAAGAAAAGAAGTGGGCAATGGAGAGAAGGAAAAAAGAGGACGAGGAGAGGCTTTTGGAAAAAGATCAGAAAGAGAGACTTCTCAAGGAGCTGAAGATGAAGCAAGAGGAAGAGAGGAGAAAAAAGGAAGAATTCAAGGAGAAACAAGCAGAGAAGAGGTCACCACAAGAGGAGTTACCACCATTAATCCCAACACCCTCACCCCAAGCCACAGCTCAGGATCTTCCACCTCTGCTCCCCCAAACATCACCCCCATCCTCATCTCAGATCTCCCCCTTTCAACCTTTATCTTCTCCCTCTTCCTCCTCCCTACCTTGTCCTTCCTGGGAGGAGGTTCTGTGCGATGTCTGCCTTGGGGATGGCAGGCCGAAGGCGGTCAAATCCTGCCTTGTGTGTCTGACGTCCTACTGCGAGGAGCATCTGAAATCTCACACCGCCAGGTTCACCAAGCACAAGCTGATGGAACCCTTGGCCAACATGGAGGACAGGATGTGTCCAAAGCATGAACGGCTCCTGGAGCTGTTTTGTAAGAAGGACCAGACTTGTGTGTGTGTCCTTTGCACTGAGACGGACCACAGGGCACACTACACCGTCCCCGTGGAGCGAGAATGGACTGAGAAAAAGGTGAGAACCATTCACGGCAACAGCTAAAGATCACAATATGTCTCAACCAGTGGTGGGTACAATCACGATTAACAGTGCCTAATCTGCAATTAATCACGATTATCTTGACCTTGTCTTTTACTTGCCCATATGCTAGGCAGAATTGATCACACTTAATTAGTCATGATTAATGTGATTATTTGTGATTAATGTGCCCACCACTAATGTCAAACAAAATTTAGACCCTACAGATATGAGTTAAGTAAGCTAACTGTAAAGGATTTTCTCTATTAGCATAATTGTTTTTGCTCAGCTGAAATAAAACCCTTAAAGGTTCTACTCAATTAAATGTGGTATGTTTGTGGGCTTTAACCTTCTAAAATGCTTTCTTGGGTCATATGAATATTAAAATCTTGCTTCACTTAGAAATATTTATATTTTAACATTTCAGCAGAATGTACAGAAGACATTATTGCTCTTCTGGGTTCTATTTGCCTCCGTCACAGACAAATGATTTGTTTTTTCTTTACAACCCATCCCCATGTTATTGGCTGGAATATCCATCCAGTCCATGCCCAGAGTTTCAGAGTCCAAGGTGTTAGCCTGGGTTTAGCCTTACTGTCTGATCATGGTTTTGATAGTGTTTTTCGATAAATTCTCTCCACTGCTACTGGAATCCTTGTTTATCTCCCAACACTTAATCAAATATATTACCTTTGACATTTTTTTTCCTTAGACAAATGTATTATTTTAATTTATTTTACTCTACTTTATTAAACTCAAACTGGGACCAAAGGCAGTTAGTTAATGCTAACAGTTTAGCCATACACTTCCATGAATGTTTCTGTGCTTATTGGACCAGTCATATCCTGTCTATAACTGAAACCACACACCCCTTGTGATGTAAGGCAATACGACCTTAAGTGCCACGGACGTGGGGACACAAGCACGTCATGATGTCATCATGCCATGACTATATTAGGGGTCAAACGGCGGGAAACGGGACTTTTTGCCGCTCCGCTTCTGCCAATAAACTTGCCTGTACCCAGTTATGGCTAGCATACAAGCATACTCTGTATGTGCCATGTGCTATTAGCTTTCTGTTAGTAAACCTTCGTTCAGTTCAGCCACCACCTCCATGGTCACTCATTTACAGACATGACAATTGGCAATGAGGAGAAAGCTTAATCTTCTGGAGGAAAATTAATAATTTTCCTGAAGATAGACGCACGTTAGGCACCCCGGTCGGACAGTGATGTGGCTGGACTAGCCAGACTCTGCTGTCTGGCAAGCAGGTGCAGGTTCGGACAACTAGAGGACAAAATGGTGTGAGACCAGCTAGCAAAGCACACCAGCATCCCGTGACTGTGGGCGATGCTATTCATGGCGCCCGATGACCTACCGTTGGTGAAGGCGGTGGAGTTGGCGTTTCAGCTGGTGGCCACTGGCAAGCTAGCATCTCGACTAGGGGAGCCACAGCAACAAACCCCACTAGCTCTTGCAGTTAACCCAGCAGAAGTATCCATTAACACCGTGACTAGCTTGGAGGATGCCGAGGTGAACATTACGGAGCAACAGAACATCGTGGGACACCATTCCTGCGGTAACTGTGGCTTCCCAATGCACCGAGAGTGAATACGATCCTACCTAGCCGGGGGGTAGTGATTCAGACCCTGCGGCAAGCTCAGTCACTTCGCCAAGGCGTGCCGATCATCACGATGGACATCAAACCAACCACTCAGCCTGAGGGAGCCACCGATGACTGCCGTTGTGAGGTCAGTGATGAATTGGGTTACAGTGAAGAAATTCTGTCCCAACAATCCTATTGAGAAAAATCCAGCAGGGCTGTATGACTACAGACACACACACATCAGCGTAGTAGGGACCATATTGCTCGCGGTTCACTACGGGTCAAGAGCCTTCCCATTGTTCATTTTCTAGGGGCTCTGTGGGAACACATCCAGACATGTATACAGCCACTCCAAGCTTGGCACAGTGAGGAGAGGATAGCGAGGAGAGATGGCAGAAACTGGACTCATTCGTTATCTACGCCCGGTGTCAGCAGCAGACAGCCACCGCAGTGCTGCGGGATAGAGAGTTCGTGGCCCAGCAGGATCCAGCGGGATGGCATCAACCAGAGCCGCATCCTGCAGCAGGCGTGAAAGGCACGCCGCCGTGACAACAACCAGCGTCAGGAATGAGAGAACAGCAGTGCCGAGTGCAACCAAACAGATTGCTGCTCACAGTGCTCGATTGGGTTCGGGTTGGCTGATCCAAATGTCTAGACAGCCTGCAGAATGTTCCTGTCCCCACCGATGCAGCTCGCTGTGCAGTTGGAGCCACTTACCTTCCAGATGACCCATGATTTGCGATGACATCCAGGTCCACCGCACCCACCGTGGGCTCACCTGAGGCTCCTGAGGCTGAACTGTAAGATGACTCTGTGTTTTGGAATGTTTGGCAGAGCATGGTTGGAAACACAGTGGCAGAATAACCTGCTCAACCATGCAGGGCTTTATCGGTAGTCCACCCGGTTGCCCAGGTTCATGCTAGAGTATGTAACGTTATGGAGCATGGAACTTAAGTAATTTATGGTATGGATTTAAAAGCTAATACTACCATACTGTGCCTTAACATCATGCATTGTGTTGGCCACAGCACTGCTGGTGAATGTACTGTATATGTGTTATGCCAGCAATAGGCCATAATCAAGGCACCCAGCTAAGGTTAATCATCACCAGCAATGTTTTTTGGTTTTTCCCAGGGGGGAGGTGAATGTGATGTAAGGCAATAGCACCTTAAGTGATACAGACGTGGGGACGCACGCATGTCGTGACATCATCACGCCATGACTATATTAGGGGTCTAACGGCGGGAGACAGGGCTCTTTGGTGCTCCATTTCTGCCAGTACACCTGCCTGCACCCAGTTATAGCTAGCATACTAGCATACTCTATATGTGCCATGTGCTATTAGCTTTCTGTTAGTAAACCTTTGTTCAGTTCAGCCACAGTCTCTGTGGTTACTCATTTACAGACATAACACCCTGTCTACCAGTGACGCTTTAGTTCATTCATTTTTAAGACAAATTTACTTTACTTGGCTCTGATTCATTACCTGAGCCAGGAGCTACACAGCTAAGATTAGCAATGGTGATGCAAGAGAGAGAGTGGGGTGAATTGGCCCTCACAAACATTTAAAGAGATACAGTATGTACTGAAATGAACTGTCCAAGGTCAAGTTCCCATGTTGCTGTTTTGTTCAGTTCCACATCTCTGTTAACGTTAACTCACTCATTACTTTACCCTTAACCTGAAAAAAATGAAAAATTTCCTCCCAGTACATACTGTTCTGTGTTAGTTTATACAGTTGAATCATTTAATCATTTGAACAAATAATCTCTATTACTATTACATTTAACTGAAAAGGAACATTTTTTCAGCTATTATTATATTAATGATTATTATTTAAAAAAAAAACAAAAAAACTAGTACACACTAGTTAAACGCTTGTTATTCACATATAAATGTTCCAGTCAATACAATGTAAAATACGGGTTTCTTCTATGTGCACCTTCATCTATATATATAATGTCCTCCTCAATATTTACTCTTCAGAAAACCTTCTGTTTACTGTTTCCTAACAGTGAAATTCAGTATCTTTGGTTACACCTTGATCCCAACTACTTCCCACTGACAACATATATCACACGTGTATCTCTTCACATTATCATTGTATTATCACTTATCATTGCCCATGCTTTATAAAATTATATTCCACAGGTGCAGCTGAAAAAGACAGAAATTGACATCCAGCAGATGATCCAGGACAGATTAAAAAAGGTGGAGCAGATCAAACACTCTCTGGAGCTCAATAAAGTGAGTCCACATGGGATCAGGCATTCATTGGTTTACATTAGACATTGTGGCATGGTTATTCACTGTGAGTGTGTGTTTTGTGTTTTCAGGCCAGTACTCAAAGAGAGATTTCCGAGAGCATGCAGGTTTTCTCAGAGCTGGTGCGCTCCATCCAGAAGACTCAGGCCGAGCTGGTTTTGGTCATTGAGGAGAAGCAGCGGCAGACGGAGAGGCGGGCTGAAAGTCTCATCACTGAACTGGAGCGGGAAATCACTGAGCTGAAGAGGAGGCACGCAGACCTGGAAAATGTGGCTCGGACCGACCACATTCACTTCTTAAAGGTGAAAGAGTTAAAGAGTTGGAATTTAAATGAGATTGCTTTCCATTGTAATTGACAGTTGCAGTGGACCACATCATGATTTCTTGGTATTGCTTCTTCTTATAAGGGCATAAGAACCAAGGAGAAAGTTGACTACAAGGTAGAGGAGCTGACCAAAAAATGGATGTTAATAAAAGAACTTCCTAAATTCAAGCTGCATTTGCTTGAGGTGCTCTTCAGAAGTAGGCCGTGAGCAGCTCCCTCAAAATGTGGCTAGAAAATGATTTTTGTGGCACCCAACTGGGAACTACGGGATCTTTGATGATTTCTATGTAAAAAAAAACCTGCTGAATCCGAAAATCGATGTTCCCACTGTCAAAGGTGTGGATAGCTATGTCAAATTTGCATAAATCCAAGATGGCTGCCACGACTGACCAAGGGAATGAATGGCCTAACATTTCAACCAGTCTACCTAGAAACATGTTTGAGGCCTCTTTTTCGGATAATGTTGAGCCGAGGAATCGATTTCTGAGGTCGACTGTGTGATTGAGGGTCAAAGAACCACGCTAATTTGCATAAATCCAAGACGGCTGCCATGGATGGTCTAACTTTTTAGCCATTCTACCTAGAATCACGTTGGAGACGTCCTTTTCGGCTAATGTTAACCCGAGGAATCGATTTCCGAGGTCATTAATGTGACTGAGGGTCAAAGAACCCCGCTAATTTGCATAAATCCAAGATGGCCACCATGGGTGTGGATGGACTATATTTTGAACCACTCTACCTATAATCACGTTTGAGACGTCTTTTTCGGATAATGTTGACCCGAGGAATCGATTTCTGAGGTCAGATATGTGATTGAGGGCGCCACTAATTTTCATAAATCCAAGATGGCTGCCATGACTGGCCTAACTTTTTTATCAGTACAACTAGAATCACGTTTGAGACATCATTTTCCAAATCACTTTTGTGATTGAGGCTCAAAGAACTCCACTCATTTGCATAAATCCAAGATGGCCGCCACAGGCATGGATAGTCCAACTTCTTAACCATTCTACCTAGAATCACGTTTGAGACGTCTTTTGCAAACATATATAGATTGCAGATAATTTTCACATTAACAGTGAGCTTATAATAGAGACCTTGTGCAACCTAGTCACTGCTCAATGTAAACTTGCAAAATGGCAAGCACAGACCGTGTGCCCATATTTATTGAGAGCATAAAGTATACAGGCGACTACTGCTGCCATGAGTTTAACCTTTCTTGGGTGACACATCACAAACATATGGGCTTTCCTTAACAGGCCATTTTCCATCCGCCTAAGGCTTGATAGTATGGGTGTGACTATGTGCAAACTATATAAATGTATGCCCAAACTTGTTCCTTCCTCACCTACTAGTACACTGCACCCCTTGGGCTTGGGCTGAGAAGTACATCCAACTCTCAGACTCAGAGTTAAGCTCATTGGGATTGCTACCCTTTTCCCATTTGAGCTACTTTGTGGCAGTGGTATATTTTGACTATAATTCAGGCCCAGGGTGGGTTCTGGGGATAGATGCATCATCAGAGTGAATCGATCTGCATCATCTAGATCTATACTAGGACTATGTTACCTGGCACCCAGAGTCCCTTGGTTATTAGCCTCCACACCCCCAGATCGGCCTACTCGGAGTCTTAGACCAGGACTAGGTCATCCTGTGAGCGGCTGATAAAGGTTTTAGACATCTAGGGTTCCATTTTAGTTCATATTTAGAGTTACAAATGATCGGAGCCAAACGACTCCAGGGCACACGCAGTACAACCATAAACAATGGCTGCCACTCACCTTTCTCGAACAAGTTGCGACGTTGTTCTGCTACTTTCTGTTGGGGTCCGTCAAGTACAAGCCATTTTTGGGCACACTCACGTACTTTTGCCCACGATGCTTCAGTAAAACGAGTGATACTGCCCGAAAACTTATCGGAAATGTGAATAACACAGGACAGGCTTTCAGCGCACGCTACTCCTGTGGGCGCTGCCATTTTGTTGTCACATGACCAAAGGGACGACGCTGATTGGTTAAAACGTCCCGGACTGGGCCATGTTTAAGGTAGCCAGACAATTATTACCGACTGACTTCAATCGCATTTTTCATACAGCTATACACACCTTTGGAAGTGGGAACATCGATATTTTGTCTTACAATAATGTAATCTTAATTTAGAAACACTAAAATTTTAGTTCCCCGTTGGGTGCCACGAAATTGAACGAAAAGTGGCAGCTGCTCACGGCCTAAAGTGAAAAGCAGACTTAAAGCGACACCATGTTAAGAATTGCTCCTGAGCTCCCTGTACAGTTTTGAAGTGCAACTCTCTGTTACCATTGTCAAACATGCTTGTCAACATGCGTGCCGTGTGCATTTGTTTGTTTGGGTACATATAAATTCAGAAGGTTTTTCATCATAAGGAAACAACCAAAACACAGAGGGTAAGCAAAAAAGCAAAAAATATGATCTACTAGTTCGATAGCAACAAGGCCAGATTGTCATCAGTCTTGCACCCCTTTACCGGTCCAATATTCACTCTTGTCTAGGTTCTTGGTCAGGCATTCATCTTTTCTTCTTGTCTTCTTCTATGATGTCGTCTTTGGTTTATCATTCTTTGGTTATTTCTGTCATGGTGTCTATTTGGAAAATACCAAATTAGATACTTCTAGACATCTTCTGGATATTGGAAGATCTCCTGTAAGATGTGCCAGCCTGCTGAGGCTATGATGGTCGTGATATTCTCCCAGTCAAAAGTTATGTCATCAAAAGGGTTTTGGGAGCATTATTTTAAGTGAAAATCTCATGGCATGTTGCTTTAAAGGCAGATAATTCTGAGGCTCCACCTTTTCAAAACACTTACAATGCTTTGAAGGCATTTTGGATGAGGGATTGGGTGAATTTTGTGGCAGCACCCAGTTTAAATCAGGAACAGTTTGTGTTGGTGTTCATGTAAAACCATCCAGAGTCAACCATTCAGAGAGATCTTACAAACACAAATGTTTCAAAATATGAATTTTATTAATTTCATTTTTAGCTCATTCTGGCAAAGTTGAAAGGAGCTAATGCAATGGTGCAATGTCCTTCATCCGTCCATCAGTCAGTCACTCTCTCATCCTTCCATCCACAATCACTACTCCTCCTAGGCAGTTGCCCCAATGGTCATCAAACTCACTCACAGTGATTCTTAGCCCCTTGACGCCTATTGTCGCGAATTCACATTAAAAAAAACCCCCAAAAAACCCAACAAAAAAACGATTTTCAATTATGAAAAAAAAATTGTTAACAATTGGAAACAAATTCAGGTGTCAAGGGATTAAGTCAGGTAGGTCTGTAGCCAGGTTGTGCTCAAGGTCAAGGTCACAGGTCAGGAGATCTGGGCACTTGTGTGTTTTCAGAAAAACTGTTTCTCTTCTTTGGCAATTTCCCTAATTCTTAACAAACTCATGCACAATGATGCTCATGTGGGTCTGTGTTACGGTTATGCTCGAGGTCAAGGTCAAGAAATCTGAGCGCTTATAGATTTTATGAAAATTGTTACTCCTCCTAGGCAATTGCCCTAATTCTCAACAAACTTACACGCAATGATCTTCAGCTTGGTGTGCATCCAGGTTCAGCTCAAGGTCAAGATCATTGTCAAAACTCAGGAGATCTGAGCATTTATGATTTCACGAAAATTGTGACTCCTCCTTGGTAACCTCCCCAATGTTCAGCAAACTCATGCACAACACAATAATTATCAAGTAGGTCTCCATCTAGGCTGTATTCAAATTCAAGGTCAGTGGTCAGGAGATCTGAGCTCTCTTGGGATGATTTCACCAAGCCGAAATGCGCTATTCCATCATTGATCATCTGGTTTGATAAATTTTTGTGGTTTTTCTCTGCAGAGCTTTCCGGCTCTCAGCACTCCTCCATCTGTTAAAGACTGGTCTGGGACCAGTGTTGCCACTGACACATGTGTGGGCCTGATCAGGAGGTCCGTGTCCAAACTGGAGGCAACATTGAATGAAATGATCGACCAACTCTCTGACAGTGGTAAGAAATTCCTTTAACAATGACAAATATGTTCTACATGTCCCTAATAATTCTTTTTTTAAATTAGATAATTTCTATAAGAAGCTGTATATGCTACAATTTTTTTTCTTCTTTCCAGAGATCAAAAAGATATTGAAATATACAGGTAAGTATTTTCTTTCATTGGATTTTTGGCATTGTTTCCCATCTGATAACAGCTTGATAAAACACATGATATACTTCTGCAGTGGATGTCACTCTGGATCCTGACACAGCCAACCCATGGTTGCAACTCTCTCAGGACAAACATCAGGTACGACACCTGGGGGCCTGGCAGGACCTTCCAGAACATCCTGACCGCTTTGACACCGTGGTAATAGTACTAGGTCGTGAGGGCTTCACTTCAGGCCGACACTACTGGGAAGTCCAGGTGGGGGAAAAGGATGACTGGTACCTTGGGGTGGCCAAGGCTTCTGTCAAAAGGAAGGGCAGGATCTCTGTAAGCACCACCCAAGGTTACTGGGCTCTGGCCATGAAGAAAGGCCAAGGGTACAGAGTGTCAACATCCCCGCCATTACTGCTCTCCCTTGACCCTAGACCTAAGAGAGTTGGGGTGTATGTGGACTACGAAGAGGGCCAAGTGTCTTTTTATGACATGAGAGCTCGGACTCATATTTACACGTTTCAGGAAAACTTCACTGAGAAGCTTTTGCCATTTTTCTACTTGTACTGCTGCGACAAAGCCTCTGATACCATTGTGATCTGTCCGCTGAATGAGAAGAGCCTGATCAAGCAAAGTTAAAGACATATTTTTGTTTTTTAACCATCATAACATGAGCAAATGAAGTGAAATGAGACTATATTTTTTAATCTTGAATGATTTGATAGTTTTGTTACATGTATTGCCCAGTTAAATATGTTAATTATTTTGTGTTTTCAACTTATGTCAAACATTCACGCAAGTATACTCTTTTGGCGACAGAACAACTCTGATGATTGGTTCTAGCTTGGTATATTTAAATGACATCAGTTTATTCTTTAAAATGGAATGCCATACACTTAATAATATGGGCATGAGAAATCATAAACAAAACAAAGAAGCAATAAGAGAAAGACAGTGTGATCACAGTGTTTCACCACCCTCTTTGGTGGCAAAGCAAAAGCATACAGCATGAATATAGTATTCAGCTAAAATAATTATTTAGAATTGTCTTAGGAGCAGCAAATGCTGACAAACAGCAATTTTTGGATTTGCCCACTTTTCCCCATTTTGGGACTAATAAAGGCTTATTTTATCTTATTGTATCTTATCTTTTCTGTTTGTGAAAATCAAGCTGGTATCTCATAGAGAGGCAAGTGTTAAGGAACATTCAAGAATGTTATCATTTGAGGAATTCATCAGGGTTTGTAAATGGTTGCTAGACAGTTCGCACACAATTTTTAAGGTCTTAAATAGGCTTGTTGTAAAGGTTCTTAAACAGTTGCCAGTATTCACTACTTGTCAAACCAAAAAGAACTTTTGTGACACATCTTAAAGCTGTTTGTGAACACTTACCAAGATTTTGCAACCATTTGCAACTGTTTGCAGAAAAATACATTTGCACAAAATATTTGAAGATGTTCAGATTTTTTTACAACAAGGAAAACTGTTTGGGTCCTTAACAACATGTTAAAAAACAACTGCAATGCTCATGAACATTCCTCAGCATTTGCCGCTCCATGAGATACGGGCTTTAGGGCTGAATGATGAAAAAGAGTTATTGTGATTCGAAATTTTGACAAGATAAAATTGCAAATTTTAATGGCAAAATCATGTATTTAGTTATAATTAGGCCTGTAATGATAACAAATTTTGTCAGATGATAAAGTTTCCTTAAAATTATCACCATAAATGATATTGTTTTTTCAAAGAGCTTTGACTTTATTTATGAACAGTATTAAACACTGGAATAGAAATGTGGAAAATATATTTAAAATAACATAAATAAATAAAGCAAACCAAAACTATAAATAAAATTGTTTGGGCCACTACTGTTTATATGCTCCCACAGATGACTGAGACATGTGGCTTTACATCAGCAGTAAGTGCCATTTGTTTGCAACATATGTGTCTCAGAGATGGCATAGTAGAGAATTACAGTGTGAACACCATTTTTTTTTTCTGGTAGCGCTCTCTAATACATTTGGTAATGATGCTAAGAATAGTCCCACCAATCATATAAACGTAGCATAAACATGGGTGTTAAAACCCTCTAACTGTCCCAGTCACTGTATGGTGACATAACCCCTAGTGGTCAAGAGTGGCAATGATCTTTTGTCAAGAAAATAGTTCAGATTTCCAAGGCTATAACTTGAAAGTTGCAAGAGATAATGGCTTACTGTCTATTAGAAAGATGTAGAATATGATCCAAAGTTTCAGATAGGAATAAATTTACGCATCTAATTTGCATAATGTCACAGCAGCTATATAAATTACATAACTCAGCAAAAAGTGGACTTTGGACATATTTACACAAAGAATGGTTGTTTTTTTGACACTGTGGAAGATGTGAAAATGACGAGGCAGCGTTCTTTCTCAGAGTCAGCTTTATTCACATCTCCATCATTTCAAAGCAGAAAAAAGAGAGAATGAAACAGTAAACTCTCGTCCTTAAATATCAGGGACTTCACACCTCATAGATCACATGTCCCACAGACCACCTTGCATAATAAAGACAGCCACAATGCATTTCCCTCCATGATATCACTTCTACTGTCTCCCATGCATCCTTTAATCGACCCCCCACAGTCTCCAGCCTTGCATAACAAGGCTAAGCTTCCTGCCTTTGTTCTGACCTGAAATGCGAGTCACAGAACCGGTCCAACAGGTCCATTGAGTGTTCACCACACAAGCCTCCCCAGCATTTTAGAAAAACAGAACAACAAAAAATTAACCACATGCATGCCGTGATAGCATCAATACACATCAGTCCACATGCTGGATAGGCTTCATCCTCCTGCCAAATCTGCTGTAGCTGGGGTTCACCGTCTCTGCGGCGCTGTCCCGCTGGGGATTTGCCGTCTGGGGGTGGAAACCCTTTGTCAGTCTCTGCGGGTGTTCTGGGGAAACATTACTGTGGGAAACATTACTGTGTGAAACCCTCCGTGGTGGTCTACCTCGCCGTGGGGCCTTTGCCAACAGCACTTCCTCCTCTGCCACCACAAAAGCGGGTTTAAGTCTGTCTATGCCAATTTTTCTTTCCTACCCCCCAAATCTAGCAAAAACTGCTTGTCCCCTGTTTCTAGCACTCTGAATGGTCCGTCATAAGGCGGTCGCAGTAGGGTTCGATGCGCATCATGTCTAACAAAAACAAACTCTGCGTTCTTCAAAGTTTTAGGCACAAAAATGTGCGGAAAACTGTGGTGCGCGGGGCTGGGCAGTGTGCTTGATTCTATGTTACTCCACAACAGCTGAGACGGGGAGGCGTTTGGCGCAGGGTTATCTGGGAGAAACTCCCCAGGCAGCCGGAGTGGCTGCGCAAACACGAGCTCTGCTGGGGAGGCTTCTAGATCCTCTTTAGGTGCAGAATGCAACCCCAATAACACCGATGGTAACTTGTCAACCCAATTTGTATCCGTCAGCGATGCTCTGAGAGCCGCTTTCAATGACCTATGAAAACGTTCGCATAACCCATTAGCCTGCGGATTGTACGCGGTAGTGCAGTGAATTGTGACACCCAGGCTGCGGGACATTGTCGACCAAAGCTCGGAAACAAATTGAGGGCCTCTGTCGGATGTAATGTCCGACGGAATGCCGAAGCGTGCCACCCAAGCTGTTAAACATGCGCGCGCCACTTCCTCGGCCGTGATTGATGCCAGCGGGACCACTTCAGGCCAGCGCGTGGTGCGATCCACCATTGTCAGAAGATGTGTGCACCCCTGTGACAGCGGGAGGGGTCCAACGAGGTCCACATGAACGTGATCGAACCTCTTGGCTGGAATGCGAAACGGTTCCAAAGGAGCTCTCGTGTGCCTGTGTACTTTGGCTCGTTGACACGCCATGCAGGCTGCTGCCCACTCTTTGACCTGTTTGCGGAGGCTCGGCCAAACAAATTTCTCTCCCTCCATTTTGACCGACGCGCGCACTCCAGGGTGCGCCAAAGAATGAACCGAGTCAAAAACGCAGCGGCGCCACGCGGCCGGTACTGCTGGACGCGGCCGTCCAGTGGAGACATCGCAGATTAGGGGGGGCATACCGTCTTGCAGCACCCTGCTCTCCAGCCTTAACCCTGTTGGTCCAGACTGGAGCACGCACACGTCTGCGTCATTAACCTGCTCTGCGGCCATGGCTGCATAATCTAACCCTACGCTGACTGGGGCCGCCACAGCGTGCGAGAGACAATCTGCCACTACATTGAGTTTGCCCGCCACATGCTGAATATCAGTGGTAAACTCTGATATCGCGGCCAGCTGTCTCTGCTGCCGGCCTGACCACGGTTCCGAGACCTTGGCCATCGCGAATGTTAGCGGTTTGTGATCAACGAACGCGGTGAAAGCGCGTCCTTCCAGCCAGAACTGAAAGTGGCGGATGGCCAAATGGAGAGCGAGCAGCTCTCTGTCGAACGCGCTGTATTTACGTTCGCTATCGCGCAAGGTCCTGCTGAAAAAGGCGAGGGGCTGCCAAACCCCGGCTACATGTTGCTCCACAACCGCCCCTATGGCCACATCTGATGCGTCAGTGGTGAGCGTTATGCGGGCTGTTGGGTCTGGGTGTGCCAACAACGCAGCCTTTGCCAAGGCTGCTTTCACCTCCGAGAACGCTTGGTCCCGCTCCGGGGTCCACTCGATCTTATCCGCGGGTTTCTTTTTTTTGAGCGCGGCATACAGCGGCTGCATGAGCTGCGCCGCACGGGGGAGAAAACGGTTATAAAAATTCACCATTCCCAAAAACTCCTGCAACACCCTGACTGTCTGCGGCTGGGGAAAATCTGCCACAGCGCGCATTTTGTCAGGCAGCGGGACTGCTCCTTCGGGGGAGACGCGGTGTCCTAAAAAATCGATCTGCGCCACCCCGAACTGACACTTCGCTGGGTTGATTATTAACCCGTGATCTCCCAACCTTCGGAAAACTGTGGCCAGGTGTTTTTCGTGTTCGTCTTCGGATGCGCTGGCTACTAAAATATTGTCCAGGTAGACGAACACGAAAGGGAGATCACGAAGCACCGCGTCCATCATGTGTTGGAACGTCTGAGCAGCCCCTTTAAGTCCGAATGGCATGCATAAAAACTCGAATAAACCAAACGGAGTTATTACCGCTGTTTTGGGTATGTCCTCAGCGTGCACTGGGACTTGGTGGTAACCGCGGACCAAGTCTATTTTAGAAAAAATGCGCGCCCCTGCCAAATGAACCGAGAAATCTTGGATATGTGGGATTGGGTAGCGGTCGTGCGCTGTAGCGTTGTTTAACCTGCGAAAATCCCCGCAAGGGCGCCATGATCCGTCAGCTTTCAGGACCATATGTAGGGGGGAAGCCCACGGACTGTTTGAACATCGGATAATGCCCAACCTCTCCAGGTTGGTGAACTCCTCGCGCGCTATGGCTAGTTTAACTGCGTCCACGCGCCGAGCTTTTGCAAAAACAGGCGGTCCGGTAGTGATAATAAAATGCTCCACCCCGTGCTTAGTGACTGTTGCCGAAAATGTGGGGACCGTGAGCGCTGGGAACTGAGTGAGCAGTGTGTGGAACTTACCACCTGCTGTTGTGACGTTGGCTTGTGCTGTAGGCGGGGCCACTCGCGCTGCACAGGGGACAGAATCAAAAGAAAGTGCATTAACCAGGCGCCTGTTAGCAAGATCAACCAACAACCCATGTGAGCACAAAAAATCAGCCCCCAGCATATTGAAATTTACTGTTGCTACAACAAAAGTCCACTCATATGCACGGCCATGTAGAGACAGAAGCAGAGTCTTCTCACCAAAGGTCTTAATCTCCGAGCCGTTCGCAGCTGTCACCAGGGGACCTCCGGAATCCGCCAGTCTGTCCGCGTAGGAAGGAGTGATGAAACTCAACTGGGAGCCTGTGTCGACGAGGAACTGCCTCCCGGAGCATGCGTCCGACAAGTAGAGCAGCTTGTTCTCTTCCCCGAGGGCCGCGGCTGCTACCGAACCCCAGTCTTGGTGTTTCCCGAACGCCCGAACTGGCACGGCGGTACACACCTGCGTGCCCTCTCTGCGAAGCGGCCATGGTAGAAACAAAAGACGTCTGGTCCACGCTCCCTGGCCCTTGCCGCCGCCGTCGTCGGTGAGTCTGGCACCGCTGTCTCTGGCCTCCTGTCGTCTGCGGTCATTGCGCCGAGTTCCGCTGCAGCGGCCATGGCTGCGCGCCGCTTGGTGGCGTTGACAATCCACTGCGCCTCTCGGCCCAGCGTGCGGTAGTCCCGTAGGGCCAACAGTGGCGAACTGACGGTAGAGTCCTGAGGAAGAGGTGGGTGAAAATGAAGTGATCATCGTCAGAGTCTTTCAGCCTCAATAAGTTCTCCATCAGGCTCGCGGGCATGTCGTTTTCCCCCTCCGTCAGCGCCAGGAGCCTCTCTGCTTGCTCCTCCGCCGAGGGGGTGAATTGCTGGATGAGTGCAGCCTTCAACGCGCCGTATTTGTCGCTCTCCGGAGGCTGGTCGATCAGGCTCTCCACATGCTGGGCCGTGTTGTTGTCCAGCTTTGCGACTACGTGGTAGAATTTCGTGACATCTACCGATATCCCCCGGAGGTTGAACTGTGCCTCAACTGCGTTGAACCAGGAGCGCGGCTTGTTCTGCCAGAAGTCCGGTAGCTGGACTATAGCGGCATTCGCTTGGCTGGGGGCTCCTGACGCGGCTGGCCCGGGGGAATTTCTTTCTTCCATGATACGTCTCAGGGTCACCAGTGTGGAAGATGTGAAAATGACGAGGCAGCGTTCTTTCTCAGAGTCAGCTTTATTCACATCTCCATCATTTCAAAGCAGAAAAAAGAGAGAATGAAACAGTAAACTCTCGTCCTTAAATATCAGGGACTTCACACCTCATAGATCACATGTCCCACAGACCACCTTGCATAATAAAGACAGTCACAATGCATTTCACCACCTTGCATAATAAAGACAGTCACAATGCATTTCCCTCCATGATATCACTTCCACTGTCTCCCACGCATCCTTTAATCGACCCCCCACAGTCTCCAGCCTTGCATAACAAGGCTAAGCTTCCTGCCTTTGTTCTGACCTGAAATGCGAGTCACAGAACCGGTCCAACAGGTCCATTGAGTGTTCACCACAACATCGTTTTTTTACAGGGGTATGGTTTTATCTTATCTTCAAAGTATATGAACCAGAAAATCAGTACAATGTAAAGAAACAAATAAATTTGTCACTTAGCGGTGGTGAAGGGTGGGGCTCGCTCGCTAGCGTGCTCGGTCCGTTTTCGCCCATCGTGGTCGTTGGTCTGCGTTTTGTCGGTCATTTATGCTTTCTACCACATCTACAAACTCATGATTATCCCACGTGAATTTTGTTTGTATTACACGGCTATTTTTCCTGTATGATGCAGTTTTCTGTGACGATCCGTGACGATCATGGCGGCCATATTGGTCTTGTGAGCTCAAAGCAGGAAAAGGAAGAATAATAATCAGGAGTTCTTCTTCTTTGCTGTATTCCGTGTCAGCCATGATTCCTCCAACGGGTGCCTACCACCTTCTGAACTGGCAGATCAGTACAAATCAGCACAAATCCTCAGTACAGCCGGGGACGTCAGAGTGAGTTGACAGGCGCAGTTGCTGCGCTGTGCCACTGGAGGTGCGCAACCTGTCCATGAAATGTGGCCAGTTAAAAGGTTAACATGACTGAGTCGAAGCCGACCTCTTTAATCAGGCAAAAAGTGAGGGCTTCCGCTTGACGCTTTACTTTTTCTGGCCACTGTGTTCCACACTGTGTGAGCAAAAGCCCCGTCTCCTACGGGGATCGTGCAGGGACAGAAGCAGCGTGACTGGCTGGAATGTTGGCAGATTATGCAAAGAAACACACACATAAACAGTGACTTATCATAGCCAGAAGATTTATCGTGGTTGTTTTTTCTTATCATACGATTAATCATGTTAGCTGTTATCATTACAGGCCTAGTTCTAATTTTCTCTTAGTACATGTTAAGGCTGTTAACTATTACTATAAGGGCCAATCTGATCTTACTTAAAAACATGCCAAATGAACGTTTTCCACCCTCCTCAAAAAATGTGCATTTGTATGTAAAACAACAAAAACCTGAGAAACGGAGTAAAAACAAAGTAGATATGGAGTAATGCCGTCACTCACTGCACATGTTTGAAAACAATAAAAACAAGATGACGGAGCATAAATGACTCACTGCAGTCACGCAAATTCAACCGCTCATCGTCATTCTGTGCATGCACGAAAAATATTCACCGTTTTCAGTGTGTATGAGGAAAACGTCCATTTTAACAAGGCTTCTATGCTCATATGGTTGGAGGGTGGAGGGATGATCGACGGTTATTTACATATGTGCCATACTGAGATGTTTATTGCTGACTATTTTTTTTTTTAATCACTGACTTTTTTTTTTATGTTTTTCACTCAGCTATTTATGGAAGCCCGTTGTGACGGGGTTTTTTTCCAAGTGGCGGAAATGGGCTTCCATAGCTATTGGTTAAGGATAGGAAAGTTTGGGTTTTAGCCGTCATCTCTAATGGTTAAAGAGAAAGAAAGAGAGGGAAAGAGGAAGTGAGCAGGCAAAAATTATGGTGCCTGCAGACACGTTTCTTAAAGATGTAAATGCCAAGTGTCTACTGCATGTGAAAAATGTTATTTCCGAGTGCATGCACATTTTCTCAGAGTGAAAAACCGTGCATTGGTACATTTTCTAGGTGTGACTGGGCTGGTAAGGGCATTCCCAGCCAGTAAAATTGATTGAAAAAAATGTAGAAAACATGATTTTATCAACTGTATAAACAACATCTGAATTGGATTTAAAGTGAAAGATGAAAAATCATGTTTACAGGTCATTCACAAGATTACAATTTTTTTAGTTAAATAGGATCTGTATTAGGCACAGCCCACTTTACAACAACCATTTTCGCACTAAACATGTGACTTAAATAGCCCGACAAGATTTAGTCAAAAACCAGCTAAATTAGGAGTGGTGCTGGGAGGGAATCAGCTCACTCAAAGTTACTATTCTGTATGATTATGCACAAAATTGTAAGTGGTGCCTTGCCTTTTTTTATGCTGATTGTAGATATGTGGGATGATGCATATGATTATTTAGTAGACTGGAAAGCGCTCATAGATTCATATCTGTTTACAGTGAGCCTTTTCTCTTGTATGCTAATGTAACCTAAAAGGGTACTACCACAAAGTCGGAAATTCTCCTACAACTTATTCAGAATAAAATGTGTTGCCTTCAAATGTATGTAAAAATGTGATTTATTGATTGCATGCATGTTGACCCTTAATTTGACTGATTCTGCTACTGTTGTATATATTAATAGCACTGTGCTCAATAAAACATGTTCACATTTTGATGTCTTTTGTTTCAGCAGGGAGACAGTTTTAAGTTTCATTTCAGTAAAATGACAAAACCTGACCACACCTACTAAAGAGGCTGGAGCTGCAAGTAGCTTCACCTTATTTGTTAGTGTCTTTTCCTCCAAAGGGATGACAACTACATTGTCTTGCAAAGGTTAAGATCTTTTGTCAGGTGAGTCAGTGTCTAAACAAATTTTGTTTTTCTACTTATTTTAAAATACAGACTTTTTTTAAATATAGAACTGTACGAATGTGAATGAGCAAATGGATTCATGTGTGTATGACTCATTAGGTGTGTCAGGATTCACACAGACAGCCAACGCAGCAAATACTTTTCTAAACTTTGTGAGTTCTTGTTTAATTTTCTGTGTGTACTCTGTTCAAGCAGAAATCCCCACTATACTGAAAATATTCAGAATTGTAAACCACTTAAATTGTGTTTTTCCTCCTACAGTGATCCCATCATGTCAGCATTCAATGTCCTTGCGTCTTTGAACGAGGATCATTTTCAGTGTTCACTATGTCTGAACGTCTTCAACGACCCCATCACCACGCCTTGTGGGCACAACTTCTGCAGGGCCTGCCTGAGTCAGCACTGGGACCGCACCGAATTATGCCACTGTCCAATGTGTAATAAGAGATTCTATGTGAGGCCCGAGTTCTCCACGAACACAGTGATTGCAGAGATTTCAGAGCAAATAAAGAGGAGGAAAGTAGAGACACTTGAAAACATGGATGTTCTGGGGCAAGTGGCGTGTGATATTTGCACGGAAATAAAGTTCAAGGCCACCAAGTCATGCCTGGTGTGTCTGGCATCCTACTGTGAGCCCCATCTGGAGCCGCACCACAGAGTTCCCTCCCTAATGAGGCACGAGCTAATCGAGCCAGTGGAGAATCTGGAGGAGAGAGTGTGTAAGAAGCATGGTAGGATCTTGGAGTTTTTCTGCAGGGATGATCACGTTTGCATCTGCCTGCTGTGCGCCGAGACAGACCACGAATTCCACGAGACGGTGTCTGTGGAAGTAGAAGCCAATAAGGAGAGAGTAAGACCATTTGTTTGCTTTTTTTGTTTAACATGGTAATTCATTTGTGATCCTGTTAACATTTAATATTTTTTAGGAAGATATGGAATCCACAAAAGCTACCATCAAAATGATGATGGATGAGAGGAGGGAAAAGATAGAGGAATTCACAAATTCATCTGAAATGAGAAATGTAAGTATTTAGGCTAATTTGATTCATAAAGATTTTAAAGGCTCACAATTCAGACATCCATTTACTATTTTTTTTTTTTTTTTTACATTGGTCTTTGCCATGGAATATCAGAAAGGCTGTTGCTATTGGTCCGGATCCGGACCCGTTTCACAGCAGGCTATTCATCCTGCACATACGCAGTGAGCCGAAAGTCATGCAGAAGTGCACGGTTGCCGGAGCTTTAGACATTTTGTAAATGGTAACTATTTACTACCTTTTTAACTTTACCCACTCCCAAATCCTAAGACTAACCTCTTAATTTTAATTCTAAATTTCATCTTATATCAAGTAAAATGCCCTGTGGGCAAGGTGCTGAAAGCAGGAAAACCAGCAACCTTCTGCTAATAATAATCTGCTGATAATAGCTGTACGGGACACTTCGGGACCCAGAGCTCTAGACACTTTGTATCAGAAAAGAGATGGCGATATATCCCTTTGTTCAGTTATACCTAAAGCTTGTCTGTAGTGGACAAAAATGATCTGATCCAGGGTCTTCCTCAGCTGTAGAGTCTCTATTCTGAGCCATTTTTAAATGATCAAACTATCACATTGTCTCAAAGTGTGAGTCCTGACATCTTTGGAAAAAGCTCCTTTCTGCCAAGCATATCTGGAATCCAGAGACTCCTGGTGGTCCCTCGGACCAAATTCAGAACCCGGGGAGATCGATCTTTCCAGGCTGCTGCACCACAGCTTTGGAACACACTTCCCCTGTCCTTGCACTGCCTTGAGTCTGTTGACTCTTTTAAGAAGGAGTTAAAAACTCATTTGTTTCGACAGGCTTTTAGCTCTCATTGAATGGCTTTAATTTCTTTACTGTTTTCTCTTTTTATCCCTGTTAATATGTATATTTTATCTTATTTGATTTAAATTTCTGGGTATTTGTAAATTTTAACTTGCTGTGAAGCACTTTGTGATATATATCTGTGAAAAGTGCTATACAAATAAACTTTGCTTGCTTGAATCACATTTTTTCAATTAATACCAACTTTTGGTGCCCATTGGTGAGGCTTCATAAGGTAGACCTACCCTTTCTTTAGCACATATCAGTCACTGAAGCCATTGGTCTAATGTTTAAAGCCTCAATTCTACCTCTTACTATTTCTACAGAAGACCCAGGGACATCTGGAATTCCTTTGTTTAAAGACACTGGATGCAACTTTTGGAAACCTGGATTTTTAGGTTGCTTTCACGCCTAAATTTGTTTGCTTTGGTCTAAAGTAAATTGATGAGTTATTTTGTGTCATTTTCCCCTTGGTTTGGTTCCCTTTTACACAGGGAATAATTCATGTGGGCCACAATGCATCATGGCAAATTACACAAGAATCATGTGAGAAGGTTCTCTCCTCTTATTGGTCAGGTGTTTTTGCCAAGGGAGCAAGAGAGTAAATACAGGAAGTTGCTTTTCTTACCAGAGTTAGACAAAAAAATCTGTGACCCATCAGAATGTCTGACTGCGTATTGTGATGATGTACATTGTCTGCATGTGTGTAGTCAAAAAATTAGATAAAAGTGTCTAGATTAGAGGTGGACAGAACTTCTAAAAATTGTTATTTTGATGCTTTAATTATTTATCAACCAGATGAAGTGATCAGGTGGCAGATTCTGAGGGTTCACAGATTTCAGTGTAGCGCTGAATCTCCCCTTTTTATTCAGTGGGTTTCATGCTTTACTGTACACTTCAACAAACTTTTTAGTGTTGTTGTGGCAGTGACTTCTGAATCTTCCCGTCTCCAGACCATTTGCTAATGAATATTTTTTATCGCTTGCCAGTCGACACCCAAAGGGGGATTATGTTTTGGGGCAGTCCGTCTGTCCGTTCCACTTTTGTGAAATTAACTCCTCCTACAGTTTTGTTCGGATTGTTTTGAAACTTGGTACCAGGGTTTGATATACACTGATGATGTGTGTATTGCGATTTGGCTCAGATTGCATGATTTTTGGAGGAGATGTAGCCCCTAACTTATGACCTCCTATTTCACCTCAGTTAATAGACAGAACTATCATGTGAAATCAACTCCTTCTACAGTTTTGTTCCAAATGTTTTGAAACTTTGAAACCAGAAGAGGGGAGATATGATCTCTCTTTCCAGTACCTGTTAAAACTCTAGCTGCAGCATTTTGGATCAGCTGAAGACTTTTTAGAGACTGGTGTTCTCAGCTGACAAAATGAATGAACGGACACAAGTTCAACTAAAATGAAGTAAAACCTGTAGGCATGAAAGCACCCTTAATGATTTCTTGAGTGAACTGGAAGTGAATAAGGTTGCAGTTAACTTAGTGACCACTAGATGTCAATAAAAAATAGCTGCCAACACATTTTACAGTAGTCCCTTGTTCTCTTTCAAGAGGAATGGCATTGACCCCTCCGTGGATCACAATCTTATCTTGGAGGGTTTGCATGCCCTAATGATCCCAGGAGCTATGTTGGGCAACTTGCCCCTAGTAGGGTCTCCAAAGACCAGAGCAGTCCAGTGGAGCTCTGTGAACAAAGTTACAACAAGGATCTAGTGCACCCACAGGGTAGCAGTCTAGGCTGCTCTGATTGGATGGATGGATGGATGGATGGATGGATGGATGGCAGTGAACGTGCCAACAGCAATTCTCATACCAACCAATGGTCAATGCTGAGCTAACAGGAACTCATGAAGCATTTATATAATTGTTAGACAATCAGACACATAAGCCTTAGTCCCCTCGCTATACCTAAAAAACTGTGATTACTAATGACATAATTTTCTTTATTATAGCAACAAGCTGACAAAGAGATTGAAGGCTGTGGCAAGCTGTTCAATGCTCTCATGGATCACGTCCAAAAGATGCAAGTTAACGTGACCGTAAACATCAAGGAAAAGCTCAGAAAGTCAAAAGACAAAACAGATGAGATGATTCAAGAGCTGCACAAGGAAATCGCTGAGCTACAGAATAAACACTTGGAGCTTGAGAAGTTAGAACAGCATGAGGACCACTTTACACTTCTGCAGGTCAGTCAGTACCTAAACCAAACATAGGCACTACTATATAATGAAGACCTGAGATTACAGTGTGTCAGTAGGTGCAACAAATCATTTAATTCATTTAATTATTTCAGGCATCGCAGGTGCTACTAAACATGATTTCAGAAATAAATGACTGGACCCAGATCAAGGTGTACACAGATCTGTATGTGCAGACTGCCCGGAGAGCCATGTCTCATCTTGTGCAAACTTTTGTGGCAGAACTGAAAACTCTCACAAGCAATGGTAAATGTCTCTATCACTCTGACTCTTGGGTTAGAGACATTTTATGGTGTAGATGATTGATGTTATACACCTATTTATCCAGCGCCTACTAGTTTGTAAGCTAGCATTACTAGAAATTTTGACAGGGTTTTTTTTCTGTAATTGCTGTGCTGTCACATTTTTTAATTTGTTGAACCTCAGATCACACATAATTTTAACATTTTTTAAATACTGCACTTCAGCTAATATGCTAGCAAGCATCTAGCCATATAGCACCACAGTTTATGTACGTGTTTATGTCCTTACTGTGCTGTGTTTTTACTTCTTGTAGAGCTAACCAGAATGAAACAATATAAAGGTGAGCTTAACTTGTATGTACCATTCTGTTAATTTTATAAAAGATCATGCATAAACAAAACTCCTTTTCTTTTAGAAACCGTCACCTTCAACCCATCCACGGCTGGCTGCCACCTTGTGGTGACAGAATTTGGGAAACGTCTTAAATATTACAAAACTGCAAGCAGCCCATCATCTGATGACTCCCAAAGGTTCCAGTGTCCCATAACTTTTGGAAGGAAGGGCTTCACTTCTGGCCGGCACTACTGGGAAGTCAAAGTGGGCCTGAGGAACAACTGGCATGTTGGTGTTGCTAAGGAATCGGTTGACAGAACGGCAACTACTATCAAAAAAGAAAATGGATTCTTTGCCATATGCAAACGTGGCTTTGATTACGAAGTTTGCTGCACACGCTACACAGTTCTCCACTTGTCTCCGAGGCCACGGTACATAGGACTGTATTTAGACTATGAGGAGGGCAGAGTCTCTTTTTACGACGTGACAGAGAAGTTGCATATTCACTCTTTCAAAGGAGAATCTTTCAAGGAGAAATTGTTCCCGTACTTTTATTTGTACAGCAAAGCAAAGAAATCCGAGCCTTTAGTTATTGAATCTTTGTAAGATAAAAAATTACAAACAGTGAAGTGTAACTCTTCCAAGCTCATAACAAGAGTCAAAGCATTTTCCTCATTTCAGCCATTTACTGTATTGTGTCCCTTTGACATACTTATCATGATCATTTGTGAGTGCTACCAATTTTATCTTGTAATTACTATGCTGTTTGGGATACATGCAGGACCTACTGCAAAGGAATGGAGCTGTTGGTTGAAGGAGTCCTGGTGTTGTGTTGTGCATTTCTCAAAGTTTCATTTTATACTTCCTTTGAGTGTATATTGATGTATCGTGCATTTGGTAGATTATTTCTTTCCTCCCATCTAGTTTGGTGACAATTAGCAGCCACATGGTAGTTACCTTTCATCTTTTGTTGGTCTGATTTCTGAATATATAGTCTAATTTTTGTATTTTAGTAGCTGTATTCACAAGAATATGACAGTTTGGTCAAGTATGTGAGGAGTTTGTCTCTATGTGGTCTGGTTTATTGTTTACTTAATGCTCATATTAGTGGGGCAGTGCGGTGGCGCAGTGGTTAGCATTGTGGCAGCACAGCAACTCACCCTTGGCCGGGGGATCCTGGGTTTGATCCCAGCCCCTGACCAACGGTGATCTGCGTGGAGTTTGCATGTTCTCCCCGTGTCTGTGTGGGTTTACTCCGGGATTTCTCTGGTTTCCTCCCACAGGCCAAAAACATGCAGGTTAGGTTAATTGGAGACTCTAAAAGTGGCTCTAGATGTGAATGTGTGCGTGAATGGTGAAGGGAGAGCGCCGTTCGGTGGCTGCTTCAACCATCCAGGTGGATGCCCTGAATTTCCCCTCTGGGGATCAATAAAGTACACAAAATCCATCCATCCATCCATCTTCTTTCGCTTAATCCTTTTCAGGTTGCGGGGGGGGGGGGGGGGGGGGGCGGAGCCGATCACAGCATCTTAGGGCGAGAGGCAGGGTACACCCTGAACAGATCGCCGGTCCATCGCAGGGCCAACACAGAGAGACAAACAACCATTCACTCTCACAATCATACCTAAGGACAATTTAGAATCCCCAGTTTTGATGCCAATTAACCTAACCTAAAAAAAAAGTAAAATGATATTATTAAGCAGATCTAGATAGGAAAATGTCCTACACATGCTTCCCCTGTTTATGATTTAAGAATACACACACACACGTGCACACACACACACACACACACACACACACACACACACACACACACACGCACGCACACACACGCACACACACACACACACACACACACACACACACACACACACACACACACACACCAAAGAATATACTGTATGATAACCAAGAAAAATGCAATAAAGAACCTATAACAATATTTCAGTCTCTGTCTTGTGCTCTAACCTGGTATTTTCCAACCTTTTTGAGCAATGGCATATTTTTTCGTTGAAAAAAAATCAAATCCCACAGTGCACCACCAACCAAAAATATTACAAAATTACATATTGTAGCATAGTACAGTATATGTAATTACAATTTAGTCTTGTAATTTTTTTATACTCAGTGTGAAACACAACACAATTACATATAAAGTCAATGGAAATGACACAAACACATGCAAATTTGCTCCAGGCAACATGAAGGCATGTGAATTTGCATCTGCTCAAGTTGGATTTTGCTCAACTCAGGCCAAAAAGTCACTTGATGCTTATTCATGACACCAAAACAGTGTTGAGATTCTGCTGTTACCAGAGGTGAGTATCAGCAATGAAGAATAAATTACTTTGAAAATAAGATCTCCACTCACCAGAGACAGATGCACCAGAGGTCCATGACAGTTTGTAGCCATCGCTTATTTAGTGCTGAAAACAGCTGACATCAAGATGCAATTTGTAGAAGAGGCAGTGACATTTCCCAGCTATCTCTGGATAATGTTATGAGCTCAAACATGACAGCAGTTTTTCTGAGATTTCCATGGCAGCTGCGAAGCGGCTGCAGAAGTTATGAAGGTAACCCCGCCTTGCCACAGGGCGAATTTTCCATCAAAAACCTTGAAGAACCAGAAGAAGGAGATGATCATCATCATAATTGCATTCATACCGCCACCCACCAACCTGGAAGTGCCACTACTTTGCAGGCACAGATGCACAACAGCAAATTATTTGCAAAAACTACTGTAAGCAACAAGTTTTTGGAACAATTAAGTGAAATTAGGCAATTTGCCATGGCAAACCTGACGAGCTCTTAATGCACACTGGTGTGGCACAGCAGAGTGGTTGAAAGTGATTGTCCTAATCAACACTCAGGGACAAGCATCAGAAAATACCTGATTCAAAACAACCATTATTCCTCACCTACACAATATCTCTGCTAAGAAATCCAATCCGTAATCTGAACATCAGTTTGTGGTGAAAAGTTGTTGACATATTCTGAAATGACCACTGGCAAGGAAACTCAGATTTTGATACCTTGTAGTTGCTAAAGACCCCTTCAAACTGGATGATGACCCGTACTATGCTCTCCATGACCTATTATAATTTGGCTGAATCATGGAAAAATTGGAAAGAGTCCTCCAGTGTTAAGGCAATCACGTTATGACACCACTACACTTTTTCCCTGTTATTTTTCACTATTTTCCACATCCCAAAAACGCTCTCTGCCATGCTCTACAGTCATGTGAAAAAATTAGGACACTCTGTATAAGCCTGTGTGTTGCTTTAACACATTTGGACATATGGATATTGACTATCAAGATTCATGTAATAAAACTAAACAATTAAAAATGAATTAAAGATTTTTTTCAAATTTTCTGTAAAATGCAATTCTAAACAAATAGTGAGGAATAAATTAGGACACCCCCCATCTTTTAAAGGACACCCCCACATTCATTCCCATTAAAAATGGTTAAAATTAATGTAAAAAAAAATGCAAATAAAAACAAAAACAAGGTTAGGCATACAGTGGTGTCAAAGTGTTTGCCCCCTTCCTGATTTCTCGTTTTTTTTTGTATGTTTGTCACACATTAAATGTTTCAGATTATCAAACAAATTTAAATATTCGACAAAGATAATACAAGTAAACACAAAATGCAGTTTTTAAATGAAGGTATTTATTATTAAGGGGAAAAAAAATCCAAACCTACATGGCCCAAAAAGTGATTGCCCTCTAAACCTAATAACTGGTTGGGCCACCCTTAGCAGCAACAACTGCAATCAAGCATTTGCGATAACTGGCAATCAGTCTTTTACAGCACTGTTGAGGAATTTTGGCCAACTCATCTTTGCAGAATTGTTGTAATCAACTACAATGGAGGCTTTTCAAGCATGAATTGCCTTTTTAAGGTCATGCCACAGTATCTCAATCGGTTTCAGGTCAGGGCTTTGACTAGACCACTCCAAAGTCTTCATTTTGTTTTTCTTAAGCCATTCAGAGGTGGAGTTGCTGGTGTGTTTTGGATCATTGTCCTGCTGCAGAACCCAAGTGCGCTTCAGCTTGAGGCCACGAACAGGTGGCCGGACATTCTCCTTTAGGATTTTTTGGTAAACAGCAGAATTTATGGTTCCATTTACCACAGCATGTCTTCCAGGTCCTGAAACAGTAAAACAGCCACAGACCATCACACAACCACTACCATATTTTACTGTTGGTATGATGTTCTTTTTCTGAAATGCTGTGTTACTTTTACGCCGGATGTAATGGGACACACACCTTCCAAAAAGTTCAACTTTTGTCTCGTCAGTCCACAGAGTGTTTCCCCAAAACTCTTGGGGCTCATTAAGATGTTTTCGGGGAAAAGTGAGACGAGCCTTTATGTTATTTTTGATCAGCAGTGATTTTCATTTTGGAATTCTGCCATGCAGGCCATTTCTGCCCAGTCTCTTTCTTATGGTGGAGTCATGAACACTGACCTTAACTGAGGCAAGTGAGGCCTGCAGTTCTTTGGATGTTGTTGTGGGGTCTTTTGTGACCTCTTGGATGAGTCGTCGCTGCTCTCTTGGGGTAATTTTGGTCGGCCAGTTACTCCTGGGAAGGTTCACCACTGTTCCATGTTTTCACCATTTGTGGATAATGGCTCTCACTGTTGTTCACTGGAGTCCCAAAGCTTTTGAAATGGCTTTATAATCATTTCTAGACAGCTAGACCTCAATTACTTTGTTTCTCATTTGTTCCTGAATTTCTTTGGATTGCAGCATGATGTCTATCTTTTAAGAATCTTTTGGTTTACTTCACTTTGTCAGGCAGGTCCTATTTAAGTGATTTCTTGATTGAGTACCAGTACACTTTTAATACGAGGAGGGCTGAAAAGTTCATAGGCTGACCATGATGCAGTGGTCAAATTTGACCAAATATGGTTTATTTTTCAACATGTTCTCCAGTGTCAGTGTAACTGAAAAGAAAGAATGCAGTTAGTATCAGAAAAGGTTGAAATTAATGCATGACTAGTTTCATTGCTATAGCATAACTCATTCTTTCTCAGCCTATGAACTTTTCAGGACACCCTTCCCTCATACACCCCTGTTAAGCCATCTGCAGAAGTTCTTTAACGACTCTGCGATCGTCGGCCTCATCTCTGATGGAGATGATGCAGAGTACAGAGGACTTATCCAGGACTTCGTGAACTGGTGCCATCGGAACTGCCTCCAGATCAATGCGAGGAAAACTACGGAACGGGTGGTGGACTGCCACAGGTGAGGACAACCCCTCACAGCACCAGTAAACATCCAGGGAACAGACATTGAGATGATGACATCCTACAAGTACCTGGGTGTTCATTTGAACAATAAGCTGGACTGGTCACACAATACCGACGTGCTCTACAAGAAGGGACAGCGCAGGCTGTTCCTCCTGAGGAGGCTCAGGTCTTTTGGTGTACAAGGGGTGCTCCTGAAGACCTTCTACAACACGGTGGTGGCATCAGCTATTACATTTGGAGTGGTCTGCTGGGGCAATGGCATCACGGCAGCCGACAGGAAGAGACTGAATAGACTGATCAAGAAAGCTAGCTCTGTCCTGGGGCAGCGCCTCAACCCAGTGGAGGAGATAGGAGAGAGGAGGATAGATAGATGTACTTTATTGATCCCAAACTGGGAAATTACAGATGGTGGCTAAGTTGTCATCTCTGCTGGAGTCTGAGTCCCATCCTATGCAGGACATGTTGAACACATTGAGGAGCTCATTTAGCAGTAGGCTGCACCATCCTAGGTGCGCGACAGAGAGGTTTCGCTGGTCCTTCCTACCTATGGCTGTCAGACTTTATAACCTAAGTAGGGCTGCTTGTAGAGGCCATAAAAAAACAACTTTACGACCAAATAAGTACTGAATGCACATAACGTAACAAACTTGCACAATAATAGTCCCCTAGGCTGACTCAAATACGGAATATGCTGTATGGGTACATATTCATACTATGTGGGGTAACTGAATAGACCGTTATGCTGTTTATTCCATTGCCCCCGACAGACTGCTATGATGATGATGTATCTAGCTACAATGCTCCGCGCTGTGTATATTTCTGTGTACATATGCATATTCACTGCTCTTATTATCTTATCTTCTAAATTATTGCTCTGAGTATTGCTATCCCTGTGCTGTTGCAATCCTGGAATTTCTCCACTGTGGGACTAATAAATGCTTATTTTATCTTAAGTCCTTCCACATTGTGGCTAAGTTCTTAAGTCTTAGCACGGTGTTCATGTAAAATGAAGGGGGTTTCATTGATTGGGTTGAACTCTGGGTTTCCAAAGTTCCATCCATCCAACTTCGACCACTTAATGTCATGCGGTGATCCTCGCAGATCACCATAAGACGCCAAGAGTCCACTGATGAGTTTTGCAATGATGGTGAGTTATTTACAAGACACGAGACACACATACAAGACTATGACTGACGAAAAAACACTGAACACTGAGCATGGGACCGTAAGGCTAACCCCAGCCACTTACGGTCTACAACATGGCATGACATGAACGAGCTGAGCACGAGAATATACACACGAACCTGACCAGACCAGAACGATGAATGTCTGACGAGGCTTGGATGATGTCCGACGATACTCCTGCAATCTAACTGTTGTTAGCGTCCGCCTAATAAGGGCGAGCCCTAACGAGCAGTAATGACGGTCAGCTGGTCAACCTTGACAGCCGGGAGCCCCACCAAGCGCCTTCACAATAAGAGCCCGGTGAAGCCAGAATATAACCCACAGCTGTCAAAGCCGGCAGCGAGCTATACATAGCCCGAGCGCGGACAAGACCGGCGCTCGGGTCACAACAGTATCCTCCCTCCAAGGGCGGGATTCCAGAACGCCCATAGACCACCCTGCCCCCCCACCCCACCCCCTCCAGGGTGGGCGGCTGGGGGCAGGTCTGGAGGAGAGAGACCAAACCCAGAAGCAGTACAATAAAACACAATCAAGACCAGGCAAACGAAACAAAACTAACAGCACAATGACAAAAAAATATACCAAACACTCAGATCTGATTAAATGCCAAAATAACAACTACAGCAAACAGCACAGGACAGCAAGAAAAAAAATTAAATCTTTGCCCACGTTTCACAAGAAAATGGCTTCTCACCTGTGTGAATGCTCGAGTGAATTTTCAAATAACCAAATACAGAAAAACAGAACAATTACTGGGTCAAACCTAACTGCACATAAAACAAAATAAGGCAACTGCAGGGCTGACCACAAATACCCACAGATACCCAAATAACCATTACAAAACACCGGATACAAGAAAAAAACAGAACTATTACTGGAACAACCCCCACCAAAAAAGTGACCTCTACCCCCCCAACAGTTCATGCTGATCGGCGGAGACCAGGTGCCACAGGAACAGTTCAGGTGGACGGTGCATTGAAACACTGTCTGCGCCAGTTACTCTTGACGGACGCCCCTTAGCTGCAGCGGAGCTAGCTAGCATAGCTAACCCCGTTAGCGGTCCTCTGGCTCTCCTCAGCAGTGAGGAGACTGGGTGGGTGACGGTGAGAAGGAAGCCTAGTCACAAAGGCCCGGTACACCTCCAACCTGTTCACGTTTCTAATTGTTTTTCCACGCTCAGCGACACACCCGCTGAGGAAAAAACTCTGATCATTGGCGACTCTGTAGTCAGAAACGTGAACCTAGAGATTCCAGCAGCCATAGTCAAATGCATTCCTGGGGCCAGAGCAGGCGACATCGAGTCAAATTTGAAAATGCTGGCTAAAAGTAACTGTAAATACTCCACAATTGTTATTCACGCTGGCATTAATGACATCCGTCTCCGGCAGTCGGAAGTCACAAAACTTAATGTAGAATCGGTGTGAGACTTTGCAAAAACGATGTCTACCACTGTAGTATTCTCTGGGCCCCTCCCCAATCTGACCAGTGATGACATGTTTAGCCGCTCGTCATCCTTGAACCACTGGCTGTCTGTGTGGTGTCCTGCAAATGACGTGGGCTACATTGACAATTGGAGCTCATTTTGGGGAAAACCTGGTCTTATGAGACGAGACAGCATTCATCCCACTTTGGATGGTGCTTCTCATTTATCTAACAATCTGGCATCTTTTTTATCCAAATTTCCAAAATCTTGACAACTCAGAGTTGGGACCAGGAAGCAGAGTCGCAGTCTTACATGCCTCTCTGCAGCTTCTCTTCATCCGCCACCCCTCAACTTAGCCCCTGTCTTCCCCATCAGAGAATCATTGTCTGCTCCCTCCAAAGTAAATAAAAATATAATATATAAGCATCCCAAAGTGATTAAGCAAAATATTGGTAAAACTCAAATTAAACATAAAGCCTCTAAATTGAATGATTTGGCCTCTGTTCCTCCTCATAATTTAAAAATTAAATGTGGTTTATTAAATATTAGGTCTCTAACTCCCAAGTCTCTGTTAGTTCATGATCTGTTAATTGATTATCAGATTGATTTAATATCCCTTACAGAGACTTGGTTAGGGCAAGAGGATTATGTTGGTTTAAATGAATCAAGTCCCTCTGGTTATTTAAACTGTCAAAATCCCAGAAGTTCTGGTTGTGGAGGAGGAGTAGCAACAATTTACCATTCCAAATTACTAGTTAATGTAAAGCCAAAAACATGTTATAATTCCTTTGAGGGCCTGGTCCTCAGTATTGGGCACTTTAGCAATTTTAGGTTAAACCCAATTTTATTTGCCATAGTTTATCGTCCCCCATCAACCTACTCAGAATTTTTATCCGAATTTGCTGATTTCTTAGCTGATTTAGTGCTGAAATCTGATAGAATAATTATAGTAGGGGACTTTAATATACATGTGGATATAGATAGTGACTGCCTTAATGTGGCTTTTAATTCAATATTAGACTCGATTGGGTTTTCTCAGAAAGTAGGAAATTCTACTCATCATCTCCACCATACGTTGGACCTTGTTCTGACATATGGCATAGAAATAGAAAATCTTGTAGTGTCTCCTCATAACCCTGTACTGTTAGACCATTGTCTGTTAACCTTTGATTTTACTATTTCAGACTATTTGGCTCCTAAAGAAAAATATTATTACAGTAGATGCCTCTCAGATGATGCTGTTACCAAATTTATGAGTCCCATTTATGAGTTAACCTTTGATTTTACTATTTCTGACTATTTGGCTCCTAAAGAAAAATATTATTACAGTAGATGCCTCTCAGATGATGCTGTTACCAAATTTATGCAGATTGTTTCCTCTATGCCATGTGTCAACACAACGCAAATAAGCTATAGACAGCTTGCTCCTTCTGTAATTGATAGCATGGTAGATAGTGTTACAGCTTCTCTGCATCAGACTCTAGACTTGGTGGCCCCCTTAAAAAAGAAAAAGTCTAATCAGAGATTTCTAACTCCTTGGTTCAACACAGAAACTCGTAGCTTAAAACAGAAGACTTGTCAATTAGAAAGAAAATGGCACTCCACTAATTTAGATGAAATCTATTTAGCTTGGAGAAATCATCTTTTAATTTATAAAAAATCTCTTAGAAAAGCTAGAATGAGTTATTATTCTGCATTAATAGAAGAGAACAAGAATAATCCCAGGTTTCTTTTCAGCACTGTAGCCAGGTTGACAAAGAGTCAGGACTCTGTCAATCCTAGCATTCCCTTAGAGCTTACTAGTCAGGACTTTATGAACTTTTTCAATAATAAAATTTCATCCATCAGAGATAAAATCAATCAGATTCTTCCCACAGTTAACTTAAATACTTTAACTACTACAACTTGTCTTTTAGACCCTATTCCTACCAGGTTATTTAAAGAAGTCTTCCCACTTATTGGTAGCTTTATTCTTCATATAATCAATTCTTCATTAACTTTAGGCCATGTACCGCAGGCTTTTAAAACGGCTGTAATTAAACCCTTACTCAAAAAGCCAACGCTAGATCCAGGAGCTTTAGCTAACTATAGACCAATCTCTAATCTCCCTTTCATTTCAAAAATCTTAGAAAGAGTTGTTGCTACGCAATTATTTGACCACCTGCAGGGAAATGGTTTACTTGAAGAGTTTCAATCTGGGTTTAGAATCCATCATAGTACTGAAACAGCCTTAGCGAAGGTCACTAACGACCTCATCATCACATCTGATAATGGACTGGTTTCTGTACTTGTCCTTTTAGACCTTAGTGCAGCTTTTGATACTATCGATCATAATATTCTACTTGATAGATTAGAACACTATGTTGGACTTAATGGAACTTCATTGCAGTGGTTTAGATCTTATTTATCTGATAGGTTAAGATAAGATAAGATAAGCCTTTATTAGTCCCACAATGGGGAAATTCCAGGATTGCAACAGCACAGGGATAGCAACACTCAGAGCAACAATCAGAAGGCAAGGGGAAAAAAAAAAGAAACAAGAGCAGCAAGTAAACATATGTACATATAAACATATATATATATATATATATATATATATATATATATATATATATATATATATATACAGTATATAGACAGTGCGGAGCATTGTAGCTAGATGGAATAAATATGTAGATATATAAACACAGTGCGGAGCATTGTAGCTAGATGGAATAAATATGTAAATATATAAACACACACAGTGCGGAGCATTGTAGCTAGATGGAATAATATGTAGATATATAAAAACAGTGCGGCCCAGTTTGTTCATGTAAATAATGAGTTTTCTTTCAACTCAAAGCTTAGTCATGGAGTTCCACAGGGATCTGTGCTAGGCCCTACTCTTTTTAGTTTATATATGCTTCCATTAGGCAACATTATTAGAAAGCACTGTATACATTTTCATTGTTATGCAGATGACACACAATTATACCTGTCAATGAAGCCAGATGATAGTAATCAATTAGCCAAGTTAGAAGCCTGTCTTAAGGAAATCAAAGCTTGGATGACTTGTAATTTCCTGCTATTAAATTCAGACAAGACTGAAGTCATTCTTGTTGGTCCAAAAAACCTTAGAAATACCTTTCCAAATCAAACTTTCAGTTTGGATGCGGTTACTCTTTCTCTTAATAGCTCTGTGAGGAACCTTGGAATTATTTTTGATCAAGATCTGTCCTTCAATTCACATATTAAATTTGTTTCTAAGACTACCTTCTATCATTTGCATAATATTGCCAAGATTAGGAGCATCTTGTCTCAGAGTGATGCTGAGAAACTGATCCACGCTTTTGTTAGCTCGAGATTAGATTATTGTAATTCTTTATTATCAGGCTGTCCTAAAACATCTTTAAAAAGTCTTCAGCTGATCCAAAATGCTGCAGCAAGCGTTTTAACAGGTACTAGAAAGAGAGATCATATCTCTCCGGTTCTGGCCTCCCTTCATTGGCTTCCCATAGAGTTTAGAACTAAGTTTAAAATCCTTCTTCTTACTTACAAAGCTCTAAACAATCAGGCTCCTTTTTATTTAAAAGATCTGATACTACCGTATTATCCTAACAGAGCACTACGCTCCCAAAATGCAGGATTACCTGTAATACCTAGAATCTCCAAAAGTACAATGGGAGGCAGAGCCTTCAGTTATCAAGCTCCTCTCCTGTGGAACCAGCTGCCAATCTGGATTTGGGAGTCAGACTCGATCTCTGTTTTTAAGAATAGGGCTAAAACCTACCTTTTTGATATAGCCTACAATTAGGGAGGGATCATGTGTTTCTGAACCCTCCCTTAGTTATGCTGCTAATAGGTTTAGTCAGCCGGGGGACCTCCAATAATGCACTGGGCCTCACTCCTTTCTTCACTCTCAATGAAATATTTTTTTTTTGCTGGTCATTAACATCTGTTTGTTCTCTCCCATAGATTGAGTCCCCATCGTGCTGTTTGCTCTCTACATGTCTGTTCTTTTCATCTTCTCTGTCCCCTCACCCCCCAGCCAGTCGCAGCAGATGACTACCCCTCCCTGAGCCTGGTTCTGCTGGAGGTTTCTTCCTGCTAAAAGGGAGTTTTTCCTCTCCACCGTCGCCAAGTGCTTGCTCACAGGGGATCGCCTGATTGCTGGGGTCTTTCTGCAACTGTGGGGGTTCCCCCTACAGTTGATAGTGCTATGAGATGACTGTTGTTGTGAAATGGCACTATATAAATAAAGTTGAATTGAATTGAATTGGTCTCCCCGTGTCCAACTGCCGATGGGCGGTCATGGGCGGCGGGACCTGACCGGGTGGCTCATCACAGTTCAAAGCCCAGCACGTCCACTCCTCTGGTGGCCGAACCAGGTCGCCCAGCAAAGCACATAACACATCGGGTGGCCGACCCGAAGTGCCGAACCGGCGAAGTAGTTCCTCAGGCGGCCGACCTGCGTCCCTCAGCCACCAGTACCAGGGGAAAACAGCCCGCGGCGGCCTCACTGGTGGAGACAAAGCTCGGGAGAGCCAGGGCGAGCGAGAAGGGACCCCCACGACCCCTGGCGATGATGCACAGGGGCGACAACTCGGTAGAGGGACTAGAAGGCAAAGATGAGCCCGAACTCCGTCCGACGGCAAAGGGTCTGCAGTTCCTCCACCGTCCGCGGACCACACTGGCATTGCACCTCCGCTGGACCCTGATTGAGTCCCGGCTGCACCCACGTCAGACCCCGATTGGGCTAAAGCAGCTCCCGCGATGGACCCCGATTGGGCCTCGGGCGCACTCCCGTCCGGCCCCGATTGGGCCAGAACCGCACCTGCGGTGGATCCCGATTGGGTCTCGGGCGCCCCCCCCGTCAGACCCCGATTGGGCCACCACAGCCTCCACCATGGACCCCGACTGGGTCGGTGCAGCTCCGCTGATGATCTCCACCCCCGAACCTGGGACCTCCAAATCAGTGACCCCGACTGGCTCCATGCCGGCGACACTGCAATTAAGCTCACACACAACAGGAAAACCGGGATCAGTATCACCGGTAGCAACAGAACCCAGCGAGATGAGCTTGGGCGCAGCAGGCGGCTGCTCCTCACTCGCCTCCCCGAGAGGCAGGCACAAATGCTCCGAAACAGAGGACAGAGACACAATAGGGAGCACTTGCCTGCACTCGGGTTCTGTTGCCACCCAGGACTTCATCGATCCAGGTTCAGGGCCGCGACTCTCGTCCGCAGGCTCCAACTCAGCTGCGTCGGGCTGCGCAGCTGGCAAGATGACATCTGCAGCCTGAGGTTCCTCCCACGCTGATGTCCACGCCGATAACCCGTATGGCGTGGGGGCAGGGGACACTCGACCCACTGATTCAGATCGTTCCGGTGAGGAAACCCGGGGACGCTTCTCTGTCGGCACAGGTTCCGGGCCACAGTCTGCTCTCCTCCTCTGTCCACGACGTGGCTGCTGGGCTGGATCCAGGCTTTCCAGCCGCGCAGGCCCCCTCCTCCTCCTGCGACGTAGGTCTGGCGTCGCGGACCACTCGGCAGGGGAAGACACAGAGGCAGCAGGTTTAGGAATAATAGTTACAGCAGGTGGCGGAAGCTCGGGGGGCTGCGAACCCCGAACTCCGGCCCCAGGAGTCAGACAAGGCAGATCATAAAAATGATGCGAAGAAACAATTTGTACTTGCCTGCCTCCTGGAGAGAAGATGATGCCTGCTGCAGCAGGTGGAGTTCTCCCTTCATACCTCCGGGTGAAAATGGCAGGCTCCTCGGGGCCACGAGGTGGAGCTGCTCGAGATGGTTTGCTGACAGGCCTCGCCGAAGCACGACTCACAGCATTCCCAGCTGCGGGGGGTGACGTCACAGAGGAGGACATGGCAGTCGGGGCGACGCGGGCACGAGGAGCTGACAGCGCAGCTGGAACAGATGACCTGTGGGCGGCGGCTGCGGGGATTCCCTTCTGTCGTGACGTATATGATGCAGCCAACAGGGAGGCTGGGTCCCTCCGATGACCCGGAGCTGGATCCAGACGGGATTCTCGTTGGGGCTTGGTAGGAGCACGGCTATGGGGCCTACTGGCCGATGGAGTGGCGAAGGGCCCGGGAACACATGACGCTGGGCGGGCGGCAGGCACTGGAGTCCGATCCACAGATCCCCTGCCAGGCTTTCCCTTCAGCCGACAAATCTCCACTCTCACTTGGGACGCTGTCCTCGCGGGAGGTGGAGGGGTTCCCAGGAGCGCCTTCTCCCTCAATGTGCGTTGTGCGAAAATCCATGCTAACCTCTTTTCTCCTACCGGAATATAGGTGAGATGGTAACGGTGCACAGCCCGCTGTGCGAGGCATAGGTAATGATCGGCCACGTCAGTGGGCATGAGATGGGCAGCTTCCGCCAGATAGCCGTCAATCTCCTCCAGCCACTCCGGGCAATAGTCACACTCGCTGACGGGCATCTCCCTACCAAGTCCAACTACAGGAAAGAAAACTCCACACAATAGCAAAACTCACTGTAGAAAGGCGTCTCGGTGTGGTGTCTCCATTTAGACGTCTGTGGCAGGAGTATGCTGTCATGCGGTGATCCTCGCGGATCACCATAAGACGCCAAGAGTCCACCGATGAGTTTTGCAATGATGGTGATTTATTTACAAGACACGAGACACACATACAAGACTATGACTGTGACGAAAAAACACTGAACACTGAGCATGGGACCGTAAGGCTAACCTCAGCCACTTACGGTCTAAAACATGGCATGACATGAACGAGCAAAGCACGAGAATATACACACGAACCTGACCAGACCAGAACGATGAATGTCTGACGAGGCTTGGATGATGTCTGACGATACTCCTGCAATCTAACTGCCGTTAGCGTCCGCCTAATAAGGGCGAGCCCTAATGAGTAGTAATGACAGCTGGTCAACCTTGACAGCCGGGAGCCCCACCGAGCGCCTTCACAATAAGAGCCCGGTGAAGCCAGAATATAACCCACAGCTGTCAAAGCCGGCAGCGAGCTATACATAGCCCGAGCGCGGACAAGACCGGCGCTCGGGTCACAACACTTAATCCTTTTCAGATTGCGAGGGGTGCTGTAGCCTATCCCAGCATTTTTCGGGCGAAAGGTGGGGTACACCCTGGACAGGTTGTCAATCCATCGCAGGACCAGCACAAAGACACAGACAACCATTCACTCTCACTTTTAATACCTAAGGACAATTTATACCCCGTTGATGCTAGTTAACCCAATGTGCATGTCTTTGGACTGTGGGAGGAAACCAGAGTACCTGGTGAAAACCCAAGCAGAAATGCGGAGAACATGCAAACTCCACACAGAAAGGTCACCAGTGGCCAAGGGGCCGGATTGAACCCACGGCCCTCTTGTACTGCCACAGTGCTAACCACTGCACCACCGACTTGTCCCATGTTAATATTTTGAGAAACTCAAAGCCTGTTGTGGATGCTTTGTTTCATACGTAGCATGAATGTTTATAGCTCTTTGGAGAGGAGTTCATTCAACAATAATTATTGGAAAAAAGTATGTCTGGTGTATGTCATGGTTAATGAGATTATACTCAGCATCTTAGGTTATAGTCCACTACTACATACCCAGTAAGATAAGGATTTTCTAAAGAGAGTTTCAAACTAGACTTAATTTCTTATAATGAAAATGTCAGTGTTTGTGTGTATATTTTTGTCCATGCAGTCATGTGGGGAAACGTCACCTGTGGTTTATCACATGAACATAAGCAAGTGTACGCATGTCTCTGTGTTCAGGAAATGACAGAGGCAAGCAGGTGTGTCTATGCCTTGTTAAAAGAGGAACGGAGTGGCAACAATACAGTTGCATAGTACTGCGTCTCAGGAAGGAAGAGCAGATAATTGAAAAAGAAAGGTAAATGAGTTTCATGCTTTCATTTTGATTATATGCTGTTTGCTAATAGTGCTTTTAATCAGAGAAGTGTTTTGTCTATATTATTACCAAATTATACTATTTGTTTGTACTGTTTACAGTGTATAAAGTTCATATGAGTTAGTGAGTCAACAAAATGAATCATAATCATGTACTGCATAAACATGGCTTTACTATGATAAATCTTCACTAAAGTGTTTTTAATAATATTCTGCAATGATTTTAATCTCACTGGCCATTTTAAAATTATGATATGCTTCTGGAAAAGAAGCTTCATAACTCTTCTTGATGAATATAATATTCAGTTGTGAACAGCAGTATGCCAACTCTTAAGTTCAGGTTTTTTTTATTTATTTATTTATTTTTATTTTTTTTGAGGCAAAGTGACAGACTAAGAAGCAGTTGATTTCAGACCAAATATGGTATCAGCTGAATACCAACTAAACATTGGCCTGCTTGAGGCAGTTTAACTGGTCTCATATAATCTACCTTTGCTCTTTACTGATTGAGAAAGAAGTATATTGACCAGCGTCTAAGTGTCAGTATCCCTCTTACTGCTGAACTAACCTGTATGTGAAAATATTGCTCGAGGACCCCAGTGGAGCCTGGCAGTTTTTAGCTTGAAAAGGCAGTTGAATGATAAGTGTTGTTGACTTTATTAACAATTCCATATTATTACTTCATGCACGTTTACCCCCCATCTTCACTGCTGCTGGTTTTCATTCATTCATTCATTCATCTTCTTCTGCTTAATCCTTTTCGGATAGCTGGGGGGCTGGAGCCTATCCCAGCATCTTTTTGGGCGAGAGGCAGGGTACACCCTGGACAGATCGCCAGTCCATCGCAGGGCCAACACAGAGAGACAGACAACCACTCACTCTCACAGTCATACCTAAGGACAATTTAGAATCCCCAGTTTTGACAGACAAACTGTACTGTTCCAAAATCAAAACTTCAGCATTGTACCTGTCTTTTTCAGTCAAGAATTATCACCTTTACCGTGATGTGCTAAGTTATAAGCTAATGCTATCTAGCTTGGTTATATACCACCAATAATCTTTTTTAATTGCTAATAAATTAATAGATTTTTCTCTTGCCACAATGGAAATACAGACTTTTTGGATGGGGTCTTTGTTCAGCTGTAAAATACCAAAAGAGATAGAAACCACCTGACATATAGTTACCATCAAAAAGGTATGCAAATATATTTTTTTTTTTCATGCAGCAAACATTTTTGTTGTGCCTTTGCTTTGGTGCAGGCATCAAGTGGTCACTCCAGAAACAAATGTTTTTTTTTACGAATGTTAAGTTCATATCAACACATTGTCACTCTGTTCAGTCTATCCGTCCCTTTTTGTCATTCATTATATGATTCTCTTTGTCGTTGGTACTCTGACACCTCTATTACAGCAAAGTTGATCCTCTATTTCCCAGACCCACACAACTGGGTCGGGGAAATAGGAGAGAGAGACCATTGTATACCCCCATCACTAGGTGTAAGGATGGTATACAGGGCCCAAGAGTGTAGGGTTACAAGCTCATCGCTTCCAGTCTTGTTTGTTTTCATTTTCACTTTTACTTCCTAGATGACTTACCGTACTGTACACAGCGACGTCTTCTTGTGTTGTGTGTTTAGCAATAGATCACAATTTTGAGTTATGTGGTGGACATTCTTAAATGATGAGTTTCAGCAACTTTGTTCTGGAAAACATTGCAACACACACGCTGCCAAAGGTATGTGGTGATATGAGAATGGGCTGGTTACGTTGATGCCTGTGACAGCTTACAGGAAACATAGGCTTTACAGTAATTCCTATATGCTACCAAAACTAGACAGAAATCATCCTAAAATGGCACAAAATGTGAGAAAAACACTTTTTCTGTTATGGGCCCACAGACAACCTGAAGTTTGTCAAGAAATACAGCCACAGGGTATTTACACCTGCACTTTTTTTTAAATTTATATTTATGTTCTTTATTGCAGGATGACAAAATAAGTAAGACTAACTTGTTCTGCAACATGTTCATATGGCAGCTTATTTCATCATAGTAAATACAGGTGCATCTCAATAAATTAGAATGACATCGAAAAGCTGATTCATTTCAGTCATTCAGTTCAAAAAGTGAAGCTCATTATATAGATTCATTACACATAGAGTGATATATTTCTTTTAATTTTGATGGTTATGGCTTACAGCTACTGAAAACACCAAATTCAGTTTCTCAAAAAATTTGAATATTACATAAAATTAATTTAAAAAATTGATTTTGTAATACTGCCAAAAGTACCAAAACCTGGTGTAATGACCATGGTATCATGCTTGATTGGCCCGCAAACTTTCCTGACCTAAACCCCATAGAGAATCTATGGAGTATTATCAAGAGGAAGATGAGAGACACCAGATCCACCAATGCAGACGAGCTGAAGGCCGCTATCAAAGCAACCTGGACCTCATAACACCTCAGCAGTACCACAGGCTGATCACCTTCATGCTACATACATTGATGCAGTAATTCATGCAAAAGGAGCCCTGACCAAGTACTGAGTGTGTACATGAACACACTTTTCAGTTGGCCAACATTTCTATTAAAAAAATATTTTTTTTTAATAGTCTTATATAATACTCAAATTTTTTGAGAAACTGAATTTGGGGTTTTCATGAGCTGCAAGCCATAGTAATCAAAATTAAAAAAAATAAACACTTGAAATATATCACTCTGCGTGTAATGAATCTATATATGAGTTTAATTTTTTAACTGAATTACTGAAATACTGTAAATAAACTTTAAAATGACATTGAAATTTATTGAGATGCATCTGTATACCAGTATACAGTTAGATGTAAACAATGAAGGGTAGACAGGAGATGCCTCGGTGGAGGTTTGCCTTTCCAAGTTTCTCCTTATGCTATTTGTATTTTTTTCTAATTTATGATATTCAATATTACCTATTATTAGTATTATTTATTTATTTTATTTGTTTATTTGTCAGGGACAGTGCAATAAACATAGACAAAAAAGAAAATCTGATGTGTTGCACAGAGAGTGTATAGCATTAAGCTAGTTTGCAACTCTTGTCCCTGGTATTATTAGTATTATTAGTATTATTAAAAAGTAAGCAACACACCAGATCATCACTCTGATACTTTTATCTCTAGGTGATACAAACCACCTTGCATAATCCATCTGAAAATCATTAAAAAATATCTGCACTCAAAGATCTAGTCATCAATAAAAAGCATGTCACACAAGAGAGCCAGTAAACCCAAAGTTGTGATACCTATATTTAGGGTGTCAATTCACACACTGAGTAACATGGAAGAAAATATTGCACCTTAAAATCCGTAGGAAGGTGACAGATCCAGTTAATTTTTCCCCCATTTAAAGTTTTTCTAAAGTTTTTCAAACTTACTTTGACCCTTAGATATCCTGTGGTGCAAAATATAATTGTGTGGACACTTCAAGCTAATTTATATACCAAAAATTGAAACCACAGACAGAGTGGTTAAAAACCCTTAATTAAAAAAAATAAGCAGCATGATTAGTGCATCACAGGCATGTTCTGGTATTTAATAAACAGCCCTACACCCCTGACTAGAAGACATCATCAGCTGGACATTCTGATGCCATAAAACACAAGTCTACAGTTTGCATGTGTTTCTGTGCTTCCACACAGGTTTAGCCTGATGTCAGAGCTTCATCTGGAGTGCTGCATCTGCCTGGATCAGATAACCTGCCCTGCATCCCTCCCTTGCGGACATAGTTTCTGCTTGGTGTGCATCGGGGACTACTGGAGGATCCATGGGCCCTGCCAGTGTCCCCTCTGCAAAAAAGTCTTCCCCACCAGGCCGCAGCTCCAAACCGACCACACACGACAGAGTGAGGATGCTGCCGCTCCTTTAAAAGCCGGAGAGGTTCCCTGTGACCTTTGCTTAGTGAAAGGCCCGGCAATCAAGTCTTGCCTGGTGTGCCTGGAGTCTTACTGTGCCACCCATCTGGAGCCACATTACCAGAAGGAAGACCTTGGGCGCCATCTTCTGATCAGTGTGGTGAAGAACCTGGACGACTCGGTGTGCAAAATGCATGGGAGGAAGTTGGAAAGGTTCTGCAGGAGCGACCGGACATGCATCTGTGCCATGTGTGCTCAGACGGAGCACAAGTGCCACAGTATTGTCTCTATCGGCCAGGAGGTCGCAAAGAGGAAGGTAACATTTCATTTATGAGCAGAAAAACTGTCTTTATTAAAGCAAAATTGAAAAAAGTTTCTTTGAAGTCCTGAACATTTTCTCGCTCAAGGTGCCAAATACTGTCAATTGGTATAATGCCACTGTTCTGAAGTTTTGGGGCTTTCAGATCAAATGTGGCTGGTGGTGTGCTGCACTCTGAAACCCATTCACTTCTATAGTTTTGCCACGGCTGTGTTCCACGAAGCTGGGCAACATGCAAGCGCAAGTTCTGTTGCGTGCCACAGTCAAGGATCCATTATGCTGAACTTTGAACCCTAGCGCGCAGTGACATTCACATGCAGCCAGCAACAAAAAGGCATCAACCAGCCAAGTATGCTTAGATTTGTCCAGTTATGTAACGTTTGGGCTCCCACTCTCCGCAGCAAACCATCAAATTGCTCCCTGCTGAGCCGAAAAGAAACCTGAAATTGGTCACTTTGGAGGAAAAGCTGACCGTGTATCTGACTACCTTGAGATGTATGACATGTCTACATTTGTATTGTGACTTCAGGAGGAAAGCAGTGTACTTGAAAATTAAATATATATATATATAAATAAGATAAAATAAATGCACCCACGGCCTCCTTTTCATAATGCTCTCCTTCTTATTTTTATTAGAACCAGAGCTAATGCTTTTTTCTTTGAAAGAGACAGCTACATCTTTGTTCAAGAAATGATACCAAGTATGGATGGCACACTGCTGTTGCATCTTGTGGGGCATTTTGAGATGAAGATTGTAGTTTTACTTTCTTTTAATTTTTCTTTTACTTTTGTTTTCCGTCATTAGATGTTTTTGACACTAAAACCCACTTTTGGTATCAATAAGTACCTGGTCACATTTAAAGGCTTGCTTATAGGGTGAACTGGTGACTCTGAATTGGCTGTAGGTACTTGTCTCTGCATATAGGCTGGTAATGGAGTTAAGTCCTTTTAGTAATGGGTAACACTAGAAAGCTTTTGGACTCAGTGACTAATCCAAAGATGGGGGAGAGGGGGTGAAAAGCTCAGAGGCTGAAAGATTCATAGTGGTCAGATTTGACCAAATGTGGTTTATTTTTCAACATACAGTGGTGTGATAAAGTGTTTTCCCCCTTCCTGATTTCTCATTTTTTTGTATGTTTTTCCCACTTAAATGTTTCAGATCATCAAACAATTTTAAATATCAGACAAAGATAACACAAGTAAACACAAAATGCAGTTTTTAAATGAAGGTGTTTATTATTAAGGATAAAAAAAAAAAATAAAAATCCAAACCTACAGGGCCCTGTGTGAAAACGTGATTGCCCCCAAATTAACTGTGGTTTATCACATCTTTCGAAAGCTGAGTTCAATTTCTGTAGCCACACCTGTTCTCAATCAAGAATTCATTTAAATAGGACCTGCCTGACAAAGTGAAGTAGACCAAAAGATCCTCAAAAGATAGACATCATGCTGCGATCCAAAGAAATTCAGGAACAAATGAGAAACAAAGTAATTGAGATCTATCTGTCTGGAAATGGTTATAAAGAAATTTCAAAAGTTTTGGGACTCCAGTAAACCACAGTGAGAGTCAATATCCACAAACGGCAAAAACACGGAACAGTGGTGAACCTTCCCAGGAGTGACTGGCCGACAAAAATTATCCCAAGAGCGCAGCAACGACTCATCCAAGACATCACAAAAGACCCCACAACAACATCCAAAGAACTGCAGGCCTCACTTGCCTCAGTTAAGGTCAGTGTTCATGACTCCACCATAAGAAAGCGACTGGGCAAAAATGGCCTCCATGGCAGAGTTCAAAGACGAAAACTACTGCTGTTCAAAAATAACATAAAGGCTCATCTCAGTTTTCCCAGAAAACATCTTAATGAGCCCCAAGAGTTTTGGGAAAATATGCTGTAGACTGACAAGAGAAAAGTTGAACTTTTTGGAAGGTGTGTGTCCCATTACATCCGGCGTAAAAGTAACACAGCATTTCAGAAAAAGAACATAAGATAAGATAAGATAAGCCTTTATTAGTCCCACAATGAGGAAATTCCAGGATTGCAACAGCACAGGGATAGCAACACTCAGAGCAACAATCAGAAGGCAAGAAAAAACAAGAGCAGCTAGTATACATATGTACATATTACTATATATATATATATATATATATATATATATATATATATATATATATATATATATATATATATATATATACACACAGTGCGGAGCATTGTGGTTGGTGGATGTGCAGCAGAAAGTCTAAGCTCTCTCTCCGCGGTTGCGGCGGGCCAGCTGGATGTCTTTGGGCATGATAGTGACCCTCTTGGCGTGGATGGCGCACAGGTTGGTGTCCTCGAAGAGACCCACCAGGTAGGCCTCGCTGGGCTCCTGCAGAGCCATGACGGCAGAGCTCTGGAGGCGCAGGTCGGTCTTGAAGTCCTGAGCGATCTCCCTCACCAGGCGCTGGAAGGGCAGCTTACGGATGAGCAGCTCCGTGGATTTCTGGTAGCGACGGATCTCTCTCAGAGCCATGGTACCGGGCCTGTAATGGTGAGGTGAGGCTTCTTCACTCCACTGGTGGCCGGAGCACTTTTCCGAGCAGCCTTGGTGGCCAGCTGCTTCCTGGGGGCTTTTCCTCCAGTAGATTTACGGGCGGTCTGCTTGGTTCTTGCCATCGCTCTTAATTATTCTGTCTTATATTTCTTGCACGCCGCCTAAACTCCAGCCCGGCACCCGCGTCGTTTTCGCTTCAGTTCTCCCGGTATGTCGAGTTTCTCCGTTAGCACCGGGTGGCGGTTGAGTGCTAGCTAGCTCTTCCCTGCTGTATCGTCTCCTGCTGTAAACAGTGGCTCCATCCACCGACTCGGGAGACCTTTGGGGTGATCTGTGTGTCCGTGATATATATAGAGGGAAAGGTGTGCCGGATCAGAAAGTTATCACCGGATCAGAAAGAAGAAGGAAGATAAAAAGACTCAGAATTGAGCCGCTGTTGCAAAAGGCAGCCAACTTGTGTGGCGCCGGAACCGGAAACATAATACCAACAGTAAAATATGGTGGTGGTTGTGTGATGGTCTGTGGCCGTTTTGCTGCTTCAGGACCTGGAAGACTTGCTGTGGCAAATGGAACCATGAATTCTGCTGTTTACCAACAAATCCTGAAGGAGAATGTCCGGCCACCTGTTTGTGACCTCGAGCTGAAGTGCACTTGGGTTCTGCAGCAGAACAATGATCCAAAACACACCAGCAAGTCCACCTTTGAATGGCTTAAGAAAAATAAAATAAAGACTTTGGAGTGGCCTAGTCAAAGTCCTGACCTGAATCCAATTGAGATGCTGTGGGATGATCTTAAAAAGGCAATTCATTCTTGAAAACCCTCCAATGTGGCTGAATTACAACAATTCTGCAAAGATGAGTGGGCCAAAATTCCTCCACAGTGCTGTAAAAGACTCATTGCCAGTTATCGCAAACGCTTGAGGGTGGCCCAACCAGTTATTAGGTTTAGGGGGCAATCACTTTTTCACACAGGGCCATGTAGGTTTGGATTTTTTTCCCCTTAATAATAAACACCTTCATTTAAAAACTGCATTTTTTTTTGTTTGCTTGTGTTATTTTTTGTCTAATATTTAAATTTGTTTGATGATCTGAAACATTTAAGTGTGACAACCATACAAAAAAATGAGAAATCAGGAAGGGGGCAAACACTTTTTTCACACCACTGTAGTCTCCCCTTTTGTCCACATACTTCTTCCATCAGTGTTGCAGCGCTTGGATCCCTGTAGCTAAAAACCAAACCACATTTGGTCAAATTTGACCACTATGAACTTTCCAGCCCCTCGTACTTCAATACCAATACATCTAGTTAGGAAAACATTGTAGGTTTGCTTTGAACTCACCCCTGTACGGCAGTAACCTTGCATATTTTTACTTAAAGCCTTTGGACTTTCTTTCTAATGCCTTGGCACGGTGGGTTACAATGTGAAGGCCAAGCGCACCTTTTGTGTCATATAGTGATGCCATTTCCTCTGATGTAACAGCTACGTAAGTATGTAAACTGCTTGTCATAAAAAAATAGTCATTTAGATTACTCTGGATAATTACTGCAGTGATTTATATGTTTCAGCTGTAAAACAAGTTAACCATAGCTGCTGCGATAAGCGTCCTTTCATTTCTTGTACATCTATGCCAAAGACATATCCTGGGGTTGTGAAAAGATCTGGCTCTGTTTCAGAATGATTGACTTATTGGCCCGAATCAAGCAAAGTAAATACGTAAGGAGATTACTAAAATTACTAATATTTCATTAAGAACTGTCCAATATATAAAATCCTTGAAGGATAGTGGTGAACTGTCTTCTTCGAGGGAGAAAAACCCCTCCCATCATCAGCACAAGATCTTGATTAAAAAAAAATCAACTCTGGATGGAAACAAATGTTGTGCCATTGTATAAGCGTATTGAAATTATGCTGCTGTGAAAGCTAATAGGTTTGTTTATGTTGTGTGACTTTTGGCCAGCAGTGTGTTACCATGGGTTTACACTGAATGCGGATGCAATACGTTGCGGCTGAGATCTGGTCTCCGCAGCAGATAGTTCCCATTCTCATCAGTTTTCTAATCTTCACCTGTTCCGGACCACTGTGGTATGAATCTGGCTTGTCAAATTTGGTTCGCTAATGAAACGCAATGAGTCTATTTTTGACAGATGCCAGATCCAGTTTGCAAGGAAATCCCATAGTATCTCATGGTATTTAATAGCCATTTGATCATTAAAAAAATGATTTAAGGATTATTTTCTGAGTTCTATTCCTCCACCACTGTGTCAGAGAAGGTAAAAACTTGACCAAACATACAAGCGCTTCATAGAATTAAAATTAGTGGGCTATTTCCGTTTTATTTACAGCCCAAAAATCCAAGTGGCGAGTCGCTACATCATACTTCCTTGTTGTTATCACAATTACTCTGGGGTCTTTCTCGAGATCTCGCATTATTTTGTATAATTCGAGTGTGATTTTGTATTTCGAACCTTGTTCTTATCTATGCAGCTACAAAACACAAATGGAAGTGGTAGGGATGGACGCAAGGGAACATCTGCACTGCATCTGCAATGGACTGCATCCGGAGTCAGTGTAAACCCTGTGTCACATGCCTAGAGACAAAAATACAGACTTAATCTTCTAAGTCACAGTCACTCTTCCAAGTGATCCTTCCAAGCACCTCTGTGCGATGACTTTATGTTGTCAAACACCAATGCCAAAGGAAAATGTGTGCACAAGAATTAGAAATGTAGAATAAAATTAAGAATAAAAGTAATATACCCAGATGAAATTTAAATAGCAAATAATGATTACAGTTAGTGGTGTTGGATGATTAAAATTTCTAATCGCGATTAATCTTTTGGAACGTTGAGTTAATCGCAATTAATAATCATTAATCGTGTGTTTTTCCATTCAGATAAGTGTTCCTTAAGTTGGTAATTTTTCAAGTTTCTCATGTTGTTATAAACATGGGAGTGCACAAATATACTTGCTTTCTTCACCTGCAGGTTTAATAAAGCTCTCAGCATACCCAAAATGACAAAAACTATCCAGTATATTCTCCAGAAATAATATTTCTGGTGCGCACCGCGTCATAATGAGCTACAGGCATGAGAAGTGCATAAACCATAACTCTTTCTTTGTTTGCTAACGGCAAGTCCTGGGAAAACCCCTATGAGTGCCTGGTATCATTGGAAAGCTTAGAAATCGTACTTTCTAAAAATACATATGATTTGCGGAAGACGTAACTCCTGACCGATCGAAAGTGAGTTTTCAACCTAGGCAAAATATAAACAAATCAGGGCCGTTTAGGCGCACTTCCTACAAATTAAATATAATTTTGAAGATCTTTCAATACAGAATATGGAAATAATGTTACATCAGTTTTGAAAATGTCCTCAAAGTAACTCATTTTGCCAGCATGGGTCATTTGTTTACAGTGTTAGCATCTTAGCAGCAGCATTAACAAACGGAGCTATTATCGCACTCGTGACAACACCCCAACGTGCTACAAAAATGGTGAGGGAGTGAATGAACATTCTGAACACAGCTTGAGAATTTTTTTTAGACTGGTACTCACCAACAGTTGGACCTGTGGGGATGAAAACAGGCAAATTTCTGTCCGTCTCAGCAGATGTAGATCAGCTATAACCTAGCATGTAGCTACTAGCTACGAGCTAGCTAGCTTCCACAGAAGAACAACACAACATCCAGGCAAAGTTTTGGAGGAGGCTATAACAATTGTCCAGTTGAGAGCTCCAACAGATAACGTTGTAAACTTAAACATGACAGCACTTTGGTGAAATCGATGGCTGTAATCCCGCTTGTCTGCATGGCGCACACAGTGTCAGTGGCCACAACGGCCTTGGTATGGAGAGCGGCTAGGCCAAAAAGTACTGTTTGTGCTTTCTGCTGTTACCTTTGCACTTTCTGCCATTAACTGCCGTTAACCGCGATCACAAAATTTATCGCTGTTAATGGGGGCAACGCGTTAACAGACGATTAACACAATAATGCCAACACCACTAATTACAGTAGATTATGTGGAAAATGATGTACATATGATGCATATAGTTATGGTAAATAACTATGAATACTTAAGTGAGAGCCAGACCTTGACCTGAAATAACCTTGCACAAAGAGTGAGGGTAGGGGGCAGGCCCCTATTGTTACACACACACAGCTGTGGGGGTTTTAGCTGCCGTCCAGGATGCTGTTGCCTTAGGATCTGTATAAGGAGCTGCTCAGGCAGCTGGGTTCAGTCCTCCCTTCCAGAGTGGGGGGATGCCATGTGTTTTGTTATGTATTGTCTGGCACAGTATTTAACTAGAAAAGCACTCGGAGAGCGCAGACCTCCGCCAAGCGCCACAGTTTCCCCCATACAGTCTTCAGATTCCTTGACCATGAAAACATACTATGACAAGCAGTGGTTCACGAAAATGGCATTTTCTGTAATGGCGGCCACAGTTCCCCCCATACAGTGTTTGTGTGTACGTTTTCAGATTCCTTGACCATGAAAACATATGACTAGCAATTGGATTGACAATGATAGGATTAGTGGTTCAGTAGTTATTGACGAAAATGGCATTTTCCGTAATGGCGGCCACAGTTCCCCCCATACAGTGTTTGTGTGTACGTTTTCAGATTCCTTGACCATGAAAACATATGACTAGCAATTGGATTCACAACAATTGGATTGACAATGATAGGATTAGTCGTTTAGTAGTTATTGACGAAAATGGCATTTTCCGTAATGGCGGTTTAGCGCCACAGTTCCCCCATACAGTGTCTGTGTGTACGTTTTCAGATTCCTTGACCATGAAAACATATGACTAGCAATTGGATTCACAACAATTGGATTGACAATGATAGGATTAGTGGTTTAGTAGTTATTCACGAAAATGGCATTTTGCGTAATGGTGGTTTTCTTCTGGACGGTGATCCGGATCACCACCAAAATCTAATCATCTGTAGGATATCCCATTTCTGACAATCTGTGAAAATTTCATGAAAATCCGTCCATAACTTTTTGAGTTATCTTGCTAACAAACAGACAAACCAACGCCGATGATCACATAACCTCCCTCTTTGGCGGCGGTAATAAATGCACAATCGCAAGGAATTCTCCTGCCTCATGGATTATTTTTCAGGATATTTTGGGGAGCCCTATATAAAGAGCTGTGGAAAATGTACCTTGAGTGGATATTATTGATCAGGCCCAACTTTTCTACCAAGAAAGAAACATCTTAATTTTTTTTCCCCATTTACCAATATCATTAACAGCTTAACGTGTTCTTAATATCTCTTTGTATCGCATCAGTGAAGAGCTCATACTGATACTACATTCAAGTTTTAAGGAGAGTTTTGACTCTGTTCTTTTCTTGGAAAACATTCTTTTGTGAATGTTTATGGTTTCATATTTACCACTGATGTCAGAAACATTCTTTTATTGGTGTATTGTGTTTGATGAGTGGAGTGGGAGAGGAAACCAAGGGAGCATAAAGCATGAACTGTATTTCTGCATCTGTTATTAATTATCAGAAACATGAGCATATGCCGCAGCCATGACAGATCTTAAAACAATTTATGTGACAAAGACCCAGCCTGAAAAACAATTCTCATTCCTGATGAAGAAACAGCTATAAATTCAAGGAAGGAAAAGTGAGATTGATTTGAATCAGATGTGCAAGACAAAGGGACAATATCGTAGTGCAGAGCAATTTAACAACCACGAGCACGAGCATTGGCTTCTCTTTAACATAATTTTTTCTCTTTCTCACAGCGACAGCTAAAAGGCAAAAGTGTGAAACTTCAGCAAGGAATTCAGGAGAAACAGAATAAAGCAGAAAAACTCAAGCGCTCTGCAGACATCCACGAGGAACACTCGTCAATTAAAGAGTTCCAGCAGCTGGAAGATGAAGTCTCTGAGATGCAGAAGAAAAGGAGGGAACTAGAGCAGCTCTTACAGACTGAAGACAACCTTGCCTTCTTGCGGGTCTGCATTATGATGAACTGAAAAAAATTATGAAACTATTTGATTGTGACAAAAATACTATGACTTCTTTACCTCGATGGTGGCTTCCACACACTCATTTGTGATTATAGGAACATGTTGACTAAGCTGTGACGATGATGGGACAGTTTTTTTAATTTTGTCTAAAAGGGTAATCTGGGATGCTTTATTGTTATTTTTGTTAAATTAATAGCACTTTCTAAGAAAAAAAAACACTCTATATACAGTAAGTAGGTGATAGTCTGTTACCTTTAAATCGTACAGGGGCAAAACACTGGCCTCAACTGTCCTGAAAGGATGCTTTTCTTTAAATCTTGTGTTGGGAATAGAACTTTATTTATTACTCTAGGGGCAATAGTACGCTGGGCATGTGGTAATGGGAGTGACATCTTACTTCTTAAGCTACATTAACCTGCCCACTTTTCAACTGTACTCCACCCAAGTTCTAATGCAATGTCTATTATCAGTGGCCTACAATGGAGAGGATCAGTAAGAGTCCTCCTGTGATCAGTCATTGCACATGGATAAGCTAACCAGCTGCTAATGTATTATGCACACTGGATATGAATCGGAGAGGCATCGGCTTCATGTAGGGTGACCAGGTCCCAATCAACCAAATGTGGGACAAAGATCGTGTTGAATGGGACAGTGTGGGAAATGTTATCAGCTCTTAAGGTGGTATCTAATTTTGATTGGCCTGGGTTAAAAAAAAAAACAAAAACAACAAAACAGAACAGAACAGGCTAAGCAAATGTGACCTCCATTTTTAACTAACACTGTAATTGGACTCATGCATTGTTTTTTTTTCCATTCAAGGATGTTCTAAGCACAGTAGCTCTTCCGTTTAAGAGTGAATGACTAAACTGTGAATAAGATTCCCTTTCTACTCCAACTTTGCATACAGCTTCATTCAAAATAAAACAGGATTATGTGGGCACACACTATTCAGTTTGTACATCCACATGGCAGCTTTTTTTCTTCTTTTTTTCTTTTTGGCTACCTCCAAGTCTGGGAAAATGATCGGTGCAAGCTTAGTAGTCTGTTGACCGGTGTGAGTGGGAGTGCTGTACAGTCTGGTAAATGTTGGTTAGTTCAGCAGCTGTATCTGTCAGGATATTTAGGTTTCAGCAGGAATATATCCATAGACTTGCATGCCCCCCTCTGGGCATCTCTTATTCTGTAAGCCTCACGTCGTACGACAGGTGTCGTGCCGAGTTCTGCTCTCTTGCCGAGAATTGCGTCCCATCGTAGCGGACACGCGGAAATGGGCGGGACGGGCGCGCGACCGTGTGCGACAACGCGCATCTAAGGGAGTGACGCTGTAATACCATCCATCCATCTTCTTCCGCTTACCAACTCTAAAATATAACCCAAAGGCCAGGCTGGTAAATGGGCTTTAAGTTATGTTTATTCACCAGACATTTTAGTGTTTCAAAGGGGGTTAGAAATCACAGTAATCCAAGTCTACAGAATAGCAGAATAAAATGACTGATTTTTTTTTTTTCCCAGATTCTTTGAGACTCTTGGATTCTTTAGTACATCCACATGCTTCAGGTTTGAGGGTCAGTTTATTATGAATGTGTTAAGCTGGTGCAAACTTGTTTTTGAGCATAATTTATTTACATATTATTATTATTACATATGCATTATTTTTTGATAATTTATTTTCAGTTAATGTTGTAATGATGTTCTAATTACAATTTTGATGATGACGGAAATTGTTTTTTCATGTATTGTTCATTGCTGAGTTAGTTTTCCAATAAAATGTGTTAATTCCAGCTGGTGTCTGAGTGCGGATTTATTCAACTAGATGAACTTCTTTGTAAGGGGGATTCGCTTTGGTGTGTGTGTGTGTGTGTGTGTGCGTGCGTGCGTGCGTGTGTGTGTGTGTGTGTGTGTGTGTGTGTGTTGGATGAGACTTTAAATTTATTATCATATTTTTCTCATTATCAGCCACTTAGGTTTGTAAAAATTCTGGCATATTATTATTACCTGTCAGTTTAATTTTCATGTAAGATTCCCAATAGCTTCACTTTTAATCATGAACCTACAAGATACAGTATGCATGCATCTATTTATTTATGTATTAACTAAACTGATGACATTTTTGACATTTTGCAGATGTAACAGAATGGAGACTGTGTGCAGCTGTACACAGACAGGAGAACGTTTACAAAGACTTAACACACAAACATGAGACAACTGACATTTAATAAGCACCTATAAAGTAAAAAGGTTGGAATTCTAATCAAAATTTACAATAGCTCAACCACAGTGTGATCTAATAAAATACAGTGGGGCAAAAAAATATTTAGTCAGCCACCAATTGTGCAAGTTCTCCCACTTAAAAGATGAGAGAGGTCTCTAATTTTCATCATAGGTATACCTCAACTATAAGAGACAAAATGAGGAAAAAAAAATCCAGAAAATCACATTGAAGGATTTTTAATGAATTAATTGGTAAATTCCTCGGTAAAATAAGTATTTGGTCACCTACAAACAAGCAAGATTTCTGGGTCTCACAGACATGTAACTTCTTCTTTAAGAGGCTCCTCTGTCCTCCACTCGTTACCTGTATTAATGGCACCTGTTTCAACTCGTTATCAGTATAAAAGACACCTGTCCACAACCTCAAACAGTCAGACTCCAAACTCCACTATGGCCAAGACCAAAGAGCTGTCAAAGGACACCAGAAACAAAATTGTAGACCTGCACCAGGTTGGGAAGACTGAATCTGTAATAGGTAAGCAGCTTGGTGTGAAGAAATCAACTGTGGGAGCAATTATTAGAAAATGGAAGACATACAAGACCACTGATAATCTCTCTCAATCTGGGGCTCCACGCAAGATCTCACCCCGTGGGGTCAAAATGATCACGAGAGCAGTTAGCAAAAATCCCAGAACCACACGGGGGGACCTAGTGAATGACCTGCAGAGAGCTGGGACCAAAGTAACAAAGGCTACCATCAGTAACACACTACGCCGCCAGGGACTCAAATCCTGCAGTGCCAGATGTGTCCCCCTGCTTAAGCCCGTACACGTCCAGGCCGGTCTGAAATTTGCTAGAGAGCATTTGGATGATCCAGAAGAGGATTGGGAGAATGTCATATGGTCAGATGAAACCAAAATAGAACTTTTTTGTAAAAACTCAACTTGTCGTGTTTGGAGGAGAAAGAACACTATACCTACTGTGAAGCATGAGGGTGGAAACATCATACTTTGGGGCTGTTTTTCTGCAAAGGGACCAGGACTACTGATCCGTGTAAAGGAAAGACTGAATGGGGCCATGTATTGTGAGATTTTGAGTGAAAACCTCCTTCCATCAGCAAGGGCATTGAAGATGAAACGTGGCTGGGTCTTTCAGCATGACAATGATCCCAAACACACCGCCTGGACAATGAAGGAGTGGCTTCGTAAGAAGCATTTCAAGATCCTGGAGTGGCCTATCCAGTCTCCAGATCTCAACCGCATAGAAAATCTTTGGAGGGAGTTGAAAGTCCGTGTTGCCCAGCGATAGCTCCAAAACATCACTGCTCTAGAGGAGATCTGCATGGAGGAATGGGCCAAAACACCAGCAACAGTGTGTGAAAACCTTGTGAAGACTTACAGAAAATGTTTGACCTCTGTCATTGCCAACAAAGGGTATATAACAAAGTATTGAGATGAACTTGTGATTTTCTGGATTTTTTTTTCTCATTTTGTCTCTCATAGTTGAGGTATACCTATAATGAAAATTGGAGACCTCTCTCATCTTTTAAGTGGGAGAACTTGCACAATTGGTGGCTGACTAAATACTTTTTTACCCCACTGTAAAAATCAGCCTTCAGATCACTGCTAAAAAAAATCTGAGCCAGTATTCAGTATAGTACTTTTAGACATGTACACACGTGGACAAAATTGTTGGTACCTCTCTGTTAATGAAAGAAAAACCCACAATGGTCACAGAAATAACTTGAAGCTGACAAAAGTGGTAATAAATAAAAATTCTATGAAAATTAACCAATGAAAATCAGACATTGCTTTTGAATTGTGGTTCAACAGACTTATTTTAAAAACAAACTCATGAAACAGGCCTGGACAAAAATGATGGTACCCCTAGAAAAGATTGAAAATAATGTGACCATAGGGACATGTTCAACCAAGATGTGTCCTCTAATTAACATCACAGGTGTCTGCAAACTTGTAATCAGTCAGTCGGCCTATTTAAAGGGTGACAAGTAGTCACTGTGCTGTTTGGTGACATGGTGTGTACCACACTAAACATGGACCAGAAGAAGCAAAGGAGAGAGTTGTCTCAGGAGATTAGAAAGAAAATTATAGACAAGCATGTTAAAGGTAAATGTCATGGTCCGAGCGCTGATCTTGTCCGCGCTCAGGCCATACATCATCTCAGCCAGGCTTGACAGCAGGGTTTACCTTCTGGCTCCCCGAGCTCTTATTGTGACAGCGCTCGGGGGAGCTTCCTGCTGTCAAAGCCTAACAGCTGTGCTGCATTTATGGCTCATCAGCAGCCCGGCATTTAAGTGGGCGCTGAGAGCCGTACAATGCAGCGGTCTCGTCAATTATCCCTTGTAAGACGTTGAGCGAGGGTCCCTCGCCTCAGACGTCAATATTCCTCTTCAATTCCTCGGCAACGGATGGTCTACATTCCCTGTTCGTGGTCAGGATTGTAAGTGAGCTTCTTGTCAGCCTTACGATCTCCTGTATCTAGTGTTGTGTGTTTTAGCCCATCGTGGCTTATTACTTTGTATGTTATCTTGTGTTTGTGATTAAAACATCTATGCAAACCTCACCGGTGACTTTTGGCATCTTATGGTGGCTCGCGAGGGCCACCGCATGACAGTAAGACTGCTGCCAGGGCACCTAAATGGAGGCGCCAAACCGAGACGCCGTTCCCGGTAAGTTTGCATTAATTGGACATTTGTTCTTCCCTGTCTGGGTAACTGCATGCTGAGAGAATGCCGTCGCGGAGGGGCTGCGCTTGGAGTCTGGGCCACAAGCTGGCGGATGCCTTGGAATTCGTAGATGAAATGCACATCGCCGCCTCCCTCCTCGACTATCACAGCGACGTACGCTGGTACCTGGACTGCACTGAGGATGTCCTAAACCATCTTCCCCTCTACGCCGACCACCCTGAAGTCGGCGCGAGGAGGGATGACATCACCGCTCAGCCCGAGATACTCTGTATGGTGGAGGAGGACTACGGTAGGAAGCAGAGGAGGAGGCATCCCCACTCCCCTCTTTGGGATCCTGTTCCTGTCCTTGATCCATTCCAGGAATTCGCGCCATCCGGGGGCCGTCGAAGACGTCGGCGCCACGGCCAAGGTAAACCTCAGCAGGAACCCCGTCCGGATCCAGTTCCGGGTCATCGCAAGGACTCCACCTCTCACACAGCTGCCACTCCCACGTCTCGTCTGGAGGGAACCCCCGCAGCCTCTCCCCCCGGGTCACTTTTCCCTGCTGTCCTGTCAGCTCATCGGGCCCGGTTCGGCTCAGCTGTCGTCCCCCCACTCCTCGACACCTTCCTCGGCTACTGTGTGTGCCAAGAGTCCTGTTTCGGCGAGCCCCGTCCTTGATCCATCGTGAGCGGCTCCTCCTCGTCCTTCCAGGGGGCCCTCTGTCACCATCCAGCGGGGAAAGGGAGGAGCAACGTCCCCTACAGCAAGCACCATCCTCCCTCCGGGAGACAGGCAAGTGCAAGTTCCTTCTTTTCATCATAGTTGTGATTTGCTTTGTCTGACTCCTGGGGGCGGAGTTCGGGGTTCGCAGTCCCCTGAGCTCCCACCACCTGCTGTAGCGCTGATTACTAAACCTGCTGCCACTGTGTCTCCCTCCACTGAGTGGTCCACAATGCCAGGCCTACGTCGCCGGACGAGGAGGGGGCCTGCAGTTCTGGAGAGCCTGGTTCCAGCCCCACAGCCACGTCGTGGGCAGAGGAGAAGAGCGGACTGCAGCCTGGAGCCTGCGCTGACGAAAAAGCATCCCCGGGTGTCCACGCTGGAACGGTTCGAGCCAGCAGGTTGAGGGTCCTCTGCCACCACGACATGCGGGTTATCGCCATGGACGTCAGTGCCGGAGGATCCACAGATTGAAGTGACCATCATGCCAGCTGTGGAACCCGCCATAGCTGAGTGGAAGCCTGTGGACGAACTTCTTTGCCCTGAGCCCGGCTTGCCGAAGTCCTGGACGGCGACAGAACCCAAGATTAGGCAAGTGCTCTACCTTATCTTACTTCTTTCTACTCTGGAGCATTTTTGCCTGTCTCTCGGGGAGATGAGCCGGGTGCAGCCGTCCGCTGCATCCGAGCCCGTCTCACCAGGTTCTGTTGCTACCGGTGATTCTGATCCCGGTTCTTTCTTGTCTTCTGAGCCTTGTTGCATAGTCACTGGTGCAGAGCCAGTCGTGGTCGCTGTGCTGGAGGTTCCAGGTTTGGGGTCGGAGGTCATCGCCGGTGCTGCGCCGACCCAATCGGGGTCCGACGCGGGTGCATCCGAGACCCAGTCGGGGTCCGACGAGACCCAATCGGGGTCCGACACGGGTGCAGCCGAGACCCAGTCAGGGCCCGACGAGACCCAATCGGGGTCCGATGCGGGTGCAGCCGAGACCCAGTGGAGGTCCAACGCGGGTGCAGCCACGTCTGCAGCATCGGTATGGGTCAAGGATGGTGGAGGGGCTGCAGACCCTTCGCCGCCTGACATGGTGCAGGCTCGTCATCATCATCATTCCCCTCATCCGAGTCACCGCTCCTGCTCATCATTGCCGGGGTCCGTTGGGGGCCTTCTACGCTTGGCCTGGCTCTCCCACATTTTTTCCCCACCAGGGAGGTCGCCATGGGCTGTCTTCCCACTGTTCTGGTGGCTGAGGGATGCGGGTCGGCCACCCGAGGAACTGTTTCGCCAGTTCGGCGCCTTGGATCGGCTGCCCGACACTCTGTGTTTGCTGCTGGGCGACCTGGTTCGGCCGCTGGAGAATTGGACTTTCCGGGCCTGGGACTGGGGTAGGCCGCCCGATCATGTACTGTTTCCCGTATTCACCTGTTGGCCTTGGGACGCAGGGAGACCACCGGAACTGTCCCCGTGGGTTTTGGCCTCTGCCTGTCACCATTTTCCTGAACTGTCTGGATTAAAGGTCGTTTGGGGTGATAGTCTTGTTTTGTGTGTAATGTGCATTATGGAGCATGGTATTTTCCGTGTGTCATGCTCTGTAATCGCTTCATTTTCGCCCTGTGTTAATGGTGATTCGGGTACTTGGGAGTCTTGTATTTTCTGTTATTGTGCCCTGTGATTGTCTCATTTGCGCTCTGCCTTAGTTATGATTTGTGCGTATTGTATTGTCTGTTATCTTGTCCTGTGATTGTCTCATTTGTCCTCTGCCTAACTATGATTTGTGCATTTGAGAGTATCATATTTTTTTCTGGCTATCTGTGTGCTCCTGTTATCGTCTTGGTTTTTGGTCTGTGGCTGAGCCTCTGCCTCCAGGCCTGTTTCCCCATCCGCCTACCCTGGGGGCGGTGGGGGTGTGGGGGTTTGTCATTGGGCATTCAGAGCCCGCCCTTGGGGGGGGAGGTACCGTCATGGTCCGAGCGCCGATCTCGTCTGGGCTTGGGCCATACATCATCTCCGCCAGGCTTGACAGCAGGGTTTACCTTCTGGTTCCCCGAGCTCTTATTGTGAGAGCGCTCGGGGGAGCTTCCTGCTGTCAAAGCCTAACAGCTGTGCTGCATTTACGGCTCATCAGCAGCCCGGCATTTAAGCGGGCGCTGAGAACCGTACAATGCAGAAGTCTCGTCAATTATCCCTTGTCAGATGTTGAGCGAGCGTCCCTCACCTCAGACGTCAATATTCCTCTTCAATTCCATGGCAACGGATGGTCTACATTCCCTGTTCGTGGTCAGGATTGTAAGTGAGCTTCTTGTCAGCCTTACGATCTCCTGTATCTAGTGTTGTGTGTTTTAGCCCATCGTGGCTTATTACTTTGTATGTTATCTTGTATTTGTGATTAAAACATCTATGCAAACCTCACCAGTGACAACCAGCCAACCTCCCTGGACGTGGCCGCAGGAGGAGACGGATAATACGAATGGTAACAAAAGAGCTCAGAACAACCTTTAAACACATTCATGGTGAACTCCAAGGTCAAGGTACATCAGTGTCAGATCGCACCATCCGTTGTTGTTTGAGCCAAAGTGGACTTCATGGGAGACGACCAAGGAGGACACAACTGTTGAAAACAAATCATAAAAAAGCCAGACTGGAATTTGCCAAACTGCATGTTGACATGCCACAAAGCTTCTGGGAGAATGTCCTATGGACAGACGAGACAAAACTGGAACATTTTGGCAAGGCACATCAGCGCTATGTTCACAGATGCAAAAATGAAGCATACCAAGAAAAGAACACTGTCCCTACTGTGAAACATGGAGGAGGTTTTGTTGTGTTCTGGGGCTGTTTTGCTGCATCTGGCACAGGGTGTCTTGAATCTGTGCAGGGTACAATGAAATCTCAAGACTATCAAGGTATTCTAGAGAGAAATGTGCTGCCCAGTGTCACACAGCTTGGTCTCAGTTGCAGGTCATGGGACTTTGCAACAGGATAATGACCCAAAACACACAGCTAAAAACACCCAAGAATGGCTAAGAGCGAAACATTGGACTATTCTAAAGCGGCCTTCTATGAGCCCTGATCTAAATCCTATTGAACATCTGTGGAAGGAGCTGAAACATGCCGTCTGGAGAAGGCACCCTTCAAACCTGAGACAACTGGAGCAATTTGCTCATGAGGAGTGGGCCAAAATACCTGCTGAGAGGTGCAGAAGTCTCACTGACAGTTACAGAAATTGTTTGATTGCAATGATTGCCTGAAAAGGTTGTGCAACAAAATATTAAGTTAAGGGTACCATCATTTTTGTCCAGGCCTGTTTCATGAGTTTTTTTTTTTTTTTTTTTTAAATAATTCTGTTGAACCACAATTCAAAAGCATTGTCTGATTTTCAGTTTAGAAAGCTTGGGAAACTGTTCGGCGGCTCAGGAGGGGAAAGCAGCTCCCCGTCCACACTGTGTATGGTGCGGATGGGACACTGTTGACTTCGACTGGGGATATCGTTGGGCGGTGGAAGGAATACTTCGAGGATCTCCTCAATCCCACTGATACGCCTTCCACAGAGGAAGCAGGGTTTGGGGACGAGGGGGATGACTCGCCTATCACAGGGGCTGAGGTCGCCAAGGTGGTTAAAAATCTCCTTGGTGGCCGGGCCCCGGGGGTGGACGAGATTCGCCCTGAGTACCTCAAGGCCCTGGATGTTGTTGGGTTGTCATGGTTGACACGCCTCTGCAACATTGCGTGGAGGTCGGGGGCAGTGCCTTTGGCATGGCAAACCGGGGTGGTGGTTCCTCTCTTCAAAAAAGGGGACCGGAGGGTGTGCTCCAACTTTAGAGGGATCACACTCCTCAGCCTCCCTGGGAAGGTCTATGCCAAGGTACTGGAGAGGAGAGTCCGGCCGTTGGTCGAACCTCGGATTCAGGAGGAGCAATGTGGTTTTCGTCCTGGCCGTGGCACATCGGACCAGCTCTTTACCCTCTCGAGAATTCTTGAGGGTTCGTGGGAGTTTGCCCAACCAGTTTACATGTGTTTTGTGGACTTGGAGAAGGCGTTTGACCGCGTCCCTCGTGGATTTTTGTGGGGGGTGCTTCGGGAGTATGGGGTATCGGGCTTGTTGTTATGAGCTATTCGGTCTCTGTACGACCGCTGTGAGAGTTTGGTTCGTATTGCCAACTCTCGGTCGGAGTCATTCCCAGTGAGAGTTGGACTCCGCCAGGGCTGCCCTTGCTTGGTGACCACAGGATCTCATCTCTGTTGTTTGCAGATGATGTTGTCCTGTTGGCTTCATCCAGCAATGACCTACAGCTCTTGCTGGGACGGTTTGCCGCTGAGTGTGAAGCGGCTGGAATGAGAATCAGCACCTCCAAGTCCGAGTCCATGGTCCTCAGCCGGAAAAAGGTGGATTGTCCTCTCCGGGTTGGGGACAGGCTACTGCCCCAAGTGGAGGAGTTTAAGTATCTTGGGGTCTTGTTCACGAGTGAGGGAAAAATGGAGCGAGAGATCGACAGACGGATTGGAGCAGCAACTGCAGTGATGCGGACGTTGTACCGGTCTGTTGTGGTGAAGAGGGAGCTTAGTTCTAAGGCGAAGCTGTCGATTTACCAGTCAATCTATGTTCCTACTCTCACCTATGGTCACGAGCTTTGGGTAATGACCGAAAGAACGAGATCGCGGATACAAGCGGCTGAAATGAGCTTTCTCCGTAGGATTGCTGGACTCACCCTCAGAGATAGGGTGAGGAGCTCAGTTATCCGGGAGAGGCTCAGAGTAGAACCGCTGCTCCTCCACATTGAAAGGAGTCAGTTGAGGTGGTATGGGCATCTGATTAGGATGCCTCCAGGACGCCTCCCACTTGAGGTGTTTCAGGCACGTCCCACTGGGAGGAGACCCCGGGGCAGACCCAGGACTCGGTGGAGAGACTATGTCTCCCAGCTGGTCTGGGAACGCCTTGGTATCCCCTCTGAAGAGCTGGAGCAGGTGGCTGGGGAGAGGGAAGTCTGGGCTTCTCTGCTTGAACTGCTGCCTCCGCGACCCGGACCTCCGGAAAAGCGGTAGAAGATGGATGGATGGATGGATGGATGGATGTCTGATTTTCATTGGTTAATTTTCATAGAATTTTTATTTATTACCACTTTTGTCAGCTTCAAGTTATTTCTGTGACCATTGTGGGTTTTTCTTCCATTAAAAGAGGGGTACCAACAATTTTGTCCACGGCTCTACTTTTAGAGGATGTAAAGTCAAACATGCCAAGGAAAGAACCAACAAAAACTTACCCGAATTTGCCCTGGTGTAAAATTCTGTTGCAATCAGAATGAAATTATGATGATTGAGGCTAATAAATGTAATAAATTTCTTCAATCATACTCTGTGCATTTCCTGACAACTACTCCTGCTGGAAAATGCCTCCATCTTAAAAGTCACCTTCTGTTGGTCCAAACATAAAACATTTTTTGCAGGAGAGTCAGGGCAAGAATATCGTTAACTGTAGCAAATTGCATGCATTTCAGTCTTTCCACTGTGAAGATAGCAGTGGGTACCATTTCTGGCAACTGCAAATTAATCCTGTCAAATGATGTAGCATTTCAATAAAAGGAAAGTCAGTATATAAATAGGCTATACTTAAATTATACTATTTTGCCATCAGAAGAAAGTCATTAAACATATAGAAAGGCATACTATATTTGTAATAAATTATATATTTATTATGAATTAACCTTTTTTATAAAGTAATTATGTACATTGACTATTTTTTACTTTTTGTATTTTATTTCTGCAAAAATAAATATGGCTAAATGGAATAAGAAGTGCATGACTACCTACTTTTATGCATTACAATAATAATAGGAGGTCAAGTCAATTGCAAAGTAAATGTTTGTCAGCAGGCTACAATACAGAACCTTTAAACAAAAACTCTGAAGGCTTTGGTCTCTTGCAATATGGAAGTGGTTTTAATCACATTTTATGGCAAATATAGGCAGGCATGGTTTTGGTCTTTGGGCCCCTAGGAGACTTTATAGCTTTGCTACTACATGTTTAGTGTGGCCTAACCACTTGAATTAATGTAGAAAGAATTGTGGGTGTGACAGAAGAATTGATATGGATTTATTTTTGTATTAATATCTGAAATTCTGAAGGAAAGTGTCATAAGCTCCCCATGCACTTCTCCACAGCGCACGGAGGAGGAGAAAAAGGACAAATGGATTTTAAGTGCTGAGTTACACCAAACACACATTTATTAACACAAAACTGAATACACAAAAGACAAGACAGCTCGAGTTAAACCAGGGGTGTCAAACTCATTCCATGGAGGGCCAAGACCCTGCAGGTTTTACCTCAACCCAGTGTCTTCAGCAGGTGATTTCACTGAATTTCTCCCCACTGATTGCTGGTCAGTGAAAACACCTGCTGAAGACACTGGGTGGAAGTAAAACATGCAGGGTCTTGGCCCTCCATGGAATGAGTTTGACACCCCTGGGTTAAACTGAGAGTCCTCAGGATGCCCAACAAACACGGAAGGATACAACTGTGTGACAGCCAAAGCATAGTACTTGTGCTGCACAGGGGGAAATGCTACAGAAAGCGTAGCAGCACAACTACGCACAGAACGCAGACAGTTTACTCACAGTGTAGGGGCAGTCCGAGTAATCCCAGTCTCCCAGCAAGCACACACAAAAACAGTCCTTTGGAGACGTGACGGTTAGATGGCAGAGAACAACCATCTAACGCGTATAATGATCCAGTGGTGTCTATCTAGCAAAGAGCTGCTTATGTACAAACACCGCTGGCATGGCAAATTGGGAACACCTGGGCGAGGCGTGGGAAAGATGATTACTGGGGTGAACAGCTGACTGTCAGAGAAAGAGGAGGTGTGGCCGGACAGGCCAGAGCGGCAGCTACAGGCAGGAACAGAAACCATACACAGACATGAAAACAACGTGAAATCAAAACATGACACCACATGATAACCCCCCTGCCTGATCCACCAGGAACGATCAGACCCAAGCCCACAGGAAACACGGGCTCGGTTTATGACAGAGCCCCTCCTTCTAGGGGTGGATACCGCACACCCACGGTAGCATCATAAGGAAAGAAACCCCCACCACCACCACCACCACCAGCAACAACAACCCCAACAGGCACAACAATAACACACGAACCCGGGTGGGAGGTAGGGGGAACAGGAAAGGAGGGAACACAATACCCCGCCCAGGGTCCACAATTACCCCTCCCCCACTCCAAAGACGGGGAGGCTCGGGAGGCCGCCCTGAGTCCCAGGCCCAGCAGGCAGTATGGCAAACCCAGTCTGGTGGTCTGGCGGAGAACGTGGCCCATCTGGCCCAGAGACTCAGTCCCTCAGGCAGTTGGCCAGCATTGTTAATCCACCAGGGCTGATGGGGTGAGGCAGGAGGCAGCCTGCCTACCGGGAAGGTCACTGGTGGGTGACCAGACTGAAGGGAGGGAACCCCCATGGCATAGGACCGGGAGGAGAAGGGGACCATGGCATCCTTATGGTGATCCGCAGCGCCCTCGGGGATCCCGGCTTGGGACCCAGCTGCACCTGCTGTGGACCCCGACTGGGCCAGCTTTGCTGTACCCATGATGGCCCCTGACAGGGCCGGCTCCGCTGCACCCACAATGGACTCCAGCGGGAGCCTTGCTGCACCCATGATGGACTCCAGCGGGAGCTTGCTGCACCCATGATGGACTATAGCGGGAGGCTCAGCTGCACCCGTGGTGACCTCCGGCTGAGCCTCAGCTGCACCTGTGGTGACCTCCGGCTGAGGCTCAGCTGCATCCACGGTGACCCCCAGCTGAGGTTCTGCAGCATCCTTGGACAACCAACCTGGATCTTCGGTGGCTCCAGATGTGGTTGACTGCTCTCCGGCGACCCTGAGAGGAAGCTCAGAGACAGGGGAGAGAAACACGTCGTCAGGGTTGCCGGCAGTGGTGAAGCCTGGTGAGGAGGGTTCAGATGCAGCTGAGGGCTGCACCTGACTCTCCTCCCCAAGAGCCAAAAAAGTTTGCTCTAATTCAGGGGAAAGAGAAACAAATGAGAGCTCTTGCCTGTACTCGGGCTCCACCGCCATCCAGGACTCCGATGCTGATGTCCTAGGTCCAGCCTCCAGAAGATCCAGCTGGGTGTCCGACTCTGCTGTGGTGCCCCAGCAGCAGGCGTGATGGTGATCACAGTCTCAAGACCCCCAGGTGATGTTCCCCATGCAGGTGGCTGATCCAGCATGGCAGCTGGGGGCTGCCTCTCCGCTGACCCTGGGACAGGATCCTCCAGGGCCCCGGGCTCCTCCTCTGCCTGGCGACTCGGTCTGTTCTCCTGGTGTTTGATGTCTCCAGCGGTGTCAGAAACACTTCTCTCCTCCTCTGTGTCCACGACGGCCCCGGGCTCCTCTATATGCAGAGGAGAACCCTCCAAAACAGGCACAGGGGTAGAGGAATTCGGGAGAGAAACTGCCGCCCCCACATTGGTGGAGGTAAAAGTTGTGGAGGAGATGAGTGCAGGTGACACCTTGGGAGCAACCAGCGGCTCAGCAGCAGGATTCTCCTTCTCCTCAGCAGACAAAGCAGGTCGCGACTCTGGAGAAGGAAGCTGAGCTGCTGCAGGCGAAGCTCGGGACTTCCTATGGTGCACGCGCCTCCTCTTAATATGGACCGGTTCTGGCGTCAATCCCAACAATGAAGACTCCGGCCCGGCCCCCAGGAAGTCCGGCTCAGGCTCCCACTCTGCTGCAGCAGCCTCCACAGCAGGCAGGATGGTGGTCTCAGTTCTATGCTCCTCCTGCAGCGGCTCCAACACTGGGGATTCCTCCAGCATAGCTGCAGGGGAAACTCTCCATGCTGGCTACTGGAAAAGATCATCCAAGGCCACTGGCTCCTCCAACATCTGATGGCCCTGACCTTGGGCCAACAGGCCCTCAGGGAGAATAGGAGGAGACACAGAGAGGAGAAAAAGTGAGTTAAAATCTGCTGCTGGAGGAGAGGACCCAGCGGACTGCTGAAACTGGGCCTCTCCCTCGGGAGACAGACAAGGTTTGTAATTAGATTGAATGGAATGAAAAAAACACTTGCCTGTCATCCCGGCTCCCGATGTTGACAGCTGCAGACAGATGGCAATCACTCTTCTTCGTGTCACTGACTCCTTCAAAGGATTGTGGAGGAGCCGGCTCTGATGACGCGGAGATGGGCATAGCCGGAACAATCTTGGAAGACCTCTTGGCGACTGGAGCAATGACGGCCGCCGAAGACAAGGGGGGCTTCCTCCAGCGAGGCTTCCTTCTCCTCGAAGGTGGTTGGAGCACCAGATAGTCCGGGATTCTGAGCACACCACCCGGCTGTAAGTAATCAAGGCCAATGAACTCCTGAATATCAGGAAACGAAGGCGGTGTAGCTGCGGGAGGCTCGAGCGCTGGGAGCTCCTCACCCGACCTCTCGCATGGCACAGCGAAAATATCCCGGAGAATCTTGGTTACTTCCAGATGGTCCCACAGGCTATCCCGATTCATCACTCTCATGACCGTGTTCCGAGCCCATTGAGCTGTCTTGGGTGAGCAGGGCTCCAGTGACTGCGAAAGTATGTCCTCCAGCAGACAAAGCAAGCGCAGCTCCCTCTCCAGCAGCTCAGCCATCGTGCCCGGAAAGCTGGTGAGTGAAAATGAGACAGTCCAAGAAATGAAAAAATGATTTGTGTGGGTATAACCCGCTAAATCCTTTTAGGAGGTTGGACCATTCTGTCATAAGCTCCCTGTGCGCTTCTCCACAGAGCACGGAGGAGGAGAAAAAGGACGAATGGATTTAAGCGCTGAGTTACACCAAACACACATTTATTAACACAAAAGTGAATACACAAAAGACAAGACTGCTCGGGTTAAAATGAGAGTACTCCAGGACGCCCAACAAACACGGAAGGATACAATTGGGTGACAGACAAAGTGTAGTAGTTGTGCCACACAGGAGGAAACGCTACAGAAAGCATAGCAGCACAACTACGCACAGAAATGCAGACAGTTTACTCACACTGTAGGGACAGTCCAAGTAATCCCAATCTCCCAGCAAGCACACACAAAAACAGTCCTTTGGAGATGTGACGGTTAGACGGCGGAGAACAACCATCTAACATGTATAATGGTCCAGTGGTGTCTGTCTAGCAAAGAGCTGCTTATGTACAAACACCGCTGGCATGGCAAATTGGGAACACCTGGGTGAGGCGCGGGAAAGATGATTACCGGGGCAAACAGCTGACTGTCAGAGAAAGAGGGGGTGTGGCCGGACAGGCCAGAGCGGCAGCTACAGGCAGGAACAGAAACCATACACAGACATGAAAACAACGTGAAATCAAAACATAACACCACATGATAAACCCACTGCCTGAGCCACCAGGAACGATCAGAACCAAGCCCACAGGAAACACGGGCTCGGTTCATGACAGGAAAGTGCATAACAAAGACACATGACATTGACAAATGGTAGTGTTGGATATGAAGGGAGAAAGAGGACATAAAACACACAAGCCTATTTAAAGCTACACCTGCACTTTGGAATACTGACACCAGAAAAATTATGGAAAACACGAAGTGAAAGGGTTTTACCAGTTTGTTACATTTTAGCAGCACATTGTGAAGATAACACATGTAGCACTATCAGTCCAACACAGAAATAAGGTAGCTACAATGCAAATCTTGTCCGAGCATAAAATATTTCTTACAGTTAGAGGAATGATACTAATAAATGGAGGAATTAAATGCATTTCAGTCTTTACACTGTGGAGATGAAAATACACTATATGCAATTTCTGGGGAAAAAAAATGCAGGAAAATGCATCTGCCCCAAAGGTCAGTCATCTCCACAGTCCTGCCCTGACTCTCCTGCAAAAAATGTTTGATGTTTGGACCAAAAGAAAGTGAGTTTTGGGATGGAGGCATTTTCCAGCAGGAGTAGTTGTCAGGAAATGCACAGAGTATGACTGAAAAAATTTACTACATTTATTAGCTTCAATCATCATAATTTCATTCTGATTGCAACAGAATTTTACACCAGGGCAAATTCAGGTAAGGTTTTGATGGGTTCTTTCCTTGGCATGTTTGACTTTACTTCCTCTAAAAGTACTATACTGAATACTGTCTCAGATTATTTTTTTTTTTAGCAGTGATCTGAAGGCTGACTTTTATTTTGTCAGATTAAATTAAATCACCTTTTATTGTCATTCAACTGCACAACCGATCATGTACAGTAGAACGAGATTTTGTTTTACCTATCTACTGTGTTAATCACACACACCTCAAGTGTAGAATCAGAGGGCCGCTGCCATGCAAGGCGCCGCCACAAATTTCCCTCTTCCATTCCATTTTTGCACCAAGCTGGACGGCAGGAAGCTCCACTTTTATATGGTCTTCGGCATGACCCGGCCGGGATTTGAACCCCTGCCTCCCAGGTATGGGGCGGATGCTCTACCAACTGAGCCACCACTCCGGTAGATCACACTGTGGTTGAGCTATTGTAAGTTTTGATTATAATTCCAACCTTTTTACTTTATAGGTGCTTATTAAATATCAGTTGTTTCATGTTTGTGTGTTAAGTCTTTGTAAACGTTCTCCTGTCTGTGTACAGCTGCACACAGTCTCCTTTCTGCTACATCTGCAAAATGTCAAAAATGTCATCAGTTTAGTTAATACATAAATAAATAAATGCATGCATAGTGTATCTTGTAGGTTCATGATTAAAAGTGAAGCTATTGGGAATCTTACATGAAAATTAAACTGACAGGTAATAATAATATGCCAGAATTTTTTCAAACCTAAGTGGCGGATAATGAGAAAAATATGATAATAAATTTAAAGTCTCATCCAACACACGCACACACACACACACACACACACACACACACACACACACACCAAAGCGAATCCCCCTTACAAAGAAGTTCATCTAGTTGTATAAATACACACAGACACCAGCTAGAATTAACACATTTTATTGGAAAACTAACTCAGCAATGAACAATATATGAAAAAACAATTTCCGTCATCATCAAAATTGTAACTAGAACATCATTACAACATTAACTGAAAATAAATGATCAAAAAATAATGCATATGTAATAATAATATGTAAATAAATAATGCTCAAATACAAGTTTGCACCAGCTTGACACATTCATAATAAACTGACCCTCAAACCTGAAACATGTGGATGTACTAAAGAATCCAAGAGTCTCAAAGAATCTGGAAAAAAAAAAAAAATCATGATAGTCATTTTATTCTGTTATTCTGTAGACTTGGATCACTGTGATTTCTAACCCCCTTTGAAACACTAAAATGTCTGGAAAATAAACATAATTTAAACCCCATTTACAAGCCTGGCTGTTGGGTTACATTTTAGAGTTGGTGGTATTACAGCGTCACTCCCTTAGATGCACGTTGTCGCACACGGTCGCGCGCCAGTCCCACCCATTTCCACGTGTCCGCTACGATGGGATGCAATTCTCAGCAAGCGAGTAGAACTCGGCACGACAGTTCCCATGCCTGGAAGAACTGCCCTCCATGTTCTTCACCCAGCTGTAGACAGTTTTGTTGTCGTTTCCACATTCCAGTGACATTAGCACAGTCCCAGTTGTAGAAGACCCTCCAAACTTTCTCCATGTGGGGCTTGGGGGGGGGGGGGTGTTGATAAGGTACTAGGTCAACCCATGATTAACCCTTGCGCACAGTTTGACTGACATGTCACAGCCCCTGAGATGACAACCTCATCTCCATAGGCAGTTCTATGTTCCTCATTGGTAGGAACACTGAAAAGGCTATGGCGACTATGACTTCAGTCCCAACATCCAATCATGGGGGCTTTGTTGGAAGCTGAAGTTGTGCCCTGTGATTGGATGTTGGGACTAAGGTCATGGTCACCATAGTTGTAGTCTTTTCAGTGTTGCTACGGAGAGCAGAGCTTCTGCAGGCAATGCGGACCCACTCAGGGGAAGACCCATTCACCTGTGCAAGGGCTGATGTACCATTAACCCTTTAACTGCCCAAGGTGCCATGTGGCGCCTGGGGAAACACAAGGCAACTCAAGGCCCCCATAGTGGTCAAGAGTGGTAAAAAATTTTCTCAGTAAAACAGTTCAGATTTCCAAGGCTATAACTTGAAAGTTACAAGAGATAATGGCTTACTGTCAAATAGAAAGATGTAGAATATGATCCAAAGTTTCAGATAGGAATAAATTTATGCATCTACAGTTAGGTCCAGAAATATTTGGACAGTGACACAATCTTCATGATTTGGGCTCTGCATGCCACCACATTGGATTTGAAATGAAAAAACTACAACGGAATTGAAGTGCAGACTTTAAGGTTTAATTCAAGGGGTTGAACACCAGTGTGGAGTATGTGAAATAAGAGGCCGACTCATGGCACACAGTTTATTACACACTTCACATCTCTCAAGCACAGAACAGACTGACTCATTTCAACAGGCACTCTTTTTACCCCAAATCTCTCCTCACAAGTTTCATGGCATTTCTCCACACACAACATGACATTTGCATTACACTGCATTCAACCCCCTACGTCCTTGACTCCTTCCTGCTATCTCACCAGGAACCTCCTGAGCATTGTTCTCCCATGCTTATCCACTGTCTCTTGTCTGAGATGCTAAATAATAAATAATCTGACTCCCCCAAGGTGCTATACTCCCCCCCCCCCCACAGCATCTTAGATAGAACAATAGTACATCAGTCCACATGCTGTTTGGGCTTCAGTCTCCACCCGTATCTGCTGTAACTGGGGTTAACCGCCTCCGTGGCGCTGCTGTGCCAGTGGGGGGCTGCTGGGAGTGTGTCTGACTGCGGGTGGGCCGTGACGAGTGGGGGGGGGGGGGCACTTCGGTCTGTCCGTGTGGCTGCTCTGGTTACCGGTTATAAGCCACCGCTCAATTGGCGTAGAGCGCGGCACCAGGGGTTGTTCCCAATGGTGGGAGAGATCATCGAATCTCACTGGACAGCTACCGCCCGCCTCAAGCTGGGCAGCCCCCAGCCAATAAGGTGTTGTCCCGCCACAGCTTGCTTTCCTCATTGGGTGCATGGGGATGAGGAGAAGTCCGAACAGCAGGCTGAGAACCTTCGCACCAGGCAAGACAAAAAAACAAAAGAGACCAACTCTAAAACTGGGAACTTGGAACGTCTGCACTATGATGACAGGACTCGCTGCTAACCTCAAGGACATCAACGACACAAGGAAGACTGCCATCATCAATAATGAGCTGAAGAGACTGGGAGTGGATATCGCCACTCTCCAGGAAACACGGTTGGCTGACGCAGGCACACAGAGAGAAGGACTACATGTTCTACTGGCAGGGAAAGGGCAGTGACAAACACAGGGAACACGGAGTGGGCTTTGCAGTGAAGAACACCTTGCTGAAGATGGTGGAACCGGGCAGCAATGGCTCTGCATGACTCCTCACCCTCTGCCTCAACACCACTCAAGGCCCAGTCACCCTTGTCAGTGTGTATGCCCCAACACTGACAGCCACACCAGAGGCAAAAGATGAGTTCTACGAGAATCTCGCAACAACTGTCAGGATCATCCCCAACTCTGAACAAAGACTTCAATGCCAGAGTGGGTGCTGACCATGACTCCTGGCTCTCCTGTCTTGGACCATTTGGCGTGGGCAGAATGAACGACAACGGACAGTGGCTGCTCGAGTTCTGCACATATCACGATCTGTGCATCACAAACTCATTCTTCAAGACCAAGCTTGAAGAACGTGCTAATCACCCGTTCGTTCCAGAGTGCAGCTTGCGATACAGACCATTCATTGGTGTGTTGCAAGGTCAAGCTGCAGCTGAAGAAATGCCATCGTGCTAGACAGCCTGGAAAGGCACGGATTGACACCAGCAAGATGGCCCAACCAGAACTTGTTGAGCAGTTTGCCTCCACCTTTGAGAAGGAACTTGGTGTACCACAAGAAGGAGAATCTGCAAAGCAGAAGTGGGAAGAGCTGCGAAACACCATCCACCGCACAGCCTTGGCTACCTTTGGGAGGAAGACCTTGAAGTCACAGGACTGGTTTGATGCCAAGTTGACCGAGATGACCCCCGTCATTGAAGCCAAGTGCTCAGCACTTGCTGAGTACAAGAAGTACCCAAACGAGAAGAATCTCCAGATTCTCAGGGCTGCGAGAAGCAAAGTTCAGCAGACTGCTCGGCGCTGTGCCAACGAGTACTGGACTCAGCTCAGCCAAGACATTTAAACTGCTGCCATAACAGGGAACATCCGGGGTATGTACGATGGCATCAAGAAAGCACTTGGTCCGGCTCAGAATAAGATGGCCCCCCTCAAATCCTCCGCTGGGGAGATGATCACAGAAAAGAAAAAGCAGATGGAAGGATGGGTGGAACACTACTCCGACCTCTACTCCAGACAGAACACCGTGGCACCGTCAGCCCTTGATGCCATCGACTGCCTGCCATCCATGGACGAACTTGACGCCGAGCCAACCATCGATGAACTCAGCAAGGCCATTGATAGCTTGGCCGCTGGCAAAGCACCCGACAACAACGGCATACCCCCCGACCTGATCAAGCACTGCAAGACTGCCCTACTGCTGCCATTGCATGACGTCCTCTGCCAGCGCTGGAAGGAAGGTGCCGTACCACAGGACATGAGGGACGCCAAGATCATCACCCTCTACAAAAACAAAGGGGAGAGAAGCGACTGCAACAACTACAGGGGCATCTCCCTCCTCAGCGTTGTTGGCAAAGTCTACGCAGGAGTTGTTCTCGTTCATCTACAGAAGCTTGCCGAACGTGTCTACCCCGAGTCTCAGTGTGGCTTCCGCGCTGAGTGATCGACAGTAGACATGATATTCTCCATCCGCCAACTCCAGGAGAAATGCAGAGAACAGAACATGCCCCTGTACGTCGCCTTCTTCGACCTCACCAAAGCGTTCGATCTGGTCAGCAGAGAGGGCCTTTTCAAGATCCTGCCAAAGATAGGATGCCCACCAAAGTTGCAAAGCCTCATCGAATCGTTTAACACCAACATGCAGGGGATAGTGGAGCACGATGGCAACGTGTCAGAGCCATTCAACATACGCAGCGGAGTGAAACAGGGCTGTGTACTTGCACCAACCCTCTTTGGGATTTTCTTTGCTATGCTCCTGAGGCATGCCTTCAGCACAGCAACAGAAGGAATCTACCTGCACACAAGATCTGACGGCAGGCTTTTCAACCTCGCCCGCCTGAAAGCCAGAACCAAAGTACGTGAGGCTCTAATCAGAGACATGCTGTTCACAGACGACGCTGCAGTCACAACCCACACACAGCAGGAGCTTCAGACCCTGATGGACCGCTTCTCCCAGGCATGCAAGGTCTTCGGGCTTACCATCAGCCTGAAGAAGACTAACGTCTTGGCGCAAGGCACAGAAGCACCACCAACCATCACCATCGACGACTACGAGCTGGAGGTCGTGAATCAGTTCACGTACCTGGGGTCCACGATCAGCAACAACCTCTCCCTTGATACAGAGATCGACAAGAGGATTGGAAAATCAGCCTTCACACTCGCTCGCCTCACCACACGAGTGTGGGAGAATCCCAAACTCTCTGTCAAGACGACGATGGCAGTGTACAATGCCTGCGTCATCAGCACACTGCTCTATGGGAGTGAGACGTGGACAACATACGCCCGGCAGGAAAAGAGACTGAACTCCTTCCACTTGCGCTGCATTCGCCACATCCTGGACATATCCTGGCAGGACAAAATGCCCAGCACAGAAGTTCTGTCCCGCGCCAGCCTTCCCTCCATGTTCACTCTACTCAGGCAGCGCAGGCTCCACTGGCTAGGGCACGTTCACCGTATGGAGGACGGCAGAATCCCCAAAGACGTCCTCTACGGAGAACTGGCAACTGGCAGGAGAGACGTTGGCCGCCCACAGCTGCGCTTTAGAGACGTCTGCAAGAGAGACATGAAGGCCCTGGAGATCAACACAGAGCGCTGGGAGGACCGTGCAACGGATCGCTCCAAATGGAGAGGCACCCTGACCAGACAGCTCAAGGTGGGTGAAGAGAGACTGACTGCTGCAGCAGATGAAAAAAGGACCCGCAGGAAGAACTGCAACAGACCCAGCAGCACGGAGACCACCCACAAGTGCGACCTGTGTGACAGGGACTGCCATTCGCACATCGGCCTGTTCAGCCACAGGCGGTGCTGTTCCAGCAGAGTAGACGTTTAGGATTCTCTTCCATGGTCATCACAGACCGACGGAGGCCGACGACGAACAAAAATATATGATTAAACATGTAGGAATTGTAGCTATTTTTATACAAACACTCCTCATTTCAGGGGCTCAAAAGTAATTGGACAAATAAACATAACCCTAAGTAAAATGTTACTTTTCAACATTTTGTTGAGAATCCTTTGCAGGCAATGACTGCCTGAAGTCTGGAACCCATGGACATCACCAAACGCTGAGTTTCCTCCTTTGTGATGCTTTGCCAGGCCTTTACTGCAGCTGTCTTCAGTTGTTGCTTGTTTGTGGGTCTTTCTGCCTTAAGTTTTGCAAGCTCGATTGGGTTGAGATCTGGTGATTGACTTGGCCATTGCAGAATATTCCACTTCGTTGCTTTAAAAAACTCCTGGGTTGCTTTTGCAGTATGTTCTGGATCATTGGTGAAGTGCCGTCCAATCAACTTTGCTGCATTTGGCTGAATCTGAGTAGAAAGTATACCCCTATACACTTCAGAATTCATTCGGCTGCTTCTGTCTTTTGTCACATCATCAATAAACACAAGTGAAAAAAAAAAAAAAAAAAGTGACCCAGTGCCATTGGAAGCCATGCATGCCCATGCCATCACACTGCCTCCACCATGTTTTACAGAAGATGTAGTGCTTTGAATCATGAGCTGTTCCAGTTCTTCTCCAAACTTTCTTCTTCCCATCATTCTGGTACAGGTTGACCTTAGTCTCATCTGTCCAAAGAATGCTGTTCCAGAACTGGGCTGGCTTCTTCAGGTGTTTTTTGGCAAAGTCATTTCTGGCCTTTCTATTTTTAGGCTGATTCATGGTTTGCACCTTGTGGTGAATCCTTTGTATTTACTCTCATGAAGTCTTCTCTTTATGGTAGACTTAGATACTGATACACCTACTTCCTGGAGAGGGTTCTTCACTTGAGTGGATGTTGTGAAGGGTTGTTCTTCACCATGGAAAGGATTCTGTGATCATCCACCACTGTTGTCTTCCGTGGACGTCCAGGCCTTTTTGAGTTCCCAAGCTCACCAGTGCACTCTTTTTTTTCTCAGAATGTACCAAACTGTTGATTTGGCCACTCCTAACATTTCTGCTATCTCTCTGATGGATTTCTTCTTTTGTTTCAGCCTCAGGATGGTCTGTTTCACCTCCACTGACAGCTCCTTTGACAACATGGTGTGTGTTCACAGCAACAGCTTTCAAATGCAAACGCCACACCTGGAATCAACTCCAGACCTTTTAACTGCTTAATTGATGACAGGTTAACAAGGGAAGAGCCCATGCAGCCTTGTTATTTTTTTTTTTTTGCAGCCTTCTGAGTCAATTGTCCAATTACTTTTGGTCCCTTGAAAAAGAGGCGGCTACGTATTTAAGAGCTGTAATTCCTGAACCCTTGCTCCAGTTTAGATGCGAATACTCTCAAATTACAGCTGAGAGTCTGCACTTTAAACCCATATTGATTATATAATTGTATCCTGGATATGTTTTCGTAAACAGCTAAAATAACAAAACTTGTGTCACTGTCCAGATATTTTCGGGCCTAACTGTAATTTGCATAATGTCATGGCAGCTATATAAATTACATAACTCAATCAAAAGTGGACTTTGGACACATTTACATCAAGAATGGTCCGGTTTTTTTGACGCGGAATAATTTTTGAAACCTTATTTTAAGGTGAAAATCTTGCACAGTGTTGCTTTAACTCTCAAATCAGAATGTGAATGTAAATGCAAGCATTTTCTAGTAACTACTTCATGTTTGGTTTGTTTTTTTCTTTAACAATAATGTGAATAGATTCATATATATATTATTTACTTGAAAAAGTTTGTAACAATGTAAATTATGCCTGGATGGATTATGTAATTAAGCCATAAATTGTTTATGTCTGAGGATTTTCCCCCCACTGTTTATGCAAAAAAAAAAAAAAGTTCCTATAATTAAAACCACATTTGAAAAAAAAAATAATAATGACAGCTTCTGCTTCCTCGGGAGTTGTGCCTTTGACGGAAAAATTGAACATGAAACTGAACAGGAGTTATTTGAGTAGAACAGATAGGACTTTTATCTCAGTGAAATGAAACATATGCTCGGTAAATGCATCTGGGAGCGGTTCAACATAAAGGACACCCTGGAGCAAACACAGGTGATTTGTTTGCGTGATTGCACGTCAACATCTGACACAGGGGAGTGCCTGGCTGCTTTATGGAGAGAAATGAAACTTAACTCAGAGAAAGGACACGTATGCACTGGAGAAGGAGGGAAAAAGAGACTAAGGGGAGAATTTCAGCAGCTGAAAGGTAGTCAGTACTCTTGCTTTTCCACCACTGAATTGCATTATAGTAAATAGTATTTTGAATATGCTGCCTTCATAGCGAAAAGCCGTTTCTGTTGTCCGTCGGATTGCACTGCTTTTGCTTGCATTGTCTGTGGTAGTATGTGGAGACTTTCTTTTCCTTTCCTCATATTTCTCCCCCTTGGGATTTAACACCGGAGCGGCGGCATTATTAAGTGGCTGCACCCGTCCACCTGTCGGCTACACCGCAAAGGTAGTAATGTTCAGTGAGATGAGGAAAGGGACAGAAATAAGAGCGCAGTGATGGTAGGGGGTCGGGTGGATTTGTTCCAATGCATAGGCGACACAAGTCCTTATTTTAATATTTTAGTTCGTCTTTGACAAGCTGAGATGATATCCAAAACATAGGCGGTAGTTTGTGTGTTTTTTTTTTGTGTTTTTTTTTGAATAAAAATTAAAATGAAAACACCCCTGCTTCCTGTTATGTGAGGTTGGAATCGAGGAGGAGACCAGCAGTAGTGATGTGCGGATCGATCCTGAAATATCGATACCTCCGATACCGGATCTTTAGGCTCTAAAATCGATACTCAAATCAAAATATCGATACTTTTGATACTAAAGTCATTTGAGGTAAGGTATAAATTCAAATTCAAACGTTTATTTCAAACTCAGGGTTCATATTAAATGCAGAACTAAAACGAGTAGAAAATAAAGTATATACAGATCAGCAGACACTCGGCGCTCTTGTAACAGCAATAACATATCAGAATCAGAATCAGAATCAGGTTTATTGCCATTGTTCATGTAGTACACAAACTAGGAATTTGTCTCGGTACAATGCTGCAACATTAAACATGATAAGATAAGAGAAATAAACTATACATGTAATAAAGTGTAGGATAAGATTAAGTGATACTGGTCAACAGTTAAAATATATATTAGCCAGCAGCAGATACTGTGGAGAACTATATAGTGCAGTCGGTAATGCAGGAAGAAAACAGTGATGATTGACATGAGTCTGGTTGAGCTGCTGTACATAGTGCACGAGAGTCACTTAGTGTTCAGCAGTCTAATGGCAGAGGGGAAGAAGCTGTTCATGTGACGGGAGGTTTTAGTCTGGATGGACCGAAGTCTTCTACCAGAGGGGAGGGGGGCAAACAGTACGTGACCAGGGTGTGAGGGATCGGCTATGATCCGGCCAGCACGCCTCCGGGTCCTGGAGATGTACAGATCCTGGAGAGATGGGAGCTTGCAGCCGATCACCTTCTCAGCAGTGCGCACGACGCGCTGCAGCCTTAGTCTGTCCCTGGCAGTGGCTCCTGCGTACCACACGGTTATGGAGGTGGTGAGGATGGACTCGATGATGGCTGTGTAGAACTGCACTAACATCTTGGTGGGTAGCTTGAGCTTCCTCAGCTGCCGCAGGAAGAACATCCTCTGCTGGGCTTTTTTGATGAGTGAGCTGATGGTCAGCTCCCATTTGAGGTCCCTGGTGATGGTAGTGCCTAGGAAGTGGAAGGAATCAGCAGTGGTGATGGGAGAGCCTGAGAGGGTGAGGGGGGGCAGAGGAGTAGTGACTTTCCTGAAGTCTACAATCATCTCCACATACATACAATATTGGACTCAGTATAAAATAGAACGCCACCACTTCCAAATGCTGGAATGAAGTGTGAGTGACGAGTTGACAATTGCTGATATAAGATGATTGTTACATGCCAGCAACCTTCTCATAAAACTGTAAACATTCTTTCGTATCAACTCGCCAAAAGACAGAATGTTCACGGACACAAACATCTTGCTTGCACTCGACCTTCGTGGTATATCTAACAACCTTCTTAGGGAGTTATTATATGCAATGCGGATTTTGTTCCTAACAGCAACATTGCTATTAAACCATAAAGGCGAGCAGTACATTGAGGTACAGAAGGTCTTGAACAACATACATTTGACATCAGGAGAACATCTATGGAAATTTCGCAACAATAAATTTGTTTGAGCATAGAGTTTCCTGAGTTGCCTATTACAATCAACATTGGTCTTATCAGATTCAATCCACACATTTGACTCCATTTGACTTTTTCAACAAAGTTCAGGCTATTACCACAAAGTGGCATAACAGGATTCGACGATAAGATAAGATGAGATACGATAAGATAAGATAAGCCTTTATTAGTCCCACAATGGGGAAATTCCAGGATTGCAACAGCACAGGGATAGCAACACTCAGAGCAACAATCAGAAGGCAAGAGAAAAACAAGAGCAGCGACTATACATGTACTGTATACTGTATATCCTTAACAGAAACACGGTGAAAAGTAACTAAACTATTGAGATGTTGTCTAAGTGACACGCGGTTGGTGGGACTACTTTTTCTTTCGCCTGGGAAAGTGTCATGCGTTTTTTTAGATTTAAAAGACATATAAGGTGTAGTCGCAACAAATATCGGTATCGGTATCGCCGATACCAGCCTGAATTTTACTCAGTATCGGATCGGAAAGGAAATCGGTGGTATCGAACATCACTAACCAGCAGTGGGGCTGAACACGCGTTTATTCTTGTCAGGGCTCCGTGCACCAAACTTGCAGAGGTAAAGCCGGAAGAGCCCGCACCCCTACCGCACCCTACTGCCCCCTACCTGCAGCCCTTCTATACCCACGGGGGTGGTGGCACCGGAAGGCGGAGCTGCCACCCCGTGCCACACAAATAAGAGCTCCATGTAGAACACAATATATGAACAATAAATGACTACATTACACCACCACCCCGTAGAAAAATCCAAAACGCATACAATCAGCCCATCCCACTTTGAAACCCGAATCATCCGGTAAACAAAACTAAACCAAAATCACAAAAGGGGCCTATGGCATTCACACAGAATAGCTAAAATTAGAGGAGATGGGTAGACTGCCATCCTATCCCCCTACATGGCGGGGCGGGTTATTCTGCCGCCTATGATATATAAAAGTCCAGTTATAAACTAAAAGAAAATTACTGCTGTGTCTCCTACTTAAAACAGAACACCAAAATAATCCCAGAACTATAAATACAGATTAATAACTAACAATATATACACATCCATAGCTCTGTGAGGATGACCCGTGTCCCTCCCCTGACCCTTCACCATTCAGCCCGCCCCTGGAGGTAGCTCGCCTCCTGGACCACTGTTGGTCACCTCGATCCCGGTGCGCCTTCGCCTCCACACCTCCAGACGCTCCAGTTGTCTGGGGCCATGCCTAACTGCCTTCTCCGGGGCACGCCATAACTCATTAGGATGGCGCCATAAGCTATCTGATAGCTGAAGGTAACCATCCTGCCGCTCATCCGTCACCTGCAGCCAGCCCTGGTACTGCTCCATCTTCTGCTTGGCTCTCACCCACCTGGACTTTGCCTCCACCCAAACCCAGTCCGCGACTCCAAACAGGGCCCTGCTGTGCCTGCGGTGTCTCTGCCTGGCACACACTCTCCCAGTGCCACTCGGTTCTGCCCCGACTGCTTGTATACCTGCTGCGGACCCTGCCAGTGTGGCCCCATGTTCACCGGTCCACCACGGTCAAGCTCCGGGAACACCTGGGACCATCTTTTGGGCATTGTTTGCCACCGCAAATTGTCCCCTGTGGCATCCGGTACCCTCGTCCAGGGCAACATGGACACTGGCACTGGGGCCCTCCCACAGTCATCCTGAGCAAGAAAAGGCCTGTCAATGTTCCGGAGTGCCCAGCAATCATTCATCCCACACAGCGTCGTCCCGAACTCTCGGAACCAGTCGGTCCCAGAGTCTGCAGCCCGACCACTCTTCCCCAACGTTGCTCCTGATGGAAAACCCGAGGCCATAGAACAGGTTGCAGCCCATGACGAACTCCACATCAGCCATCTCCGCCGACTTGTACCGAACCGTCAGTCTGACTGTACCCACCGTGGCCAACCGTCCTTCTCCGTAGCTGCAAAGCGGCGTTGAGTCACCTCCAATTCTGTAGTGGGGAAAACATTGCCTGACTGTAGCTCAGTTCAGCAGAGAACTTTCCGCCCCTGTGTCGATTAGCATCAGTACTGGTACTCCATCCAACACTACCGTGCAATGTATGCGCCCACTGGTACTCGGGGAAACAGTATGTATCACCGTTGGGGCAGGAGGAGTCGAACTCTTGCTTGGGCTATCTTGTTCCGCTGACTGGCACACCCTTGCGTAATGATGCAGACGGCCACATTTGCCGCAGTGCTTTCCTCTTGCTGCACACTCTCTAGCCTTGTAGCGGTGCCTTGTGGACCCGCAGCCCATACACCTGGGCTTCCCTGGGGCAGACCTCATCTGTACAGCGTTGGCACTCTCGACGTCATCCTCGACACTCCCATCGCTGTCTGGGTCCACTACCTGTGTAACCATGGAGGATCCCAACTCTTGTGGTGACAGACGCTCACGTAGCTCCCGAGTTAGCTTATCTGCTGCATCCAGTTGGAGAGCCAACTCGATGGCCTTGGCCAGTGTCAACTCACCCGGAAATGTGAGCAGCTTAGACCGGACCGCAGCACAGTTGGAGTGTTCCGCCAACTGGTCGCAGACCGTTTCTTCCTCCAACAGTCCGAACCGACACTCAGCGGCCAGCTGCCTCAAATCCGACATGAACGGCTGGATGGGTTTGCTGTCAGAATTTAATCTTCCGGACAATGACATTTTCTGGCTCCCTGAAATGGCACTCCATTAGCTTGACCACTTCTTCATAGCTGTCCGTGTCACCAAGCATGCTCAAAATCCTCTGGCCCTCCATTCCCAGGTTGTGCACAAGCAACACACGCGTCCTCAGCTTCTCCATCCTTCCCAGGTCCAGCGCCACCATATGTTTTAAATGCTTCGTACTATCAAGGCTTTGGCACAGGCGGCTCACCTGGGAGCTCCAAGAACGGCCGAATTGGTGCTCCACACACTTCCATGGCTTTTCTTCTCGTCGCCAAAATGTTATGTCTGAAGTTGGAGTCAAGGAGGAGACCAACAGTGGAGCTGAACACACGTTTACTGTATTATTGACAGAGCTCCGTGCACCAAACTACACTTGCAGCCGCTGGCAGAGGTAAAGGCAGAAGAGACCAACCCCCTTACCTGCAGCCCTTCTTATACCCACGGGGTTGGCGAGACCGGAAGGCCGAGCCACGACCCCGTGCAACACAAATAACACAAATAATATATGAACATTAAATAACTACATTCCACTTCCCAAATGGCATGCTCTTCTTCTAACACTGTATCTCTCTCCTGAACCTGTGTCTGCAGCCCAGCAGCAGCCCAGCCACAGATATGGCTATGAACTCCACAGGCACGCGTGCGCGCAGAATGAGGAGTATCCCCAGTAAGTAGCTCAAAGGATGTCTCACACTTCTTTACTTTTACCTATCATTACCAACACTTTATAATTACTAGTGCTCATTTGCTGCACCAAACCACAGATTACTTTTCATATCTAGCTAAGATAGCTAGCTCAGGATTTTCTTTATTATCAACCACTGTGTACTGTTTGAACTAAAAAATAAAATAATAAAACGACTCCGAGTGCGAATGCAGCTTCACCTGCAGATGAATTTAATTACTTTTTTGTTAACATTGGTCCTAATTTGGCTCGAGAAATACCCATTACGGCACCTACAGGTGATACAATAAGCAAAAACACTGCTATAAAAGACGCCATTTTCATAAAGAACACAGATGAGAGAGAGGTCATTGAAATCGTTAAATCGTTTAAAAGAAAAACATCTACGGACTGTGATGGTATTGACATGCTCTTAGTCAAAACTATTACTGAATGCTTAGTGAAACCACTGACTTATATCTGTAACCCGTCTCTCCAAATAGGTATATTTACCTCCGCCAGGAGGTTATGTTTTTGCCGGGGTTTGTCTGTCTGTCTGTCTGTTGGTTAGCAAGATAACTCAAAAAGTTTTGGACGGATTTCGATGAAACTTTGTCGTTGTTGGAAATGGTACAAGGAAGAACTGATTAAATTTTGGGGATGATCCAGATCACCGTCCAGAAGAAAACCGCCATTACGGAAAAAGCTATTTTCGTGAATAACTACTGAACCACTAATCCTATCATTGTCAATCCAATTGCTAGTCATATGTTTTCGTGGTCAAGGAATCTGAAAACGTACACACAAACACTGTATGGGGGGAACTGTGGCCGCCATTACGGAAAATGCCATTTTCGTGAATAACTACTCAACCACTAATCCTATCATTGTCAATCCAATTGCTAGTCATATGTTTTCGTGGTCAAGGAATCTGAAAAGGTACACACAAATACTGTATGGGCGGAACTGTGGCCGCCATTACGGAAAATGTCATTTTCGTCAATAACTACTCAACCACTAATCCTATCATTGTCAATCCAATTGCTAGTCATATGTTTTCATGGTCAAGGAATCTGAAAACGTACACACAAACACTGTATGGGGGGAACTGTGGCGCTTGGCAGAGGTCTGCGTTCTCCGAGTGCTTTTCTAGTTCCCAATGCAATGAAAAAAACCGGAGTGGTGGCTCAGTTGGTAGAGCATCCGCCCCACACCCGGGAGGCTGGGGTTCAAATCCCGGCCGGGTCATACCAAAGACCATATAAAAATGGTGCTTTCTGCCTTCTAGCGTGGTGCTCCGCATAATGGAATGGGGAAAGTAAAGTTACACACAGAGCTACCAGAGGACTGACCCCACGCTGTAGCTTTCACTACTTACAGTAGCTGTGTGGCCTAGGGTCAGAGAAACGGAGATAGGCGCCGCCCATATACACCTTCAGGTGTGAAGGGATTAACTAACTAACTAATGCAATGAAAATAGCTAAAGTAATTCCGATATACAAAACGGGTGACAGAGGGGAATTCTCAAACTATAGACCAATTTCAGTATTGCCACAATTTTCCAAGATACTTGAAAAAATATTCTATGAGAGAAATGACAACTTCATACTGAAGAAAAACTTATTGTGTGAGCAGCAATATGGGTTCAGACACAAGAGGACAACTGCATTTGCTCTAATGGAATTTATAGAAAAAATATCAACTGCCGTTGAAAATAAAGAGTATTCAGTTGGGGTATTCCTGGATCTTAAAAAAGCATTTGATACAGTGGATCATAATTTATTATTAAAGAAACTACAAAATCATGGTATTGGGGGGTAGCACTGTCCTGGTTATGTAGTTACTTAAAGAATAGATATCAGTATGTATGTGTTGATAACAAAAACTCACAGTTACTGAAGGTTACTTGTGGAGTCCCACAGGGTTCAGTTTTGGGGCCATTGTTATTCAATATGTATATAAATGATATATGTAAAGTTTTGGAAAAAATTGATTTAATATTGTTTGCCAATGACACTAATTTATTATGCAGTGGAAGCAATTTGGAACAACTTTTGGATACACTCGGAAAGGAATTAGGAAAGCTTAAACTGTGGTTTGATTCAAACAAATTAACGCTCAATTTAAGTAAGACAAAATTTATAGTTTTTAACAACCATCACAACAACTTAGTATCTAAACTCAGTGTAAATGGTGTAGAGATTGAAATGGTACCCGAAACTAAATTTCTTGGAGTAATAATTGATAATAAACTGTGTTGGAAGTCGCCTATTAATTATATTAAAGGTAAAATATCCAAATCAATTGCAATACTATGCGGAGTGAAATATTTGCTGAATCAGCCCACACTATATACCTTGTATCATTCATTAATACTCCCATACATGACATATGGTACTGAAGTATGGGGAAATACATATAAAACAAACATATATCCAGTCTTTATGCTTCAGAAGAGAGCTATTAGAACTAGAAAAGCACTCGGAGAGCGCAGACCTCCGCCAAGCGCCACAGTTCTCCCCATACAGTGTTTGTGTGTACGTTTTCAGATTCCTTGACCACAAAAACATATGACTAGCAATTGGATTGACAATGATAGGATTAGTGGTTGAGTAGTTATTCACGAAAATGGCATTTTCCGTAATGGCGGCCACAGTTCCCCCCCATACAGTGTTTGTGTGTACGTTTTCAGATTCCTTGACCATGAAAACATATGACTAGCAATTGGATTGACAATGACAGGATTAGTGGTTCAGTAGTTATTCACGAAAATGGCATTTTCCGTAATGGCGGTTTTCTTCTGGACGGTGATCCGGATCATCCCCAAAATTTAATCAGTTCTTCCTTGTACCATTTCCAACAACGCCTGATAGTTTCATCGAAATCCGTCCAAAACTTTTTGAGTTATCTTGCTAACCAACAGACAGACAGACAAACAGACAGACAAACCCCGGCAAAAACATAACCTTCTGGCGGAGGTAATAATAAACAAAGCTGCTTACAGGGAACCAACAAACCCACTTTTTCTTAAAGTAAAAGCTCTCAAGTTGAAAGATCTGGTTGACTTTAAAACCGCAATAATAATGTTCAAAGTGAAGAATCTATCACTGCCCGCAAATATCCAAAAGTTGTTCCAAATAAGGGAGAAACAATATCATTTCAGAGGAACATGTATATTTCAAAAACCTTCAGTGAGAACAACCACCAAGCAACACTGTGTCTCAGTGCAAGGAGTCAGATTATGGAACGATTTTGGACCTGAATTAAAATCATGTACAATGCTTGGACAATTTAAACAAAAACTAAAGGAAGAAATACTCCAAACATTTATACAAGATGACATGTAAAATCACATAAGGATTGTCATATCCAGTCTGCATTGTGTTGTTGCTTAGTTTTTTTTGTCAGGTTTTGTCTTAGCTATGTTCTGAATTGTAATTGCTCTTGCTTTGTTTTTCTTTTGAATTCTTGGATGGAATATGGGTGGGCAATATAAGCTGCGGCTTCAGCCATCACCCATTTCGGATAACTTATGTTGAACTGTATAATCAGAGGATTTATTGTCTAATTTGACCTTGTTGGATTTTCTTTCTCCCTTTGTTATATTTTTCTGTTTCTTTTTTAATCTCTACTTTTAATCTATCCGAAATAAAGATTCATTCATTCATTCATTCATTCAACTGGAGAGAAAGAGGCTGTTGTTTTGGCATAGGCAGTAGGTATTCTGAGGCAGGATGAGGGGAAATGCTCTCCCCCCTTGTTAGCAAAATGGTCCAAATGCATCCTTGTCAACCTGTCACCCCATTGCCATTCATAGGCTTAAATGAAGGAAGGGACAGGTTGGACATTGCCCCTCCCAGAAAGAATTGTCTCCCCAATATCATGGACCTTTTTATATCATGCTACATAAAGATAAAAAAACAATAATATCCTGTAAATTTTCATCTTTTTTTTTCATGTATTCGTGGCTTTTTCCTTAAAAAACATTGCTACTAATGCATTTTTTCTCATAACTGGCAACTTTTTTTCCTTTAATTTTTCATATTTTTTCTCAAATTTGCAACTTTTTGTCAAAAAAATTGACTTTTTTTCTCATAATTTGCAACTTTCTTCCTGTAAATTCTCACATTTTTTTATTATAAATTTGCAACTTTTTCTTGTAAATTTGCAATTTTTTCCTGCAAATTTTCAACTTTTTTTCTCATAGATTTGCAACTTTGATCCTGTAATTTTTCCTGTTTTTTTTCTCATAATTTGTAACTTTTTTCCTATAATTTTTTATATTTTTTTTCCCATGTGCAACTTTTTTGTCATAATTTTGACTTTTTTGCTCATAATTTGCAATTTTTTTCCCATAAATTCTCATATTTTTTTCTCATAAATTTGTAACTTTTTCATGTAATTTTCGTTTTTTTCCCTGTAAATTTTCAACTTTTTTTCTCATAATTTGTAACTTTTTTTCCTGCAATTTTTTTAAAATATTTTTCCCATGTGCAACTTTTTTTTATAATTTTGTGACTTTTTTGCTTAAAATTTGCAACTTTTTTGCTGTAAATTCTCATATTTTTTCTCATAAATTTACAGTTTTTTCTTGTAAATTTCCATTTTTTTTTCTTGTAAATTTGCAACTTTTTTACCCTCAAAAATTTGCATTTTTTTCTGCAAATTTGCAACTTTTTTCTTGCAAATTCGCAACACTCATCTGGATGCTGGTAACATTTTTATTCTGTGTAACTGAATTGTAATTTGTGACTCTTTAAATTTTTAAATTGGCATCTTTTATCTTTACACCTTTATTTTTGCAAAGTTGTATCTAATTTACACGTGAACATTTTTACCGTATGAAGAATTGGTGAATAGCCCCCATTTTTCAACATGGACACTGCTGGTGGCGCTGCTCTGCTGCGACCCGGGCTACCCTGTGCTGCTACTGTGTGTGTATGTCTGTAGTACTTAGTTTTTAGTGCTCAGTTTGTGCTCAGTTTTAAGTGTCATAATGACGTTTTTGCTAAAGGGACTGCTTGTGATCTGGTTGCTCGGGATAATATTTCACTGTACCCAAGTGGATCTGGACATGAGGCCGACCACGCTCCTGAGCTATACTCGAGACCAGCTCCTGCTTCTTCGTTCCAGCCACGTCTCGGCACCCCTCCTGCCTTGGGAGCTCTTATGAAATCCGACGGGAGGCCGTAGAAGCTGGTCGCGGAAGAGAGGGAAACGTGGCGGAGTACGACTGAGACTGCGGAGGAGAGAGAATAGACCTCCACTGCCATCCATGTTGCTCTGTAATGTCCGCTCACTGAAGAGCAAAATGGAGGAACTCAGAATCAATGCCAGGTTCCTATACGAGTACCGGGAGTCATGCCTGCTCGTTTTCACAGAATCGTGGCTTCAGGAGGACGTGCCTGACTCGCTCCTATCTGTGGACGGCTTCTCCCTGGTGCGGCAGGACAGGGATGCGCTCTCCGGTAAGATCAAAGGAGGAGGTATTTGTGTGTACGTTAAGAACAAATGGTGTTCACAGTTCACTATGAGAGAATCGGTTTGTACCCCGGACATAGAACTGCTGTGCTTAAGCCTGAGACCCTTTTATCTCCCCCGCAAATTTGGAAATATTTTATTATGCACGTTTATATCCCGCCCAGCAGGAACGCTTTCAACGCGGCGAATGCTATGGTGGACTGTGTACACAGACAACTGGAACGCACTCCTGAAGCACCTTGTTTGATTTTAGGGGATTTTAATCACTGCAAACTGGATGTGGCACTGCCTGGCTTCAGCCAATATGTGAACTGCAGTACACGGGGGGGGGGGGGGGATATTTTGGACAAATGCTATGGGAATGTCAGAAATGCCTATATAGCAAGGGTTAAGCCCCCCCTGGGGTCCTCAGACCATAATGCTGTTCATCTGATTCCTATTTACAAGTCTTTGCTTAAAAGTAGCAAACCACAGACAGACAATCTTCATATGGGACAATGAAGGCATAGAAACTTTGAGAGGTTGTTTTTCTTGTACCGACTGGGGACTTTTCCATAACTTGGGAGTTGGAGGAGGCCACAGATACCATAACTGAGTACATAAAATTCTGTAAAGAAAATGTTTTACCTCAGAAAGTAATCACTATGTACCCCAATAATAAGTCTTATATTTCCAAGGAATTAAAACGGTGCATAGTACAGAAAAAGATTGCTTTTAAGAATGGGGACATGTTAGGTATGAAAAATATACAGAAAGAAATTAATTACAAACTAAGAACAGCTAGAGATGAGACAAGGAAGAAATTTGAATCTGAATGCCTAGGAAAAAGTTCTAGGAAATTGGGGGACTCAGTTAAAGTAATGTCAAAGATGACTCCATCCAAAAGCTGCATTAATGTAATGAATGAGGAAGAAAAGGCAAACGAGTTGAATAGTTTCTTTTGCAGATTTGAGACTAGAGATTTTTCTCATGAACAAAAAGCTGCTCTGGACGCTATATCAGTTTTAGGCTCTGCAAAAATTATAGTTGACCAGCATGTTGTGGAAAGATTTTTCTCACGTATGTGCCCCAAGAAGGCATCTGGACCTGACGGGATCTCTGGGCGCTTACTGAAGTCATGTAGTGAGGAGCTAGCAGAAGCCTGGAGTCCCATCTACCAGAAGTCTTTAGATACATGTTCTGTCCCAGTAATTTGGAAAAGCTCTATTATAATTCCTGTACCAAAAAAGCAAGCTGTAAAGAGAGTAATGACTATCGTCCTGTTGCACTGACCTCACTGGTAATGAAGTGCCTCGAGAAGATTGTCATTGACATTCTGAAAACTGATTTTGGAGGACTTTTGGATCCTCTGCAGTTTGCTTATAAAAATAATAGAAGTACAGAGGATGGCATTTTAACCTTAACTCATTCTGTGTTTAAACATTTGGAGGAGACAACCTCATATGCACGTCTTTTATTGGTTGATTTTAGTTCAGCTTTTAACACACTGCAGCCACACCTTTTAATTAAGAGGTTAAATGATTTTAAAGTGCATCCTGTCATTATTAAATGGTACCACTCATTTTTAACTTATCGTAAACAGCAAGTTAGTGTAAATGGAACTTTATCCAAATCCAGAACCCTCAGCACAGGAGCTCCCCAAGGCTGTGTTAGTTCACCATTTTTGTTCACCTTGTACACTGATGAGTGCAGAAGTGTCTATCCAGGCAATCAAATTATTAAATTTTCTGATGACACTGCTATTTTATCACTACTTCAAAAGACTCATGATCTGTCAAGCTATTTTATAGAAATTCAGAGGTTTGTCAATTGGTGTGATGACAGTCATCTCATTTTGAATACTGATGAAACAAAGGAGATGGCGTTTGACCCTTGGGGAGTTGGTGACCACAGGCCTGTGGTCATCCACAACCACACTATAACACAGGTTAGTTCCTATAAATATTTGGGAGTATTTATTGACAATTCACTAACCTGGAGCACACATATTGATTACCTCTGCAGTAGACTACAACAGCGGCTACATTTCTTGCGTAGATTAAGAATACATGGTGTTGATAAAAGGATTATGCTAATATTTTACCAGGCTGTGTTGGAGAGCTGTATTAGATACAGCATTACAGCTTGGTTTGGCAACCTCTCTGTGAAACTTAAGAACACAGTGTTGCATTTAATTCATACAGCATGGAAAATTATTGGAGTTAAAGAGTATTTACCCATGCAGATCTTACACGACCAGGCAGCCTGTAGACAAGCTCAAAAAATAATCAGTGACATGAGCCATGTACTAAACAATGAATATGTGTGGCTGCCCTCAGGGAGGAGATACAGAGTCCCCAAGTGCAGGTTCAATAGATATAAGAACTCATTTATCCCGACGTCACTAAAACTTTTAAACTCAGATAAATAGGTCAGGGACACTTACAACTCCTGTTCTTAATGATTGCTGTTATATATTTATGTATGTATGTACTGGTATTATTTATTGGGTTTTATTTCATTCATTATGTACTACATCCATTGTGTATGTGTGGATTGTGTGGTTGCAGCACAGGTGACAAGCCCAAGACAAATTTCCCCTTGAGGGACAATAAAGTTTATTTTATCTTATCTTATCTTATCATTCCCCTTGTTAATAAATAAATCATCATCAGTCCTCAGAAGAGTTCTGAACTCTCTCGAGTGCCCATCTATGTTCCAAATATGTGGGACATAAGGACGTGGAACCTGTTTGTCTTGCATTTCACATTGTACTTGACTAGCAGACAAACCAGTAACTGTCTTGCACTTTTTCCACATGTCACAATAGTATTTCTTAACGTACGTTTTAAACAGAAGCTGTTTCTGTAGGGCTGTGTTCTCCAGGTGACATGAGCAATATACTTCAGCCGGTGTGATATACAGAAATCTGAGATGGGTAGAGTGATTTTCATAAGATCCTCATTCGACAACATAAAGCTCCAGTCCAGTTCGCTCACTGTGTCCATCTTTGTCTATCTGTTAGTACATGCTTTAACTCTGACCATTTTTGAAAAACTGAAGAGATCCTATGTGAGAGGAATGTCTCATGTCCAGTAGGTGATAACCCTGAGACAGGACCCTAAGAACTTTTTTCAGATAAAGAGTCAGGTTCAGATGAGAGACTAAGGTCAAAATGATGTGACTTCACTGCCCACAGTCGGTGACCAGATATCCTGGAAAAATTTCAGGACAGTCCACAATGATCTTAGTCTTGTTTGTTCTGAAAAGTGTGAAGCTAAAGTAACAGATAGTATAAGCTATAATAATGTTGCATCAAATTACTTGTGTAGGCAATGATTCCTGTCTTTTTTTATTTATTGTAAACCCACAAAGGATAATGCAGCTTCTTCTGTGAAAGGAATTTGTGATTTAAAAATGATTGTGTTCCTAAGTCCAATAATATAATGATTATTCTATCTGCTGAAAAACATCTTTAAAATGACATGCCTGTGTGCCCACCAGTCCATCAATGAACTGAGGTGTCTGATGGGGAATGGAAGATGGCCGCCGGGATGGTCACACTTTTTCAGTGCCGAGACAAAGTTGCTGATTTTGCCACTAAAATAACTAACCAACAGCAAATGTCTGATCAACATTTGTAACGCACACGCACAGGCTGAATTTCCACCTTGGTTGAAATACCCCATTATTCGCCTTTCACCGGGCTCTGTGAGAAAACTGATTAGCGTTTCTTTTCGTGGTTCACTAAGCTAACGCTATCGCTATAGCTAACACCATAGCTAGTCGTAGCACCTAACACTGACACAAAGAAGCGACTCTGTCCCCGGTGATTGGGGCTCGCCGGAGGAAGTAACCGAGGCAACAGTTGGACGGGAGCTGGATCAGAGTACAAGTACAGCGGTGGTAGGAGACGGGGACCTGTGGAGGACCACCGGGGCCCCAGCCAGATAAGAGCCGGAATCGGAGTCCAGTTACAGCGGCGGGGCTCAGCGGAGAATCTACTAAGGAAGACGGCGGTAGGTGGCCTGGCTCAGCGGTGGAACTACCGGGACCCCAGCTGGACAGGAGCAGGATCGGAGCTCAACTACAGCGGCGGTGGGCGGTGGGACTCGGTGGAGGGGTGGCCGGTACCCTGGCTGGACAGGAGCTCAATTGCAGCGGGACTAGCAGCGGAGGGGGCTAGCTGAGGCCCAGCTGGATTCGAGGTCGGTCGGATCGGATACCGGCGACACCAGCAGAGATTGTTTTACTATCAACAGGTCAGTAAAAATGCCACCAAAGAAGGAGGAAATGGAAGAGATCAAAAAATCTCTGAACTTCATGTCAGAAGAACTGACCAAAGTGGCTAGTCAGCAGGCTAAAATATTAGGGCTAATGGAAGAAGTCCGAGAATTAAAATTAACAATTAAGGAAAAAGACAAAAAAATTGCAGACTTGGAGCGACGCGTCGAGGATCTTGAACAATGTTCTCGTATGGATGATCTAATTATAAGTGGACTAGACATTAAATATCAATCATATGCTCATGCTACAACAGGAATGAGAGGTGAGGAGGCTCTCACAAGTGAATCAGTCTCCCTGGAAAACCAGGTGCTTCAGTTCCTTGATAGTAGAAATATAAAGGTTGAAGCAAATGCAATTTCAGCCTGTCATTCTTTACCCAGAAAGGCTAATAAAACAAAGAAATCAATTGTGATGCGTTTTGTGAACAGAAGGGTAAAGAATGACATACTGAGGCAGGCCAGAAAGCTACGGGGAACAGAAGTTTACCTAAATGAACATTTAACAAAAACTAATGCTGAAATAGCACGGCAAGCACGGATGCTGAAAAGACAAAATAAGATACAGGCAACATGGACAAGAAATTGTAGAGTTTGGATCAAACTAAATGGAACACCTGAGGAAGCAAAGAGTATAATAATCAGAGATCTTACTGACTTAAATAAATATAGATGAACACTGATTAAGAAAATTAAGACTATGATAATTCATATCCACACACACGGCAAGAATAGTTCTTTTGACATACCATGTCAATGTACTTTAAAAAAAAAAACTAAACAAAACAAACAAAAAACTTATGACTGACTTGAGTAGACATCAATTATCCCCAGTTGGAGGAAGTCATTTGACACAGAGTGAGGAAATTCAAACTCTGAAAATATGCCATTATGCTGAACATAAACTACAAGAGATGGAGAATGATATTGATCCTGATAACCACTTTTTCAATAATATTCATAATAATTGTGAATATTACACTGAAAAACAATTCAAAAGTCAAGTGCAACTAGATGGTAAACTATCAATAATACACTTCAACAGAAGAAGTCTTAACAAAAACTTTCCACAGATTCAGGACTATTTAAAACAGATAGAAAATTTACAGCTATTGCAGTCTCTGAAACTTGGCTTAATGAAGAGCAGGTTCCTCTGATGGCAATAGAGGGCTATCAGATGTTTCATGTTAAAAGATCTCAAGAAAAGGGTGGTGGTGTTGCACTGTATATTGATGACCTGTATAGGTGTAAGCTTGTAAAGGGAATGTCCTTTGCACTACCAGGGATTTTGAAATGTGTTACTGTTGAGATTGACCAAGATAAAACAAAAAATCTAATTATAAGTTGTGTATATATAGAACGCTGGGAACTTGCATTGAGACATTCAGAGATAAATTAGTCGAGCTGTACAATAATATTACCAGTAAGAAAATGGTAGTAATTTGTGGAGATTTCAATATTGATTTCTAAATCCATATCAACAAAATGTAATTACAGAGTTCACGAATTCCATGTACAGCATGAGTCTATATCCCACAATAACACATCCCAGTAGAATCACAGTTCACACTGCTACACTTATTGACAACCTGTTTGTTAATATTATTGATAAGAAAATAGAAAGTGGATTATTGATAAATGATGTAAGTGACCATTTGCCAACCTTTGCACTTATCCATGGCCACACGGGGGCCAATACAGAAAAAGTTTTAAAATCGTTCAGATACAAATGACAAAATGCAATCAGTTCTTTTAAAGAAGACTTGCTGAAGCAAGACTGGACAAAAGTCTATGTATCAGATGTAGATGAAGCCTATGACACATTTATAAACATTGTAACCACTCTTTATGAAAAAATTTGTCCATTAGTAAAGAAAAAGCTTAAACATAAATTTGTCGATAAGCCATGGTTAACCAAAGGATTACAAAAGGTGTGTAAAAGAAAAAAATCATTATATAAAGTTTTCCTAAAGAAAACGACAAAAGAAGCAGAGCAGCGGTATAAAACATACAAAAATAAGTTAACATATATAATAAGATGTAGTAAAAGAGACTATTACAGTAAAGAACTGGAGAAAAACAGAGACAATATTAAAAATACATGGACAATACTTAACAATATTCTTGGAAATAAAAACAGAAATGCAAGCTACCCAACCAATTTTTCAAAAAATAATAAAATGACTCAGAGTGTGAATGCACCTTCACCTGCAGATGAATTTAATAACTTTTTTGTTAACATTGGTCCTAATTTGGCTTGAGAAATACCCATTACCGCACCTACAGGTGATACAATAAGCAAAAACATTGCTATAAAAGACTCCATTTTCATAAAGAACACAGACGAGAGAGAGGGCATTGAAATTGTTAAATCGTTTAAAAGTAAAACATCTACGGACTGTGATGGTATTGACATGCTCTTAGTCAAAACTATTATTGAATGCTTAGTGAAACCACTGACTTATATCTGTAAGCTGTCTCTCCAAACAGGTATATTTCCCAATGCAATGAAAATAGCTAAAGTAATTCCGATATACAAGACGGGTGACAGAGGGGAATTCTCAAACTATAGACCAATTTCACTATTGCCGCAATTTTCCAAGATACTTAAAAATATTCTATGAGAGAATTGACAACTTCATACTGAAGAATAATTTATTGTGTGAGCAGCAATATGGGTTCAGACACAAGAGGACAACTGCATTTGCTCTAATGGAATTTATAGAAAAAATATCAACTGCCGTTGAAAATAAAGAGTATTCAGTTGGGGTATTACTGGATCTTTAAAAAAGCATTTGATACAGTGGGTCATAATTTATTATTAAAGAAACTACAAAATTGTGGTATTAACACTGTCCTGGTTATGTAGTTACTTAAAGAATAGATATCAGTATGTATGTGTTGGTAACAAAAACTCAGTTACTGAAGGTTACTTGTGGAGTCCCACAGGGTTCAGTTTTGGGGCCATTGTTATTCAATATGTATATAAATGATATATGTAAAGTTTCGGAAAAAATGGATTTAACATTGTTTGCCAATGACACTAATTTATTATGCAGTGGAAGCAATTTGGAACAACTTTTGGATACACTCGGAAAGGAATTAGGAAAGCTTAAACTGTGGTTTGCTTCAAACAAATTAACTCTCAATTTAAGTAAGACAAAATTTACAGTTTTTAACAACCATCACAACAACTTAGTATCTAAACTCAGTGTAAATGGTGTAGAGATTGAAAGGGTATCCGGAACTAAATTTCTTGGAGTAATAATTGATAATAAACTGTGCTGGAAGTCACATATTAATTATATTAAAGGTAAAATATCCAAATCAATTGCAATACTACACACAGTGAAATATTTGCTGAATCAACCCACACTATATACCTTGTATCATTCATTAATACTCCCATACATGACATATTGTACTGAAGTATGGGGAAATACATATAAAACAAACATATAGAATCAGAATCAGAATCAGGTTTATTGCCATTGTTCATGTAGTACACAAACTAGGAATTTGTCTCGGTGCAATGCTGCAACATTAAACATGATAAAATAAAAGAAATAAACTATGCATGCAATAAAGTGTAGAATAAGAGTAAGTGATACTGGTCAGCAGTTAAAATATATTAGCGAGCAGCAGATACTGTGGAGAACTATATAGTGCAGTCGGTAATGCAGGAAGAAAACAGTGATGATTGACATGAGTCTGGTTGAGCTGCTGTACATAGTGCACGAGAGTCAATAAGTCACTTAGTGTTCAGCAGTCTGATGGCAGAGGGGAAGAAGCTGTTCATGTGATGGGAGGTTTTAGTCTGGATGGACCAAAGTCTTCTACCTGAGGGGAGGGGGGCAAACAGTACGTGACCAGGGTGTGAGGGATCGGCTATGATCCGGCCAGCACGCCTCCGGGTCCTGGAGATGTACAGATCCTGGAGAGATGGGAGCTTGCAGCCGATCACCTTCTCAGCAGTGCGCACGACGCGCTGCAGCCTTAGTCTGTCCCTGGCAGTGGCTCCTGCGTACCACACGGTTATGGAGGTGGTGAGGATGGACTCGATGATGGCTGTGTAGAACTGCACTAACATCTTGGTGGGTAGCTTGAGCTTCCTCAGCTGCCGCAGGAAGAACATCCTCTGCTGGGCTTTTTTGATGAGTGAGCTGATGGTCGGCTCCCATTTGAGGTCCCTGGTGATGGTAGTGCCTAGGAAGCGGAAGGAATCAGCAGTGGTGATGGGAGAGCCTGTGAGGGTGAGGGGGGGCAGAGGGGTAGTGACTTTCCTGAAGTCTACAATCATCTCCACTGTCTTCAGAGCGTTCAGCTGCAGGTTGTTATTGTTGCACCAGGACGCCAGCTGGGCCACCTCTCTCCTGTAGGCGGACTCGTCGCCGTTGGAGATGAGCCCGATGAGGGTGGTGTCGTCCGCAAACTTGATCAACGACAGACTGGTGGCTGGAGGTGCAGGAGTTGGTGTAAAGGGAGAAGAGTAGGGGGGAAAGTACACAGCCCTGGGGTGATCCAGTGCTGATGCTAGTAGAGTCTGAGACAGTCTTTCCCAGCCGCACATGCTGCCTCCGGTCCGTCAGGAAGTCGGTGATCCACCTGCAGAGGGAGTCAGGCACGTTGAGCAGGGACAGCTTGTCCCGGAGCAGAGCGGGGCAGATGGTGTTGAATGCGGAGCTGAAGTCCACAAACAGGATCCTGGCGTAGGTTCCCGGGGAGTCCAGGTGCTGCAGGATGGAGTGGAGGGCCAGGTTGACTGCGTCGTCTACAGACCTGTTGGCTCGGTAGGCAAACTGCAGCGGGTCCAGGAGAGGGGTGGTGATGGACTTGAGGTGGGGCAGGACCAGGCGCTCAAAGGACTTCATGACTACAGAGGTGAGCGCTACAGGTCTGTAGTCATTAAGTCCAGTGATCCGTGGCTTCTTGGGGACAGGGATGATGGTGGAGGATTTGAGGCAGGACGGCACGTGGCATAACTTAAGGGAGGTGTTAAAAATGTCTGTGAAGACAGGAGCCAGCTGTTTCGCACAGTGTCTCAGGGTGGAGGGAGACACGCCGTCCAGACCGGGGGCCTTGCGCGGGTTCAGTCTGGAGAACTGTTTGAGCACGTCCTGCTCACTGATGATAAGGGCAGGGGGGGAGGAGGGGGGGGTGCCTTTAATGAAGTAGGGATTGTGGAGGCTGTGGAGCTGGAGGGAGGGGGGGAGTTGGACACAGATGACGAGGTGTCAAAACGGGCATAGTGTTGGGACAGTCTTTGACAAAGGGCTTTGTCATCCTGACCTTTAGGAGCCTGAGGCCGATAGTTGGTGATTTGCCTCAGTCCTCTCCACACGGAAGCCGAATCATTAGCAGTGAACTGCTGCTGGAGTCTCTCAGAATACACAGATTTAGCTCTCTTCAGCTCTCTGTTAAACCGGTATTTAACCTCCCTGTAGCAGTCCCTGTCTCCACTTTTCAGCGCTGCTTCCTTCTCCTTCCTGATCTGTCTGAGCTTAGCTGTGAACCAGGGTTTGTCATTAGAGTAACTCACCCTGGTGCATGATGGAAGAATGTCCTCTTCACAAAAGTGGATATATGAGTTCACAGTGTCCGTATATTCATCCAGATCATGCGTGGCTCGTTTAAACATGCCCCAGTCAGATATTTCCATGCACGTTTCCAGCTTCTCCTCAGCTTCACTGGTCCGTTTCTTCGTAGTGCTCACGACAGGTTTAGTGAGCTTCAATCTCTGTCTGTATGTGGGAATGAGGTGAACCATCATGTGATCAGATAATCCCAGCGCAGCGCGGGGAACAACGCGATATGCGTCTTTCACTGTGGTGTAACAGTGATCCAGTGTGTTTAATCCTCTGGTGGGGCATTTAATAAACTGTTTGTAGCGGGGGAGATCGTGGCTCAGATTGCTCTGATTAAAGTCGCCAGCCACAATAACCAGAGAGTCTGGAAAAATCCGCTCTGTGTGTTGAATGTGATCCGCGAGCACGCGCTGAGCTTCACGCGTGTCCGCGTCAGGAGGGACGTACACAGCGATGAGTATGAAAGAAGCAAACTCCCGCGGGGAATAAAAAGGCTTGCAGTTAATAACAAGAAATTCCAGGGCGGGAGAACAGTGTTTGGAAATTACCGTTACATCAGAGCACCAGCTGCTGTTGATGTAGAAGCAGACTCCGCCTCCTGTGGTCTTGCCGGAAAGCTCTGTGTCACGATCAGCACGAAAGAGCTGGAAACCCTCGAGGCGCAGCGCGCTGTCCGGTATATTTTCCCGGAGCCAGGTCTCAGTAAAACAGAGGGCAGCCGAGGAGGAGAGGTCCCTAAAACGCATCAGCAGTCTCAGTTCATCTACCTTGTTAGAGAGAGAGTTGGTATTGGACAGAAATATGCCAGGCAGCGCCGTTCGCGTGCCTCTCCTGCGAAGCCGCACGAGAGCGCCCGCTCGTCTTCCTCTCTTTCGCCGTCCCACTTTTCGAGCCAAGCAATGAACCAGATCGGCGGCAGGAGCTAAACAAACTGGGAGAAGGTCCGTGGGAGTGAAAATCCTGATATTTAGAAGTTCTTCACGGGTATAAGTGCAAGCAGACACACAATTGACAAACAAAAACAAACAAAGGGCGCAGCGAAGCACCATGTCGACCACTGTGGGCGCCATCTTGGTGTCATCTATGACATGGTGTCATCATATATCATGTCATCATCATATCATGTCATCATATCATGGTGTCATCATATATCCAGTCTTTATGCTTCAGAAGAGAGCTATTAGAATAATAAACAAAGCTGCTTACAGGGATCCAACAAACCCACTTTTTCTTAAAGTAAAAGCTCTCAAGTTGAAAGATCTGGTTAACTTTAAAACTGCAGTAATAATGTTTAAAGTGAAGAATCTATCACTGCCCGCAAATATCCAAAAGTTGTTCCATATAAGGGAGAAACAATATCATTTCAGAGGAACATGTATATTTCAAAAACCTTCAGTGAGAACTACCAACAAGCAACACTGTGTTTCAGTGCAAGGAGTCAGACTATGGAATGATTTTGGACCTGAATTAAAATCATGTACAACGCTTGGACAATTTAAACAAAAACTAAAGGAAGAAATATTCCAAACATATACAGTATACAAGATGACATGTAAAATCACATAAGGATTGTCATATCCAGTCTGTGTTGTGTTGTTGCTTAGTTTTTTTTGTCACATTTTGTCTTAGCTTTGTTCTGAATTGCAATCTCTCTTGTTTTTTTCTTTTGAATTCTTGGATGGAATATGGGTGGGCAATGTAAGCTGCGGCTTCAGCCATCACCCATTTCGGATAACTTATGTTGAACTGTATAATCAGAGGAGTTATTGTCTAATTTGACCTTGTTGGATTTTCTTTCCCCCTTTGTTATATTATTCTGTTTCTTTTTTAATCTTTACTTTTAATCTATCCAAAATAAAGATTCATTCATCCATTCATTCATTCATGCATTGTAAGGCCATCTGAGCCTTGAATCACCTACATGCATCATTGCAAAAATGGTCTTTAAAAATCCCTGGATTTGGTGAAGCTGATGATTCATTCTTATTCCACCAAGAACATACCAGCTCTTTTCTGTTTGTGAAGATCAGTTGTGTGTTTGTAAGTGGTATCAATCTGAGCTGCTATATTAGCTCTTCCATCAAGTCAAATCTAACGTCATTTTCTGCACTGCTACTTACTAGCAAGTCGATTTTCTTCTGAACCATTCCAGGTTGAAAAGGCAGCTTTGGTGTTTCCTTGACTGAGTGATGTTAAATTCTCTAGCTGGTGTGGTCCCAAGCGTCCACTTGATTGATATTAAGCCTGCTAGTAGTGACTAACTAACCAGCATAGGTTCGGAGCTGCCACAATAGCCATTGAAAAAGACCCGATGAACATCAAGTCCATTAGTAACTTTTGATTGACTGCGGAGCCCCCTTGGTCCGGCCCCACAGCACAACACTGAAAACAGTTAGCACATGTGCATACAGTTTTAAGATGGTGGATACTTTACACAGGCGCTGAGGGGCGAGCCCCATGTGAAATGAAACGGCCTTATTTAGGAGAAATCCTGACTCTGATGCAAGAAATATAGCAAGATATAGTATGACTCTAATGCTATTAGCATATGTAATAAATGAACAATACTATTTTTTTAATTGTGAAGAAAAATTATATTGTTGAAAATGTATATTTACTGACGGTGCATATACTGCTCAACAGCGACATCTGGTGGGGTGGTGGGGCATGGCCAAAGCAAAATTTTCTTGTAATTTTTTTGAAGAAGGTTTGAAGGTGAACATACCTAGACGTAAATTAACTGTGGTCATTTTCGGACTAATGTTGTGATGTTGTTCTGAAGCAGATGAGGCCACCATTTCTGCGTCAGTGAGTGAATCCGGCTTACTGGAGGAACACATAACCTGCTGCATCTGCAAGGAGGTTTTCGAGAATCCTGTCACTACACCCTGTGGCCACTCTTTCTGTGCAGAATGTCTTCAGACAGTGCTGCAACTTTCTCCAAGTTGTCCACTATGCAATGCATACATACACAAAATCCCTGGTGTGAACATTGCCCTGAGAGATATTATCCAGCAGCTGAAACAAAATATGTTCACTGGGGGGCCAGGGGAGGTTCCCTGTGATATCTGCACTGAGAAAAAGCTGAAAGCTAAGAAGTCCTGCCTGGTGTGCCTTTCTTCATATTGTTTCCTCCACCTGGATAACCATTACACAACTGAAAGGCTGAAGGGGCACAAGCTGGTGGAACCAGTAGATAATTTGGATCAAAGGGCCTGCCTGAAGCACGGACGGCCTTTAGAGCTGTACAGCAGGACGCAGCAGACATGCATTTGTGCTCGCTGCGTGGACGAAGGTCATGGGGAGGTCGTTTCTGCTGAGGAGGAATGCAGCAAAAAGAAGGTGATTTGCATACACTATTTTTATATTACAGCATAAGGACGACCACAAAAGGGCAATTTTATTTCACTTTAAGACTGACAGTGAAACAATGTGCAGCAGTGTATTGCATATACAGGGATGAGAATGGGGTTTGGGAAAAAACAGGAAACTAAGCCGGGGGTCTTGGGGGACGCAGGCCCCCAAGCCGGATCCAAGGCAGAGCCTTGGTGGGGGGTCTGGGGGACAATGTCCCCCAGAAGCTAACGAAATCTGGTGTTTTAGAATGCTCAAATATGGTCTTATATTTAAAGTTAGAAGTAAGTACAAATGCATTTATAGTTTACCTTTTTAATCTGCTGCTGCATCACGTGTAATCATGTTCAATACTGTTTTGATTCAGTGTCACACTTTATTGAGAAACAGAAAATGTCACTTCCATATTTACATGCCTGTGCTACTACTCTGTGAACTTATGTACAAGTCAACGTATTCTTCACATCTAATTATGCAATTTTTTTCTTCTTGGCTACCAAAGCCTGGAGCCGTTCTGTAGCCTTCCTCTTCTCTGATTTTCTGTGGGCAAGCAGTGCCTGCTTAGCTGCATTCATTCATTCATTCATTCATAAAAAAAGTTGCATATCAGTGTATTTTAACCCCTTGAACTCTTGTGAATTCCGCGGGCGGTCACGTCTCTGCGTCTTAGTGCGTCTCAGTGCGCACTGAAAAAAAAAAAAAGCTGTATTTCCGGTCTTCCAGTACAGACACAGCCCTGAGAAAAAAGATGTGTAATATATTCATTTTTTGTGGTATTTTTACAAAATTTTGACCTGAGCTTGAAAACACTTGGTTCTACATTTCTGTTGTGTTTTCCAGCCATTATCTGACAGCTGCTAGGTTATTTGCAAGCATTTGTATCTAAAAAAACACCCAGGTGAACTTTCTTGTTACTCAGTGGCAGGAGCACTTAGAGAGATTATGACTGTTTTGCCAAAAAATTCAGAGTATTTTCTTTTAAATGAGACTAACCCCATGAAGATGCTGCAAAGGGTTGAGGAACACCTTTTGATTTGCTTTGGGCATGTTATTTTTAGGCGTTTTTAGGGAAGTTGAACAGAGTTCAACAGGTTAATATTTGAAAGATAATCTAAGAAAGTAAGTAAAACCTAAAAGATGTTTAATATTTTTATGCAATGACCATAAAGAAATTATGTTTACTAATAAAAGCAAAGATATCTTAGGAAAGGCAACCCATCACCACCCATGACAAAAAAACTTACACATGCATTATGTAACTCCTCCTAGTGAAACAAAAAATGATAAATTATATTCAAAATTCTTAGATTGCATTTCAAATTGTGAGAAAATATGTAATAACATTTATCTATTAACAATCGATAATCAGCATTCAAATGCAATTAGTGTTTCAAAACAGGCATGACATCACAACTTACACATGCTATTTCATAACAAATTCTTTACCCGAAAATTCTCAAGTACATTACTTATAACGAGAAAAAAACTTACCTCGGAATGTGTCTTCCCATCACTAATTGCTGTAATCGGGGCCGATTGTGATGAACTTTGATTGACTGGCATCTGAATTTGACCGTGTCCATCAATCGTTTTGAACGCAGCACGAGCGAGTAGTTCGATCTCCTTGTAGCCACAATTTTGAGATGTTTCTGTTTTGAACAGTGCTCAACTAAGGCAACACAACCACGAGATCCATAACTCAAGAAATCGTTGCAATAAACACACTGGGCTTTCCCTGGTATTTCGCTATGAAGTCGGCCATTTTTTCAACCACAACTTCGGTATTTTTACTGATCTTTACAGTCATTGACACAGTTTTTTCGAGCCATTCCCAACGAAACTTGTTCCTTATCCCTTTGTCGATTTCTAAAATTCTTGCTTTGTTGTCTTTCGTGAGTTTTAGGTTCACCATTTTCACGAAATCGGGAAAACTCAGTTGATTGAACTGATTGAATTGTCCGCCATTTGCGTTTCGCTCCGCGTGTTGGATATGACAAAGGAAATCTAACAAAATCGCCGATTGGTTGCTTCAATAATTATCAGCCAATCAGTGGCCTTGTTACATTACATTACTGATCTCGCTGGGTAGCGTGTTATGCGTGGTGGATTTTAGCAGCCGATCGAAAATACGACTCGCCGCTCATAACATACCCCCCCCCCCCCACAAAAAAAAAATCTCCTTGAATTTAGACGATTCACGAAAATGACCCTAGACATGATCAAATCCAAGGAATTCCGTGGATCCGCGGAGGATTCTCATCCCTGCATATAAAGTTATGCTGTCTATGTTACATTTTCTCCAAATGCTTTATATTTCTGACCCTGAATTGTTATTCTACAGGTCAGAAATATAAAGCAGTAACAAAATGCTGATTTGTGAGCTTCCATTTCAGGCTGGTTAGAATTGAATCAATCCCCAGAGACTCCAAATCCCATTCTTATTTCCAGAAGGCATCCATTTTAATGTTTCATTCAAGCTGCTGGTGTGGCTCCTTTGCTGTTCTTTAAAGATGCACTCCGGTGGCTCTAAAACCACCTCAAAAACAAATGTGTATTACCTGAAATAGTATATTGTGGCTTTTATACACAAAAAAACTTTCATTGCCTTAGAATTGCTTGGAAAGAGCTTTTAAATCGTTCACCTACTTAAGTATGGACCTATGAATATTCTAATTGGCGGCCTGCAGAGCTTGCGCATGATTGGTCGATGCAACTCCTGGTGAGTGGGCAGCTAGTCTGTTCATGGCGCCTCAGGACGTTAAACTTTTGCCTGTATCTTCAAAAATAAAATGCAAAACATTTTTCTGAAAATGGTCAAGGCGAGAGATAAAAGTACAGCCAGGTCATGCCGAAGACTGTATAAAAGCGGAACTTCCTGCTGTCCAGCTTGGTGCTCAGCAATAATGGAATGGAGAAGGGAAATTTGGGGTGGCGCCTTGCATGGCAGCGACCCCTCAGATTCTAGATGTGATTAACACTGTAGATAAGAGAAACGTAATTTTGTTCTACTGTACATGATTGGCTCTATGGATTGAATGAAATGAAGTTGGCTTTACCTTTCCCTTAAAAAAAAAAAAAGTGTAATTGCCAAATATATTGTTTACTTTTTACTAACAACCAGTCCCCCATCCGCTGGCGACTGAGCCAACCAGTCAACAAGGCTAAGCAGGAATGCTTACATAACTAGAAACGGTCTGTCCAAACTTGCCCGTTTCAGGGGGGCATTACCAAGCTGGAAATTCACAGCAAAAAAACATAGACTTGGGACAGTGGTGAGATTTTGCGCTTGAGATGAGATAAGATAAGCCTTTATTAGTCCCACAATGGGGAAATTCCAGGATTGCAACAGCACAGGGATAGCAACACTCAGAGCAATAATTAAGAAGATACGAAAAATATAAATAAGAGCGGTGGATATACATACGTACACATAAATATATAAATATATATACAAAGTGTGGAGCATTGTAGCAAGATGGAATAAACAGCATAACCGTCTACTTGGTTATCCTACATAGTATGAGTATGTACCCATACATATTGTCACCCTCCGTAGCAACCGATATTGTCCTAGTTGTATACTGGAGGGGACCATTTGTGTAAGTCTGTTGCATCTTTTGCATTCAATACTACTAGGTCATCACGTTTTTTTTGCCACCTCTGCGAGCAGCCCTGCTTAGGTTATACAGTCTGACAGCCGTAGGTAGGAAGGACCTGCGAAACCTCTCGGTTGCACACCTAGGATGATGTAGTCTACTGCTAAATGAGCTCCTCAGTGCGTTCAATATGTCCTGCATAGGGTGGGACTCGGACTCCAGCAGAGATGACAGTTTAGCCACCATCCTTCTCTCTCCCATCTCCTCCACTGGGTCAAGGCGTTGCCCCGGGACAGAGCTAGCTTTCTTGATCAGTTTGTTTAGTCTCTTCCTATCGGTTGCTGTAATGCCGTTGCCCCAGCAGACCACTCCAAAAGTGATGGCTGATGCCACCACTGGGTCATAGAATGTCTTCAGCAGCGCCCCTTGTACACCAAGAGACCTGAGCCTCCTCAGTAGGAACAGCCTGCGCTGTCCCTTCTTGTAGAGTGCGTCGGTATTGTGTGACCAGTCTAGTTTATTGTTCAGATGAACACCCAGGTACTTGTAGGATGTCATCATCTCAATGTCTGTTCCCTGTATGTTTACTGGTGCTGTGAGGGGTTGTTCTTGCCTGCGGCAGTCCACCACCAGCTCCTTAGTTTTCCTCGCATTGATCTGGAGGCAGTTCCGATGGTACCAGTCCTCGAAGTCCTGGATAAGTCCTCTGTACTCAGCTTCATCTCCATTGGAGATGAGGCCGACGATCGCAGAGTCGTTAGAGAACTTCTGTAGATGGCAGTGTGTTGTGTTGTGTGAGAAGTCTGCAGTATAAAGGGTATGACAAGACATGTCAGACAAGACATGGGTCTCAGCCACGGCGCACATGGGAATTCAGCCGTCTGCGGTCCCCGAAGGCTTTAGGGCTGCGCCAGCACCTGAAGCCAACCCGCCAAGTCCCTCACACAGCTCCAGCTTCTGTTTTTTTTTTTCTTTTCACAGCCGCTACGCATCCTTGCAGGATGGAGCCGCGAGAGGAGTCAGAGACAATTTTTTTCTTCTCACAGCCGCTGTGGATCGCCGCCAAGTTTAACGGGAAAGTCCCTCAACATCGCGGATCCACAGGCAATTTTTGCGCGGCCCGGACAACTTTGCTGTCCTGGGCCGACACTTGCTACCCCCCCCCCACACCTCCTCCTGCACAGAGCTTTTCCCGCACCTCGCTTCCAAAGCCGGACGATCGCCGTCTCCTTCCCCTGCTGAGCGCTCTGGGGGGAGCGGTGTGGGTGACCCACCACAATCTACTGGACAGGCAGAGCACTCAGCTTGAGCAATTAACAGAACAATGAGATGTATAGACTGATATCAATATGTAGATGTGCCTTGCATCCTCTTTTGTCCTACAGCCCCGGAGCAGAGAGGAATTCCGGCGCCAGTAATCCAGCTATTGATATGTGTGACTCTCATGTAAATGTCCATGCATTCCTGCTTGACTGTTATGCTAATATGCCATGCATGCACTGTTGGTATCTCAGTATAAAAGAGCTGACTGTATATGCCTCATTCTCTCACTCGCATTCTGACACTATAGAGATGCAGGGCTCACACCAGCGCGCTGCCACAGCGCTGGGTGAGCCTCGTGATGGAGGAAGAATAAAGCACCCCTTTAACCTTCAGTTTGCCATGTCTGCCTGCACTTATTTGATCCTTGCCTCCACACTGGTGACCCTTATTCTGTATCCTCACACTGGTATGACAAGATATGTCTTGTAAGTCACAAAAAAACATGTTACAGACATGTTCACAACAGGAAAAAAATTGATTTTTGCCAGAGTGTCACTTTAAAGGGGTCATTAACTGACATAGATACAGTAGTATATGAACATTTCTTAATAAAGAACTGAATATGTAAAGGGGTGTCCAAATTTTTTCACGACTGTATATCTTCACCTTGATACTATCTCAAACCATTAGCATTAGCATCCTAGGCGGTCAGAGGCAGTCATTGTAACCGGATACAGCTGCCCAGGTAGCCAAAATGTTATGGCCCAAATCTGGCAGGCTGGAAGGCTGGAGTCACGCCAGATGAGGGAGTGAATGACACGCCAGAATCTGTCCAACACACCGGGCCAGATGTGGGCCGAGTCCGCCTGCACCTGGTGGGCAAGTATTAATAATAATAATTCATATTATAAATACTGATTAAATTAATTAATATGTATAACTGTACATAAATACAGTATAGAAAAATACCATCCCCTCTCAACATCATCACCAGATCTGTATCTTGGTCAAATAAGGTGACCACAGCAGTTATAAATGTGCCAAAACTCAGCCGTCAACGGCCCAGATCCGGGCACCCAAAACCCAGCTGGACCCGGCAACCATTAACGGCCCAGGTCTGGCTAGGTTTTGGCGAGCCGTTGCCAGAGCACAGCCGAAGGTGCTGGAACTAAACCAGAATGGGCCCGATTCCACTGGCTACCCGGGTGGACTCGGCAGGGAGATGACAGACATGCTGCCTGGCATTAGCTAAACTGTCGATCCTGCTGATCAATATTTTCTATAAATTCTGCTGACCCCCACTGGAATCCTTGTTCATCTAACAACACTTGATCATATATTTCCTTCTTAGACCAAGAAAACTCTTTTTACAGTTTTACAGAAATTCTCAGCTTGCGCCATTACCCTTGTATCTCACAGAGCAGCAGGCAGCGGCAAATGCTGGTGAGCATTGGATTTGAGGGGTTCCCTATGTTTTCATGGGGGGTTGCGTGGCATTTCACTGGCAGTCCACCGCCATAAAAACTGCCCACAACTGTAACAACTTTCGGCAAATTGGTATGCAACCCCCTATGAACCCTGAACGGACTCCTCAAGTCACAGTGCTCACCAGCATTCAGCTGTCCTCACACTCTGTGAGATACTACACTTGCAGGACTGACTTCGGGGGCCGACTTGACTTGTATTTGGCTCAGGCTACATCTGAGCTAAAGGCTAGGAGCTAGTCAGCTAATGGCTGTAGAAGGTGTGTTTTAATCCAATCTACCTTTTCCTATGTAAGCATTTGTCTAAGTAAACCTGTACACTGCAAAACAGTATTTTGTAGCACCTTGGGGGAGTCAGATTATTTAGCATCTCAGACAAGAGACAGTGGATAAGCATGGGAGAACAATGCTCAGGAGGTTCCTGGCGAGATAGCAGGAAGGAGTCAAGGACGTAGAGAGTTCAATGCAGTGTAATGCAAATGTCATGTTGTGTATGGAGAAATGCCATGAAACTTGTGAGGAGTATTTGGGCAAAAGAAGAGTGCCTGCTGAAATGTGTCATTCTGTTCTGTGCTTGAAAGATGTGAAGTGTGTAATAAATCGTCTGTCGTGAATATGTCTGTTATTTTACACACTCCACACTGGTGACCCAAGACGTATTATGGAACACGAGGCAAGAGCCCTAGAGCCGGCCCAGTCGGGAGCCTCCAGCCACGCGTGTGCGGTTTCAGTCAAGCTACCGGATTTCTGGCAGCACAATCCGCGCTCTTGGTTCCACCACACCGAGGCCCAGTTCGCCCTCCGAGGAGTAACGGCAGACGACACCAGATTCCACCATGTAGTCGCAGCGCTGGACGCCCACACAGCTCAGCAGGTAGTGAGCCTGCTCGATCAGCCACCAGCCCGCAACAAATATGAGGCGCTCAAGGCTGCGCTCATCCAGCACTACACGCTCTCGGAATGTGAGAGAGCAGAGAGGCTCCTGGGGCGGACCGAGTTAGGAGATGGGTCGGCCGTCGACCTGATGGAGAAGATGCTAGTGTTAATGGGCACAGACGACAGGCACTTTCTGTTTGCCCAACTTTTCCTCCGGAACCTTCCAACAGTGGCGAGAGCGGTTCTGGCCAATTCGCCGTTGCTGGCCACGCGGGACTACCGTGCCCTAGCCCAGGAGGCAGACAACGCGGCAGCGGCAGAGCCCAGCGAGACGACCAGAGGAGGCGAGGAGCCACCGACGGTAGCAGCAGCGGGGGCCAAGGAGCACCAGAGAGACACGCTCTGTTTCTACCACCGCTGCTTCGGAGAGATCGCACACAGATGTGCGCCACCATGCCAATTCAAGCGCTCGGGAAAACGCCGAGGCCGACGGTCGGTAGCAGCTGCGACCCTCGGTGAAGAGAACAAGCTGCTCTACATGACGGACGTGCGCTCGGGGAGGTGTTTCCTCGTGGACACCGGAGCCCAGAAGAGCTTCATCCGGCCGACCTACGCCGACCGGCTGGCAGGACCTAGCGGCCCCGAGATGTTGGCAGCAAACGGCTTGGAAATTAAGACCTTTGGTGAGAGGACACTGATCTTATCTCTACACGGCCGTACATATGAGTGGACTTTTGTCGTAGCAGCACTGAATTACCATATCCTGGGCACTGATTTTCTGTGTGCGCATGGTTTACTTGTGGATGTTGCTAACAGGCGCCTGGTTAATGCACTGTCGTTTGACTCTCTCCCCTGTATAGCCCGAGTGACCCAGCCAACAGCACAAGCCAACGTCACAGCTCCAGGCGGTAAGTTCCACACACTGCTCACTCAGTTCCCAGCACTCACGGTCCCGACGTTTTCGGTGGCCATCGCTAAACACGGGGTGGGGCACTTTATCACCATCACTGGGCCGCCCGTTTTTGCAAGACCTCGGCACTTGGACGCAGCTAAACTGGCCATAGCGCGCGAGGAGTTCGCCAACCTGGACAGGCTGGGCATCATCAGGCGTTCGAACAGCCCATGGGCATCCCCGCTACACACGGTCCCTAAGGCTGAGGGATCGTGGCGACCGTGCGGTGTTTTCCGCAGGTTGAACAACGCCACAGCACACGACCGCTACCCAATTCCCCACATACAGGATTTTTCCGTTCACCTCGCCGGAGCGCGCATTTTTTCCCAAAATAGACCTGGTCCGCGGTTACCACCAAGTCCCAGTGCGCTCGGAGGACGTACCCAAAACAGCGGTAATAACTCCGTTCGGTTTATTTGAGTTCCTGCGCATGCCATTCGGGTTAAAAGGAGTGGCACAGACATTCCAGCGCATGATGGATTCAGTGCTGCGCAATCTCCCATTCATGTTCGTCTACCTGGACGATATCCTGGTAGCCAGTGCGTCCAAAGATGAACACGAAACCCACCTCACGATGGTTTTCCGGAGGTTGGAGGAGCACGGGTTGATAATCAACCCAGCGGAATGCTAGTTCGGCGTGACGGAGATTGATTTTTTGGGGGCACCGCGTCTCTCCGGAAGGAGCGATCTTGCTGCCTGACAAAGTGCGCGCCATGGCAGATTTTCCCCGGCCTCAGACGGTCAGGGCGCTGCAGGAATTTTTGGGGATGGTGAACTTTTATAACCGTTTCCTTCCCTGCACGGCGCAGCTCATGCAACCATTGTAAGCCACGCTCAAGAAGCAGAAACCCGCGGATAGGGTCGAATGGACCCCGGATCGAGAGCGGGCGTTCTCTGAGGTTAAAGCAACCCTGGCAAACGCTGCACTGCTGGCGTATCTGGACCTGGCAGCCCGGATAGCACTCACCACCGACGCTTCAGACATGGCCATAGGGGCTGTCGTAGAGCAACGTGTCACCGGAGCTTGGCAACTACTCACTTTTTTCAGCAGAACTTTGCGCGACAGCGAACGTAAATACAGCACGTTTGACAGGGAGTTACTGGCTCTCCACATGGCCATACGCCACTTCCAGTTCTGGCTGGAAGGGCGCAGCTTCACCGCGTTTGTGGACCACAAGCCACTAACGTTCGCGATGGCCAAGGTTTCAGAACCGTGGTCGGGCCGGCAGCAGAGACAGCTGGCCGCGATCTCAGAGTTTACTACCGATATTCAACATGTGTCGGGTAAACTGAATGTGGTGGCGGACTGTCTCTCGCGCACCGTGGTGGCCCCGGTCTGCGTGGGGATAGATTACGCAGCCATGGCTGTGGAGCAGATTAGCGATGCAGACGTGCGCGCGCTCCAGTCTGGACCAACAGGGTTAAGGCTGGAGAGCAGGGTGCTGCAAGATGGCGGCCCCCACCCTAATCTGCGATGTCTCCACGGGATGCCCGTGTCCGGTGGTCCCGGTCGCGTGGCGCCGCCGCGGGTTTGAGTCGGTTCACACTCTGGAGCACCCAGGAGTGTGCGCATCGGTCAAAATGGTAGGAGAGAAGTTTGTGTGGCCGAGCCTACGCAAACAAGTAAAAGAGTGGGATGCAGCCTGCATGGCGTGCCAACGAGCCAAGGTACACAGACACACGAAGGCTCCCTTGGAGCCGTTTTGGGTACCGGCTAAGAGGTTCGACCATGTTCACGTGGACCTCGTGGGCCCCCTCCCGCCATCACAGGGGTGCACGCATCTTCTGACAGTGGTGGACCGCACCACGCGCTGGCCAGAAGCAGTCCTGCTGGTGGCAACCACGTTCGCGGACGTAGCACGTGCTTTTTTAACAGCATGGGTGGCGCATTTTGGAGTCCGAAATTTGTTTCTGAACTCTGGTCCGCGATGGCCCGCAGCATGGGTGTTTCAATTCACCGCACAACCGCATACAACCCACAGGCCAATGGTTTATGCGAGCGTTTTCATAGATCACTGAAAGCAGCACTCAGGGCTTCACTGACGGATGCAAATTGGGTGGACAGGTTGCCGTGGGTTTTATTGGGGATGCGCTCCGTGCCAAAAGAAAATCTGGAAGCTTCCCCGGCAGAGCTGGTTTTTGCGCAGCCCGTACGGCTGCCCGGGGAATTTCTACCAGATAATCCCGCGCCGGACAGCTGCCCATCTCAGCTTTTGCAGCGTAGCACAAACACAGGCACGCTGCCGGGCCCTGCCCACCACTGTTTTCCGCGTGTTTTCGTGCCTAAAACTTTGAAGAGCGCAGAGTTCGTGTTCGTCAGACACGACGCCCACCGCCCTCCATTGCGCCCACCCTATGATGGACCGTTCAGAGTGTTGGAAACAGGGGATAAGCATTTTTTGCTAGACTTGGGGGGTAGGCGGGAGAAAATTGGCATAGACAGACTCAAACCCGCTTTCGTTGTGGCGGATGAGCAGGTGCTGTTGGCTAGGGCCCCTAGGCGTGGAAGACCCCCACGGAGAGCTCCCCAGGGAAACGATTCACCAGAGCAGCCACACGGACAGACCGAAGTGGCCCCCCCTCGCCACGGCCCACCCGCAGTCAGACACATTTCCACCAGCCCCCCACCGGCACAGCAGCGCCACGGAGGCGGTAAATCCCAGTTACAGCAGTTACGGGAGGAGACGGAAGCCCAAACGGCGTGTGGACTGATGTTCTATTGTTCTATCTAAGATGCTGGGGGGGCTGTGTAGCACCTTGGGGGAGTCAGATTATTTAGCATCTCAGACAAGAGACAGTGGATAAGCATGGGTGAACAATGCTCAGGAGGTTCCTGGCGAGATAGCAGGAAGGAGTCAAGGACGTAGGGGGTTGAATGCAGTGTAATGCAAATGTCATGTTGTGTGTGGAGAAATGCCATGAAACTTGTGAAGAGTATTTGTGTAAAAGAAGAGTGCCTGCTGAAATGTGTCATTCTGTTCTGTGCTTGAAAGATGTGAAGTGTGTAATAAACCGTCTGTCGTGAATATGTCTCTTATTTTACACACTCCACAACTTCTTAATAAAAGAAGTACATAAATATAGCTTATCCCTTCAAAAAAACTGGAGTCACTCATTTCTACAAATTTAACCTTACTCAATAACACATGTCTGTAGTAGTAAATCAGTTGCTGTAAGTGTATTTCCTTTTTGGGGACATTTTAAGTATTGGTGACTCATCAGGTTTTACAGTGTTGATTTAAATCTTAAACCACATGGTAATTATTTAATCCATCAAACTAATGCACAAGTAAAGTGAAACCACCTTAATTATTAGCATGAAAACTGTCTTGTAAAGTCTTTTGGCTGAGAAGTGTTTAATTTACTCCACTAGCACATGACCAAGTTCCTTGGGAAGACTTTATTTTGGATCTTACAAAGACCACCGTAATCTCTCAGCACCAGTCATTGCTGCATGTCTAGGCACTGGCACCACAGTATCACTTCTGCAGGGAAATTAAAACAATACCTGATGGAAAGATGTGAATTGATGCCCAGAATGAAAATGCACTGGACTGAGATTGGGGGGGGGGGGGGGGGAGTCTCAGAATTATAGAAGGAATAAGCATATTTAACAGCAAATTCTAACTAATCCCACACTATTTAACAGTTACATGTTGGTTAAATTTTATGAAGGGTAAAGTCAGTGGTTTTGGTCTATTATTGTAAAAGAAAATGATGTGTGAAGTTTGCTAATTTATTTTGCTTAAGAGTTTTACTTTTTTTGCACCACAGACTGAACTTGGTGACACCAAGACAGCGCTGCAGCATAAAGTTACCAGGAGAAAGTCAAAGCTGGATGAGCTCAAAAAAGCTCTAAAGGCATGTAAGGTAAGATGGAACAGCTAAAATTAAAAAAAAAAAAAAAACGTGATTGACTATGGATGAAGAAGTCACAACTTTGACACACTGGGTTTGAGTTCCATTCTTTTTTAAGCACAATGTCAATTTAATGGTACCAGCATGGCTAACAAAAGCATCAAATACTGTACACTTCTAAAGTTTGATAGTCTCCTGTATTTCTGCTGAAGTCTCCCAAAGTCCCGATCAAACAATTCTTAGTATAATTAATTTTTAGGACCAGCTGGACAATGAGTGGTGGGACATTGAAAATGTGTTCACGGCCATTCTTGCCATTGTGGAGGCTGCTCAGAAGACCGCACATAAGCCACTGGATGACAGGAGGCAGGTTCTGGAGAAGGAAGCAAAAGGCCTAAAGAATGAGTTGGAAGCAGAGATCGGCAAACTGGAGAAGACCATTTCTGAGCTGGATGACATTTCTTCACTGGAGGATCACATCCTTTTCCTGAAGGTGAGAGAAAATCTTTAACATCTGATGGACTTCGGCGTAAATAAAAACGCTTCAACACATCATTATTCCATTGGTTTCTCTTGATTATCTTTGTATGTCTTTTGGCTTTCCACATTGCAGAAGTACCAGTCTCTTCAAGACATGGATGATGTTAAAGACTGGTCACAGGTGGAGCTCAACACAACATTATCATTTGGTACCATAAGAAAAACTACAACAGCAATGATGGAACAAATTCAAAAGGAACTGGAGAAGCTAACCTCCATTGGTAAGAGGAACTGCCATAGTGGTGGTAAATGCATAAAACCAACAGTCTCAACCTAAGTTGATCCATTTCAAAACCTCCTTCACTTCACAGAGTTAAAGAGAGTCACAGCATTTCCAGGTATGTGATTTTTCTTTAACTTCTGCCGTTCAAAAATGGCAAAAATGTTTTTTCATTCATGTATACTTTTTCAATGACCATACAGTGGACATAAAGCTGGATCCAGACACGGCGCACCAGCGACTTATTCTTTCTAACAGTGGTAAGGAAGTAGAAGATGGAGGACAGGATCAAAATTTAAAGGAAACCCCCGAGAGGTTTGATTACTTCTGCAGCATTTTGGGGCTCAACAGTTTGACCTCCGGGAGGGCTTACTGGGAGGTTAAAGTTGGCAGCAAAACTGGATGGGATCTGGGCGTGGCAAGAGGTGGAGCAAACCATAAGGGAAAGCTCACGATGAACCCGGATAACGGCTACTGGGTCATCGTACATTACGAAGGCGAAAACTACGCGGCCATGACAGCACCACCGCTTCGCCTCTCAGTCGAGGAGAAACCTGAGACAGTGGGAGTGTTTGTGGATTATGAGGAGGGCGTCATCTCCTTCTTCAATGTGACAGCTCAGTCTCACATCTACTCATTCACCGAGTGTTCGTTCAGGGATGAGATTTACCCATATTTCAGTCCACATCTGAAGCACAATCAGAGTAACGCAGAGCCTTTGGTTATTTCCACTCCAAAATGTGGTGGGGATGATGCAGAAGAAGATCTGGGTATCTGGATGCTGTTCAGTAGAGAAGAAGAAAATTAGAAGTGGGTAATGTCCTTTGAGGCTTAAAATATTCCACACTTGATGAGTACACAACATGAAGCCAACAGTTCTTGTAGAATAACGGTGATAATAATGTTCTAAGGCCATTAGCTGTCGAAGATTATTACAGCCTGGTGCTCTCACCTTTAGAAGGGCTGTATCCTGATAATAATAGCAGTCCTATATGTAATTACCACTGTAGCTGCTGCTCAATGTTCTCCTTCACAATCATGCTTGTCTTGCTTGACATAAGTGACCAAATGTTTCCTTGACCTTCAACCTTTTGTTGATTAAAACTGCCTAATGTTTCCGTTAATAAAAAACCCCTGCTTTTTCTTAATTTTTCCTCATTTATATTTCTTATAGTAATTTAAAGTTTATTGATTTTAGATGGTGAAAGAGTTGCCTTATTTTTTAATGTCTGACATTTTTTAATGAATTAAAAAATATCTTCTGGAGTGATTAGCTAAAGTCTTAAACTGGACTCAGGAAACAGGATTTTACATTTATTGTGTGATTAATAACATTGCATGCAATACTTAATAGTAATTCTAAGCCATACTTTTATGCAAATACTAATGACATTTAGTGTGTTATTGCATAATTTTCTGCTTTTGTTTGTGCAACTGTCTTCAATTATGTCAAAACTACAGCATTTATTTGTAATAATTATGGGTTGTGGCACATATGTTGGGTACATATTTTCCACAAATGTATTGCTGTATGTTTATTGTGTGCTTCACGTCTCGAGGGACGAAAGGACTGAGTCTGCTGGAGATATCGAGAAGGTGTGAGATTTGGCCTTTGTCTCAGAGAGACGCCCTGGAGGGATTTCTGGACCATCGAAGGCTAAGGGACATTGGTGGAAGATCAAAAGGGTTACATTGTGACTGGGATTAAGTACCATGTGACTGTATGTTTGCTTAGACACCATGTGACTTGAGTTTCGATGTTCCGGGATATAAAAGAGCGATGTGATATTGATCTGTCTCTTTTCGTGCTTGGAGATTGTTAGAGTATGTGTTCTGTTAATAAAGCTGAACCTGAGAAATAAACTCAGCCTCATCCTTGAGCACATCCTCTACACTGGTGACCCTAAGACGAATTATGGCCGGTGGCGATTCCCCTGCACCGGACTCATCAGGAGCCAGCCAGGCTAATGCAGCTACCACAGTCCAGCTACCTGATTTCTTGCAGCATAGCCCGCGCTCCTGGTTTAACACAGTCGAGGCACAGTTCCATCTTCGGGGAATTTCGGCAGACGCCACGAAATTCTACCATGTGGTTGCGAAGCTGGACAGCCACACAGCCCAGCGGGATTAACCACCCGCCAGACGACGACAAGTATGGCGCATTGAAAGCTGCTCTCATCCGTTTTTTCACCCCCTCGCTGGGAGAGTGAGCAGAGAAGCTCCTGGCATTGACTGAGGGCGAGGTCGACAGACCTGCAGACCTGATGGCGAAGATGCTGAGTTTGAGAGACTCCGAAGATGATGGTTTTATCTTCGCCCACCTTTTCCTCAGGACACTACCGTCAGCGGTGAGTTACCCTGGCCAATTCACAGCTGCTGGCCCACTGAGACTACCACGAGCTGGGCCAGGAGGCGCAGCGACTCGTCGACACCCATAGGCGACACACGGCCACAACCGCAGCAGCGGAGCTGAGCGCAACATCTGGAGATGGCAGGGGGCCAGAGGCTGCAGCACCAGACTCACTGACAACAGCAGCGGCGGAGGCCAGGAGACGCGGAGCGGGCGACGTCCTTTGCTTTTACCATCGCCGTTTCGCCGAGAGGGCACACAAGTGCATTCCACCATGCCAGTTCAAGCGCTCTGGAAACGCCAAGACCGGGAGTCGGTAGCAGCTGCGACTCTTGGTGAAAAGAACAAGCTGCTGTACCTGAGGGACGCACGATCAGGGAGGCACTTCCTTGTGGACACAGGCTCCCAGCTGAGTTTCATCACACCTTCCTACGCTGACCGGCTGGCACCTTCCAGTGGTCCCGTGGTGTCGGCAGCGAACGGCTCGGCGATTAAGACCTTCGGAGAGAAGACTGTGCTTCTGTCTCTACACGGCCGAACATTCGAGTGGACTTTCGTCATAGCGGCAGTCAATTTCAACATGTTAGTTGCTGATTTTTTGTGCTCACATGGTTTATTGGTTGATCTTGCTAATAGACGTCTTTTAGTCGTCTTTTCACTCTATTCCCTGCACAGCCCGGGTGGCCCCGCCGACTGCACAGGCCAACGTCACAGCTGCGGGTGGTAAGTTCCACGCACTACTCACTCAGTTCCCAGCACTCACAGTCCCAACGTTTTCGGCGACAGTGGCTAAACATGGGGTGGAACATTTTATCACTACCACCGGGCCGCCCGTTTTTGCAAAAGCTCGGCGCTTGGACTCAGCTAAACTGGCCATAGCGCGCGAGGAGTTCGCCAACTTGGAAAAACTGGGCATCATTAGACGTTCTAAAAGCCCCTGGGCTTCACCGCTACACATGGTCCCGAAGGCTGATGGTTCGTGGCGACCTTGCGGTGATTTCCGCAGGTTGAATAACGCCTCAGCACACGACCGCTACCCGATTCCGCACATCCAAGATTTTTCCGTTCATTTGGCGGGGGCGCGCATTTTTTCTAAAATAGACTTGGTGCGTGGTTACCATCAGGTCCTAGTGCGTGCTCAGGATATACCCAAAACAGCGGTAATAACTCCTTTCGGGCTTTTTGAGTTTTTGCACGTGCCTTTTGGACTCAAGGGTGCCGTGCAGACGTTCCAGCGTATGATGAACGCAGTTCTACGCGACCTCCCTTTCGTGTTCGTCTACTTGGATGACATTTTGGTAGCCAGCACGTCCGAAGACGAACACGAAAGCCACCTCACAGCGGTTTTTCGGAGGCTGGCAGAGCACGGGTTAATAATTAACCCAGCGAAGTGTCAGTTTGGGGTGGTGCAAATTGATTTTTTGGGGCATCGCGTTTCGCCAGAAGGAGCGGTCCCTCTGCCCGATAAAGTATGCGCAATAACAGATTTTCTCCGACCTCAAACGGTCAAAGCGTTACAGGAGTTTTTGGGAATGGTTAATTTTTATAACCGTTTCCTCCCAAGCGCAGCGCAGCTCATGCAGCCATTGTATGCTGCACTAAAGAAGCAAAAACCCACAAATAAAATTGAATGGTCTCCTGAGCGGGAGCGCGCATTCTCCCAAGTCAAATCAGCCCTGGCAAATGCGGTTTTGTTGGCACACCCAGTCCCAACGGCCCGCATGGCGCTCACCACTGACGCTTCCGATTTAGCGGTGGGGGCGGTCGTTGAACAGTTTGTAGCAGGGACCTGGCAGCCGCTCGCGTTTTTCAGCAAAACCTTGCGTGATAGGGAGCGAAAATACAGCGCGTTCGACAGGGAGCTGTTGGCCCTACACTTGGCCATCCGCCATTTCCAGTTCTGGCTGGAAGGGCGCCGTTTCACCGCGTTCGTGGACCACAAGCCGCTAACGTTTGCGATGGCCAAGATTTCAGAACCTTGGTCGGGCCGGCAGCAAAGACAGCTGGCCGCGATATCGGAATTCACCACCGATATCCAGCATGTCGCAGGTAAACATAATGTAGTGGCAGACTGTCTCTCGCGTGCTGTGGCGGCGCCAGGCCCCGTGGGGGCAGACTCTGCATCCGTGGCCGCGGGCCAGGGTAGCGACGCGGAAGCGCATGCAGCCCCGGTCCGCGTAGGTTTAGATTATGCAGCCATGGCCGCGGAGCAGGTTAGCGATGCGGATGTGCGCGCACTCCAGTCTGGACCAACAGGGTTAAGGCTGGAGCACAGGGTGCAGCAAGTTTTTATGCCCCCCCTTATCTGCGATGTCTCCACGGGACGGCCGCGTCCCGTGGTACCAGCTGCGTGGCGCCGCCGCGTTTTTGACTCGGTCCATTCCCTGACGCACCCGGGGGTGCGCGCATCGATCAAGATGGTGGGGGAGAAATTTGTTTGGCCGGGGTTGCGCAAACAGGTCAAGGAATGGGCTGCAGCCTGCGTAGCGTGTCAGCGAGCCAAAATACACAAGCACACTAGAGCTCCTTTGGAGCCTTTTCACATCCCGGCTAAGCGCTTTGATCATGTGCATGTCGACTTGGTGGGCCCCCTTCCGTTGTCACAGGGGTACACGCACCTTTTGACGATGGTGGACCGCACCACGCGTTGGCCAGAAGCGGTTCATCTGGCATCAACCACAGCGGAAGGAGTTGCGTGTGCGTTTTTAACAGCTTGGGTTGCGCGTTTTAGAGTTCAGTCGGACATGACGTCCGACAGAGGTCCTCAATTTGTTTCTGAACTCTGGTCATTGATGGCCCGCAGCCTAGGGGTGAAGATCCACCGCACTACCGCTTATAACCCCCAGGCTAATGGTTTATGCGAACGTTTTCATAGGTCATTGAAAGCAGCCCTCAGAGCGTCGCTTACGGATACAAATTGGGTGGACAAACTTCCATGGGTTTTATTGGGGTTGCGTTCTGCACCTAAGGAGGATTTGCAGGCCTCCCCAGCTGAGTTAGTTTTTGCACAACCTCTCCGTTTGCACGGGGAATTTCTCCCCGACAATCCTGCGCCAAATTGCCCCCCCCGCTCAGCTGCTGCAGAGCGACACAGGATCAAATACGCTTCCTGGCCCAGTTCATCACAGTTTCCCATGTGTTTTTGTGCCGAAGGCTTTAAAAAATGCGGAGTTTGTTTTTGTTAGACATGATGCTCAACGCCCAAATTTGCGGCCGCCTTATGATGGACCTTTCAGAGTGCTGGAAACAGGAGAGAAGCATTTTTTGCTAGATTTGGGAGACAGGAAGGAGTTGATTTGTATAAACAGACTCAAACCCGCTTTTGTTTTGGCGGATGAACAAGTGCAGTTGGCGAGGGCCTCCCGTCGCGGCAGACCTCCGAGAAGGCATTCTCCAGAACCCCCCCAGAGATTGGCTAACAGTTCTAATCCACAGGTGCAGGAAGACACTGCAGAAGCAGCAAGGCCGGCTTACAGCAGATACGGCAGGAGGTTTAGACCTAGGCAACTGGTGGATTGATATTTGATATGTGGTAATGTTTTTATGTCATGCATCTCTGATTATGTTTGTCCCATATTAGACGTTTGAGGGGGTCATGTGGCACATATGTTGGGTACATATTTTCCACAAATGTATTGCTGTATGTTTATTGTGTGCTTCACGTCTCGAGGGACAAAAGGACTGAATCTGCCGGAGATATCGAGAAGTGATTTGGCCTTTGTCTCAGAGAGACGCCCTGGAGGGATTTCCGGACCATCGAAGGCTAAGGGACATTGGTGGAAGATCAAAAGGGTTACATTGTGACTGGGATTAAGTACCATGTGACTGTATGTTTGCTTAGACACCATGTGACTTGAGTTTCGATGTTCCGGGATATAAAAGAGCGATGTGACATTGATCTGTCTCTTTTCTTGCTTGGAGATTGTTAGAGTATGTGTTTTGTTAATAAAGCTGTACCTGAGAAATAAACTCAGCCTCATCCTTAAGCACATCCTCTACCGGGTCCCATTTAAGTTTATAATAAAAACCTCAAATACAAGAATTGGAAATTAATGAGAAAAACATCAAAATGTATACAAGTGATCAGTTTTGCTTTTTTTTTTTTTTTTTTTGTAAATTTGTGACTTTATTTTTCCTCTTGTAAATTTTAAACTTTTCATGGAAATGCTTTCCCCCCTAATTTGTAACCCATGCTGGCAAAATGAGTCACTTTGAGGAAATTATCAAAACTGAGGCAATGCTTTTTCCATATTCTGTATTGAAAGACCTTCAAAATGATATTTAATTTGTAGGAAGTGCGCAAAAAGGGACTGGGAAAAAGCCGATTTGTTTATATTTTGGCTAGGTTTAAAACTTGTTTGATCCGTCGGGAGTTAGGTCTTCCACCAAAACATATGTATTTTTAGAAAGTACGATTTCTAAGCTTTACAATGATACCAGGCTCACACGGGTTTTCCCAGGACTTGCCGCTAGCAAACGAAGAGTCATGATTTATGACTTCTCGTGCCTGTGGCTTGTAATGACGCAGTGCACATTGCGACTCATTTTGCCAGCATGGGTCACATTTTAAATGTGTTTTACTCACAAATTTGTATTTTATTTCATAGATTTGCAGCTTGCTTATCATAAATTTGTAACTTTTTAAATTATAATTTAGCAGCTGTTATTTGTGCACTTTTATTCTTGCAAATTTATACTTAATTTATGTTTATTATGAACATTTTGTGAAGACCCCTCACCTACACCACCATCCCCCTAGTTAAAAATAACAAACTGCACACTGGATGTAACACTTGTGAGTTTTTCCTGTACGTCAAGACAAGCTAACCCCAGCCTTGACACTGCCTGCTGCTCTGTTATTGGCCAGCCTACCTCTCTATTATGTAGATGAACGGGGCACCAATGGTGTTAGCTTCAGAGATAACAGTGGTACTAGAGAGTCAGACAAAGCACAGTTTATATTGTTATTTTCTTTACATTTAAGTCACCCTAATAGCCATCCCTGTTTCCACCTGGTTCACTAATCCACAGTCGATAATATATCTCACCCCATTCTTGCTTATTTTGTTATATTTTCACTGTGATGCTACATTGATCCATTAGCATTAGCTTGGCTAGGCAATCGCTGTTGGTCAGTCTGACAACATTAGAGCTCACCTCAGTGGGGAGAGGCTGACGGACATGCCACCTGGCATTGGCTTACTGTTGATCCAGCCAGTTTGATGGCAATTTTCTCTGTTCTATACCTCCCACTGAAATCCTTGGTCATCTACAACACTTGACCATATACATTGATCTGAGATATTATTTTAGCTTACTACTTAAGCCCAAGGTCTCAGCTAAGGTTAGCAATAGTGACATAAGAGGGAGGGTGAAGTTAAATGCGGCTCTTAGGAATTTAAAGAGACGTGCACTGAAATGAGCCATTCTGGGAAATGCTGCAAAACATGATTCACAGTAGTGCTTCATTAAATAATTAAAGGCAATATGACCAAAATATGACACAAGCATTTACCTCTTGACCGTCTGTGGTGCATTTTTGCACCAGGCACCCCCCCCCCCCCGGTAGTCAAGATTGTTTTCAAGAAAATATTCAGTTTAGATGTCAGAGATTTCCAAGGCTATAACTTGAAAGTGGTAAGAGATAACGGCTTACTGTCCATTAGAAAGATGAGATGAGATGAGATTCAACTTTATTGTCATTACACATGTATGAATACAAGGTAACGAAACATGACTTGGCATTTGGGCACGCTCTGGAAAGATGTAGAATATGATCCAATGTTTGAGATAGGAATAAATTTACACATCTAATTTGCATAATGCCATGGCAGCCATATCGAATTGCATAACTTTCAGTCAAAAGTGGACTTTGGACATATTTATACAAAGGATGGTTTTGTTTTTTGTCACTTTTTTTTTTTTTTTAAATCTTCAAAGTATATGAACCAGAAAATCAGTACAATGTAAACAAACAAAGAAATCTGTCAGACTTACCACTACCCAGGCCGCTCGTTTCATCCATTTTCGTCATTCTGGTCGTTATTTTGTATTCTGTCGATCATTTTCACTTTCTCTCCCACATTCAGTCACTATTATGATTATTCCACCTCAATTTCACTTTTGTTTCACTGCAATTTATCTTATATGACAACACGGAACTGGCGCGATTGCTCTGTCCAGTCACATGGCGCTGGGGTCGACGGCAGGTGAAAACTAACCACCTTCGGCCACCCTCTGTTATAACAAAATGTATATATTTACCTTCATAAGCTAAATAATCTTTTGTTAGAATCATAGTTGGCAAATTTGGGAGCAAATGCCTTCTCCGTGTTGTGATGGAGCACATCAACATTTGTTTACAAACTCTTTTTCTTTGATGTCCCAGAAGTGAGGTTTTCAGGTGTTTATTTGGGAGACATCAGTCCTCCAAGGCAAGATCAGTAAGTTATACATGTCTGCCACCTTGTGAGGTGGAGTACTTAGTACAGTTGGGGATTTTTTATGGTTTATAGCCACATCACATGACAGACGCAGAACTGTGACATAGTGAGGGCGCTGTCTATTGTCCATGAAACCAAGACACAAGAAGGGTTAAGGCCTATGTGAGCTGTCAAAATGTGGGAAAGGTGCAGTGAATGGGACCTTTAAGAATGTTGTTGTATGTTGGGAATATACAGTTGGGCCCGAAAATATTTGGACAGTGACACAAGTTTTATTTTAGCAGTTTACGAAAACATATCCAGGATACAATTATATAATCAATATGGGCTTAAAGTGCAGACTCTCAACTGTAATTTGAGAGTATTCACATCCAAATTGGAGCAAGGGTTCAGGAATTACAGCTCTTTAATACGTAGCTGCCTCTTTTTCAAGGGACCAAAAGTAATTGGACAATTGACTCAGAAGCCTGCAAAAAAAAAAATAACAAGGCTGCATGGGCTCTTCCCTCGTTAACCTGTCATCAATTAAGCAGTTAAAAGGTCTGGAGTTGATTCCAGGTGTGGCGTTTGCATTTGGAAGCTGTTGCTGTGAACACACAACATGCGGTCAAAGGAGCTCTCAATGGAGGTGAAACAGATCATCCTGAGGCTGAAAAAAAAAGAAGAAATCTATCAGAGAGATAGCAGAAATGTTAGGAGTGGCCAAATCAACAGTTTAGTACATTCTGAGAAATAGAGTGCACTGGTGAGCTTGGGAACTCAAAAAGGCCTGGACGTCCACAGAAGACAACAGTGGTGGATGATCACAGAATCCTTTCCATGGTGAAGAACAACCCTTCACAACATCCACTCAAGTGAAGAACACTCTCCAGGAAGTAGGTGTATCAGTATCTAAGTCTACCATAAAGAGAAGACTTCATGAGAGTAAATACAAGGATTCACCACAAGGTGCAAACCATGAATCCGCCTCAAAAATAGAAAGGCCAGAATTGACTTTGCCAAAAAACACCTGAAGAAGCCAGCCCAGTTCTGGAACAGCATTCTTTGGACAGATGAGACTAAGATCAACCTGTACCAGAATGATGGGAAGAAAAAAGTTTGGAGAAGGATTGGAACAGCTCATGATCCAAAGCACTACATCTTCTGTAAAACATGGTGGAGGCAGTGTGATGGCATGGGCATGCATGGCTTCCAATGGCACTGGGTCACTTGTGTTTGTTGATGATGTGACAAAAGACAGAAGCAGCTGGATGAATTCTGAAGTGTATAGGGATATACTTTCTGCTCAGATTCAGCCAAATGCAGCAAAGTTGATTGGACGGCACTTCACCAATGATCCAAAACATACTGCAAAAGAAACCCAGGAGTTTTTTAAAGCAACGAAGTGGAATATTCTGCAATGGCCAAGTCAATCACCAGATCTCAACCCAGTCGAGCATGCATTTCACTTGTTCAAGACAAAACTTAAGGCAGAAAGACCCACAAACAAGCAACAACTGAAGACAGCTGCAGTAAAGGCCTGGCAAAGCATCACTGTAAAGAACTGAGGTCCACATGAATAGTGGTTTCAACAAAGTTCTCTTAAAACTAGGAGCGGGAAACATTAACAGGCGGCAACATCAACACATCGCCATTTTTCATACTATTCACTCGGTGAAGGTCAACTCTGACCTGTGATGTCACCACAGTCTTAAAGACACACCACATATAATTATCACATTATATGACAATCACAAAGGAGGAAACCCAGCGTTTGGTGATGTCCATGGGTTCCAGACTTAAGGCAGTCATTGCCTGCAAAGGATTCTCAACAAAACATTGAAAAGTAACATTTTACTTAGGGTTATGTTTATTTGTCCAATTACTTTTGAGCCCTTGAAATGAGGAGCGTTTGTATAAAAATGGCTACAATTCCTACAAGTTTAATCATATGTTTTTGTTCAACCCCTTGCTTTAAACCTTAAAGTCTGCACTTCAATTCTGTTGTAGTTGTTTCATTTCAAATCCAATGTGGTGGCATGCAGAGCCCAAATCATGAAGATTGTGTCACTGTCCAAATATTTCTGGGCCTAACTGTATATGCCAGTATATGTGTGGGCAGTCTGCATTAAATACATTTGTTTCTTTTATTTTAAATGTTGTGATTTTTTTTTTTTTAATTCCAGAATACAAATGCAATATTTTCTTCAGAAATGAATAAAAATCCCTGTTCAAAATATATATTTGACTGTGGCTAGTAAATATCCTCTGACAAGCTTTACATCTCGTCACTGTTCGATTTGAGATCATGTCTGGGCCAATTTGAAATTAGGCGGGAAATGATGTTCCTCCCCCCCTTTTTTGTCTTACTCGAAAACGAAACTAAGCAGCCAGAGTGTGGTTGAAACATAATGGGAGCAGAGAGAGAGACAGAAGGTAGGTGGCAGATATTGTTAGAGAATATGTTTTTATTAGGCTATTATTTTACGGAATGAACCGAGTATATGCAGAGAAAGTTCCCTTCATGAAACTTCCAGTCTGTTGGTTGAAGTTAATCTAGTCAGCTGCATCAAATTTTATAACATATCACATTTAAACATTTTACAATATTTAATATGCAAGAACTGTAATTCTTAAACTAAATTCACTGACCATTGAAGGTTTGTTGAGATTATCTCTTTATAATCATCTGTATTGTCCTATTAATCACTACAAAATAGTTCTGAAAAGACCACGTGCTCTAAGTAACATCAAGCAGACCCGAATTTAAAGATCATAATACCACAGCTTTTAACAGTAAATATGGCTCTGTCAAAGTAATCATAGTAAAAGTACAATAACATTTAATTTCCTTTAAGGGAAGTGATATCTTGCAAAAAGATAGATGTGGAGGAAAGCTTTTCACTTCCTGAGCCACTGCAGTAGTTGCAACTGGAAGCTATTATAATAAATATGATCATTATTTGCCTCATGACAAAACTACCTTTTGATGGTTTTATGTGATTAAAAGGCACTTAAGGGTTCAATATTGTGCAGAAAAAGGTGTTTTTGTGGGGTTTAACCTTATAAAATTGACATGGTTGGAGTATAGGACTCAATGGCAGTTTCCACAACAGATACCACATATCATATCAAATGTCAGTTTTTTTACTTAAATGTAACAAAATAGCAACAGACTCTCATGATAAATTGTATATCAAGGATTCAGTGTACCCCGCCCGGTATGGGGTTACCGGGGCCCCACCCTGGAGCCAGGCCTGGGGGAGGGGCTCGAAGGCTAGCGTCTGGTGGCTGGGTTTCCACCCATGGGACCTGGCCGGGCTCAGCCCGAAGGAGTTACATGGGTCCGCCCTCCAGTGGGTTCACCACCTGCAGGAGGGATCATGGGGGTCCGGTGCTATGTGGATTAGGTGGCGGTCAAAGGCGGAGACCTTGGCGGACTGATCCCAAGCTTTCTAAACTGGCTTTTGGTACGTGGAATGTCACCTCTCTGGTGGGGAAGGAGCCTGAGCTGGTGTACGAGGTTGAGCGATACCGGCTAGATATAGTCGGCCTCACCTCAACACACAGCTCCGGTTCTGGAACCAGTCTCCTGGAGAGGGGCTGGAGCTTGGCCTTTTCTGGAGTTGCCCCAGGCGAGAGGCGACGAGCAGGGGTGGGTATTCTTGTATCGCCCCACCTTGCTGCCTCTATATTGGAGTTTTCCCCGGTGGACGAAAGGGTTGCTTCCCTGCGCCTTCGGGTTGGGAAACGGGTCCTGACCATCATTTGTGCCTATGCACCAAATGATGTTTCAGAGTACCCACCCTTTTTGGAGTCTGTGACTGGGGTGCTGGAGGGTACTCCTCCTGGAGACTCCATTGTCCTACTGGGGGACTTCAATGCGCACGTGGGCAATGACAGTGAAACCTGGAGGGGGGTGATTGGGAGGAACGGCCTGCCCGATCTGAACCCGAGTGGTGTTCAGTTATTGGACTTCTGTGCTAACCACAGTCTGTCCATAACGAACACCATGTTCAAGCATAAGGGTGTCCATATGTGCACCTGGCACCAGGACACCCTAGGTCGCAGGTCGATGATTGATTTTGTTATCGTATCATCAGACCTGCGACCATATGTCTTGGACACCCGAGTAAAGAGAGGTGCAGAGCTGTCAACTGATCACCACCTGGTGATGAGTTGGATCCGATGGCAGGGGAGGAAGCCATTCAGACCTGGTAGACCCAAACGTATAGTGAGGGTGTGCTGGGAGCGTCTGGCTGAGGCCCCTGTCCGGGAGGTCTTCAACTCCCACCTCCGGAAGAACTTCAACCACATTCCGAGGGAGTCTGGAGACATGGAGTCTGAATGGGCCATGTTCTCCATCTCTGTTGTTGAAGCGGCGGCCCAGAGCTGCGGCCGCAAGGTGGTCGGTGCATCTCGTGGTGGCAACCCCCGAACCAAGTGGTGGACACCAGTGGTGAGGGGGGCCATTAAGCTGAAGAAGGAGTCCTATCAGGCTTGGTTGGCTTGTGGGACTCCCGAAGCAGCTGAGGTGTACCGGCAGGCCAAGCGGAGTGCAGCTCGGGTGGTTGCTGAAGCAAAAACGCGGGTATGGGAGGAGTTCGGTGAGGCCATGGAACAAGACTTTCGGTCGGCTTCAAAGAGATTCTGGCAAACTGTTCGGTGGCTCAGGAGGGGAAAGCAGCTCCCCGTCCACACTGTGTATGGTGCGGATGGGACACTGTTGACTTCAACTGGGGATATCGTCGGGCGGTGGAAGGAATACTTCGAGGATCTCCTCAATCCCACTGATACGCCTTCCACAGAGGAAGCAGGGTTTGGGGACGAGGGGGATGACTCGCCTATCACAGGGGCTGAGGTCGCCAAGGTGGTTAAAAATCTCCTTGGTGGCCGGGCCCCGGGGATGGACGAGATTCGCCCTGAGTACCTCAAGGCCCTGGATGTTGTTGGGTTGTCATGGTTGACACGCCTCTGCAACATTGCGTGGAGGTCGGGGGCAGTGCCTTTGGCATGGCAAACCGGGGTGGTGGTTCCTCTCTTCAAAAAAGGGGACCGGAGGGTGTGCTCCAACTTTAGAGGGATCACACTCCTCAGCCTCCCTGGGAAGGTCTATGCCAAGGTACTGGAGAGGAGAGTCCGGCCGTTGGTCGAACCTCGGATTCAGGAGGAGCAATGTGGTTTTCGTCCTGGCCGTGGCACATCGGACCAGCTCTTTACCCTCTCGAGAATTCTTGAGGGTTCGTGGGAGTTTGCCCAACCAGTTTACATGTGTTTTGTGGACTTGGAGAAGGCATTTGACCGCGTCCCTCGTGGATTTTTGTGGGGGGTGCTTCGGGAGTATGGGGTATCGGGCTTGTTGTTACGAGCTATTCGGTCTCTGTACGACCGTTGTGAGAGTTTGGTTCGTATTGCCAACACTCGGTCGGAGTCATTCCCAGTGAGAGTTGGACTCCGCCAGGGCTGCCCTTTGTCACCAATCCTGTTCACAATTTTTATGGACAGGATTTCTAGGCTCAGCCAGGGAATGGAGGGTGTCATGCTTGGTGACCACAGGATCTCATCTCTGTTGTTTGCAAATGATGTTGTCCTGTTGGCTTCATCCAGCAATGACCTACAGCTCTTGCTGGGACGGTTTTCCGCTGAGTGTGAAGCGGCTGGGATGAGAATCAGCACCTCCAAGTCCGAGTCCATGGTCCTCAGCCGGAAAAAGGTGGATTGTCCTCTCCGAGTTGGGGACAGGCTCCTGCCCCAAGTGGAGGAGTTTAAGTATCTTGGGGTCTTGTTCACGAGTGAGGGGAAAATGGAGCGAGAGATCGACAGACGGATCGGAGCAGCATCTGCAGTGATGCAGACGTTGTACCGGTCTGTTGTGGTGAAGAGGGAGCTTAGTTCTAAGGCAAAGCTGTCGATTTACCAGTCAATCTACGTTCCTACTCTCACCTATGGTCACGAGCTTTGGGTAATGACCGAAAGAACGAGATTGCGGATACAAGCGGCAGAAATGAGCTTTCTCCGTAGGATTGCTGGACTCACCCTCAGAGATAAGGTGAGGAGCTCAGTCATCCGGGAGAGGCTCAGAGTAGAACCGCTGCTCCTCCACATTGAAAGGAGTCAGTTGAGGTGGTATGAGCATCTGATTAGGATGCCTCCTGGACGCCTCCCACTTGAGGTGTTTCAGGTACGTCCCACTGGGAGGAGACCCCGGGGCAGACCCAGGACTCGGTGGAGAGACTATGTCTCCCAGCTGGTCTGGGAACGCCTTGGTATCCCCTCTGAAGAGCTGGAGCAGGTGGCTGGGGAGAGGGAAGTCTGGGCTTCTCTGCTTGAACTGCTGCCTCCGCGACCCGGACCTCCAGAAAAGCGGTAGAAGATGGATGGATGGATGGATGGATGTAACAAAATATTACAAAACAGTATCATTGAATGTAAGCATTCAATTTTAAAGCTGACACTTTTATGATTGTTTTTTGAGTATATGTTTTTAAACAGTAATTTATTAATGAACACAAAATTAAATGGATAATTATGACCAGAGACAGAGTGACAGAAAGAGGAGACTAGTGCATCAAGGCACAACATGCAGCTACAATGAAATGATTTTTTAGTTAGGGAAAGTGGAGATTTCCTCATTTATCACATCTAATAACCATTAATCACTAAATTATTCCAGGGCATCTCAATAAAGTAGAATATTGAGAGTTTTTTTTCCTAAAGTATAATTCAAAAAGATAGAACTTTACTTATATTAATACAATTGGACGGGGAAAATTGTCTCTCTTCATTTTTCTCCTCCCCACAAGAACAATGCCTCACCTTTAGCCTGGGCATATTTTTCTAGGGCAGTTTTCTTCTTTTTATCTGCAACAGATGGATAACTGTTTTTTTTTTTTTTTCTGTTTAAGCAGCTGTCAGACATCCCTGCTGCTGGTCAAAGATGTCACTCGCCCCTGAATTTTAATCTAATTGCCCCGAAACAGGTTCTTTATCACTGCAGCTTAGTTTCCTTTATAGTTTACATAAAATGTTATGTCATTCACAAAACATATGAGCTTATTTAGTCACAAATGAAAACGGGAAATTTTAATTGTCTCAAAATATTGTGGATGAATGCAGCTGCAAGGGGCTGATGGGAAATAATAAGCATATTTTCCTTAGGCAAATGATTTAAAGAGAAGTTAGTTCGTCATTTTACTGTGCATAAGCTGTTTCTGTTGGGATATTTTATTATAAGCGACTTTCGCATTACGAGTGCGCATGTGCGGACTATGTGACCCGACATCCGGTTCAAAGATCACCACTACTAAACATTCCGGTTGCTGGCTTGCTTTTGTATACAAACAGTACTGTCACACCTGAACAACTGCCGCTTAAAGTCTGCTTTAAGCTTTAAATCTCCGTTATGCCAGGTGCACATTGTGCCGTAGTGAAGTGTGGGAACGGCATGTATCATCTAGAGCGGTGGAAAAAGCAAACTTGCAGCATACATGCGTGTAACTTTGGGACCAGCATGTGTACATGTCCGCCACCATTCACGTTATATACATTCCCCATGGAGCTGAAGGATCTGGATGGACGTAATTGTTGGATTAAAGCAGCAAGTCTATATTATAACATAATTAAATAGTGTTGTGTATTGTTCAAGTTCTAGCCTAACTGACACGAAAATGGGCAATAGGTAGGCCTACAACCGTCAGGAAAACTATCTAGACGTCAAACTAGTTTAACCTCAATGGCTCTGCAAGCAACGAAGTCACATATTAATTGTATTAAAGGTAAAATATCCAAATCAACTGCAATACTACACAGAGTGAAATATTTGCTGAATCAACCCACACTATATACTTTGTATCATTCATTAATACTCCCATACGTGACATATTGTACTGAAGTATGGGGAAATACATATAAAACAAACATATATCCAGTCTTTATGCATCAATGAAGGACATGCTAATACAGATGAACCTGAGATGGCTCGGACATGTTGAGAGGATGGACCACCAGCGTCTCCCTCGGCAGTTACTCTACTCACAGTTACGCGAGGGCAAACACAATCAGGGTAGACCAAGGCTCAGATTTAAAGACACTGTAAAAAGAAACTTGAAGAAGTTGGATGTCGACAGGAGCTCCTGGCAGTGGAAGGCTAAGGACAGAGCTGCATGGAGGAATCTGATCAGACCTAAATGAAACAGTCATTGTTGCCCACGACAGACTGCTGTGATGATGATGATGCTTCAGAAGAGAGCTATTAGAAGAATAAACAAAGCTGCTTACAGGGAACCAACAAACCCACTTTTTCTTAAATTAAAAGCTCTCAAGTTGAAAGATCTGGTTGACTTTAAAACTGCAGTAATAATGTTTAAGGTGAAGAATCTATCACTGCCCACAAATATCCAAAAGTTGTTCCAAATAAGGGAGAAACAATATCATTTCAGAGGAACATGTATATTTCAAAAACCTTCAGTGAGAACTACCACCAAGCAACACTGTGTCTCAGTGCAAGGAGTCAGACTGTGGAACGCTTTTGGACCTGAATTAAAATCATGTACAACGCTTGGACAATTTAAACAAAAACTAAAAGAAGAAATGCTCCAAACATATATACAAAACGACCTGTAAAATCACATAAGGATTATCATATCCAGTCTGTGTTGTGCTGTTGCTTAGTTTTTTGTCATGTTTTGTCTTAGCTTTGTTCTCATTTGTAATCACTCTTATTTTATTTTATTTTTGAATTCTTGGATGGAATATGGGTGGGCAGTATAAGCTGCGGCTTCAGCCATCACCCATTTCGGATAGCTTATGTTGAACTGTATAATCCGAGGAGTTATTGTTTAATTTGATCTTGTTGGATTTTTTTCCCCTTTGTTATATTATTCTGTTCCTTTCTTTTAATCTTTTAATATAATCTATCCAAAATAAAGATTTAGAAAAGTGACACAATCAGTTGAGGGATTAGCGGAGGGTTATCTGTCCAGCAGAACCTATGACTGCAGAGGACGCTGCTGCTGCACGTAACTCCATAATAACCGATTTGAACGTGTGTTTACAGGTACAACCGGGAAGACTCCTACGCATACAATATGCTCGTAGATCAGGAACTTTCCATAAATTAAATGTATCGATAAATCATGTTTCATCTACGTTTAGATTAACCTCCCCCATTTTGGTAGTTTGTTTGGTAGCCATGATCCCATGATGCTTTGTGTGAGCCGAGATGCGAAACAGTCGCTTATTACATTTATTAATTTATGTGACTTAATGTTTGACACCATTAGTGTGAATGTTATGGTGGGAAAAGATGCCCCCCACCCCCCCATGGCCAGCAGTGCAGAGAGGTGGGATGGAACATCAATCCACCTTAAAGGGATACAATGTCAGGGTGAAAGCAAGCCACATATTAAGGTTTGTTTAAAGTAAATGGTAAATGGCATTCACTTATATAACGCTTTTATTCTCATCTCTTGATGACCAAAGCACTTTACAGATCCTGCTATCCACTCATTCACTCACTGATGGCGGCATGCTACCTAACATGGCGCTTCCAGACCCACCAGGAGCAATTGGGGGTAAAGTGTCTTGCCCAGGGACACAATGGCAGGATATCCGGGGAGAGTGGGATTCGAACTGCCAATGTTATTGGACGACCTGCTCTACTTCCTGAGCCACTGCCGCCCCCAAAGTACTCAAGAACATTTAAGTTGATGGTTGAAGTTCATTGTCTGGGGCCCATAGCATTTGCATACAGCGGAGAAAATAAGTGTTGAACACGTCCACATTTTTCTCATTGAACATATTTCTGATGGAGTCAATGACCAGAGATTTTCACCAGATATCAGTAACAACCCAAGTAATCCATACATACAAAGAAATCAAGGCAAATGTGTTCACAAAACCAGTTATATTTAATAAAGTGGAATGGCACAGGGAATAAGTATTGAACACACTTGGTGAAATTCATTGGTAATAACAGCTTCCAGATGCCTCCTGTATAGAGAAAGTAGATGCAGGCATTGCTCAGGAGTGATTTTAGCACATTCTTCCACACAAACTGTCTTCAAATCTTGAAGGTTCTGTGGGTGTCTTCTATGAACTCTGATCTTCAGTTTGTTCCATAGATTTTCAGTTGGATTCAGGTCAGGTGACTGACTGGGCCATTCGAGCAGCTTTATTTTCCTTCTCTGGAGCCATTTGAGAGTTTCCTTGGCTGTGTGTTTGGGATCATTGTCTTGCTGAAATGTCCACCCTCATTTCATCTTCAGCACCTTGGCAGATGGCAACAGGTTCTTATCAAGGATGTTTCTGTACATTTGTCCATTCATCTTTCCTTCAATTATATGAAGTCTGCTTGTGTCATGTGCTGAAAAACACCCCCACACCATGATGGGATGTGCAGTGCCATTTCTCTTCCAAACATGCTGTGTGTTGTGGCATCCAAAAAGTTCAATTTTGGTCTCATCTGACCAGACTATATTCTCCCAGTATTTTACTGGCTTGCCCAAATGTTGTACAGCAAACTTTAAACAAGCTTCAACATGCTTTTTCTTCAGGAATACAGTCTTGCGAGGTGAGCGAGCATAGAGCCCATGTCTGTTGAGTGCATTACTTATTGTTTTCTTTGAACCAGCAATACCTGCTAACTCCACATCTTTCTGGAGCTCTCCATGAGTGGTCTTTGGCTCATAGATAACTCTTCTGATAATTCTTTTGACTCCTCTGTCAGGAATCTTGCGAGGAGCTCCTGGTTATGACCAGTTTATAGTAAAATGATGTGCTTTCCACTTCAGAATGACTGCTCCAACAGTGCTCATTGGAGCATTCAGCAGTTTAGAAATGTGCCTGTAACCAATGCCATCATTATGTTTTGCAACAATAATGTGACGGTCTAGACAGGGCTCTTTGCTTCGACCCATCATGAGTTCTTTGTGGTGTGACAATCTGATATTCAGATTGTCCTTTTTAAAGGCTGTCAGTCAGGACTTAACCAGCTGAAATTAATTTGCACTGATGGGGGATGGGATGGCTTAATTCCTAAATTCTGATGGATTTCAGCTGGTTTCTTGGCTTTCTATGCCTTTTTGCACCTCTTTTTCTTCAATGGTTTAATACTTATTCCCTGTGCCCCTTGTTACTGATATCTGGTGAAAATCTCAGGTCATCAGAAATATGTTTAATGAGAAAAATGTTGACTTGTTCAATACTTATTTTCCCCGCTGTATATCGTCATATCGCACAGCCCTAGTCACCAGTATACTGTAGCTTGTACATTTCTCATCGGATTAACTTAAAATATATACAGATGTTTTAACTCATTAATACCTTGAACGTGTTTGATTTTGACTGGCATCTAATCAGGGGTTAGCCTGCAAGGCTACAACAACTAAACAGAGTTCAATATGAGTTTTTTCTATTGAAAAAGACACTAATTCCTTTGGCTACATGACACTGGATGGCGGCATGCATTACATTGTTCAGCAAGAACTTTGATGTGGGGATGGGTGGGGTAGGTGAGCTTCCTCAATAAGATTCTTTCTTTTTTTTCCACAAAACAGTGGTAAAAATGAGCCTCCAAGTTTGTCAGTGCTGTGGCTGGTCCAAAGTGACCACATATCACGGCCTGAGAACTCACCAGGGGAGGATGGGTTGCACACCAAACAATGAGAGGTTTGCAGAGCCTGAGCAGCGCTACCTGTGGGACTATGCGGGAGTTGCTAAAAAGGACTTTACGGTGGATTTCTACGCCTATGTCAAGAGTGGTGGGTGTTTTGAAACTGTTATATGCTGTTTTTGTCAATTTGCAAATCGAACAGTTCATCATCTTTCAAAGACTGACTTAAGAATTTGCTTTTATACCATGCCTCAAACTCAACAGATTATTCAAACTTGAGCCTTCAGGTTTGTTTCTGCGGATGGTCCAAAATGACAACTTATCACGGCTTAAGAACCCACCAAGGAAAGATGGGATGCACACCGAAGGGAGTGAAAATCCTAAAGGAGGAGCATGACTGGATGGATCAGAGAGGTGCACAAGTAGATCACAGGAAAAAACAACGAGCTCAGAGTGTGACTGTGAAGAAGGAGGTAATATATGAGCTGATATGATGTGTTACATGCTGGACATGAGGGGACTGTGTGAACTAGTTTGGTGTTGACTAATTATTTTATTATTATTTAGCATTTTACCAGCTCTAATAACAAGGTACCTTGGAAAACATTTACTCTACTTGAGTGCTAGCTGAGATAAAATAAGTTTGTTTCTATTTGTAACTTCAGAAAAACTTTGTTTTTACACCAGTGACCCATAAGTGTACTGCAGTCCACTCTCTTTTTAGCCAGATTAGCCTGAGCTGCATTAGTGAGCAGTCTGTAAATTTGCAGAAATGAATGCAGAGAATGGCTGCAGTTGACATAATGACCACAGGGGTCATTAAAAACAAAGTTTTCAAGACAGTCCCTTCAGGATTTCGTGGGATGTTTTTATCATTGTTGCGGCCCAAAAAGCCTGAATTTGCGGGAGCTTTTTTTAAAAGTTGCGATAAAAGTTGAAATTTTTGAGAGGTTATTTTACAGTCAAAGTTGTGGGAAGAATTACAAAATTTAAAGCAGATGCTTTTTTCCATAGTTTACTGCAGTGATATTCTATATAACACCACAAGAAAATCAAAGGATTGTTAAAAAATTCCTATTAAACTGATTTGTAAATTAAGCAGAAACTGCTGCTATACAGAAAAAAACTCTTGCGCAACAGCAAATACAGACTTTAACACAATATCCGTTACAACAGCTAAATTGCATTGAATGCATGTTAAAGAGTACAGATTTGAAAATTATTGACAGCATCTTTAACCGCAGCGGTCCCCAACCACTCGGTACTGAGCGCAGAGAAAAAAGAAATAATTTATTCTGTTGCTCTGTATTATCTATCGAAGTCTGTGTTTTTCTGAAAGAAATCATAGAGAATATTCTCTCTTTCCGTGCCTGACTCCTACTTGTCTGTCTACCTGCTGTGCATCTTGACACACAGTTGTACCAGGAGGAGGGGCTCTCCTTGGGGGTTTGCCGGCGGTGTGCATTGGTCCGTGTCCAGACCGGAGAGTCACAGCTTTAAAGCTCATTGACAAGATGTAGTAAGGATTTTACCTCTAAAGATGTATAAAATGTTACAGCACTGGCTGTAGTGTTAGATTTCCTCGTTTGTTTGTGGTTTTACGGCGTCTCTCCTCATGCGCACTTCTGTGACGGGGTGTTTTCAGGCAGGCGGATGTTTTTCAACACAAACCCAGCACTTCGTACACACAGTCAGCACGGAGACTTGAGGAAACGTTGACCGGCGGGCTGGAGGAGACAGACGAAGAAACGTGTGGGAAAACTCATGGGTGGTTGTTTTTTTTTTTTTTTAAATCACATTCCTTGTTTTCTGATGTGTTCCGTTAATACTCACCGTAAACTTGACAATGGCCACAGTTACATGGGCAAAATTTCTTCAATCTGATTACAATTCAGATCAGAATTTTACTGTTTACATGGATCCTGAAAAAAGCTGATCTGATTAGGACGTGCGTTTCCATGTGTCACACGTTTGAATGGAATAAATCACTTTGACATGCGCAAGTCGACATATCGACATTCAAAAAATAGTAGAAGAAGAAGCAACTTCCGGTGTTAGCAAGCCCCGCTTCGTGTCGAAATTGACCTGTATTGTGTTATTCAGACTGTACTTTTGCTTCTGCTGGTCTCTGTAATGAAGCTACAAGTACATACTTCTGCATATGATGAACAGAGGGAGACACAGGACGATACAGACCAGTTTTGTTTTACTCCAGCTATGTTTTCCGCTAGCTGCTGCTAAGGTGGAAATACGTCACGTCGACGTGCAGCTGGTGTACAGACATGCACAGTAACCATATTTTCTGCCCTACGTTCGGAATAAGTGTTTTCCGATTAACAATCGGCATAACCCACCCCTCTCAATCGGAATGAAATTTTGATCCGAATGAGCGTGATCGGGTTAGAATATTCAGATTGCCATGTTTACATGAAGCATTTTTATTCCGATCAGGCTTTTAATCCGGTTACTTGTGTCCATGTAAACATAGCCAATGACAAGATGGCGGTGTGCACAGATGCCGTGGCTCGGTGCTCCTCCATTCAGTGCTGTTTTTGTTTGTTTTTGTACGCTTTTTCATTGATTTTTATCCCAATTTGTTGGGTGAATATCATCTACAGCCGGTAAGATCTCTTGTTGCTGGGGTTGCAGAGAGAATTTATGGTTACGCTGGAGTTTCTTCATTCACACAACATTCCAGCTGACATAGCTAGGACACCGGGCTCCCCGTGGCTTGTGATACCGGCGAGGAAAAAAAAGAGCCAGCGTCTGTGGACAGGAGTCAAAAACGGGGTTGTAGAGCCGGTGTGTGAGAGAGGCTAAAGAAGCGACCACACAGACCTCTCTCCCCAGTCTTTTCCTCGCCAACACCCGGGCTGTTGCGAATAAGATGGACGAGCTGAGACTACCAATTGGAGGACAACAGAATTATCAGGGATTGTTGTGTGCTGATCATCACCGAGTTGTGGCTTAACACAGCGGTGCCTGATGAAGCGGTGGAGCTAGCAGGTCACATTCTACACCATCAAGACAGAAACTGGAATTCACCGAAGCAACGAAGTGGGGGTCTTTGCATCTACATTACCGAAAATTGAGCTAAAGACACTAAGTCAATAGACAGCCACTGCTCACCTGATTTAGAGTATCGGACAGTCAGATGTAGACCCTTTTTTCTTCCTGGTGAGTTTTCATCAGCTGTTCTGATTACTGCAGTATACTGTATATAATCCCTGATGCTAAAGCTAATGTGGCTCTTAGCCTCCTACATAGTGTCATTAGTACTCAGCTGAACAGATATCCTGAGGCAGCACACATAATAGTGGGGGACTTCAATCATGTAGACGTAAAAGTAGTGTTGCTGGTGACCTTCTGTAGATGCTCCTTTGAAAGTGTACTGACTTACTGTGTTTCATTGTGGTTTGCTAGTTGCACTGTCCAGGAAAAGACAGCTCTCTAGAGGATCATCAACACAGCACAAAAGATCATTGGCTGTGCTATCCTCTCCTGAGAGTAGCTGTACAAGTTCCGCTGCCACAGAAAAACTCAGAGTATCCTGAAAGACAGATCCCATCCAGCACATCACCTGTTCCAGATGTTACCCTCAAGCAGGCGGTACAGGGCTATAAAAGCAAAGACAAATAGACTGAAAAATAGCACATACCCAATGGCCGTTGCACTATTAAACAACATGTGAATATGCACCTAATCTACTGTATATATACAGAGACATATACAGACGCGGACAAAATTGTTAGTACCCCTCTGTTAATGAAAGAAAAACTCACAATGGTCACAGAAATAACTTGAATCTGACAAAAATGGTAATAAATAAAAATTCTTTGAAAATTAACCAATGAAAATCAGACAGTGCTTTTGAATTGTGGTTCAACAGAATTATTTTAAAAAACAAACTCATGAAACATGGGCGGCACGGTGGAGGAGTGGTTAGCACTCCCGGCAGCACAGCAACTCACCCTTGGCCGGGGGATCCTGAGTTTGATCCCAGCCTCCGACCAACAGTGATCTGTGTGGAGTTTGCATGTTCTCCCCGTGTCAGTGTGGGTTTACTCCGGGATTTCTCCGGTTTCCTCCCACATGCCAAAAACATGCAAGTTAGGTTAATTGGTATCAAACTGGGGATTCTAAATTGTTCTTAGGTATGCCTGTGAGAGTGAATGGTTGTCTGTCTCTCTGTGTTGACCCTGCGATGGACTGGCGATCTGTCCAGGGTGTACCCTGCCTCTCGCCCAAAGATGCTGGGATAGGCTCCAGCCCCCCCGCAACCCGAAAAGGATTAAGCGGAAGAAGATGAATGAACTCATGAAACAGGCCTGGACAAAAATGATGGTACCTCTAGAAAAGATTGAAAGTAATGTGACCATAGGGACATGTTCAACCAAGGTGTGTCCTCTAATTAACATCACAGGTGTCTACAAACTTGTAATCAGTCAGTCGGCCTATTTAAAGGGTGACAAGTAGTCACTGTGCTGTTTGTTGACAAGGTGTGTACCACACTAAACATGGACCAGAGGAAGCAAAGGACAGAGTTGTCTCAGGAGATTATAAAGAAAATTATAGACAAGCATGTTAAAGGTAAAGGCTATAAGACCATCTCCAAGCAGCTTGATGTTCCTGTGACTACAGTTGCACATATTATTCAGACATTTAAGGATCCATGGGACTGTAGCCAACCTCCCTGGACGTGGCCGCAGAAGGAGACAGATAATACGAATGGTAACAAAAGAGCCCAGAACAACCTCTAAACACATTCATGGTGAACTCCAAGGTCAAGGTACATCAGTGTCAGATCGCACCATCCGTCATTGTTTGAGCCAAAGTCGACTTCATGGGAGACGACCAAGGAGGACACCACTGTTGAAAACAAATCATAAAAAAGCCAGACTGGAATTTGCCAAACTGCATGTTGACAAGCCACAAAGTTTCTGGGAGAATGTCCTATGGACAGACGAGACAAAACTGGAACTTTTTGGCAAGGCACATCAGCGCTATGTTCACAGACGCAAAAATGAAGCATACCAAGAAAAGAACACTGTCCCTACTGTGAAACATGGAGGAGGTTCTGTTATGTTCTGGGGCTGCTTTGCTGCATCTGGCACAGGGTGTCTTGAATCTGTGCAGGGTACAATGAAATCTCAAGACTATCAAGGTATTCTAGAGAGAAATGTGCTGCCCAGTGTCAGACAGCTTGGTCTCAGTGGCAGGTTATGGATCTTGCAACAGGATAATGACCCAAAACACACAGCTAAAAACACCCAAGAATGGCTAAGAGCGAAACATTGGACTATTCTAAAGTGACCTTCTATGAGCCCTGATCTAAATCCTATTGAACATCTGTAGAAGGAGCTGAAACATGCCGTCTGGAGAAGGCACCCTTCAAACCTGAGACAACTGGAGCAGTTTGCTCATGAGGAGTGGGCCAAAATACCTGCTGAGAAGTGGAGAAGTCTCATTGACAGTTACAGAAATCATTTGATTGCAGTGATTGCCTGAAAAGGTTGTGCAACAAAATATTAAGTTAAGGGTACCATCATTTTTGTCCAGGCCTGTTTCATGGGTTTGCTTTTTAAAATAATTCTGTTGAACCACAATTCAAAAGCATTGTCTGATTTTCATTGGCTAATTTTCATAGAATTTTTATTTATTACCACTTTTGTCGAATTCAAGTTATTTCTGTGATCATTGTGGGTTTTTCTTTCATTAACAGAGGGGCACCAACAATTTTGTCCACGTCTGTACATAAAATTGCATGTACCTTCAAATATAGTTTTAATACCTGTATTTATTTATACTCAGCTATTGCAAATTTTTAGCCTTGTATACAGTGGTGTGAAAAAGTGTTTGCCCCCTTCGTGATTTCTCATTTTTTGTATGTTTGTCACACTTAAATGTTTCAGATCATCAAACAAATTTAAATATTAGACATAGATAACACAAGTAAACACAAAATGCAGTTTTTAAATGAAGGTGTTTATTATTAAGGGTAAAAAAAACATTCAAACCTACATGGCCCTGTGTGGAAAAAGTGATTGCCCCCTAAAACTAATAACTGGTTGAGCCACCCTTAGCAGCAACAACTGCAATCAAGTGTTTGCGATAACTGGCAATAAGTCTTTTACAGCGCTGTGGAGGAATTTCATCTTTGCAGAATTGTTGTAATTCAGCCACACTGGAGGGTTTTCGAGCATGAACCGCCATTTTTAAGGTCATGCCACTGCATCTCAATCGGATACAGGTCAGGACTTTTGACTAGGCCATTCCAAAGTCTTCATTTTGTTTTTCTTAAGCCATTCAGAGGTGAACTTTCTGGTGCATTTTGTATCATTGTCCTGCTGCAGAACCCAAGTGTGCTTCAGCTTGAGGTCATGAACAGATGGTCGGACATTCTCCTTCAGGAGTTTTTGGTAGACAGCAGAATTCATGGTTCCATTTACCACAGCAAGTCTTCCAGGTCCTGAAGCAGTAAAACAGCCCCAGACCATCATACTACCACCACCATATTTTTACTGTTGGTATGATGTTCCTTTTCTGAAACTAATACATACCCGTGCATACCCGTCCATGCCCGTAGAAACCAAGTGTAAGCAAGTATTTTTGTATGCCTGTTGCTGAAGGATCTCCTCCTGTCTCAGATGGCTGTGTTGTTCACAGTCATGCCTGTGGTGTACTGCTGGAACCTGAGGTGTTTCATGTTCACGGTATCTTTTCTGATGTGCAGTAGTTCTCCTCATTCTATTGCTCTCCATCTGGTGGGTCTTCTTCTTCTTCATTCAGACCACTGGTTGAGGGATAGGTGCATTGTAATTCCAGTTCATGGGCAGGATCATGAAAATAGATCTGAGCAAAATGTGGCTTTCGACCCTGTTCAGGAAGGCCCATGCATGCCCGTAGAAACCAAGAAACCGGAGGACCCGGAGAAAATCAGCGCTTTGCTTGACATTTTATACATTTGTAGTGTAGATTGACATTCTTCAAGATTACACATTTTTACTGTCAGCACCTCTTTAAAAATGACATGCTGAGAAAGAGACGCTTTTGCTAAGTTTCTTCATCTTGAGCAAGAATACGAAGACTGCTTGATCTGGCAATTCTGCTCGGGGCAGCGTAGAATTGGCCATGGCTGCAGAACTCTGTTATGCAGAAAATACGGTCTGTAAAGACTGGCCCTGTGACTTATTCACCTTGCCAATTTTGAGCCATATGACATCATAAAGACACACGATGTGCCGTCATATAGACATCATATCTTTATGACTGCATCGAGAATATCTTTATGACGGCATCGCGAGTCCTATGATGCCTGAGTTCATCGCATTGTGCGTGATGGTCTATATGACATCATAAAGACACATTTGTCTATGTGCCATCATACAAACATCATATCTTTGTCCTATGATGCCTGAGTTCATAGAACGTCCTATGATGATCAGGCAGAGAACATAGGCCATCCTATGATGTCCTATAAACGTGACACACACACACACACACACACACAGAGAGATTTCTTGCTGAAATAGAATGATGCTGTGTTACCTTTACACCAGTCGTAATGGGACACACACCTTCCAAAAAGTTCAACTTTTGTCTCGTCAGTCCACATAGTAATTTCCCAAAAGTCTTGGGGATCATCAAGATGTTTTCTGGCAAAACTGAGACAAGTCTTTATGTTCTTTTTGCTCAGCTGTGGTTTTCATCTTGGAACTCTGCCATGCAGGCCATTTTTGCCCATTTTTTTTTTTATGGTGGAGTCATGAACACTGACCTTAACTGAGGCAAGTGAGGCCTGCAGTTCTTTGGATGTTGTTGTGGGGTCTTTTGTGACCTCTTGGATGAGTCATCACTGCGCTCTTGGGGCAATTTTGGTCGGCCGGCCACTCCTGGGAAGGTTCACCACTGTTTCATGTTTTTGCCATTTCTGAATAATGGCTCTCACTGTGGTTCGCTGGAGTCCCAAAGCTTTAGAAATGGCTTTACAACCATTTCCAGACTGATAGATCGCAATTACTTTGTTTCTCATTTGTTCCTGAATTTTTTTGGAACGCAGCATGATGTGTAGCATTTCAGGATCTTTTTGTCAACTTCTCTTTGTCAGGCAGATCCTATTTAAGTGATTTTTTGATTGAGAACAGGTGTGGCAGTTATCAGGCCTCAGCGTGGCAAGGGAAATTGAGCTCAGCTTTCCAAAGATGTGAGAACTTAGTTACTTGCTTATCCTTTTCGTCCCAGGTGGGACATAAGGCTGCAACAAGCAATCCCCACTTTGCCTTGTCCTTTGCAACATGTTGAGCTTGTCCCCAGGTGTATCCCATGTCCTGTAGTTCGTCTTGGACTGTTCTTCTCCAGGTGATTCGTGGTCTACCTGGCTTAAGGTTAGGTTTAAGGGGCAATCACTTTTTCACACAGGACCATGTAGGTTTGGATTTTTTTCCACTTAATAATAAACACTTTAATTAACCTCTTGCACTCCGTTGTACCGCGGGCGGGCAATTCTCTGCGTCCCAGAGCGCACGAGGGCGCTCTCGTGCGCCCTCGTGCGCTCTAGGACGCATGATGGAGATGCGTCCAAACGTGCACTGAAAATAAAAGCTGCAGACACAGCCGCGAACAGATTAGTTCATCTGATTGACCTCTCATTCGACTAATAAGAGCCTTGAATTGGGTTTCTGAAACCTTGAAGAACCAATGACTCAAAACCTAGCAAGAAGGACCCGCCTACCAAGGCTGTGAATGCAGTGAGCCAATTGAAGCAGAGAAGTTCGCGAGCTGTTATTTTTTAAGGCTGGGTGAAGACAGACTGCTGCAGCAGATAAAAAAAGGACCCACAGGAAGAACCGTCACAGACCCAGCAGCACGGAGACCACCCATAAGTGCAACTTGTGTGACAGCGACTGCCATTCGCGCATCGGCATGTTCGGCCACAGGCGGTGCTTATTTTGTTTTTGTTCCAGCAGAGTAGACGTTATGATTTCTTCCATGGTCATAGACCGACGGAGGCCGACGACGAAGGCTGAGTGACACACACGCATTTGCCAGTCTTTTTTTAATTACTACTGTTATTTGTTTTGAAAAATCGTTCGCCAAAAACCGCAGTCATGGAAGCACATGATACCAACTCCTATACCAACTCCTGCACCTCCTCCCACCAGTCTGTTAAGCTGATTAAGTTTGCGGACGACACCACTCTCATCGGGCTCATCTCCAACGGCGACGAGTCCGTCTACAGGAAAGAGGTGGCCCAGCTGGTGTCCTGGTGCAGCCACAACAACCTGCAGCTGAACACTCTGAAGACAGCGGAGATGATTGTGGACTTCAGGAAAGTCACAACCCCCCTGCCCCCCCTCACCATCACAGGCTCTCCCATCACCATTGCAGATTCCTTCCGCTTCTTCGGCACCACCATCACCCGGGACCTCAAATGGGAACCAACCATCAGCTTCCTCATCAAAAAGGCCCAGCAGAGGATGTTCTTTCTGCGGCAGCTGAGGAAGCTCAAGCTACCCACCAAGATGTTAGTGTAGTTCTACACGGCCATCATCGAGTCCATCCTCACCTCCTCCATAACTGTGTGGTATGCAGGAGCCACTGCCAGGGACAGACTAAGACTGCAGCGCGTCGTGCGCACTGCTGAGAGGGTGATCGGCTGCAAGCTCCCATCTCTCCAGGACCTGTACATCTCCAGGACCCAGAGGCGTGCTGGCCAGATCATAGCCGATCCTTCACACCCTGGTCACGTACTGTTTGCCCCCCTCCCCTCAGGTAGAAGACTTCGGTCCATTCGGACTAAAACCTCCCGGCACATGAATAGCTTTTTCCCCTCTGCCATCAGACTGCTGAACATTAAGTGACTTATTGACTCTCGTGCACTATGTACAGCAGCTCAACCAGACTCATGACATTCATCACTGTTTTTCTGTTGCATTATCAACTGCACTGTGGTACCCCATATTATCTGCTACTTGCTAATTTATTTAAAACTGCCTTGACTAGTATTACTCATTATTACTATTATTATTATTATTACTTATTTTTCTACACTTATTGCACGTTTTTAGTCCTTTAGTTTTTTAGTTTATCTCTTTATCTCATCATGTTTTTAATGTTGCAGCATGGCACCGAGACAAATTCCTAGTTTGTGTACTACATGAACAATGGCAATAAATCTGATTCTGATTCTGACAAAACCACAATAATGGAATTATGTTTTGATCGGGTCACGAGACCAGAACCACGAGCAGACCAGCGTCGCGTTCGTCTGACAATGAGGAAGAGAAGTTCGCCAGGACACTGCTGTGAAGAGGTAAGGTGTTATAAGCTAAATTATTCTTTATCCCTGAAAATTGTAATCAAAAATGACTTTTGACCGATCGGTAAATTACAACTGTGCGGCGCACGAAGTCTGAAGTTCATGCGCCGCGGTACATGGGTCGTTCGCCACGTCCAGACCTTGAACGCCGCCCCCCCCACTATTCTTCTGTAGCGAGAGGGGGGGGGGAAGCCGCAGTGACTGCACCACTGTGACCACATCGCCACATGAGGCTAATCTGTCATGTAGCGATGGCCAATGTCCATCCTCTGTAGCGGGGGGGACAACCCCCCCCCACACACACACAGACACAGCCCTGAGTGTGACCTTTCATTAGAGCCCAGAATGAAGCTTCTACATTGAATCATTCAAAAGTTACAGACGTTTTTCCAAACTGTGCCATTTGGCACAATTTGGCACAGTTCCAAAACACCTGGGAACTACCTGAGGAAAAAGCTGTGTAATATATTCATTTTTTGTGGTATTGTTATAAAATTTGGACCTCAGCTGGATAACACTTGGTTCTACATTTCTGTTGCATTTTCCAGCCCGGATCTGAAGCTGTGTGTTATTTGCAAGCATTTGTATCCAAAAAAACACCCAGGCCAAATTTATTTTCTTCAAGTTCAGTATGTTTTGATGACTGTAACTCAATGGCCGGAGCACTTAGAGAGATTATGACTGTTTTTTGCCAAAAAATTCAAAGTGTTTTCTTTTAAATGAGACCAACCCCATGAAGATGCTGCAAAGGGTTGAAGAACAGCTTCGGATTTAATTTGGGCACGTTATTTTTTGCCCCCTCATGGATCGTCACCTTATCGTGGTGGGGGGGTTTGCGTGCCCCAGTGATCCCAGGAGCTATGTTGTCCGGGGCAATTTGCCTCTGATAGGGTCTCCCAAGACAAACTGGTCCTGGGTGAAGGGCCAGACTAAGAACGATCCAACAGACTCTCATGATAAATTGTATATCAAGGATTCAGTGTACCCCGCCCGGTATGGGGTTACCGGGGCCCCACCCTGGAGCCAGGCCTGGGGGAGGGGCTCGAAGGCTAGCGTCTGGTGGCCGGGTTTCCACCCATGGGACCCGGCCGGGCTCAGCACGAAGGAGTTACATGGGTCCGCCCTCCAGTGGGTTCACCACCTGCAGGAGGGATCATGGGGGTCCGGTGCTATGTGGATTAGGTGGCGGTCAAAGGCGGAGACCTTGGCGGACTGATCCCAAGCTTTCTAAACTGGCTTTTGGTACGTGGAATGTCACCTCTCTGGTGGGGAAGGAGCCTGAGCTGGTGTACGAGGTTGAGCGATACCGGCTAGATATAGTCGGCCTCACCTCAACACACAGCTCCGGTTCCGGAACCAGTCTCCTGGAGAGGGGCTGGAGCTTGGCCTTTTCTGGAGTTGCCCCGGGCGAGAGGCAACGAGCAGGGGTGGGTATTCTTGTATCGCCCCACCTTGCTGCCTCTATATTGGAGTTTTCCCCGGTGGACGAAAGGGTTGCTTCCCTGCGCCTTCGGGTTGGGAAACGGGTCCTGACCATCATTTGTGCCTATGCACCAAATGATGTTTCAGAGTACCCACCCTTTTTGGAGTCTGTGACTGGGGTGCTGGAGGGTGCTCCTCTTGGAGACTCCATTGTCCTACTGGGGGACTTCAATGCGCACGTGGGCAACGACAGTGAAACCTGGAGGGGGGTGATTGGGAGGAACGGCCTGCCCGATCTGAACCCGAGTGGTGTTCAGTTATTGGACTTCTGTGCTAACCACAGTCTGTCCATAACGAACACCATGTTCAAGCATAAGGGTGTCCATATGTGCACCTGGCACCAGGACACCCTAGGTCGCAGGTCGATGATCGATTTTGTTATCGTATCGTATATCGTATTTTTTGTCTCGTGTAAATAAGGACTCAGTCGGGTGCGTAACGTCACGGGAGTGTGGCCCCGCCTCGCTAAGAATCTGCCGCCGCCCCGCTTCTAAAACCTCCTAACAAACCATCACAGCACAAGCACAACACCGTACTAATTGAGACAGAAGCATTCCGAGCCGTACTGAAGTGAATCGAGCCGTACCGAGGTGTGCTGGGCTAGTGGAAAACAGGCTTATGTCTCCCAGCTGGTCTGGGAACGCCTTGGTATCCCCTCTGAAGAGCTGGAGCAGGTGGCTGGGGAGAGGGAAGTCTGGGCTTCTCTGCTTGAACTGCTGCCTCCGCGACCCGGACCTCCGGAAAAGCGGTAGAAGATGGATGGATGGATGGATGGACGTTATTTTTTTGGCTTTTTTAGGGAAATTGACCGGAGTGCAAGGGGTTAAAAAACTGCATTTTGTGTTTACTTGTGTTATCTTTGTCTAATATTTAAATTTGTTTGATGATCTGAAACATTTAAGTGTGACAAACATACAAAAAAATGAGAAATCGGGAAGGGGGCAAACACTTTTTCACACCACTGTGTGTGTATACGTATATATATAATTTTATTCTTTCTTGCACTGAAGGGGACTGCACATAATTTTGTTGTACTATGGTATAATAATAATAAAGGATTCTGATTCTGACTGAAAAAACAGAAATGAGCGCAGTGCAGCAACGCATTTGATTGGTTAGACTGAGCGTTTGAGCGCCACTCAGGGACAAATTTGATTGGCAAAATTGGCGGAAGTTTATGAAGATTGCTCAAAATTGTGGAAAAGTTGCTGTGATTGGAAAAAGTTGCAAGGTCACGCAAAAGATGTGCTGATGGCCTGATTTTGCATAAATTCATGCGATTGTAACATCGCGAAATCCTGGAGGGACTGAGTTACAAATACAACATTAACATTTGCATTTTTAATATTCATTTTTTTTGTTGTTGTTGCATGCAACATTTAGTTAAAGCTCTGTTGTCCCTTTATAGATGCACATGACAGTTAGTAGTGGTAGTAGAGGCACTGCTTTAGAATTATTGTGCAATATGTACATTACAATAGGGTTGCACGATATATTTTTTGCAGATAACTGATATGCTGACATTCTGAATATGGTTTTTGCCCATTGCCAATGCCGTTTTGATATATGCACATATTTTTTTCCCACCTATTTACATCTCCTTTGTCTTACAGTGATTAACTGGCACACATTCCCCAAGGAAAATAAGACAACTATTACCACTGGCATAGAAGCTCGGGTTTTACTGGCCAGTTTTATTGATATTTTATGATACTTTTTTATCATGAATAATTTAAGCCTTGGCTGCTTTTAACAATCTTTTTTTTTTTCCAATGTGGAGCAAGGGTCTTTTTTTTGCATTTACATGCCTGCTATCAGTAGCGACTTGCTTAAAGTTGTCAGGCGAGGAAGAGAAACTGTCAGTACAGACTGCTGAATATTATCATGAAAAGGACCAAATGAAGTGTTTGGTTAGCTCTGTACTTGTTGTTGAGATACGGAGTGAGTTAGCCTCCATTGAGCAGCTCATATCGGATCTCCTTCAGCGTCAGGCCACCCTCGGCTCCCGACTGTCCTTGCTTGAGTGTCTGGAGGCAGTTGGCGTGCCGGCTAGTGCATAGCGCTCATTCGGCCTGCCACTCTCGCTTTGTCCTCGGTGGTTGGGAGCAGGAAGGATGTTCCCTTCCTCTCTTTGATTCCCGCGGTGGTTTTGTTGATCTGGGGGAGTCTGGCTCCTTCACTCCCCTGGCTGCTCTGCAGACTTTGCAGTCTGTCACTGTTCCTTAATGGAGGTCAGGGTGGCAGCAGGAGTGACACTGCCTCCGGGGGATGGGGATCTCCTGGCTGTGGCCCTGGTGCTGGTGGGCGCTGTGGAGGGGTCTGCTGCTGCAGTTTTGTTTTTTTTTTTTTGTCTTCACCATTGTGCTTCTCTTATTTGGGCTTCATGAGTTCTCCATGTTGTGCTTTTGCTCATCCTCATGTGATTGTGTGGAGGCAGCCATGGTTATTTTGGGGTCGCAGATCCAACGTGATAACATCTTTCCCTCACATCGTGGGAAAAGCATGTCACTGTTATATTTTATTGGTTGTAAATATTAATTTTTGCCAGTGCTGATAAATATTTTTAAATGCTTAATCGGCAGATAACAAAAACGTGCTGATATTATCATGCGGCCCTGCATTACATACATATTTACTTTGGCTGCCCACACTGACGATTTTATGTGCAATTTTGAGCCTGATTAGATATTAACTGTGAACCTGCTCCTGTAAATGGCAGGTATATGGTCTAGTGGTCTATCTATGTGTGTGTCTCAAGGAATGTATTGTGAGGAATAGGACAAATATGAGTCTGAATTACACAAATATTCATTTAACTGTTCTCCTTAATCTGACAGAATATGGAAGAGCTGCCCAGGACGAATATCTGCACCGACTCTGCACCAACAGCTGCCATCAAGGAGGAACACAAGTCATGTATGTACAAGATTCAGCCAATTAAATTCAGTCAAAATAAACGAATATAAGAACCTTAAATGTTTGCATTTTTAAACATTTTTAGTTTCACAACACCCTTCCCAGAGACCCACAAACTCAAAGTCAGGCCCTCACCAGAAGCTCCGTGGTCCTCCACCCCCTCCATCGGTAGAAACGATTGACGAGATTTTAAATCACCTGAGCTCAAGTTGTTTATTGTAACTAACATGTCAATGGAATAACCATTTTCAGGTAAATAGAGCAGTGCCGGCATACCTCGGAAATGTCCATCCCAAAGAGAAGAAAACAAAGAATCACACAACATCACAGGTACTTTTGTGTCTTTTAAAATAATATTTCTATTTAGAATATTATATACTGAGTATTTTTGTGACACTTTGCTTCTATTAGAAAGGAGAAGGTGACACAGTGGATGGATATTGGACCACTGACTGCTCTTCTGCCCCAAGAATCAAATCTGAGTCTGAATCATGTATGTATAAAGAAAAAAAAGGTCTATTTGTAGGTGTGCTATAGATATTAACTTGTAAATCAGTCTGAAAAATCAAGGTAAAATAATAATGAAAAATGCTATCCTTGTTTCTCTGACAGCATTTCCGGTTACACAACCATACTTCCAACGAGGCAGCAATAACCAGCCACAAGGGTTATTTAATAGTGTGCAGGTAGCAAACTTTGATTTCTTTTTAAAAATTTATTGTGTTGCCAAATATAAATTGCACTGTCCTAAGATGAATTGATTGATCAGTAAATTTCCAACTTCTCCCAAACAGGGAAGAGCAGGCCGTTCCAAAGACAAAGAAAGAACCGATCAAACGGTGTCACAGGTACGAAACTGTTTGTATGAACCTGGTCAATCATTTGTCATCACTATACTGTATTTGTTTTGAGAGTTTTAAATGTTTCAGGGCAAGAACTCGATCAGGGAGCGACCTACATATGGAATAGTACCACTTAAGGAAAAAGACAAGGTGAATCTAATATTTTCACAGCTGATAACATCTTAAATGTTACATTTTTAACTTTTCAGTGTTCAGGGGAGGTGTGGCTGCTTATTATAGTCATCTCACCAATCTCTAACTTGACCTAAAATGTAACAGGAATTAATAATAACTGGCATTTCCAAACAACTGCCTGTCAGGATTAGGTTAAGGGTCAGAAAGGTGTTTTTTTAAGTAATTTGTGGCTCAATAAAATCTTCATATGTCATGATTGGCAGGAATAAACGGCTCACGTGCAGGGAACGACAACAGAGAAAACACGCAAAGCACACAGAGAAGCTGCGTAATCACAATTTATTGATTCAAAAGGGAGGCTTCATTAATGAAAGACGCCACTCTCCAAAGGAGGACTCAGCCTGTAAGGGGAGACGAGAGCGAGTTAGAGTAGGAGGGAGACAGGTAAAGGGAAAATAGGACAGCACTCACGTGGGGTGAGCTGGGAGCCCAGCAGTAGAACCCAGCATGAAACTGCGAACCAGGAGAGGATGCTGGTGGGCAGGAGTAGAGCTGGGTGAGGTGTCTGACCAGGTGGAATGAGGCAACTGAAATGGTGATGAGGATGATGGGGCAGGTGAGCACACAACGAACCCCGGAGATGCACCGCGAAGATGGCAGCCACCTGGAAGAGGAGGAGAGGAGAAAAGGAATTTAATTGTAATTCCTCAGGGAGTGAATTAAACACTTACTTGTTTGTGTAAGGCAGTATACCCAATGAGCCAGCACTGGAGCGTTCACAAACTGGTCCTTTTCAGTGCTGGCAGGGAAGAGGTAGCAGGTGCGTCTCATTACACAGGTGCTGTGATTGCCCGCGGAGCCAGGGAAAGTGTGCGCTCACCTGAACATGACAGTGCCCTCCCCTCAAGGGGTGTCTCCTGGCGGTCCACTGGGCTTGTTGAGGTGTGCCTTGTGAAAGGCCCGGACCATCCCCTTGCCGTGGAAGTTAGAACCAGGGATACAAGACCTTTCTTCTGGTCCGTAGCCCTTCCACTGGACTAGCTACTGTAGCCCCCGGCCCTGACAGCGGACGTCCAGAATCCTCTGGACAGTGTAGGTGGTCTGGCTGTCGAGGACTCGAGGGGGAGGAGGTGGCTTCCGGGAGGGGGGGGGGGCAGAAAGGGCTGGTGGAGAGGGGCTTGACCTTGGAGACATGAAAGGTTGGGTGTATTCGAAGCATCGGCGGAAGCCTCAGCCAGACCGTGACGCCATTAATGACCCGGGAGATGGAGACCCCCTTCAGGGGTACCTGGGTACCTGGTCCGCCGACAACCACACGCGCTGCTCGACAGAGTATTTGGGTGCAGGGGTCCGCCTGCGGTCTGCCTACTGGCGGTTGCATTCGGCCAATTGGGTGAGGGCAGCTCGAGTGGCCCTCCAGAGCCGGCGGCAGTGACGTGCGTGGGCCCCTACCAATGGTACAGCAACCTCCCTTTCCACCATAGGCAACAGGGGGGGAGTATACCCCATGGAAGCTTCAAACGGGGTCATCCCGGTAGCTGTTGAGACTGTGGAGTTTTGCGAGTATTCCACCCAGGTCAGATGGGTGCTCCAAGTACTTGGGTTAGAGGCTGCTACACACCTAAGGGTGGCCTCCAGGGATTGGTTGGCACGCTAAGCCTGCCTGTTACTTTGAGGATGATATCTAGATGTGAGACTGACGGTGGTGCCTAAGGAGCGGCAAAAGGATCTCGAGACCTGGGAGGTGAATTGTGGGCCCCGGTCAGATACAGTGTCCAATGGAATGCCATGCAGGCGGATGACATGGGTGGTGAGGAGGTTTGCAGTTTCAGAGGCGAAGGGCAATTTGGGGAGGGGGACCAGATGGATCGCCTTAGAAAAGCGATCCACAAAGGTGAGGATGACCGAATTGCCTTGTGAGGAGGGAAGTCCAGTGCAATTTGGGACCAAGGTCGACTGGGGATGAGTAGTGGGTGGAGGAGGCCAGCAGGGGGTGAGGAGTCAGACTTATTGCAGGTGCAGATTTGGCAGGCCTTGACGTAGTTCTGGACGTTCGTCCGCAGGGTGGGCCACCAGAATGCCCGTCGGATGAGGTTGATGGTCCAGGAGACCCCAGGGTGGCAGGTGAAATGGCTGGTGTGGCCCTATTTGATGACATCACTGCAGAGGGCGGCCGGGACAAACAGACTGTTGTCGGGGACCCCCTCAGGCTTAGGTTCAGTGGATTGAGCCCGCCGGACCCTCTGCTCAATGTCCCACGTAAGAGCTCAAGGGATGCAAAAGAGTGGGACAATGGGTTCAGGAAGGGAGTGAAGGGTAGGGGGGGTCGGGACAGAACTGGTGGGAGAGAGCATCTGGTTTAACATTACGGGAGCCAGGCCTGTAAGTGATGGTGAGGTTAAATCTGGCAAAGAATAAGGTCCAACGGGCCTGCCTGGCGTTCAGCCTGCAGGCCGACTGGAGATATTCTAAATTTTTGTGGTCGGTCCACACAATGACGGGCTGGGCCACTCCCTCCAGCCAGTGTCTCCATTCCTCGAGGGCCAACTTAATGGCCAAGAGCTCTCGGTCCCCTATGTTGTAATTCCTCTTGGCTGGTGTGAGCTGCAGAGAGAAATATGTGCATGGGTGGAGTCTCTGACCAGAGGCCGAGTGCTGTGATAGGACAGCGCCCACCCCGAGTCTGAAGCATCCACCTCTAGAATAAACTGGAACTGGGAGTCGATCTGGGCCAAGATGAGGGCGTTAGAGAACAGGCCCTTTAATTTGGAAAAAGCCTGCTCAGCTGCCTCAGACCAAACGAAGGGCACTTTAACCAAGGTCAGCTGGGTAACAAGCTGTGCTACCCCACTATAGTTTCTAATGAAACGGTGATACAAATTTGCACATTCCAAGAAGCGCTGGAGCTCCTTGCGGGAGTGGGGTGTAGGCCAGTCTAGCACAGCCTTCACCTTGGCCGGGTCGGCCCTCAGCTCCCCCTCAGCTACTATAAAACTGAGGAACGAAGTGGAGCTGGTGGAAAACTCGCACGAGCTGATTCTCCCAAGAGCCATTGTAGAGCGGTCCTGACATGGACTGCATGCTCCTCTGGCATACAGGAAAAAATCAAAATGTTGTCAAGGTAGACAAAAACAAATTGATTTACCATGTCGTGGAGGACGTCATTGATCATACGCTGGAAGACAGCGGGGGCATTGGTGAGCCCGAACGGCATAACTAGATATTCATATTGCCCCAGTGTGTTTTGAAGGCCGTCTTCCATTTGTCCCCTTTGCGAATGCGAACCAAATGGTAGGTGTTACGCAAATCCAATTTGGTGAATACTCATGCACGCTGAAGGAGCTCAAACGCGGAGTTAATCCGGGGCAGAGGATATTTGTCTTTGACAGTAATAGCATTCAACTCATGGTAATCTATGCACAAGTGCAAGGATCCGTCCTTCTTCCTGACAAAAAAGAATCCTGCTCCAAGAGGGGCCGCGGCGGGCTCAATGAGGTCAGCGTTCAAAGAATCTTTAATATAGCTCTCCATCGCCTCCCTCTCCAGTCCAGAAAAACTCAAGTGTCGGCTGGATGGCAGCCACACATCCGGGAGAAGGTCTATGGCACAGTTGTAAGAGTGATGGGAAGGCAAAGAAAGCGCTGTCGACTTGCTAAAGACCTCTCCGAGGTCATGATAGACCTCGGGTACGAGACTGAGGTCCGGCGGCTCTACCGGAGGGGAGGAGATGGGTAGCGATGTTGGACACTTGGCTGAGCTGAGACAGAATGCCAAACAGTACGGACTCCAGGAAGAGATGGAATTATGTGCCCAATTAATAATGGGGTTATGCTTCCAGAGCCATGGGAATCCCAGGACCACCGGGAATGACGATTTAGGGAGCATAAGGAACAAAGGTGTGTCCCGGTGATTCCCGGAAAGAAGGACGGAGACCGGTGGTGTGCTTTCGGTAACGGAAGCTACGTTACCGCCTGACAGAGTAGTGATGTTAAAGTACGTGGGCAATTTGATCGTGGGAATTCCTACTTCCCACACGAGCCGTGAGGAAACAAAATTTTGCTCTGTCCTTGAATCTATTAAAGCCATAACCCTCCTCTTGACCCCTGGCAACTGGATGAGGGCCGAAAAAGAGAAGTTACAGGGGCAATGAAAAGAATTCCCGCCCGTCAGATCCCCCACGGCTACTGATGGGCCGTGTCTTTTTGGCTTCAGAGGCATTTCGGCAGTGTGTGCTCCATGGAGCCACAATACATGCATGCGCCGGTCCTCCTCCGTCGCTGGTGCTCTTCCAGAGCCAGACAGGCTCGGCTGAGCACCATAGGTTCAAAGGAGGAGTCGACTCCACCTGTGTCAGTAGCCTGGACTGGCACACGCACGACGGGCGGGTGAGAGGAGGATTTGCGCTCTTTTGCGCGCTCGCGGTACTGGTTGTCTAGACTGACAGCCTGATCAATAAGACTGTCCAGGGAGGAGGGAACTGCATGAACCACTAGGTCATCGCGGGGGTTTTCATTTAAACCCTGGAGGAAGACGCTACGTAACACAACGTCATTCCATCCAGAGTCTGCCACAGCAACCCGAAACTCCATAGAGTAGTCGGCGGCAGACCGGCAGACCGACTTCCCTGGCGGAGTGACATCACCCAGCTCATGATGTTGCCCTCGCTCTCTGTCCAGTCGAATGCCTGGGCAAATTCATTAACAAATCTCTCAAAGGAATAGTTAGGGATCCCTGGGCTGTCGAGAATGGACTGGGCCCAGCTGAGGGCTCGGTCCCGTAGCAGGAGGGTCATAAAATGAATTTTAGATGTATTGTCCAGGTATTCCCCACCCACCTGGCCCAAATAAAGCTGAACATGACAGAGAAACCACTTGCATTTCCCCACCTCCCCCCCGTACGGGGCAAGCGAGGGAACAGAGGTGGTTTGGAGCACGGTGGATGAAGTGGGGGCAACAGTTGGAGGGGTAGAACCCGGACGAGACATGTGGGCCAAATGCTCGGTGATCATGCCTAGCTGCTGCGTAATTGTTTGCAGCTGCTGCGTAAGCACGGCCACCTCCCTCTCTGTGGCATCGAGCGTTCTGCTGATGCCACTCCCACTGAGCTTGCACTCTGGGTGGCTCATTCTGTCATGATTGGCAGGAATAAACAGCTCACTTGCAGGGAACGGCAACAGAGAAAACACATGAAGCACACAGAGAAGCTGCGTAATCACAATTTATTGATTCAAAAGGGAGGCTTCATTAATGAAAGACGCCACTCGCCAGAGGAGGACTCGGCCTGTAAGGGGAGGTGAGAGCGAGTTAGAGTAGGAGGGAGACAGGTAAAGGGAAAATAGGACAGCACTCACGTGGGATGAGCTGGGATGAGCTGGGAGCCCGGCAGTAGAACCCAGCATGAAACTGTGAACCAGGAGAGGATGCTGGTGGGCAGGAGTAGAGCTGGGTGAGGTGTCTGACTGGGTGGAATGAGGCAGCTGAAGTGCTGATGATGATGGGGCAGGTGAGTGCACAAACAACCCCGGAGACGCACCACGAAGATGGCAGCAACCTGGATGAGGAGGAGAGGAGAAAAGGAATTTAATTGTAATTCCTCAGGGAGCGAATTAAACACTTGTTTGTGTAAGGCAGTACACCCAGCGAGCCAGCACTGGAGCGTTCACAAACTGGTCCTTTTCAGCGCTGACAGGGAAGAGGTAGCAGGTGTGTCTCATTACGCAGGTGCTGTGATTGCCCGCGGAGCCGGGGAAGGTCTTGCAGGAAGGGAGGGGGAGTGCGCGCTCACCTGAACATGACATCATAGAGCTACAAAACACATTTGAGCTTAAAATGAAGGCAAAACAGCTGCATTATAATTATAAACTGCCCTCCCAGTGTTACAAACAGATTTTCTTTTCTTTTAAATATGAAACTTTAATATCATAAATTTGTCACTTTTTTTCAGAAATTTATTCTTTTCTTTCAAATCTGGGACCATTTCTCATATACATACTTGTATGTCTGACTTTTTATTGCAAATTTTTGACTTTATGCACTTAAACTCATTTAAATGTATTTATATTAGGGCTGTGCAGTAATTGAAAATGTTAACAAATTAATTGTACATTCTTTCTATAATTGTGATTAATTGCTAAAATTACAATAATGAAAAAGAAGTACATTTAAACTAACTTTTAATTGTATTTTTTCAATAAAATGTATACCTGTGATCCTCATATTCAACTAAATGCTGCTAGAGAATTTGACTTTGAAACAATCAAAGGGAAAAAAAGCCACTGTCTACATTTGTTTGCTTAATGACGAACTTTGTGTACTGTAACTGCACTAAAATAAGGTAGTCAGAGAGCCCTGGATGTTTCTGCAATGGTGCCTGGATGTTTTTCTTCGTATGATTCAGTAGAGATGAGTTGCTTTGATTAGCATGAATTCAGCCTTGAAGAATGCGTATGTAACTTTTGTTTTGTCCAAAGAGCCATCTGGTAACTTTTTAAAAGAGAACTTTCCATTTTAAAGCATTTGTTTTGTTCTTCACTACTTAATGCAGCTACAGGAAGCAGTAGTTGTGACCACAACCCAGTTTCAAGATGCATTAGCACCACAAGCTGGGCAGGAGATTGAACAGGATATAATGTGGGGAAATAATAGGAAGTGACATGAGGGTGTTTTTTCCCCCCAAATGTGCTAACTGGACTATGTACATTGATCAAAAATGATAATATTCCCAGGACTGATTTAATTTTATTTAAATTTTCCTCAGGTCTCACAGATTGGAGGCCTGCTTCTTACTAATTTGCATTTGGCTTGAAATTAATTAGTGGTGTATCCAACAATAATGTTAAATTATTATTGGATACACTAGTAATACCTGTCAACCTGCTGTCAGATCCTGTCAATCGGTGGATTTCTGTGTTTTGGTGCTTGGTTTTTGACTGCTTTTTGGCTTCTGATAACTGAATTTGGATTACAAACTGGACATTCTAGTTTCAACCCCTGCCTGATTTAAGACACCGATAGCGGCATTTACGGATTGGGAAACGAGAGCAGAGTGGCCCGCCATTCAGCTGTTCATTAGCTGTTTTGTCAACACAAATCGTCTGGGATCATGGGTCCTAAGAAAGCTCAGCAGACTGAGGAGGTGGACGATATTAAAAGATCGCTCGACTTCTTGGCTGAAGAGATTTCTGCTGTTAAGCTGCAGCAAAAAAACATTCTGGGCCTGCTCGAGGAGGTGAAAGCGCTGCGGATCCAGAACGCTGAGAAGGACAAAAGGCTGTCGTATCTGGAGAGCAGAGTGGTGGACCTGGAACAATACACCCGGGTGAACGACGTGATCATCACAGGGCTCCACATTATACCCCGATCATATGCTTCGACGGTGGCCGCGGACAGCGGGCCGAATCCATGGAGCAACAAGTGGCGGCCTTCCTGCAGTCCAAAGGAATCCAGCTGGACTCTGACACCATTGAGGCCTGCCACCCTCTGCCCAGGAAAAACAGCGACAAACCAGCTGTCATCATGAAGTTTGTCAACAGAAAACACAAGACTGCGCTGCTAAAACAAGGGAGGAAGCTGAAAGGAATGAGCATCTACATAAACGAACACCTTACATAAGAAAACGCAGAAATAGCCAGAAAAGCTAGATACATGAAAAAGCAAAAAAAGATTCAAAACACCTGGACAACAAACTGTAAAATATACATCATATTAAATGGATCACCTGAAGAAGCCAAGGTTATTGACATCCGAAATATTATGGAACTGGACAAATATCAATGAACATTATGAAGTGGAGTCGACAGCAACAAGAGACAACTGTAGGACACTGAAGGATTATACTCATCTGCAACAGGACATATAACTACTTGAAACAAAAGTTAAACAAACAGGAACAACAGGAACTGAAAGTTTTTGAATATACGGATCACAACCCACAGGACGTAGAATATAACATAGACCCTGATAATAATTTATTTACCTCCATCAATAATAACTGTAGTTACTACACAGATGAACAGTTTAACACAATGGTCACATCTGATTTCAATATTTCAATGATCCACTTCAACAGCAGAACACTCTATGCCAACTTTAATAACATTAAAGATTATTTACATCAGTTTAAAGAGTCATTCAATATTGTGGCAATATCAGAGACGTGGCTCAGTGAAGAGAAAGGAGTGGACTTTACAATGGATGGCTATGAATTAAATTATATGAAGTGAAAAAAGGAGGAGGAGTTGCAATTTATGTTGACAAGAGCTTGCAATACAAGGTTGTTGAAAATTTGTCAGTGACTGTGGATGATTTATTTGAATGTATTACAATAGAAATCTGTTTGGACAATGTGAAGAATATAGTAGTGAGCTGTGTATATAGAACACCTGGATCAAATATTGATTTATTTAAGGACTGGATGGAAAAATGTATGCAAAACTAACTCATAAAGTTACTGTATGTTCATCTGTGGGGATTTCAATATAGATCTTGTGAATTCAAAACAACATAGTTTGACAGAAGAATTTATCAACACAGTGTACAGTATGGGCTTATATCCAACAATCACCAGACCTAGCAAAATCACGTCACACAGTGCCACACTAATAGATAACATATTCACAAACATTATGGAAAATAATATCGTGAGTGGAGTTTTATTAAATGATATCAGTGACCACCTGCCAATTTTTGTTGTCTATCAATGTGATTATAGGAAGAAAAAGTATACCAAAAATATTAAATATAAAAGAATAAGAACTGAAGAATCTATTTATTTACTGGCAAACAAATTATTAATGCAAGACTGGAAGATAGTTTGTGACGAAAATGATATAAATAAAGCATATGATGATTTTTTTACAAATATTTCAATCATTGTACAATAAAAACTGTCCTATAAAACAATACAGTGACATACAACAAAACAAAAATATTCCTTGGGTCACCAAGGGGTTACTAAATGCATGTAAAAAGAAGAATACATTATATAAACAATTCATTAAGTGCAGAATGGAAGAGACTGAGATCAAATATAAAAGATATAAAAACAAGCTAACTAATATGAGGACTTGTAAGAAAGAATGCTACAACAGAATATTAGAGGGTAATAAGAATAACTTAAGAGGAATTTGGCAAGTGCTAAATGGGATTATTAGTAACCAATCAAAGAATGCTAATTATCCAGAATATTTTACTGAAAATGACAGTTTGATAAATAATATGGAGGATGTGGTTAGTGGCTTCAATAAATTTTTGGTAAACGTTGGTCCAGATGTAGCAAAAACAATAGTGACACCAGAAACAAATGATAGTGGTTCTGTAAATGAAATAGAAGATAGAAATCCAAACACAGTCTTTTTGAGTGCAGTAACTGAAAATGAAATTATCAAGACTATGAGTAAATTTAAGAACAAAAAATCAACTGACTGGAATGAAATTGGCATGACAATAGTGAAAAAAGTAATTGAAGGAATTGTTAAACCACTCACCCACATCTGTAACCTGTCATTTCAAACTGGTAAATTTCCAAACAAAACGAAAATAGCAAAAGTAATACCACTATATAAAACAGGAGACACTCATCATTTCACAAATTATAGGCCGGTCTCTTTACTCTCACAATTCTCCAAAATACTTGAAAAAAATCTTCACTAAGAGACCGTATGATTTCACTGAAAAACACAACCTCCTTACAGACAGTCAGTATGGTTTTAGAGCAGACAAATCTACAGCTTTGGCACTGATTGAACTCAGAAGAAATTACTAGTTGTATAGATAAAAAAAAAAAGTTTGCTGTAGGAGTATTTATAGACTTAAAGAAAGCTTTTGACACCATTGATCACAGAATTTTACTGAAGAAATTAGAACAGTATGGGATAAGAGAGGTCGGACTGAGTTGGGTGGAAAGTTATTTAAGTAACAGACAACAATTTGTACAAATAGGTGGGCACAAATCACACTTCATGGACATCTCTTGTGGTGTGCCCCAGGGGTCAGTTTTGGGACCCAAACTCTTTATCTTATATGTAAATGACATACTGTATGCCAAGTATCAAAAATTCTGAAATTTATTTTGTTTGCGGATGACACAAATATCCTTTGCACTGGTGAGAATTTGCAGCAGGTTTTAGAGGCGGTCACAACTGAAATGAAAAGGTTAACACAGTGGTTCAACAAAAATAAATTATCTCTAAATATGAAAAACACAAAGATTATGTTGTTTGGAAATTATAAAATAAATCATGAAATAATGGTAACGATAGATGATACCAGAGTAGAAATAGTACAGGAAAAAAAGTTTCTGGGGGTGACGCTAGACAATAAAATCTGCTGGAAACCTCACATCAGTCACATCTGGGCCAAGTTGGCAAAATGTATAGGGATATTGGGGAAGACAAGACATATCTTGGACTATAAATCATTATTCTTACTATACAATTCACTGTTTCTACCATATCTTAACTACTGTGAAGAGGTCTGGGGAAACGCCTACAAGACCAACCTACAGCCAATATGCACATTACAAAAAAAAGCTATAAGAATAATAAATAATGTAGGATATAGACACCATACCAACTCATTGTTTTTAAAGTCACATGCCGTAAAGTTCATGGATTTAGTTAAATTTAAGACAGCACAAGTAATGTACAGAGCAATTAATAATCAACTCCCAACTAATATACAAAAAATATTCAAAAAAGAGACAATGATTATAATTTGAGAGGAGACTTAAACTTTACAAAGCCAAAGGTACGAACAACTAAGAAAAGTATGTGCATATCTGTCTGTGGGGTGGATTTGTGGAACAGTCTGGAGCTTGAACTGAAACTATGTACAAAGAGAAATCAATTCAAAAAATAGGTATAAACATTATTTGCTGAAAGGATATATGCTGGAGGGGTAGTGTTAATATGTACGATTCACTATGCTCACTCTGGGACACTATGGTATGGTAGGTGGGACAGTACTGTGCATATCTGTGTATATCTGTGTTGTTTGGGGCTGGGCATAGATGTATGGACTGTATGTATGTAGGGATGGATTCTGATTCTGATTCTGATTCTGATTCTGGATGGGTGTCAATGTTGATATGTACTAAATATAGTTAATTGTCTACTTGGGGTCTTAAATGAGGTAATATCTATATATTTTACATGGGTTGTATTTATGGAAAAGATGAGTTGGAGTAAATAAGTGCTAACTTCTTCGTTCTCCCTTTCGAGCACTGTATACTGTCACTTTTATTGCACTTATTTGGTTTTTTTTTACCCTTTTGTTCGAAATAAAGTATGTATGTATGTATCTATCTATCTAAATATAGGTGTGTGTAATTTGAAAAACAGCATGTCTGATTATCATATAAAATGTACAATCTTGCTTAAATGCATTAACATTTTAAGACATTTACTCTTCAACCTAATAGATTTTGCCAAAGCCACCAAGAAAGAGCATCAGCACTAACTCAGCAACTGTTACAGTCAACAAGGATCACCAGTCGTGTATGTACAACCAAACTAAGAGTATGTATAGCGATCTAAAAAAAAAAGGTAGCAGCTAAAACGAGAAAGTTCTTGTTTCACAGCAGCTTCTTCAGTTTCACAGCAACACTCCCAAAGATCCACAGATTCAAATTCAGGCCACCGACTCCAGGAATTCAGTGTTCCTCCACAGGTAGAGAAAAAAATTTGAGAGTTAAAATCATCTGAGGTAAAGAGGTGCTAAAAAATGTAAATGGAATAAATCTTTTTCAGCAGAACAGACCAAATATGGAGCATTTAACACCAGCATACAATGGAAATGTAGTGAGACCCAAGGAAAGAAAGATGAAGACTCAAACATCACAGGTACTTAACTGTAAGCTTTGATCAAGAAGTAAATACGTAATTTTTTAAAGTATGTTTGTTACATTGTAATCTGCTTTCGAAGTCAGCAGGTAGAGCAGAGGAAATGTATTGGATCGTTGATGGGACGTCTGACTATACAACTGTACCAACCAGAATCAAAGATGAACCTAAATCACGTATGTAGAATGAAAGGATACTGCGTCAAAGTTTCCGATTAGTCTGAAAATTAAAACTACAATTAAGGATGATGAAAATTACATTAAAATCTGTCTGGTAGTCAGACACGTGTACAGATAGACCCCAGGTGGTGCTCTAGCGCCTGCCTCTAGGCCCTCTGCCCTCTGAGGTGCCCTTCTGGAGAGCATTTTTTAAAAAAGTATTATAGATTTTATTTCCTCTATTGCAACCATTTGCCAATCAAATGTGTGAGTTTATTTAAACATATTTTGACATCCAATTAATTCTGTGTGACAGGTGCATGAGCCCCACCTGTGCCTATAGGTATTAAAATCAAATAGATATACCAGCTAAGTACAGTAACATTTGCACTGCTGTATGTGACTTTTACTTTTTTCAGTATTTAGGAGCATCCATTTTTGGGGGGTTAAGCACCCGCCCTCCAGATTGTCTGTAAAAGTCATTGCTGGTAGTTTTTGCATAATCCAGCTAACCAAAAAAACAGACAAGCAAGCCCAAATGGTCACATAACCTCCTTGGTAGAGATAATGGTATTGGGTTTTGGCTATCGATCATAGACCAAATTATTATTAACACTGTTATCGGTATCAGCCCAAAATTTAACAATCAGTGCAGTAAAAGCTACAATGATTTTTTTTTTTTTTTTTAAATTATCATTATTTTCCTTATAGCATCTACAATTAAACCACTGCCCTTCCAAAGAGCCAGTAGGAAGTAGACAGAAGAAATGCCTAGTGGTGTACCGGTAAAACCCAGCAGGAAGCAAACAATTATCATAGATTGTTGCAAGCTAACTTAGTAAGGAAACCTATAAACAAAAAAGTCAATGAAATACTGTCACAATGTATTTTCACTAAAAGAAAAAAAAATTAAAGAAATCTAAAATGCAGTAAATGATGTAAGACTACAATAAGAAAGAAAGGAGCCAGGGACAGCTTCATTTGGTGTTAATATTATTGACAAAGAACTTTGAAATAGGTGAAATCTGTTATATTTTATGCAATTTTTCTTTTATTGTAAAGGTCAATAATGCATCAGTCAGAAGTCACTACCACACAAACTACAGCTGGAATGATGGGAGAGCCCAAATTAGTCATTAATATAAAGTTACATTTACAAAACATTCTCCTAAGTAAAGCAGATGATCCTTTTCATTCCTCACAGCTTTTCAAACACCACAACGCTCCATCACCAAAACGACAAAGAAAAATCAGTTACAGCAGGATTTCTCAGCTTGTAAGCAGGTAATTCATAACTACTGTTACTGTATCACACACTTCTTTTTAGCCCCTTATGTACAGCTAATGTCTTTTAGGTGAAAGCATCACCGAGGGAGCCTGTAGGACTTCCACTTCCAGTCCCACCCAAAAAGGAGGACTTACCTTTATGTACGGCCAGGCGACAGATCACTAAATCAGAACTGCAGCAAAAAGTTCAGACGACAGAAAAAGAAGATAATCACGTTAAAGCAGTGGAAATGACCTGTAAGGTGAATTTACACTTTAATCAGATTCCAGAAATAATACAGGCACATTGAATGTTTTTGTTTTTTCAAGCATGCACAGTATGCCAGTTGGCAAAAAAGAGAAACAAAAGATGGAGCACCAACAAGAAATCAGTGCTGCCCTCAGAGGACCTTGCAAATCTTGCACTGTATCTTTGTGACTCTAGAGAAAGCATATGATAGGTTGCCAAGAGAGGAAGTGTGGTACTGTATGAGAAAGTCAGGAGTGGCAGAGAAGTATGTGAGGGTGGTGCAGGACATGTATGAGGACAATGAGACCATGGTGAGGTGTGCTATCGGAGTGACAAATGCATCCAAGGTCAGGGTGGGATTACATCAAGGATCAGCCCTGAGCCCTTACATGTTTGCCATAGTGACTGACAGGCTGACAGACGAGATCAGGCAAGAGTCTCTGTGCACCATGATGTTCACAGACAACACTGTGATCTGTAGTGAGAATAGGGAGCAGGTGGAAGAGAACCTGGAGAGGTGGAGGTGTGCTCTGGAGAGAAGAGGAATGAAAGTCAGCAGAAGCAAGACAGAATACATGTGTATGAATGAGAGAGAGGCAGGAGTAATGGTGAAGATGCATAGAGTAGAGGTAGCGATTTAGATGAGTTTAAATACCTGGGATTAACCATCCAAAGCAATGGACTGTTCACAAGCGAGGTAAAATAAGATGATCCTTTATTAGTCCCACTGTGGGGAAATTTAAACTATTGCAGCAGCAAAGGGATAGCAGCACTCAGAGCAACAATAAATACAACAAAATGGGGTTAAAAAAAGGTGAGTGCTAACAGGGTGAAGTGGGTGGGGACAAGTGTTGGGTGATTTGCAACAAAAGAATAGCAGCGAGAGTGAAAGAGAAGATCTTGTCACTCAGCGTGTCTGTTACACATGTTGATTTGAATTTGAATTAATTTATCAGGTTAACCAAAATCCATAATAACTGAAATCTAAAATGTGTGAAACCACAAGAAAAAGATGTTACATTATTATTGCACATTTATAAATTTCTTTATCACGTTGTCCTTTTTAACAGAGTGTGCCAGATTTCATCTTTACTTCTGCAGGATCAGATGTCTCTCCAAAGGAAGATCCAACACCGTGTATGTAGTTTTATTGTTCATTTATTATGGAACATTGACAAGTTATCAAGAAAATATGTTGTTGCTGTATTTGCACAGCAGTGAAATCAATGATGCGTTTCTTTCTTCACAGCTTTTAACACGCCTCAGCCGTCTATCATCAGAACAACAGAGGAAAATGATGGCAGTCTGAAGCATGATTTCCCTGTTCATGAACAGGTAAGTCAGGAAGTGTGGTGCCCTCCTTCCAAACAGGAAGTCATGTGTCACACACTTAATTTTGTATTGTGTAGTCTCTGAGGAAGCATGCGAAAGTTCCACCTCCAGTCCCGCCAAAGAGGAAGGACTCCCCTTCATTCAAGGCCAGGCTAGAAAGAATTAAATCTGGGCTGAAACAAAAAGTTGAGACTAAAGGAGAAGAAAATCATCACATTAGAGCAGCAGGGAAAACCTGTGAGGTGAATTTACATTTTAAACGCATTACACATGAAAAAACACGATAACATGAAGTGATACTTCCAGTTAAACATTTAAAACACTTGAAACCACAAGAAAAAGGCAGTTATTTTGTCAGTTTTAAAAGTTTCTAAGATCATCTTCTGATTTTTGATAGAGTGTGCCAGATTTCATCTGTACTTGTGCAGAAGTAGATGACTCTCCAAAGGAAGATCCGGCCCTGTGTATGTAGTTTTATGGCTGATTTATCGTGTAATGTTGTTCAATTGTCAAGTAAATTAAGCCGTTGCTGTTCTCATTACAGCATGTGAAGATGAACAGAATGATATCACTACTGGCAGGAAGGTTCAGACATTTTTGTGTAACTTTTTCCATGACATTACAATCAATTTTCCTTTAGTTTTGCACAAATGTGATTTAAGGCAGGCTTAATGTTTTTCAGGTAAAGGATCTGGCTCGGTTGTTTTTAGCCGCTGCAGCGGGACCAAAGGAGAGACAACAGCTACCTCAGGTGGGAGAGCATTTGTACATCATATATTTTCAACTAAAAATTTATCAATAAATGTAACCTGCAAGGAGTTTACTGCCCAAGGAAACTAAGAGTCAAAAATAGCAGCTAGCATACAGGAGAAAATCAGACAAACTGACAGAGACAAGTCATCTTAAAATGCAGTTCAGACTACAAAAATTCAGCCAGATAATTATTTTGGTGCAGTCTTTGCACAGAGTTGGGCACAATTTGTCATAAATGTCCCAGAGGGGCATTTATGACAAATTGTGCCCAATATCATATACAAATTGTATATAATATATACAAATATACAAATATAAATACACAATATACAAATTGTGCCCAATATCATAAACCTTTTTTTCCTCAAAGATTTATGATATTAAACTTTTTTAGACTCTGATGTTTGATGCCTTCCAGGTGAAGCGTCTGTCTCACTGTTTTCCAGCCACGACACCAGCTCAACCCAAAGAGAAAGATGCTGAGCTGCCACAGTTGTCACAGGTAGGGCTTAAGTAAAATGGTAAATGGTAAATGGTATTCACTTATATAACGCTTTTATTCTCATCTCTTGATGACCAAAGCACTTTACAGATCCTGCTATCCACCCATTCACACACTGATAGAACGATTTTGTACAACAAAGGAAAAACGCAGTAACTCCTTTCAATGGATGACAAAATAAATCATTTTTGACACTTTTTGTATTTTAAAAATAGAATTATAACCACAGAAATGATTTAAGTGGTTTTCAGTTTGGCAGATGCATAAAGGATTTTTTTTTTTTTTTACATAAGTTGCCAGATTTCAGAAGTAATACCGTCAAAATGAATCCAGCAGCAGCAATCGCAGACACTGAAGAAGATCCCAAACAATGTATGTTGAACAGACTATTACACTAGTAGGTAATAGAATGTAAGAATAAAAATATAAATTATATAATAGATATGGCTGTCAATTCTCTTTCTCTACAGCATGTTTCTCTGGTGTGAAGGTAGGACTATAGACTTTCAACTAAACTTTAGCATACACTATCATATTTTTCTTTATTTTTTTTCCTGTTTTCATAATGTTTAATATGTTTCAGGTGAAGGATCTGGTGCGGCTGTTTTCAGCTACTGCAGTGCAGCAAAAAGCGGCTCAGCCAAAAGAACAAAAGCCACCGCAGGCACCATATAGCTCAGTTAGAAAGTAGAAAATGTGGTCTGTTTTGAAGTGTGGAGACTGCTGACTCAGGAAGTATTTGGTTGTGTTCGAGAAAACAGTTCTAGAGGATATTCAGACTCCAGGGCTTGACGTTAACACCATCTACCACCCAGATGATAGTCGTATTCAGCAGTGGTCTGTAGCTCAGTCACTATTACTAGCAATCATGGCCATTAGCGTACACTGTTTTATGGTGTCATCAGAAAGAAAATGTGATTATTGAGCTAATTACATATATACGAAAAAAGTTGTACATATATGATTGTCACCAATTTAGTAGAAAAAGTGACACATTTAGGGTAGTTTGTCATGGAGCAGTGAATGTTGACAAATGTTTCGATTTCTGGATTTGCCAACTTTTCTAAGGAATGTTAGCTAAAATCAAGCTAGTATCTCACTAGCGACGAGGAGCAGCAAATGTTGAACTTTTTAGGTTTCATTGGGGTTCATAAAAGGTTCCAAAGTAGTTCACACATGTTTTGTTGTAAAGGTTCTTAAACAGTGTTCACTACTTAGCGAACCAAAAAGAACTTTAGTGACATGTGTTACAAACGCTTATAACCATTTCGAAAATTTTGGGGAACCTTTTACGAACTCTGACAAAACCCAAAAAGGCAACGTTCGCCAGCATTCACCACTCTGTGAGATACAGGCATTAAGAAAGCTGCAGACTTAAGAAGGGAAAACGCTGGTGCAGAAATAAAGCTTAAAATTTGCAAGCCACAAAATTATGATTAAAAATTGCAAATTTATATGTCACTAATTTAAAATCAAAAGTGTGCCAATTTAGGAGAGAAAAAAAACATTTGTACGAAAAAAAGGTTACAGATTTGAAAGAATGAAGAAAATGTTTATTTTAAAAGACTGAGAAAACGTTACAAATTTACAAAAAAATAAAAATTTACATGAAAAATTTGCAAATTTACAATTACTGTAACAAATTTATGAATTAAAAGATTCTAATTTATGATAGTCACAACATTTGCCAAAACCAAATCTCATTTCTTTAAAAACAGTGTGAACAAACATATAATCTTAGAAGAAAAGAACATTCATGATGCAGTGTTAATTAATTATTGATAAAATCTGAAAAAAAGAAAACATTTGCAAGAGAAAGGCACAAATTTAAAAGAAACAAAGCACAAAAATAAAGTTAAAAATAAAAAAGCTAAAAAATTTACAAGATTAGGTTGCAGTTTCTTATATAACATCCTTCAGATTTAACCCAATGTTGACCCCTTGGCTAATGAAAGAGATGAATGCTGAATTGATTTTGGAAAATTATAAATCACAGTGGCTGGTGAGCACAGAAATTAATGTCAAGTCCTGATCAAAAAAGCAGCCAGATGACCTTATTTTTGTTGGCTTTTTTGTAATGATACACCTTCAGTTCATGTTCAGTTCATCATTCACTTTAAGCTAAGGTTTATGGTACATATCGGGTTTTTTTTTTGGGGGGGGGGCATTGTAGTAAGTTGAGTTGATGTCAGTTTCCATCAGACCTACCATATTAGTTCTGTTTTGATGTTCAGGAAGCTGCAGCCCACAAACCACAAAATAACTCCCAAAACCCAAAAAACATACTTTGTTCATAATATTGGCAGCGATGACAAAAAATGCCCTCAGAGGTGTGAATCAGAGAGGAAGTGAAGGAACAACATATTCTACTTTTGGTGCAGTTGTAAGAAGAAAAATGTTTAAGTATATGGAACATCATATTATGCTGTAGCTCACTGGAGAGGTGGGTTAGTGGTAGAGCATCCACCCCACACCCGGGAGGTTGTGGGTTCACACCCCATTCGGGTTATACCAAAGACCATGTAAAAATAGTACTTTCCACCTTCAACCATGGTAATACTAGATTGGGGAAAGGAAAGTTTGGTTACTCAAGGTCAAAGGTCAGGAGATCTGGGTAATTATGGGATTTCAGAAAAATTAATATTTCTCCTAGGTATTTCAGGTTCAGGTTACTTTATTTGTACCCGTAGGTAGATTTGTTTTGGAGTCTGGTGACATCCATATTTACAAGCCACAATTACATTCAACATAGACACAAACACAGGCACACATGAAGCTGACTATAAACATGATAAAAATACTCAAGGCTCCATCAATCAGGGTATAAAGACAAAGAGATGAGAGGAAAAACCAGAGGTAAGAGAGAAAGGTCATATTAAAAAGTTAAAGACTAGTCAAAGAGGTTAAAAACTCAAAGGTCTAAAACCAAATAAAAGATTGAGAACCCAAATAACATCCTACAAAAATAAGTAAATATAAAATGGAGTTAATAAATAGGTACCTAAATTATGTACAATATATTGTTACAACTTGTTCAACTCTTTGACAGCAGCAGGAACAAAGCTGTTTTTGTAGCGCTAGGTTTTACTTTTTGGGATAGCAAACCTCCGTCGTCTTGAGGGAAGAAGCTGAAAGTTGCAGTGCAAAGGGTGGGAATCATCATTTAAAATGGAGGTAGCCATCCTCTGTACTTGTCTGGTGTACAGGGATGTCAGGCTCAGCTGTGACTCACCAAGCAAACGACTGGACCATCTAACTACCTGATCCAAGGATTTCCTCTGTTTCAGTTTTATCTGACCAAATCATGACACTAAAGAAAAGGATAAAACAAATTCAATGAAAGCCCAATAAAACATTGTCACTATGGTTCGATGAATTTGGAAGCGTGCAAGTTTTCTCAAGCAATGCAAATGTTGCTGACTCTTTTTGCACACCCTTTCACAGTTCTCTTCAAAGTTTAAATTACTATCAATAATCGTCCCAAGATATTTGTAGGATTGTACACATTCGGTGGTCTGGCCTTCTAGTACGGTGACTTTGTGCCTGGGAGTTTTCCTCCTAAAGTCAATAATCATGTCTTTAGTTTTTGTTGTATTCAGCTGCAGGGAGGAATCCTCACACCAGTGAACAAAATCATCAACTGCTAGGCCGTGGCCACTCTCACCATCCTGGAGGAGACTGACAATAACGGAGTCATCAGCATACTTTATAATGTGTCTGTTGTCATGTCTGCTCCAACACATGTTTGTGTACAGGATGAAGAGTAGTGGTGACAACACCCCCCCCCCCCCGAGGAGAGCCAGTAGAAGAGCACTTTAGGTCAGACAATGTGCCATTGACCCTTACTCTCTGCGTCCTGTTGGTTAAGAAATCCAGAATCCAACCCACCAGATTATTGCTCAAATCAAATTGTTGCAGGAGCCTTTCAACTAAAATATGAGGTTGGATTGTATTAAAGGCGGAGGAAAAGTCCACAAATAAAAGCCTGGCATGTGTCCTATTAAAATCCAGATGTTTAAAAAGCATGTTAAACAGAGTGACAGTGGCATCCTCCACTCCTCTGTGAGGCCTATAGGCAAACTGCAGAGGATCCAATGCATGCTCAGTCTGCTTTAGGACCTCACATCTGACCAGTTTTTCAAAAAGTTTCATTAAAATTGAAGTCAAAGCAACTGGTCTAAAGTCGTTTACCGTTTTAGGACAGCTGGATTTTGGAACGGGAACAACCACGGCTTCCTTCCAGATCTTAGGCACATGTTGTGTCTGTAAGGACTTATTGAAAATGTAATGAAATATAGGACTCAGTTCATGTGCACAGGACTTTACCAAACGCCCACATATATTATCAGGGCCCTGACTTTTGTTCACTTTTACAGCGCAGAACTCCCTTTTAACATCCTGCACCTCAATATTAAAGTGCTGATTGTCTTTGAGTTTCTGTTTCAAATCTTGGCTTTCAGTGCTAAAATCAAAGGAGTCAAAACAACCATAAAAACAATTAAGAGCATAGCCAGCTCTGTGTCTGAATTAAAACCATCTAAAAACATGATTACTGCGCTCTGTGCTCTGAAGGCCTGCAATAGTTTTCATACTGGCCCAGGCTGAACCAAGTTTCTTTGTTGCCATCTTACTTTCCAACTCTGATTTATAATTCTGTTTTGCTCTTAAAATTTCGGCCTTCAGCTCTTTTGTGGCAACCTGTAGCTCAGAAACAGACCCCTGTTTAAAGGCAAGTGCATTCCTCTGTAAGCAGGATTTAACTGATTTTGTAACCCATGGCTTGTTGTTGGGATATATTTTGACACGTTTACGTGGAACGATCGTATTTTTACAGAAAGCCATGTATGAGCATGTGACGTCCACCAAAGAGTCCAAGTCATCCCCACAGGACAGTGTGAACATCTCCCAGTCTGTACAGTTAAAGCATTCCTGGAGGCAGTGCACTGAATCCTCTGTCCACACATCAGTGTCTCTGGTCTCCACCTTGCCTCTTCTGAGAGCAGTTTTATATGTGGGCAGCAAATGTACACAGTTGTGATCTGAGGATCCTAAAGGAGGAAGGGGAAGTGATTTATAGGCCCTCTCTATGGATCCATAGCACAGGTCCAATGTCTTTTTTCGCCTGGTTGGGCAGGAGACATACTGATGAAAGTTTTTAAGTGTCTTCTTTAAAGAAACATGATTAAAATCCCCAAGAATAAAGTTTGGCGCCTCTGGAGAAATTGACTGCAGCTGCTGGACCACATCAAAGACGGTGCTGGAGGTGGAGTCAATGTCTGCCCTCGGGTGAATGTACACAGTTGTGATGAAAAGTTGGGGGAACTCGCGAGGCAAATAAAAGGGGCGTAGTGACACAGACAGCAGCTCCACATCGGGTGTACAGATGCGCTCTCTGACCGTGACAGATGTGCAGTACTGCTTATTAATATATAAGTATATGCTGCCCCCCTGACGCTTCCCCGTTACCTCTTCCTGTCGATCAGAGCGCAGTGGGGCTCCAAAGCCATCAGTTCACAGGTCCGCATCCTGGTCATGCGCATTAAGCCAGGACTTGGTATAAGCCATGACACAGCAGTTCTTAAAGTCCTTCTGGTAGCGTACATTCCCTTGAATTTCATCCACCTTGTTCCTCAGACATTGTACGTTACCAAAAATCATAGAAGGAAGAGAAATGTTACCAAATTGACGTCTTCTCAGGCGCAATTTCACACCTCCACGCTTTCCACGTTTTCTTCTCCCGTCTCTCTTTTCACCGCTGTGTCCATGAACGTCTCTCAAAATAAAGTCTGGCAGTTGCGGCTTAGACTCAATCACAGACGCTGCGTCAACCATGTTTAAATGCAGGAACATGTCCCTGGAATAATGTATTCTGCCCGCCATGATCCCGATCGCGCTTGCCTCAGAGACAAAGACCCGGTGGAAAAGTAGCAGCAGTGCAAAAAAGGGGAGGAAATCCATATTGATGGAACCAGGGAGTTCTTCGCCATACAGTCCACAAACATTCCAGTACAGAAACGATGCTTCCCTGATGCTCACCAAACTGAGTCACAATGATCCTCAAGTGGGTCTGCATCTAGGCTGTTCTCAAAGTCAGCAGTCAGGAGAGCTGGGCACTCTCTGGGGAATTTCGTCAGGCCGGAATGAACTCCTCTGTCACTGATGGTTTGGTTTCTCTTAAAATTGTGAAATTTCATTTCTTATACATTTCTTTTTTCCCCCCTCATTTTTAAATATGAAACTTTACTTGTATTTGTATTATACTGTACTTTGTATTGCTTGTATTGAGTCTTGCTAATTATAAACTTGGGACTTTTTTTTCTAATAAACTGGTGACATTATCATGAATTTACTCCACTTTAAAAAAAAATAATTCTCAGTTGTTTATAGAATCTGCTACCTGCAAAAGTGGCTGCTGGTAAAACAGCTAGAGGACTTGTCACCCCCCCCCCCCCCCCACACACACACACACACACTGCCAAAAGTATCAAAACCTGGTTTAATGACCATGGCATCACTGTGTTTGATTGGCCAGCAAACTCTCCTGACCTAAACCCCATAGAGAATCTATGGAGTATTGTCAAGAGGAAGATGAGATACACCAGACCCAACAATGCTGATGAGCTGAAGGTCACTATCAAAGCAATCTGGACCTCCATAACACCTCAGCAGTGCCACAGGATGATCACCTCCATGCCACGCCCCATTGATACAGTAATTAATCCAAAAGGAGCCCTGACCAAGTATTGAGTGTGTACATGGACATACTTTTCAGTCGGCCAACATTTCTATTAAAAACTATTTTTTAAAATTAATTTTATGTAATATTCTAATTTTTTGAGAAACTGAATTTGGGGTTTTCATGGGCTGTAAGCCATCCATCCATCCATCCATCTTCTTCCGCTTAATCCTTTTCAGGTCTTGGGGGGGCTGGAGCCTATCCAGCATCTTTGGGCGGGAGGAAGGGTACACCCTGGACACATCACCAGTCCATCACAGGGCCGACACAGACAGACAACCATTCACTCTCACAGTCATACCTAAGGACAATTTAGAATCCCCAGTTTGATGCCAATTAACCTAACTTGCATGTTTTTGGCATGTGGGAGGAAACCGGAGAAATCCTGGAGTAAACCCACACAGACATGTGGAGAACATGCAAACTCCACACAGATCACTGTTGGTCAGGGGTTGGGATCGAACCAAGGATCCCCCGGCCAAAGGTGAGTTGCTGTGCTGCCGCAGTGCTAACCACTACGCCACCGTGCTGCCCGCTGTAAGCCATAATCATTAAAATTAAAATAAGTAAACACTTGAAATATATCAGTCTCTGTGTAATGAATCTATATAATATATGGGTTTCACTTTCTGAAATGTGTGACAAAAAAATATTGAACTTTTTCATGATATTCTAATTTTTTGAGATGTACCTGTAAGAGTAAGAAAGTAATAATGAGGAAAAAAATGAGTAGTGAGTATTAACTGTACTCTTTCCCATTTGTGGTGCTTTTCTAATAAATTTGTCTTTTTTCTTATAAATTTGAAATTTGCGTTTTTCTTTACATTTGAAATGTTATTCTAATAAATTTGTGATTTTTTCCCCTTATAAATTTATTTTCCTTTTTGTGACAATTTTTTGATTTTTTTTCACATAAATTAGCATATTTAATCCTAAATTTGCATGTTTTCTGGTAAATTCGTGATTTTAGTTTCTACTTTTTAGCCTGAGTAAAATAAAACACAAATCAAAATGTGCCCAAACCATATAAACAGCAGACCACAATGAATTAAATATTTCATGAGCGAGAAGAATGATTTCAGTGAACATACACACACACACACACACACACAGTATTAAAATATATATATACAGTATATACTGTGTATATATATATATATATATATAGCGGCGGAGTGGTTAGCACTGTGGCAGCACAGCAACTCACCCTTGGCCGGGGAATCCTGGGTTCGATCCCAGCCCCCGACCAACAGTGATCTGTGTGGAGTTTGTATGTTCTCCCCGTGTCTGCATGGGTTTACTCCGGGATTTCTCCCGTTTCCTCCCACATGCCAAAAACATGCAAGCTAGGTTAATTGGAGACTCTAAAGTGGCCGCAGGTGTGAATGTGTGTGTGAATGGTGAAAGGGCTGGGTGCCGCACCAGCGGCTTCCTCATCCACTCATGTTGGATGCCCTGTAATTTCCCTATTGTGGGACTAATAAAGGAATTTCAAATCTAAAATATATAAAAATAAGTAAAGATGCTATCCTGACAATTAGTTACAAGAGTATAAAGAGCACATTACAAAATTACATGTACTATGCTTGAGCAAATGGAACTGCATCTGTTTACTGAGGGTGTGTTCTCTGCTTATATCAACCAGCTGTCAACAGTGTGCTTATTTGTTCAGTAATGTATGAGGTTTTTACTTTATATTGCATGAAAGCTATGTGTTGTTAATACTTTACCAACAAGTGTCTCTCGTGACTAATAGGAGTGAATGAGATACTTTATGACCCTATTATACAGGTTTTTTTTTTTGTTTTTTTTTAAATGGACCTGTTTGTGGCTGTCATAGCTATACAACACAAAATAAAAACTCACAAAAAACACGACTTGGCAGAATATAGACACGACCAAGAGCATGTTGTTCATGCTGATATGACTATGACACTCATGACAAAACACAGATTGGGGCTGACATATATATAGACACACAGGCAATCAACAAAACAGAACAGGTGGACATAATGAGGGGCAAACAGAGACAGCAGGGCATGGTCACCAAAAAACTGGATGGGTGGGGCTGAGTATACAGTCACACACAGAGGATCAGGAGAGGCAATACCATGGCACATAGTGATGATTGTGGTGTAATCTAAGTATTACATATGTGGAGCCACTAGGGGGCGACACAGACCGGATGTTGTCAGGAGTACAGCATGATGGAGAATAATATGGTGGAGTTCGTGTGTTAATGTGTTGCAGCCAGTCAATAAAGGAGGCTCTGTGTTCACCCAAAGCAGCAGTCCTTATTTATAAAATAACCCAACACAACATGGTGTCAGAAGTTGGTGTGCTTTGAGGTGAGAAAAGTCAGCTTTGCAACCGGCTAGCGGCTATGCCAGACGAAGCTCAAAGGGCTGCAGCTGCGCCAATTGATCCTGTAATGGCGGCGGCTACTCCAGCGGCAACCTTCACCATTAAACCACCGGAGCCCCTCGACTTTGCGAAACCCCAAGAGTGGGAAAGGTGGATAAGACGTTTTGAGCGTTTTAGACTGGCAAGTAACCTGAATAACTCATCTGAGGCGAACCAAGTAAATACACTGGTTTATTGCATGGGAGATGAGGCTGACGACGTGCTAAGAGGGCTCGAGCTAAAAAGTGTGCAGCGCCAGCAGTACGATGCCGTTAAAACAGCCTTTGATAGACATTTCGTTCCCAGAAAGAACGTGATTTATGAACGAGCAAAATTCAACAAGCGAGCGCAACAGCCAGCAGAACCAGTAGACTCGTTCATAACAGCACTCTACGCACTGGCAGAAAACTGTGAGTACGGTGCACTTCATGATGACCTCTTGAGAGACAGGCTTGTAGTGGGTCTAAAAGATTCATCGCTGTCAGAAAGAATGCAGCTTGACAAAGATCTTACCCTAGCTAAAGCTATAACAATGGCAAGACAATCTGAAGAAATAAAACGACAACAAACTGACCTAAGAGGTGAAACTAGCGTTAACAGAACAGCCGTGGATGCGGTACACATCAGAAAAGCCAAGCCAAACAAGTTCATAATCAAGGAACAAAAACAGATTAAGTCCTCAAGGCCTCAGCAGACAAAACAAGACAGTAAAGTTTGTTCCAAGTGTGGCAAAGCACCAGCACATGCAGCAGTACAGTGCCCAGCTAAAAACGCGGAATGCCATAACTGTAAAAAACGTGGACACTATATAAGAGTCTGTAGGTCCTACCCAACTGTGAATGAGGTCGCTGACAATGCAGACAGACTTTTTCTGGGTGAAGTGGATCTAGGAGAGGATCCGTGGCTGGCAGACATAAATGTGAGAGGAAATAAAGTGACTTTCAAGTTAGATTCCGGAGCGGACGTCACAGCGGTTTCTGAACAGACATTTGAAACCTTCAAGAAAAAAAATGAACAGTTGGAAAAGGCACAAAAACCACTCTACGGACCGGGTGGAACTGCACTAACCGTGTTGGGGTCTATGACAGAGACTATTACATACGGTGACAAGAGCGCTACTGAGAAAATCTATGTTGTCAAAAATCTGCGCATGGCACTACTGAGTAGAACAGCTTCCGTGAGACTGAAACTAATTGTCAGAGTTGACACTATAGACCAAGAGACAGTGAGAAAAGCGTACCCCAAGTTATGCGATGGACTTGGGCTTGTCCAAAAGCCATACACAATTAAACTGAAACCTGATGCTAAACCCTTTTCGCTCAAGGTGCCAAGGCGTGTGCCACTGCCGCTCATGGGTAAAGTGGAAGAAGAGCTCGAGAGGATGGAAAAGTTGGGAGTCATCAGTCGCGTGGAGCAGCCAACAGATTGGTGCTGTGGCATGGTTGTAGCTCCCAAAAAGGACAAAGAAAAGGTGCGTATCTGTGTGGACATGACACCTTTAAACGAGTCAGTGTGTCGCGAAAGATACATCCTCCCGTCTGTGGACCAAACGCTAGGCATGCTCACAGGTGCTCAGTATTTTTCAAAGCTTGATGCAAATATGGGATTTTGGCAAATACCACTGTCTAAAGAGTCGGCCTTTCTCACCACATTCATTACGCCATTTCGCAGATACCACTTCAACCGTTTGCCATTTGGTATTTCCAGTGCTCCTGAACATTTCCAAAACATGATGGTGACAGAGGTTACATCGGGTCATGACGGAGTCGTCTGTCACATGGACGATATCCTGGTCTGGGGATCCACCAAGGAGCAGCACGACGCAAGACTGCACGCCGTCTTGAAGCGTGCAGAGAAAGCCGGCGTTACGTTGAATATGTCAAAATGTGAGTTTGACAAAAGAGAGGTCAAATTTCTTGGGTTTATTGTTTCAGCAGAAGGAATGAGGCCAGATCCAGACAAAACCCAAGCTGTTCAGGACATGAAAGAGCCAAGCAACGTGAGTGAGCTCAGGAGCTTTCTCGGAATGGTGAACCAGCTGGGGAAGTTCATTCTGAACCTTTCTGAAAAGGACAAACCATTGAGAGACTTGCTTTCAACAAAGAACATGTGGTACTGGGGGCATGAACAACAAAATGCGTTTTGTAATCTCAAACAAGAACTGTCCTCTGCTCCTGTATTGCAGCTCTATGACCCAAACAAACCACAGAAAATATCTGCAGATGCCTCTTCATATGGATTGGGGGCAGTCATGCTACAGAAGGAGAGAGACGTGTGGTCACCAGTTGCTTACGCTTCCCGATCATTGACACCTACAGAGCAGCGCTACGCCCAGCTGGAAAAAGAAGCGCTGGCTCTCACGTGGGCCTGTGAAAGATTCAATGACTTTATCCTGGGTCTGCACTTTGAACTAGAAACTGATCATAAGCCACTAGTGAGCCTACTGGGAGGACAAGCTTTGGATGCGCTTCCACCGCGTATACAGAGATTTCGTATGTGCCTAATGAGGTACTCATACACTATAAAGCACATCCCTGGCGAAAGTCTCACCACTGCCGACACGCTCTCACGCTTACCGCTCACAAACAGTGTTACTCACACAGACACAGATTTTATGGAGGACACTAACATTTATGTTGACTCTGTGCTAGAGGGACTCCCTACAAGCAGCAAATATCTTGCAGATCTCCAAGAGCAACTGCAGTCCAACAGCGTCTGTTCACAAGTCATGAAATACTGCACAGAAGGCTGGCCGGATCGTAACCAGCTACAGGGAGCGGTGAAGCACTACTGGTCTGAGAGAGCCGTTTTGAGTGTGCATAACGGACTACTACTGAGAGGCACGAGGTTAGTTATCCCTGCTAACATGAGAAATGCGGTTTTGGACAAGATACATGAGGGCCACCAGGGGGTGGTTAAATGCAGAGAGCGCGCCCGTCAGGCTGTATGGTGGCCAGGTTTAAGCAACCAGATCAGTGAAGTTGTACTCAAATGTAGACAGTGCATACAGGAAAGAGTTAATGTGAGAGAGCCTTTAATGCCCACAGATTTACCAGAACGGCCATGGCAGAAGTTGGGAGCTGATTTGTTCACGCTACAAGACAAAAACTACCTGTTATTAGTGGACTACTTCTCTAGGTATATAGAGATTGCCCAGCTCAGCCCAACTCGCTCGGAGCCAATGAAGAGATGCAAGTATGGGGTAATGTGAGATTGACAGCTGGTTCCAGTTAATAACCTGGCAGTTGAATTTTGGATTAATTGTAAACGATTTATTGCAGATTGACTAAAGCAGGTGTAAAAAGATTTACAGTAATCTAAATGGGAAAAGATGAAAGTGGGAATTAAGAGCTCAAGATTGGACCGAGGAAGTACATGTTTGATTTTTGCAGTGTTTCTAAGCTGCAGAAAACAAGACTGGATGAGTTTGTTGAGGCCCCCACTGGAGTGGTGGGCTAGTTGATAGAGCATCTGCCCCACAGCTGGGAGGTTGGGGGTTCAAGTCCCATCCCGGTCATACCAAAAGACCATATAAAAATGGTACTTCCTGCCTTCTAGCTTGGTGCTCAGCATAATAGAATGGGGGAAAGAAAAGTTGTTTGTGGCGGTGCCTTGCATGCCAGTGGCCCCTCTGATTCTAGGTACTAGAAAGAGAGATCATATCTCTCCGGTTCTGGCCTCCCTTCATTGGCTTCCCATAGAGTTTAAAATCCTTCTCACTTTCAAAGCTCCATACAATCAGGTCCCTTTTTATTTAAAAGATCTGATATTACCCTATTATCCTAACAGAACACTACGCTCCCAAAATGCTGGATTACTTGTAATACCTAGAATCTCCAAAAGTACAATGGGGGACAGAGCCTTCAGTTATCAAGCTCCTCTCTTGTGGAACCAGCTGCCAATCTGGATTCGGGAGTCAGACTCGATCTCTATTTTTAAGAATAGGGTTAAAACCTTCCTTTTTGATATAGCCTACAATTAGGGAGGGATCATGTGTTTCTGAACCCTCCCATAGTTATGCTGCTATTAGGTTTAGACAGCCGGGGGACCACCAATAATTGCACTGGGCTTCACTCCTTTCTTCACTCTCAATGAAATATTTTTTTTTTTTTTTGCTGGTCATTAACATCTGTTTGTTCTCTCCCGTAGACTGAGTCCCCATCGTGCTGTTTGCTCTCTACATGTCTGTTCTTTTCATCTTCTCTATCCCCTCAACCCCCAGCCAGTCACAACAGATGACTGCCCCTTCCTGAGCCTAATTCTGCTGGAGGTTTCTTCCTGTTAAAAGGGAGTTTTTCTCTCCACCGTCACCAAGCGCTTGCTCATAGGGGATCGCCTGATTGGGGTCTTTCTACAGTTGTGGGGGTTTCCCCTACAGTTGAAAGTGCTATGAGATGACTCTTGTTGTGAAATAGCGCTATATACAGTAAATAAAGTTAAATTGAATTGAATAGGAGTGATTAACATTGTAGATAGGAGAAACATAATTTCGTTCTACTGTACATAATTGGCTGTATGGACTGAATGACAGTAAAGTTAACTGCTTCTTGTTTATGTGGGAATCAAAAGACGTAACGGTCAAAGATAATACCAAGGTTTTTAGCTGTGGGTGTGATGTTAGAGTGGTGGCAACCAATAAATTGTTCAACATAGGCACCAAAGTTATCTGGACCAATTATAAGGATTTCAGTTTTACTGGAATTTAAATGAAGAAAATTAATAGACAACCAATCTTTGATAGCAGCTAAACAGTTATGGAGGGAGGACAGTTGATTCAGGTTATTGGTTTTGGCAGAAAAGTAGATTTGAATATCGTCAGCATAACAGTGATATGACACATCCAAAAACTGGCTGAAAAGGTGGCCTAGAGGGAGCATATATAGTGAAAACAAAATGGGTCCAAGGACCAAACCCTGGGGGACTCCACACAGAGGGGGAGCAGAGGAGGAAACACAATTGCCACTGTGGATGTTTAAGTGTCTTTTAGTTAAATAGGAGTTAAACCAGTCTAATGCTGTACCAGAAATGCTCACCCAGTTATGAAGTCTGTCTAGCAGGATGGCGTGATCAATGGTATCAAAGGCTGCTGTCAAGTCAAGTAGAATGAGAATGGTGAATTCACCTTTATCTGCGCACATGAGAATGTCATTGGCTACTTTAAGTAGTGCGGTTTCTGTACTGTGCTTGTGCTGGAATCCAGATTGAAATTTGTGTAAACCTACAGTACATTACAATTGTCATGATTTACACCAGAAAGGTTCAAACACAGAGCAACCACACCAGATAAGCACTCAGACTCAGATAGTGAAAGAAACACAATTTTAATGAAAAGCACAAAACTCAAACCACACAAACTTAGATAAATGTACAAAACTAAAGAAAGGCACAAAACTAGGCACACACTTAAATCGACATAAAACGCAGGAGCCTGGTGGAGTGCACGCAGCCTGAGGGGAGAGAAGAGAGCAAGAATTACAGATGGGTAACACTCAGAGCAAGGAGAATGAGAGAAAGAGGAGATGGCTCACTGTGTGAAGCAGAGGGCCCAGCGGGAAACTCCTGCATGGGATAAAGGTGAGGATGGGAAGGGTTAGTTGACCTGGGTGGAGAAGCCATTGTATTCACAGGTGACTGGTTCAGGCGAGCGTGACCAGCAAACCTGAAGAGGAGAGACACAGAGGTGAGACAATTTGAGGGGGAAAAACCACCAAACAACATCAACAGAGTTGTTGCTTGGTAGCAATACCCAACGGTCCAGCGGAGAAGCTCTTGCACGCTGGCTCTTAAATATGCTGGCAGCCCAGAGAGCAACAGGTGCAGCCAATTGCGCAGGTGTGCAGATGACCCCAGAGCCGGGAAGACAAAAACAGGAGGGGAGGGGGTGCACGCTCACATGATCATCACAACAATAAGAAGTAGAAAATAACAGCATAATGAAAGTATAAACTGCTAAATGTTAGCTTGAGTGATACATAGATTAATAAGTTTTAAAATAATAAAATTACCCAATCTAATGGTAGTAGAAGCAACTGTAGTAGGGGAAGAAGTAGTAGGAGTCGTAATAATAGCAGTAGTAGTACCAGAAACAGAAATAGTAGTAGTTGTAGTTGAAGTAGTAATAGTAGTAGTAGTAGTTCAGGTTTGAGCACACTCATTCTCTCCAGCTGCGCTGATTGTCACCACCTGCACCTAATCAGCAGCTTGGTATATATACAGACTCATTTCCTCCACTCCTCACGGGACTGTTAGACCGCTCTCCATGCTGTCATTAGAAGCTCCTTCCCGTGTGTGCTCCCCTGAACAGTGTGCCTCTCCTTTCTCCTCAAACCCAGTTACTATAATCAACCTTATTTTCCACACAATATCCTCACCCTCCTTTCATCTCATGATCTCCTACCTGGACTCTTCTGATGCGGAACCTGGATACCTGTGGGCAGATTTCCTACCTTCATCAACAGATATCAAACCTACCGTTTCCATCATCACCCTAAACTGTAAGTCTTGAGCAAGTTTAATCCCACCTTTACCTTTAAATCCCTGGGCCTGGGGTATCTCCTCTATCACCTGTAGTCAACCCCATAACCCTCAATCTTTGCTGAAGCTGGAGCTGTGGAAACCAAAGACCATACCACTTTGTTCTGCACCGGTAACGTAAGAGTAACAACAATAAATAATTGCCAGCTGTTTGTGCTGAATACACACCATTCTCCTCGCTTGTCTCTGCAGGGTGCCAGTACCAGCCACTCACGACATAATTACTGTTTAATAAAATACTTACCTTTGGTGGAGATCATTGTCTGTGTGATGTCTGCATATTGGGTCCATTATTGTTGAAATGTGTCAGTAAAAGTAAGAGTAGTAGTAGTAGCAGAAGAATTAGTAGTATTAGAACAGTTGCTGAAGCTCAGCACCGGACGGCCGTACCTCGGACACAGCCCAAGGACGAATAATTTTTTCACACATAAGTTGTTCAGAACTCCTTATACAAAGATAAAGAGTGATGATAATCAAGTCAGTGGCGGTAATGCACCTGTAAGCTGGTTGCCACCCACCAATTAAATCTAGAAGTAGTAGAAGAGGTAGTAACATGAGTGGTATTAACAGTAGTAGTATTAGAACTAGTAGTAATAGTGGTAGAAGCAGAAGTGGTAGTAGCAGTAATAGTATTAGAAACAAGGGTAGTAGAAATACAACCCCAATTTTGGTAAAGGTGGGACATGTAAAACATAAAAACAAAATATGATAATTAAATAAAAATCCTTTTCAACCTATATTCAAATGAATAAACTACAAAGGTAATACTGTATATTTATTGTTCAAACTGAAAAACTTTTTTTTGTAAGTATTCACTCATTTTGAATTTGATGCCTGCAACACATTCCAGAAAAGCTGGGACAGGGGCATGTTTACCAGTGTTACATCACCTTTCCTTTTGTACTCAAGTGTTTAGGAACTGAGGACACTAATTGCTGAAGCTTTGTAGATGGAATTCTTTCCCATTCTTGCTTGATGTACGACTTCAGTTGCTCAACAGTTCGGGATGTCTGTTGTCATATTTCACACTTCATAATGTACCACACATTTTCACTGGGAGACAGGTCTGGACTGCAGGCAGGCCAGTCTAGTACCAGCACTTTTTTACTATGAAACCGCAATGTTGGAACACATGCAGAATGTGACTTGGCATTGCCTTTCTGAAATAAGCAAGGACATCCCTGAAAAAGCTGTTGCTTGGATGGCAGCATATGTTGCTTCAAAACCTACAGTATATATACTGTTGAGTATTAATGGTGCCTTCACAGATGTGCAAGTTACCAATGCCATGAGCACTAACACACCCCCATACCATCACAGATGCTGGCTTTTGAACTTTGAGCTGATAACAATCTGGATGGTCCTTTTCCTCTTTTGCCCGGAGGACACAATGTCCCTGATTTCCAAAAGCATTTTGAACCATGGACTCGTCAGATCACAGCACACTTTTCCACTTTGTGCCAGTCCATCTCAAGATGAGGTCAGGCCCAAAACAACTGGAGGTATTTCTGGGTGTAGTTGATAAATGACTTTTGCTTTGCATGGGAAAGTTTTAACTTGTACTTGTAGATCAGGGGTGTCCAATCATGTGCCATGGAGGGTCAAGACCCTGCAGATTTTCTCTTCTACCCAGTGTCTTCAGCAGGTGTTTTCACTTATCAGCAATCAGTGGGAAGACGTTCAGAGGAATCTGCTGTTGAAGACACTGGTTGGAGGTAAAGCCTGCAGGGTCATGGCCCTCCATGGCACATGATTGGACACCCCTGTTGTATATGTAGTGATGAGCTGTGTTAACTGACAATTGTTTTTCAAAATGTTCTTGAACCCACGCAGTAGTATCCTTTACAGAATCATATCAGTTTTTAATGCAATAATCAAATATTACAAACTCAAACGTTTTCTTAAAAGGGGAGGAGCTGCAACTAGTCAAGGAATTTAAATACCTCAGCATGATTTTAGACTCCTCATTAACCTTCAAAAAACACATCAAAAAATGCAAACATAATCAAATTCAATCTAAGAAATTTTAAATAAATTAGACTATCATTGACAGTTAATGTGGCCAAAATGTTTCTGCATGCAATGATCTCATCACACATCGATTATTGTTTTACCAACTGGTCACTCACTGGTGTAACCATAATCAAACCCATTGAATCATTATACAAAAAAAGCCATAGAAAATCCCTGACAAGAAAGATCCCACATATCACTGCTGTCACAGTTACAAGAAATACAATCTTCTGTCTTTTGAAAATTATAAAACTGTCAAATTTTCCTGTTCAATCTATAAAGTATTAAACGGCTATGCACCATCCCCTTGGGTGAATATGTTAAACTGAGAACTGTCACCAGTACAACCACCAGAGCAATCACTAGAGGAGACTGTGAGGTCCCCCACAGACGCACCACATTAGCTCAATCTGTGCTATCAGTAGCCATGTTTACATGGACACAAGTAACTGGATTAAAAGCCTGATTGGAATAAAAATGCTTCATGTAAACATGCCAATCTGAATATTCTGACCCAATCATACTCATTCGGATCAAAATTTCCTTCTGATTGAGACAGGTGGGTTATGCTAATTGTTAATCCGATTGGTGTGCATCTAAGCACTTATTCCAAAGTTTGGGTAGAAAATATGTTTACTGTGTATGTCTGTACGTCAGCCAGATGTCAACGTAACGTATTTCCACCTTTACAGTAGCTAGCAGAAATGGTGGGAGTAAAACAGAACTGGTCTGTATTGTCCTGCTGTCTTTCTCTGTTCGTCATATGCAGAAGTATGTACTGCTGGGCTTGTAGCTTCATTACGGAGACCAGCAGAAGCAGAAGTACAGTTTGAATAACACAATGGTCCATTTCAAAAAGGGAAAGACACAAAGTGAGGTTTATTTACATTAGAAGTTGCTTCTTCTACTATTTGCAGAATGTCAGACAATTCTGTGCATGTCAAAATGATTTAGTCGTTCAAACGTGTGACACATGTAAACGCACGTCCTGATCGGATCAGCTTTTTCAGAATCCATGTAAACAGTAAAGTTCTGATCTGAACTGTAATCAGATTGAAGAAATTTTGTGCATGTAAACATGGCTAGTGAGGGGCACCAAGATCTGGGATAACATACCACCTGCAATCAGAGAACGTACCATACTAAACACTTGTAAAAATTTGCTTTTAAACAACCAAAACTGTACCCATAACTAGTGGTTGCTCTGCACCATACGCATACAGCACGTGTCAATGCGTCACACACATATGCCCCACCTATTGTTTGTTGCTGTCTGTTGTTGCTGTGAGGTGCTTGAGTGCATGTGTGTGTGTGTGTACGTACACACAGCACTTCACGCGTGTGACATTTGAATATTTTGTTTTGTAGCACCTTAACTCTGCACTTTGTACAGTTTCATTGCAGTTGTTCTGCTTGTGTATGATTGTTTGTTTGTGTGTTTTTGTGACCCGCCAGGGGACAACAGTTGCAAATTAGCAGTATTGCTAAATCTGGCATACTTACGTTTGTATTAATGTTCATTAGTATGTATTGTCTCTTTCAAATAACATTAAACAAAACTTAACTCTCATCAGATTCAAAATGAGTAATTATTTGCATCAAAATAATAACTATCAGTTTGAACATTATTTTTTCTTTGTAGTGTATTCAGTTGAATACTGGTTGAAAGGGATTTTTAAATCATTGTATTTTGTTTTTATTTACATTTTACACAATGTCCCAACTTCACCAGAATTGGGGTTGTAGTAGAAGTAGTTGTATAGTAGTAGTTGAAGTAGTAGAAGTAGAAATAGTAGTAGTAGGGGAGGATGTGGAAGTAATAGTAGAAGTACTAGTAACAGTAGTAGTAGTAGTGTAGTTGCTGTTGTTAAATTTGTGTAAATTAATAATTTAAATAAATTAACGCTGCATTTAAATTCCCAGCAAAGCAGAATGTAATTTCCAGAACTACCCAGTCAAATGTTGTGAAACTGGTTTGGAGGCTGGGCACTTTCTAATGGTGAAAATTTATTCCTGGTTTTGGCTGAAATGAAACTGAAAGAGTTTAGAGCTGAGCAGGAAGCTGAGGCTGTGAATGAAAGATATCTCCCACCACACCGAGGAGGACTGCAGAGCGGGGTTAAGGTAGGCTGCTGCTGCTGCTGCGGCTGCTGCTCCACATCTGAAACTTTAAACTGTGTGTTTGGCAACATTTCACTGAACTCTGAACTGGAACTAGACGTAAACAGAATTGTGCTCCTGTGTAGCTACGTACGTGTAAAAATACTTCAGAAGGACAGACATATTCAGTTCTCTTTAATCGGCTTATTAGTTAAGTTGTAATGTGTCAGGCTGTAACTGGTTAAACTGTATTTTCTAAATTGTACAGACTGTTAGAAAGGCAGGGAAACCTAACCCACCAGTTTCTAGGGCGTGTGTGGAACAGTGTGTACTCAAGTAACTAAGAGCAATGCAAATATGTATGATTACAGACTGTTTCGGATGTGTTCAGAGATAATCACACCATATATTTCAAACTGACCTGACTGCATTATTAGACTTTTTTTAAAAGAAGTATGTACAGATATTCATTATATGTTTTTGCCATTCATAACATTTGTATGCTTGAGTTTGTGTTATAAACAGGGGCGGTCCTGGCTTGTATGACGCCCTGGGCGGACTGCCCCCCCCCCACACACAATTTAAACATTTTTTAAACTTTTTATTTCTCTCTTAGATGTCCAAATGTTCAATTTTCTCAACAATTAGTGGGTTTTTTCTTGCAACAGTTTTCCTGCCAATTTTGTTACTTTTTTTTAAACTTTTGCCATGTCTCACCTTTCTTTTTCTCACATTTTCATAATTTTCTTTTACATTTGCACCTATCCTCTCACTGATACGTGCATCTCAGTAAATTACAATGTCATCAAAAAGTTGATTTAGTTGGGTGGCTCGGTGGTTAGCACTGTGGCAGCACAGTGAGAAGGTCGTGGGTTTGATCCCACCCCTTGACGATCAGTGACCCTTCTGTGTGGAGTTTGCATGTTCTCCCTGTGTCTGCGCGGGTTTACCCTGGGTACTCTGGTTTCCTCCCACAGGCCAACAGCATGCAAGTTAAGTTAATTGGAGACTCTAAAGTGGCCCGAGGTGTGAAGGGATTGGCTCCGCACCATGGCTGCCTCATCCATCCACGTGGATACCCTTAATTTCCCTCTGAGATTAATACAATTAAAAAATATATATTTCAGTTATTCAATTAAAAAAATAAAACTAGATTCATTACACACAAGAGTGATATATTTCAAGTGTTTATTTCTTTTAATTTTGATGGTTATGACTTACAGCTAATGAAAACCCCAAATTCAATTTCTCAAAAAAAAAAATAAAAATAGAATATTACATAAAATTAATTTTTAAAAAAATGATTTTTTTTTTTTTTAATTCAAAGTCAGCACAGCCGTCTACCGGGAAATTTTAGAGCACTTCATGCTTCCCTCTACTGACAAGCTTTATGGAGATGCTGATTTCATTTTCCAGCAGGACTTGCACCTGTCCATACTGCCAAAAGTATCAATACCTGGTTTATTGACCATGGTATCACTGTGATTGACTGGCCAGCTAACTCTCCTGACCTAGTGTAAACCCCATAGAAAATCTATGGAGTATTGTCAAGTGGAAGATGAGAGACACCAGACCCAACAATGCAGACAAGCTGAAGGTCACTATCAAAGCAGCATGGACCTTCATAACACCTCAGCAGTGCCACAGGCTGATCACCTCCATGCCACGCCACACTGATGCAATAATTCATAGAAAAGGACCCCGACCAAGTATTGAGTGTACATGGACATACTTTTCAGTCAGCCAATATTTCTATTAAAAATCTATTTAAAAAAAAATGAATTCTACATAATCTTTTAATTTTTTGAGAAACTGAAACTGTTTTCATGCGCTATAAGCCATAACCATCAACATTAAAAGAAATAAACACTTGAAATATATCACTCTGTATGTAATGAATCTGTATGACATTTATTTTTTTTAACTGAGTTTCTGAAATAAATCAACTTTTCAATGACATTTTAATTTATTGCTCCTGTATATTGTCCTGTATAAACTATCCTTGCATTCTTTGTGGAGATGGAGGGTGGCAGTTTAACAGGGGGATGGTTTGGGCTCATTTTGATGACTAGGCAAATGGCCTTTTTAATTTTTTTGCAATGATTTAGTCATTTGAATGAAGTTTTAATTATTTATTTATTGAAAGAAAAGCTTTTTTTCAGATTTTTGCAAAGATATTTATATTTTGAAAGCTTGGGATCAGTCCACTGATACGCCTTCCACAGAGGAAGCAGGGTTTGGGGACGAGGGGGATGACTCGCCTATCACAGGGGCTGAGGTCGCCAAGGTGGTTAAAAATCTCCTTGGTGGCCGGGCCCCGGGGGTGGACGAGATTTGCCCCGAGTACCTCAAGGCCCTGGATGTTGTTGGGTTGTCATGGTTGACACGCCTCTGCAACATTGCATGGAGGTCGGGGGCAGTGCCTTTGGCATGGCAAACCGGGGTGGTGGTTCCTCTCTTCAAAAAAGGGGACCGGAGGGTGTGCTCCAACTTTAGAGGGATCACACTCCTCAGCCTCCCTGGGAAGGTCTATGCCAAGGTACTGGAGAGGAGAGTCCGGCCGTTGGTCGAACCTCGGATTCAGGAGGAGCAATGTGGTTTTCGTCCTGGCCGTGGCACATCGGACCAGCTCTTTACCCTCTCGAGAATTCTTGAGGGTTCGTGGGAGTTTGCCCAACCAGTTTACATGTGTTTTGTGGACTTGGAGAAGGCATTTGACCGCGTCCCTCGTGGATTTTTGTGGGGGGTGCTTCGGGAGTATGGGGTATCGGGCTTGTTGTTACGAGCTATTCGGTCTCTGTACGACCGTTGTGAGAGTTTAGTTCGCATTGCCAACACTCGGTCGGAGTCATTCCCAGTGAGAGTTGGACTCCGCCAGGGCTGCCCTTTGTCACCGGTCCTGTTCATAATTTTTATGGACAGGATTTCTAGGCGCAGCCAGGGAATGGAGGGTGTCATGCTTGGTGACCACAGGATCTCATCTCTGTTGTTTGCAGATGATGTTGTCCTGTTGGCTTCATCCAGCAATGACCTACAGCTCTTGCTGGGACGGTTTGCCGCTGAGTGTGAAGCGGCTGGGATGAGAATCAGCACCTCCAAGTCCGAGTCCATGGTCCTCAGCCGGAAAAAGGTGGATTGTCCTCTCCGGGTTGGGGACAGGCTCCTGCCCCAAGTGGAGGAGTTTAAGTATCTTGGGGTCTTGTTCACGAGTGAGGGGAAAATGGAGCGAGAGATCGACAGACGGATTGGAGCAGCATCTGCAGTGATGCGGACGTTGTACCGGTCTGTTGTGGTGAAGAGGGAGCTTAGTTCTAAGGCAAAGCTGTCGATTTACCAGTCAATCTACGTTCCTACTCTCACCTATGGTCACGAGCTTTGGGTAATGACCGAAAGAACGAGATCGCGGATACAAGCGGCTGAAATGAGCTTTCTCCGTAGGATTGCTGGACTCACCCTCAGAGATAGGGTGAGGAGCTCAGTCATCCGGGAGAGGCTCAGAGTAGAACCGCTGCTCCTCCACATTGAAAGGAGTCAGTTGAGGTGGTATGGGCATCTGATTAGGATGCCTCCTGGACGCCTCCCACTTGAGGTGTTTCAGGCACGTCCCACTGGGAGGAGACCCCGGGGCAGACCCAGGACTCGGTGGAGAGACTATGTCTCCCAGCTAGTCTGGGAACGCCTTGGTATCCCCTCTGAAGAGCTGGAGCAGGTGGCTGGGGAGAGGGAAGTCTGGGCTTCTCTGCTTGAACTGCTGCCTCCGCGACCCGGACCTCCGGAAAAGCGGTAGAAGATGGATGGATGGATGGATAACACAAGCAAACACAAAATGCAGTTTTTAAATTAAGGTGTTTATTGTTAAGGGTAAAAAAAAAATCCAAACCTACATGGCCCTGTGTGAAAAAGTGATTGCCCCCTAAACCTAATAACTGGTTGGGCCACCCTTAGCAGCAACAACTGCAATCAATCATTTGTGATAACTGGCAATGAGTCTTTTACAGTGCTGTGGAGGAATTTTGGCCCACTCATCTTTGCAGAATTGTTGTAATTCAGCCACACTGGAGGGTTTTTGAGCATGAACTGCCTTTTTAAGGTCATGCCACTGCATCTCAATCGGATACAGGTCAGGACTTTGACTAGGCCACTCCAAAGTCTTCATTTTGCTTTTCTTAAGCCATTCAGAGGTGGACTTTCTTGTGTGTTTTGGATCATTGTCCTGCTGCAGAACCCAAGTGTGCTTCAGCTTGAGGTCACGAACAGATGGCCGGACATTCTCCTTCAGGATTTGTTGGTAGAAAGCAGAATTCATGGTTCTGTTTACCATAGTAAGTTTTCCAGGTCCTGAAGCAGCAAAACAGCCCCAGACCATCACACTACCACCACCATCTTTTACTGTTGGTATGATGTTCCTTTTCTAAAATGCTGTGTTACTTTTACGCCGGATGCAATGAGACACACACCTTCCAAAAAGTTCAACTTTTGTCTTGTCAGTTCACAGAGTATTTTCTCAAAAGTCTTGGGGATCATCAAGATGCTTTCTGGCAAAACTGAGATGAGCCTTTATGTTCTATTTGCTCAGCAGTGGTTTTCGTCATGGAACTCTGCCATGCAGGCCATTTTTGCCCAGTCTCGTTCTTATTGTGGAGTCATGAACACTGACCTTAACTGAGGCAAATGAGGCCTGCAGTTCTTTGGATGTTGTTGTGGGGTCTTTTGTGACCTCTTGGGTGAGTCGTCACTGCACTCTTGGGGTAATTTTGGTCATCCAGCCACTCCTGGGAAGGGTCACCACTGCTCCATATTTTTGCCATTTATGGATAATTGCTCTCACTGTGGTTTGCTGGAGTCCCAAAGCTTTAGAAATGGCTTTATAACCTTTTCCAGACTGATAGATCTCAATTACTTTGTTTCTCATTACCTCCGCCAGGCCGAAAAAGCCAGGAGGAGGTTATGTTTTTGCCGGGGTTTGTCTGTGTGTTTGTTTGTCTGTCTGTCTGTCTGTCTGTCTGCCTGTTTGTCTGTTGGTTAGCAAGATAACTCAAAAAGTCTTGGACGGATTTCCATGAAACTTTCAGGCGTTGTTGGAAATGGTACAAGGAAGAACTGATTAAATTTTTGGGGTGATCCGGTTCACCGTCTGGATACAGGAATTTTTTAAAGCATTTTTCAACACTGTGACATAGGGCCATTTTCAACATGTGCGCAGGCGCAATGGAGGGCGCTGGTCGTCGTGTCTGCAACACAAACTCTGTGTTCTTCAACGTTTTAGGCACAAAAGCACGCGGAAAACACTGCTGGCCTGGGCCCGCCAGCGTGCCTGTGTTTGCGCGCAACTGCAAAACCTCACACGGGCAGCTGTCCGCCCACGGATTCTTTGGCAGAAATTCCCCGGCCAGCCATAGGAGCTGCGCATTTGGCAGAAATTCACCGGCCAGCCATAGGCGCTGCGCAAAAACGAGCTCTCTGCCGGCGAAGCTTCTAAATTCTCGTTTGCCGCGGAGCGCAACCCCAAAATAATATAATATAAAACCCACGGCAACCTGTCTACCCAATTTGCATCCGTCAGTGGAGGAGATGGACACAACAGCAACACTTCAGTTTATTACCTCCGCCAAGGAGGCAATGCTTTTACTACTGAACCACTAATCCTATCACTATCACATTGATTGTCATTGATTAATTGTGTCTTTATTGCACTGTCCCTGTCAAATAAACAAATAATCATTGTGAATCCAATTGCTAGTCATATGTTTACATGCTCAAGGAATCTGAAAACGTACACACAAACACTGTATGGGGGGAATTGTGGCGCTTGGCGGAGGTCTGCGCTCTCCGAGTGCTTTTCTAGTTTATTCCTGAATTCTCTGGATCACAGCATGATGTCTAGCTTTTGAGGCTCTTTTGATCTACTTCACTTTGTCAGGCAAGTCCTATTTAAGTGATTTCTTGATTGAGAACAGGTGTGGCAGTAGTCAGGCCTGGGAGTGGTCAGAGAAATTGAACTCAGTTTTCCAAAGATGTGATAAACCACAGTTAATTTATGGTTTGTTTGCTTTTATTTATTTTTTTTTTTTTGGGGGGGAATCACTTTTTCACACAGGGCCATGTAGGTTTGGATTTTTTTTACTCTTAATAATAAACGCCTTCACTTAAAAACTGCATTTTGTGTTTACTTGCGTTATCTTTGTCTAATATTTAAATTTTTCGATGATCTGAAACATTTACGTAAGTGTGACAAACATACAAAAAAATGAGAAATCAGGAAGGGTACAAACACTTTTTCACACCACTGTAAGTGTATGTCCTATAGGTGATGACACTCCCTTAAGAAACCTGCCAAGAAAACAAAAGTTAACTCTCATTTTGTACTCACACCAGGATGTCCTTTAAAGGGGTCATTGACTGAAAAATGGGGTTTATAGGTTTTAACTGTCTCAAAAGTGTCAATTGGTCATGTAATTAGCCCAAAATTTCCCAAAAAGTCTATCTGAAAAAAAAAACACTGCCTTTATCTCGTTTTTCTCTGAAAAAATCCCAAAAATGCTTTTTGACTCTTCGAGCAAGTTTCCTACGTCAAGTCTTGAAAAAGCCCACCCACTGCCGTCCTAAAGACCCACCCAATGCTCTATTATTGGCCCACCTAGCTGTCCGTCATGTACAGTAGATCGAAGTGGTGGCTAAAGGTATCCTATTAGCCCATGAGTAGTGCTGTCGCGATAACCGCAATTATGGACAAGCCTACCACAGAGGATAATAAGCAACTGCAACAACCGCGGTGTAAATAAGCCCTGAAAGTAGGGCTGTGTAATATGGCAAAAAATTCACATCACGATATAGGTCATCTTATATCACGATAACAATATATATCACGATAGACATTTTCTGTAAATTCTACAGTTTAGTTAATCATATAAAAGGACCATCTCTTTTTTTTTACATGTACCATTTTTCCTCTCATAATTTTGCAGTGTAGTTTTGTAATGTGCATTTGAGACTTGATTGTCCTAAATTTCAGGGTTTTCTTCTAAATCATATATGAATAAAAAGTAAACATCAATAAGTTAAGTACTTCCTGAGCCAGAGAAAAATAACAACAACAAAAAAATAAAACATAAAAAAATGCCTGAAAATGGGAAAATTACCCATAGCAGTCATCTACAGATATAAATTAGCTGTTAGTTAATCAGTGAAAATTTAAGTGTAGACCTGCAGCCTAAAGACTGCCATTCTGGCCTGATTTAACCTGTTTGCTTCTTAGTAAAAATATTTCAGATTGGTCATGATCTGAAAATCAAAGACACAAAAGGTAATGTAATAAAATACATGTGATGACCTTATCTTTATTCATTATCACTACTTGACTAATTAAAATGATTACAAATCAAATAAATTGCAGTAAGAGCCAACTTGCTCCCCTGACCCGTTTTAATGTATTTATTATTTATTTTGTATGCATGTGCCACCATCATGCACTTTTGCAGCTTTAATAAAAAAAATTTCAGACAAAACTATGAAATTCAGCAATAATTTAAACAACCAAACAAAAAAAAACAACAAAAAAACAAAAACGATAGTCTGCTACGGTTTCCAGTTAGCACAACTTAGCATCATCATTTAGCATTTTATCAATAGACATGGTGTTAACGTTACTTACTAGCAGTGTTGGGAGTGACACGTTACTGTAACGCCACTACTTTTGCAGTAATGTGCTGTGTAACAAAATTATTGTTTAAAAATTCAGTAATGCATTACAGTTACTGAAATTTGATCAGATGCATTACTCGCTTTACTCATTTTGTTAATATAGATAGATATTTTAGTGCAAATTAACTGACATCATTGAGAGCATCTTGACCAACTGCAGCACTGCGTGGTACGGCAGCACTACTGCTTTGGACTGTAAATGCCTGCAGAGAGTGGTGAAGACAGCGGAGAAGATTATCAGAACTCCACTCCCCTCTCTGCAGAGCATCTATCACTGCAGAGTGCAAAGGAGAGCTGCCTCCATCCTCCAGGACCCCACCCTCCCCCAGCACAGAATGTTCACAATTCTACCCTCAGGCCGGGGGTACAGAAGTGTGAAATGCAGGATACCCAGACTGAAAAACTCCTTCTTTCCCACTGCCATCAGACTCCTGAATAAATAACAAAACTTCGGACACAGCTTTGTAAATGGGAATTCACACACTGGATGCTAAATTTGCACATTGCTTATTTGCACATTGTACATAGTGTCACCCCGTCGCATGTCCATATCATCTCTGTTGCTAAATTATCATTGTACAGTCTACTCGGTATTATCAGGGCACACGGCTTAACACAGAGAAATTGTCACACTGGGTACTAATTTGCTCATTGCACATTTGCACATTGTACATAATCTCATGCCATCTCAGGTTCATATAATCTCTGATATTAAAATTACCATTGTATAGTCTATTGGGTATTATCAGAGGTGAGTCATACTCATTCAGTGAATTTTTACTTACCCAGGGTCATGTGCATCCAGTCATCCAGTAAGTTTTCAATTTTCATTCTTCTTGTTTCCTCTAGTTTTAACTGCTTTAACTGTCCTAATTGCCTTTAATGTATATTTGTTAGTATTTATTAGTATTAGTATTTAGTATTAAGGTGTGTTTATTACCTTTATTAGTATTGATTTGTATTTATTATCTTGACATTTGTTCTGAGAGCAGAGTAAGAATTTCATTGCTCAGGAAATGTTGCATTTCTTAACTGTGCACATGATAATAAAGCCTAGAATCTTTGAATCTTTTACCATCATCAATATTTGTCATCACAACGAATGAGGAAAAACAACAACAACAAAAAAAATCATGGTTGTAGCAAGGCAAGTAAACACATAATCCACCTTCCTGTAAGAAGAATAACTCATTTGCTTCAGTTCCTATATTATGGTAAATGGCGTTCACTTATATAGCACTTTTTCTTCATCTCTGGATGACCAAAGCGCTTTACAGATGCTGCTATCCACCCATTCACACACTGATGGCGGCAGAGCAGCCATACACACACAGGTGCTAGCCTGGCCACCAGGGGCAACTGGGGGCTCAGTGTCTTGCTCAAGGACACTTCGACATGCAGACAGAGTGGGAATTGAACCCCTGACCTTCCGATCAGTGGTCAGCTACACAACACCTGTGCCACAGCCGCATGGATAGCAATGATTTGTGGCGCAGATGTAATGTGACTGACTGCTGATTGGAGGGTCAGGGGTTTGATTCCTGCTCTGTCTGCATGTCAAAGTGTCCTTGAGCAAGACACTGAACCTCCAGTTGCTCCTGGCGGGTCAGGCCAGCGCCTGTGTATGGCAGCTCCTCTGCCATCAATGTGTGTGTGAATGGGTGGATAGCAGGATCTGTAAAGTGCTTTGGTCATCTAGAGATGAGGAAAAGTGCTATAGAAGTGGATACCTTTTATTAAAGACTTATTGCTTACACCAATAAATTTAGCTACAGTTACTTTATGTGTTTTAGGAACTCCTCAAAGTTTAGCAGATGTATTTAGTGTATTTACATGCGTCTTCTACAGATCATCAGCAGACATGAACAGTTGCCACTGTGGTTCATCATTTTCAACGTATCAAGGCTTGAGAATTCACCAGGGGAAGAAGGGATGCACACCGAAGGGAATGAGGATCCCACAGAACACACTATACGTCCCCAAACTGACCAACGTGGATATCTTAAGGCCTGGTGAGTGGCACTGATTCTTTCGTCCTGAGGTGTCAGTCACTGAGTAGGTTACTTCATATTCAGAGGTGGTTGGAGTATCCAGAAATGGTGCTCAAGGAAAGGTCGTGTCACCTCATGATGTTGATTAATCATGTATGAGGAAGAATCACAAAAAAACTTAAGTGTAAGAAAGGATCTGCTGAAGAGTGACAGCTTTACTCTTCCTAGTTTGCATTTTTCTATTGAATTGGTGACTCTTTTCTCATTAACTTATGATTTTTTTCTTCGTAAATCTGGGATTTCCTCACCAATTTGTGGAGATTTTTTCACATACACACCAAAAAATAACAGTTCTTAAATAGTTCTTGACAGAGCTGGGTGGTTCCTCAGAGAGCCATCACTTACTGAAAAAAACTCACTATTTAGAGGATAAGGTATATGGCACTTAAAAGAATGGAGCTGTAAATTTCTACTGGAGTTGCATGGAGGCAGAATAATGTGCATTTCTGACAAAAGGTTCTTTGTGGAACTGAAAGTGGTTCTTCCATGGCATCACTCTGAAGAACCTTTTGGTTCCCATCATTATTTTTTTGTGTATAATTTGTGACATTTTGAGCAGGTTTCTCTGTAAGAAGTATAATGCAATAAAAAAGGTACTTCAGTAAATGTAACTAAATACAACCCATCTCTTACTTCAAAAGATACAGCTTTTACATACACAGTAAGAAAAATAAAAATAAAATCAGTGAAACTGTTTCATAACTATATTGTGGCGACATAATAAAATATGGCACTCCACCCAGGACTTGAGGTTGGGGGGGAAGGAGGTGAGAGATGGTAATGGTGAAGGAGTGAGCGGAACCAGCGAAGGGCGCCATAGCACTAGGGAGTATTTAACTAAACAAAGAGGTGCCTTCACCCCCGCTGTGACAGGTTTTACACCTGAGAACACCGGGGCGTCAAAGTATTGCAATAAGGCAATAAGCCATGCTCTGTGTAGTGTATGTTGATGTGTGTACATGCTGTATGTCTTGTATGTGAATGTTTCTCACCCTGGGTCCCAAAGCCAGGAATAAAGTAGATAAAAGAGGGTGCTTTGGTACCCAGGAGAGTCTGTTCTATATGTTGGAGGAGAATAAAGTTCTGTGTCATCAGCTCGCTGTCTCGTCTGATTCCATCCTACACAGTGGTGACCTAGAGACGTGAAATGGAAAATGGACCATGCAACACCATGGAGATACTCCCATTGGAGTCTCCTACCGCTGCATGCGCTGTTGCAGTCAGACTCCTGGACTTCTGGCTTCACGACCCGTCTGCTTGGTTTATTCACGTGGAAGCTCAATTCGCCCTCCACGGAGCTGTGGCAGACGACACGAAGCATCATCGTGTGGTGGCATTGCTGGATGCAGCGCACCATGAGTCTGCTCCAAGCCCCGCCAGCCCAAAGAAAATACGGCACTCTCAAGCGGCTGCTGTTGTGCTGTTATACCCTTTCAGACGCAGAGAGGGCAGAAAAGCTCCTCACCCGCTCACATCTAGGAGACAGATTGGCTGTGGACCTGATGGAGAGCATGCTTGCGTTGATGGGCACGGATGACGGATCTTTCCTTTTCGCCCTCTTCTTCCTCAGAAACCTGCCGGCTTCTGTGAGAGCGATTCTCGCTAACTCAACGCTGCTGGCAGCCAGGGACTACCGTGCGCTAGTAGAGAAGGCAGACCGCATCAGCCTGGCAGCAAGGCTTTCAGCGTTCAGGCAGTGAGACCGGGATCTCTGGCAGAGCTCAGCGAGGTTGAAGAGCCGATGGTGGTGGCCTGGACAGTCACCCCGAGAAACAGGACCGGGATGCTGTGTTGTTATCACTGCTGTTTTGGCAAGGAAGCGCATCGTTGTCTCCGCCGTGCCAGTTTAAGAAGCTGGGAAACAGCAACGCCAGCGGTCAGTAGCAGCTGCGACCGCTGGCGACAGGGAGAAGCTGCTTTTCATCACGGACACATGTTTTCACGAGATGTTTTCTGGTAGAATCTGGTTCCCAGAAAAGCCTCATTTTGCCAGTCAGCACAGACAAGCTGGCAAAACACTGTGGGCCATCTTTAACGGCCACAAATGGATCCCACATCAGGACGTTTGGAGAAAGGACGTTAACTGTATGTTTACATGGACGCAATTACCAGTGGGACTTTGTGGTAGCTGCATTTTTGGTCCCCATCTTAGGTGGTAATTTTCTGTGTGCTTATGGACTACTTGTTAATGTTTCCAACAGGCGTTTAGTGGACACTGTATCTTTTTCCTCTTTGCCCCACACGACTCGGGGAGTGGGGCCACCAACACACGCTAATGTTCTAGATCCAGGGGGTAAGTACCATCGTTTGCTTTCTGAGTTCCCAGCACTCACAGTTCCCACCTTTTCTGCTATGGCAACCAAGCACGGTTGAGCATTTTATCACAACGAAAGGTCCGCCTGTGTTCGTGCATCCTCGCCGCATAGATGCGGCAAAACTAGCCAGTGCACACAAGGAATTTGCTAGCTTTGAACGATTAGGTATCGTTAGGCGTGCCAACAGTTCTTGGGCATCTCTGCTGCATATGGTGCCCAAGACTTATGGGTTGTGGTGGCCGTGCGTGATTTCGGACGCTTGAACAATGCCACGGAGAATGACCGGTATCCCATCCCGCACATCCAGGATTTTTCCATGTACCTGGCCGGGGTGCGCATTTTTTCAAAAGTGGATCTGGTCCGTGGTTATCACCAGGTCCCGGTTCACACAGAGGACGTTCCCAAAACAGTAGTAATAACTCCTTTTGGTCTTTTCGAGTTTTTACGCATGCTGTTTGGGTTAAAGGGCACAGCGCAAACTTTCAAACGTATGATGGACACGGTGCTCCGTGACTTGACATTCGTTTTTGTCTACTTAGACAACATTTTGGTTGCTCGCGCATCAGAGGAGGAGCACCTCACCCATCTCAAACAAGTTTTCCAACTGTTGGAAGTGCACGGGCTTATTGTTAATCCTGAAAGTGTCAGTTCGGGCTGCCAGTGATTGATTTTTTGGGCCATCGCATCTCACCGGAGGGTGCGATCCCAATGCCGGATAAGATGCGCGTGGTGTCAGATTTTCCGCGTCCACAGACCGTTTGGGTGCTACAGAAATTTTTGGGGATGCTCAATTTTTACAACCATTTCCTCTCCCAGGCAGCCCAGCTGCTGCAACCACTATATGGTGTGCTCAAAAAAAAAAGAAGCCCACGGAAAGCATTGACTGGACCCCCAAGCAGATCCAGGCTTTCACAAATGCTAAAACAGCACTCGCTAACGCGGCTTTGCTGGCCCACCCAACCCCGTCAGCGCGGATAGCGCTCACCACACACTCGTCTGACGTCGCGATAGGAGCCGTGGTGGAGCAGTACCTCTCTGGTTCGTGGCAGCCCCTCGCCTTTTTCAGACATACTTTGCGCGACAACGAGCGTAAACACAACCTTTTTTACTGGGAGTTGTTGGCTCGCCACCTGACTATGCATCATTTCCAGTTTTGGCTCGAGGGCCGTGAGTTCACCGCGTTTGTTGATCACAAACCACTAACATACGCAATGTCCAAAGTTTCGGAACCGTGGTCGGCGTGGCAGCAACAGCACTTGGCCGCAATCTCGGACTTCACTACCGACATTCAACACATAGCCGGTAAGTTTAATGTCATGGCTGACTGCCTGTCGCGCGCGTTAGTCTCCGTGGTCTACATGAGGATCGATTTTTTCACTATGGCCGTCGACCAAACCGGGGATGCAGACATTTGTGTGCTCCAGTTTGCAGCTACCGGATAAAAACTGCAGAGCAGGGTGGTGCAAGAAGTGTGTCCCCCCTTGATCTGCGACGTCTCAACCATCCGCACCTGCACGGTGGTTCCAAGCTCTTGGCGCCACCACGTTTTTGAGTCCATCCACTCCCTTTCACATCCCAGCATGCGAGCCTCGGTTAAGCTGGCGGGGGCCAAATTTGTCTGGCCTCACCTACGCAGGGATGTGAATGAATAGGCTGCAGTGTGCGTTGCGTGCCAGCGAGCTAAAGTGCACAAGCACACCAAAGCTCCCCTCGAGCCGTTTCAAATTCCAGCCAGGAGGTTTGACCACGTACACATGGATTTAGTGGGCCCCTTCTGCCGTCACAGGGTTTCACACACCTTTTAACAGTCGTGGACCCCACTACACATTGGCCAGAAGTGGTCCTATTGAATTCCACCATGTCTGCCGAGGTAGCTTGCGCGTTTTTGTTGGCTTCGGTCGCATGGTTCAGATGCCCATCGGACATCACTTCCGACAGGGGCCCCCAATTTGTTTCGAAACTCTAGTCCACGATAGGCAATAGCCTCTGTTACAATCCTCCTTGTGCGCTTCCCGTCAATCCCGATGATGAGGCCTGGCCTCGAGGAGGTCCAGCTCAGGCTCCCAATCCACTGCAGTCAACTCTGCAGCTGTCAAGATGGTGTAAGCAGTCCCATAATCTTCCTGCAGCAGCTCCAACACTGGGGATTCATCCGGCGTGGCTGCAGGGGAATATCTCCATGCTGGCTCCGGAGCGGAATCCTCTGAAGCCACTGGCTCCTCCACCGTCTGATAGCTCTGGACTTGGGCCAACGGGTGCTCAGGAAAAATAGGAGGAGACACAGAGAGAACAGGAATACAGTCAATATTTGCAGCCCAGCGGACTGCTGAAACTGGGCCTCCCCCTCGGGAGACAGACAAGGTTTGTTATGATTAAACTGGGCGGAATGAAAAAACACTTGCCTGTCCTCCCGGTGCTCGTTGTTCACAGCTGCAGTAGGCAAATGGTCATCCTTCTCCGTGTCTACGGTGATCTGGCCCCTCTCGACAGATTGTGGAGGAGCTGTCTCCATGGCAACGGAGATGGGCGTTCCCGGGGTGACCCTAGCAGACCTCACGGCAGCTGGAGGGATGCTGGCCACAGAGGATGAAGAGGCCTTCTTCCGTCATTTCCCCGCAGGATGACGTCGTTTGCTGGATGCTGGAGCTGGATTAGTTGGAGCGGGAACGGGTGTCACACTCTGGCGGGAAGCAGGAAGAACGGAGCCCCGGGAGCGCTCCCCCTTTGGCGTGAGCCCGGTCTTCTTAGGGGATTTCCTCTCCTTTCCTTCTGTGAGCTGAGAGAGCTGAGTGCACCGCCGGACCTCTGCCTCCCCCAGACCCACATACCAGAGTACAGTATATCCTCCAGGGTGGAATATTCGCTTGCCGATGAGATTAGCCCATCGATATCCATTAATGCTCAGCAGCACTCCCATCCCAGGCTCATCGGATAACTCCAGCCTGCTGAATCCATAGCCAACTCCAACACAGGTGGGTGAAAAAAAAAATAAAAACAATTCAATAAAGAAAAAAAGAGATGTGTGGGTGTAACCGCTAAATCCTCGCTGGCTGGACCATTCTGTCACAATCCTCCTCGTGCGCTTTTATGCAGTGCATGGAGGTGGGGAGGGAAGAATGGATTTAAACGCTGGGTTACACCACAACACATTTATTAACCAAAAGAGCAAACAGTTCCAAAAATAAGGGCATACAAAAAGGTTACAGGGTATACAAAATGGCTCACGCAACAAGCGCGCAGCGGGCAGACCACTGTGTACTGTGGCCACAAGACAAATAATGCACAAAAACAATAAAATGACCCGGGTTAACTTGGAGTCCTCTAGGAGGCTCAACTGGTTGGAGATGGAAACTGGGCAAAAAGCCAAAGTGTAGCAACACCGCACGGGGAAATGCTAAGAGTTTTTACTCACAAAGCAAGAGCTGTCCGAGTTGTCCAAGTAACTGAACAAGCCCATACAACCAATATCTACACTGAGGGGAGTGGCGACAGTGTAGCTCTTCACTCCCTATTTATTTATTTAGCGAATGCAAAGTCCTTAAGCCAAGCAGTTGCCTCCTGGTTTGCTGTATGGAGGGTGTGTAATCCTCCTTCCAGTCTTTGGAGCCTGGAAGGAGGATTCCTCACTCCTTCATACGACAGTACATCAAAATGACAAAGCACACATAAGATGATGCACAATGGTCCAGCAGTACTTGACTGGCAAAGGCCGCCTAAGTACAAGCACTGCTGGACAACAGATTGGGTGCACCTGGGCGAGGCGTGGGAAGGACAATTACCAAGTGGAATCAGTTGGCTGTCAAGAGAGGGGGGGCGTGGTCGGACCAGCGAGTGTCAGACAACGCCCACACGAATGTAGGTCAAAGAGGCTGCCTAACAGCTGTCGGCCAGAGCGGTGGCTACAGGCATGGAAAAAAAAGGATGAAAGACATAAAAACAACAAGTACAGAAAAGATAACACAATACATAAATAACCCAATACCTGAGCCACAGAGAACGGTCAGAACCGAGCCTCAAGGACAACACCGGCTTGGTTTGTGACAGCCTCAGGGTCAAAATTCACACCACCGTGTACAAACCCCAGGCTAATGGGTTGTGGGAATGTTTTCACAGGTCGCTTAAAGCAGCGCTCAGAGCCTTGCTAACGGATGCAGATTGGGTCGACCGCCTGCTTTGGGTCCCACTGGGGTTGCACTCTGCGCCTGAGGAAGATTTGGCAGCTTCCCTGGCAGAACTCATTTTTTCTCAGCCATTGCAGAACCCCAGGGAATTTTTGCCAGAGACCCCCGCGCCTGGGATCAATCCGCCAGCACATTTTTTTTCTGGTACTGCAGCTGCTAGCATGCCGAGCCCAGCGCACCATTGTTTTCCCCGCACCTTTGTTCCAAAGCGCTTGGAGAATGCCAAATTTGTTTTCGTCAGGCACGACGCCCACAGAACCCCACTGCATTCGCCGTACGATGGCCCGTTCAGAGTACTGGAAACAGGTGCAAAACACTTTGTGTCAGACTTGGGGGTGGGGGCGGGGCATAAGGAAACCGTCTGCATTGACAGGCTTAAGCCCACTTATGTATTGGCAGACGAGCAGATGGGGTTGGCTCAGGCTCCCCGGCACAAATGCTCACCTATGGTGGGTCCGCAGGTTTGTGTTCCCCCTGCAGAGAACTGTGCCCACAAAACTAACGTTGTCCCCTCCCCACCCTCTCCCCCACCAGAGACCAGCTTTTCCTCCCACCCACCTCGGCAGGAAGGCGCTTCGACTGGACCGGCTCCCTGCTACAGCCACTACGGGCGCTTGCTCAAGGTCAAAGGACCAGAGGGTTAGGGCCTTTTCTGGGTGTTCAGGGGTGGGGGCTGTATGGTGACGCAATAACAGATGACACTCCACCCAAGACTTGAGATTAGGGGGGAGAAGGAGGTGAGAGATGGTAATGGTGAAGGACTGAGCGGAACCAGCGAAGGGTGCCGTAGCGCTAGGGAGTATTTAACTAAACAAAGAGGTGCCTTGTCCCCCGCTGTGACAGGTTTCACACCTGAGAACATTGGGGCGCCAAAGTATTGTGATAAGCCATGCTCTGTGTAGTGTATGTTAATGTGTGTACATGCTGTGTGTCTCGTATGTTAATGTTTCTCACCCTGGGTCCCAAAGGCAGGAATAAAGTGGATAAAAGAGGGCACTTCGGTACCCAGGGAAGTCTGTTCTATATGTTGGAGGAGAATAAAATTCTGTGTCATCATCTCGCTGTCTCGTCTGATTCCATCCTCCACAATATGAACTTTTTTTTTGTTTCCAATAGACTTTTCAGATAACATGAGCCTTCAGATTTGTCACTGTGGTTGGTCCAAGGTTACAACCTACCATGGCCTGAGAACCCATCAGGGGATGAAAGGATGCACACCGAAGGGAACAAGCATCCCACAGAACACACTGAACAAACCTTTGGTGGATATTGTCGATATTCCTGTAAAGTCTGGTGAGTTTTTTTCCTACTGAGACCTTTTTTATCCACTGGTATTTGTTATGGCCTGAGTGCCGATTCCATCCATGCTTGGGATGTCCAGTATTTTCCCCGTTTCATTCCATTTTGAGCCTTGTTATTGTGGCCTTCATCGGGGCTCTTATTCTGACAGTGTCACAACGGACTTCCGGCTGTCAAAGCCGAGTCGCGTTGTGACAGCTGTTTGTCATTTCATTTAATTACATTCCCCTTTTCTGATTGGTTCTGAGTTTTCATTTAAGGGAGCAGCTGAGGCTTACTCCTCGCCGCGACCTACACAACAGTACGTGCTCCTCCACGTACGTGACTGGAGCCCCTAACCCCGACTCCAGTCTCCTTTTGATTCTTCATTCTCTGCAAGTGTTATTCCTCCTCAGGGTCTTCGATCTTGTGTCTTAACCTTTGTTCGTGTTTTCGCCCCACGTGGCTGTTTATTTTGTCATTGTGTCTTTCGTTGATAAAACATGCAAACTCAGTGGTTGGCCTATAGGGTCTCAATGATGCCCCGCAAGGGACATCCATGACAGTAGGTCTCAGCCCAACGAGACGCTGGTCACCGTGAGCTTGTTTTTTTAGGGGGGGGGGGGCTTGTAGTTTTTCCCCTTTTTTTCCGTGTACCAGCATGTTTGGGAAATGGCGTCACCAGGGAAGGGTTATTCCTTGAACTTGGGTTACAAGCTAATCGTGTCCCTAATAGAGGTAGATGGCCTCCTCTCCAACGCTCATTGCAACGTCACTCCCGACGGCCCACGCTGGGACCTCGCAGAGGCAGCAATTAAGCGCAATCCTTGCCATGCCAACCACGCCCAGGTCAGGAAGAGGATGGCGGAGATTACGGCACTTCAGGAGAAGACCCGTGGACCGGAGAGGAATCCCAGCAGGAAGCCGAAGGTGAGGCATCCCCTCTCCTTGCCTCGAGATCAGGTTCCTGTCACCTATCAAGCCCAAGAGTCCACGTCACCAAAGTGCTGTTCCCATCCACAGCGGAGGAAGAGGACAGCCGGGACCCCCCATGAAGAGACGCAATGGGCATCTGAGCTCATCAGGGGTCGTGTGGCTGAAACTCGCTCTTTCTCCCATCCCAGTAAAATTCTGAAGAGTGTAGTGGCGGCGGTTAGACTGGTGGAGGTCAATCCTGAACTCTATGATTTTCCTGAGTACGCCGAGCTGCTGGACACCATTTCTGCGCAGCAGCGGCGCTTTCTAGTTTTAAACCTAGCCTCACCCTCTGCCGGAAGATGTTACCACCTCGTCGACGATCAGCCTCTGTGAGATCCTGGTCTGGATCCTGTTCCGAGCTGCTGAGAGAACTCTGCCTCCCAGCCAGCTGTTGCCCCTGCATCACAATGGACCAGCAGTACTTGACTGGCAAAGGCCGCCTAAGAACAAGCACTGCTGGACAACAGATTGGGTGCACCTGGGCGAGGCGTGGGAAGGACAATTACCAAGTGGAATCAGCTGGGTGTCAAGAGAGGGGGGGGCGTGGTCGGACCAGCGAGTGTCAGACAACGCCCACACGAATGTAGGTCAAAGAGGCTGCCTAACAGCTGTCGGCCAGAGCGGTGGCTACAGGCATGGAAAAAAAAGGAAGAAAGACATAAAAACAACAAGAACAGAAAAGATAACACAATACATAAATAACCCAATACCTGAGCCACAGAGAACGGTCAGAACCGAGCCTCAAGGACAACACCGGCTTGGTTTGTGACAGCCTCAGGGTCAAAATTCACACCACCGTGTACAAACCCCAGGCTAATGGGTTGTGGGAATGTTTTCACAGGTCGCTTAAAGCAGCGCTCAGAGCCTTGCTAACGGATGCAAATTGGGTCGACCGCCTGCTTTGGGTCCCACTGGGGTTGCACTCTGCGCCTGAGGAAGATTTGGCAGCTTCCCTGGCAGAACTCATTTTTTCTCAGCCATTGCAGAACCCCAGGGAATTTTTGCCAGAGACCCCCGTGCCTGGGATCAATCCGCCAGCACATTTTTTTTCTGGTACTGCAGCTGCTAGCATGCCGAGCCCAGCGCACCATTGTTTTCCCCGCACCTTTGTTCCAAAGCGCTTGGAGAATGCCAAATTTGTTTTCGTCAGGCACGACGCCCCCAGAACCCCGCTGCATTCGCCGTACGATGGCCCGTTCAGAGTACTGGAAACAGGTGCAAAACACTTTGTGTCAGACTTGGGGGTGGGGGCGGGGCATAAGGAAACCGTCTGCATTGACAGGCTTAAGCCCACTTATGTATTGGCAGACGAGCAGATGGGGTTGGCTCAGGCTCCCCGGCACAAATGCTCACCTATGGTGGGTCCGCAGGTTTGTGTTCCCCCTGCAGAGAACTGTGCCCACAAAACTAACGTTGTCCCCTCCCCACCCTCTCCCCCACCAGAGACCAGCTTTTCCTCCCACCCACCTCGGCAGGAAGGCGCTTCGACCGGACCGGCTCCCTGCTACAGCCACTACGGGCGCTTGCTCAAGGTCAAAGGACCAGAGGGTTAGGGCCTTTTCTGGGTGTTCAGGGGTGGGGGCTGTATGGTGACACAATAACAGATGACACTCCACCCAAGACTTGAGATTAGGGGGGAGAAGGAGGTGAGAGATGGTAATGGTGAAGGACTGAGCGGAACCAGCGAAGGGTGCCGTAGCGCTAGGGAGTATTTAACTAAACAAAGAGGTGCCTTGTCCCCCGCTGTGACAGGTTTCACACCTGAGAACATTGGGGCGCCAAAGTATTGTGATAAGCCATGCTCTGTGTAGTGTATGTTAATGTGTGTACATGCTGTGTGTCTCGTATGTTAATGTTTCTCACCCTGGGTCCCAAAGGCAGGAATAAAGTGGATAAAAGAGGGCACTTCGGTACCCAGGGAAGTCTGTTCTATATGTTGGAGGAGAATAAAATTCTGTGTCATCATCTCGCTGTCTCGTCTGATTCCATCCTCCACAATATGAACTTTTTTTTTGTTTCCAATAGACTTTTCAGATAACATGAGCCTTCAGATTTGTCACTGTGGTTGGTCCAAGGTTACAACCTACCATGGCCTGAGAACCCATCAGGGGATGAAAGGATGCACACCGAAGGGAACAAGCATCCCACAGAACACACTGAACAAACCTTTGGTGGATATTGTCGATACTCCTGTAAAGTCTGGTGAGTTTTTTTCCTACTGAGACCTTTTTTATCCACTGGTATTTGTTATGGCCTGAGTGCCGATTCCATCCATGCTTGGGATGTCCAGTATTTTCCCCGTTTCATTCCATTTTGAGCCTTGTTATTGTGGCCTTCATCGGGGCTCTTATTCTGACAGTGTCACAACGGACTTCCGGCTGTCAAAGCCGAGTCGCGTTGTGACAGCTGTTTGTCATTTCATTTAATTACATTCCCCTTTTCTGATTGGTTCTGAGTTTTCATTTAAGGGAGCAGCTGAGGCTTACTCCTCGCCGCGACCTACACAACAGTACGTGCTCCTCCACGTACGTGACTGGAGCCCCTAACCCCGACTCCAGTCTCCTTTTGATTCTTCATTCTCTGTAAGTGTTATTCCTTCTCAGGGTCTTCGATCTTGTGTCTTAACCTTTGTTCGTGTTTTCGCCCCACGTGGCTGTTTATTTTGTCATTGTGTCTTTCGTTGATAAAACATGCAAACTCAGTGGTTGGCCTATAGGGTCTCAATGATGCCCCGCAAGGGACATCCATGACAGTAGGTCTCAGCCCAACGAGACGCTGGTCACCGTGAGCTTGTTTTTTTAGGGGGGGGGGGCTTGTAGTTTTTCCCCTTTTTTTCCGTGTACCAGCATGTTTGGGAAATGGCGTCACCAGGGAAGGGTTATTCCTTGAACTTGGGTTACAAGCTAATCGTGTCCCTAATAGAGGTAGATGGCCTCCTCTCCAACGCTCATTGCAACGTCACTCCCGACGGCCCACGCTGGGACCTCGCAGAGGCAGCAATTAAGCGCAATCCTTGCCATGCCAACCACGCCCAGGTCAGGAAGAGGATGGCGGAGATTACGGCACTTCAGGAGAAGACCCGTGGACCGGAGAGGAATCCCAGCAGGAAGCCGAAGGTGAGGCATCCCCTCTCCTTGCCTTGAGATCAGGTTCCTGTCACCTATCAAGCCCAAGAGTCCACGTCACCAAAGTGCTGTTCCCATCCACAGCGGAGGAAGAGGACAGCCGGGACCCCCCATGAAGAGACGCAATGGGCATCTGAGCTCATCAGGGGTCGTGTGGCTGAAACTCGCTCTTTCTCCCATCCCAGTAAAATTCTGAAGAGTGTAGTGGCGGCGGTTAGACTGGTGGAGGTCAATCCTGAACTCTATGATTTTCCTGAGTACGCCGAGCTGCTGGACACCATTTCTGCGCAGCAGCGGCGCTTTCTAGTTTTAAACCTAGCCTCACCCTCTGCCGGAAGATGTTACCACCTCGTCGACGATCAGCCTCTGTGAGATCCTGGTCTGGATCCTGTTCCGGGCTGCTGAGAGAACTCTGCCTCCCAGCCAGCTGTTGCCCCTGCATCACAATGGACCAGCAGTACTTGACTGGCAAAGGCCGCCTAAGAACAAGCACTGCTGGACAATAGATTGGGTGCACCTGGGCGAGGCGTGGGAAAGACAGTTACCGAGTGGAATCAGCTGGCTGTCAAGAGAGGGGGGCGTGGTCAGACCGGCAAGTGTTAGACAATGCCCACACGAATGTAGGTCAAAGAGGCTGCCTAACAGCCGCCAGCCAGAGTGGTGACTACAGGCATGGAAAAAAAAGGAAGAAGACATAAAAACAACAAGAACTGAAAAGATAACACAATACATAAATAACCCGATACCTGAGCCACAGAGAACGGTCAGAATTGAGCCTCAAGGACAACACCGGCTCGGTTCGGGACAGCCTCAGGGTCAAAATTCACCACACCACCGTGTACAAACCCCAGGCTAATGGGTTGTGGGAACGTTTTCACAGGTCGCTTAAAGCAGCGTTCAGAGCCTTGCTAACAGATGTAAATTGGGTCGACCGCCTGCCTTGGGTCCTGCTGGGGTTGAGCTCTGCGCCTGAGGAAGATTTGGCAGCTTCCCCGGCAGAACTCTTTTTTTCTCAGCCATTGCAGATCCCTGGGGAATTTTTGCCAGAAACCCCCACGCCTGGGATCGATCCACCAGCGCATTTTTTTTTCTGGTACTGGAACTGCCAGCATGCCGGGCCCAGCGCACCATTGTTTTCCCCGCACCTTTGTTCCAAAGCGCTTGGAGAATGACAAATTTGTTTTCGACAGGCACGACGCCCACAGAACCCCGCTGCATCCGCCGCACGATGGCCTGTTCAGAGTACTGGAAACAGGAGCAAAACACTTTGTGTCAGACTTGGGGGTGGGAGCATAAGGAAACCATCTGCATTGACAGGCTTAAGCCCACTTATGTGTTGGCAGACGAGCAGATGGTGTTGGCTCAGGCTCCCCAGTGCAGACGCCCACCTACGGTGGGTCCGCAGGTTTGTGTTCCCCTTGCAGAGAACTATGCTTACGAAACTAAAGCTGTCCCCTCCCAACCCCCTCCCCCTCCAGAGACCAGCTTTTCCTCCCACCCACCTCGGCAGAAAGGCGCTTCGACCGGACCGGCTCCCTGCTACAGCCACTACGGGCGCTTGCTCAGGGTCAAAGGACCAGAGGGTTAGGGCCCTTTCTGGGTGTTCGGGGGTGGGGGGTGGGGGCTGTGTGGTGACACAATAACAGATGACACTCCACCCAAGACTTGAGATAAGGTGGGAGAAGGAGGTGAGAGATGGTAATGGTGAAGGAATGAGCGGAACCAGCGAAGGGTGCCTCAGCGCTAGGGGGTATTTAATTAAACAAAGAGGTGCTTTCTCCCCTGCTGTGACAGGTTTCACACCTGAGAACATTGGGGCTCAAAGTATTGTGATAAGCCATACTCTGTGTAGTGTATGTTAATGTGTGTACATGCTGTGTGTCTCGTATGTTAATGTTTCTCACCCTGGGTCCCAAAGGCAGGAATAAAGTGGATAAAAGAGGGCACTTCGGTACCCAGGGAAGTCTGTTCTATATGTTGGAGGAGAATAAAATTCTGTGTCATCATCTCGCTGTCTCGTCTGATTCCATCCTCCACAATATGAACTTTTTTTTGTTTCCAATAGACTTTTCAGATATCTAACTAACTAACTAACCTGCACTTCTATAGCGCTTTTCTAGTCACAAAGACCACTCAAAGCGCTTTCATTAATACTAACCCTCTATTCTAAGGGCCTATAGGAAACAAATATCTAGGGACAATTTAGAACAGCCAATTAACCTAACATGCATGTTTTTGGCATGTGGGAGGAAACCGGAGAAATCCCGGAGTAAACCCACGCAACACTGGGAGAACATGCAAACTCCACACAGATCACTGTTGGTCGGGGGCTGGGATCGAACCCACGATCCCACGATCCCCACAATCCCCCGGCCAAGGGTAAACTGTGCTGCCGCAGTGCTAACCACTGCGCCACCGTGCAGCCCATGATAGCTCATGATAACATGAGCCTTCAGATTTGTCACTGTGGTTGGTCCAAGGTTACAACCTACCATGGCCTGAGAACCCATCAGGGGATGAAAGGATGCACACCGAAGGGAACAAGCATCCCACAGAACACACTGAACAAACCTTTGGTGGATATTGTCGATACTCCTGTAAAGTCTGGTGAGTTTTTTTTCCTACTGAGACCTTTTTTCAATTGTCACTTCAATGTGCACGTGGGCAACGACAGTGAAACCTGGAGGGGAGTGATTGGGAGGAACAGCCTGCCCGATCTGAACCCAAGTGGTGTTCAGTTGTTGGACTTTTGTGCTAACCACAGTTTGTCCATAACGAACACCATGTTCAAGCATAAGGGTGTCCATATGTGCACCTGGCACCAGGACACCCTAGGCTGCAGGTCAATGATCGATTTTGTAATCGTGTCATCAGACCTGCGACCGTATGTCTTGGACATTCGGGTAAAGAGTAGGGCTGGGAACGATCCCTAATTTCCAGAATCAATTCAATTCCGATTCTTGAGATTCTGAATCGATTCGATTCGATTTGATCCTGATTCGATCTGGAAAATTACCATTTTAATAGCCATTTTACTTCCCATGAAACAAAAATCTTCGAGACCTAATGCTGCAAATTGTACCAAGAATCTTCTAACTTTGTTAATACATAAATTATCACATATAGAACTGACCCAAAATCAGTTGCAATAATGCACTTTTTATTATTTAACTTATCATTTCATAAAGTGCTCACAGGTGCTTTCTTTAGTGCAAAGGGTGTGTCATGTCAAGTTAACCACCCAGAGTAAGTAAACAAATTCAATGCATGAACCGTGCATACATATTCTCATTGTATTTCAGTCCCTCCAGGATTTTGTCAGCTGTTTTTGTGATTGTTGTGGCCCAAAAAGCCTGAATTTGTGGGAGCTTTCCCAAAAAGTTATGACACTTTTAGAGTTTTTTTGCACTCAAAGTTGTGTGAGGAAGTACAAATTTTAAAGCAGCTGCTTTTTCCATAGTTTACAGTGATGCTATTCTATGTAACACCACAAGAAAAGCACAGGATTGCCAAAAATTTCCTGTTAAACAATGATTTATTTAGAATTAAATGCTCAGTAAAATTGTAAAAAAAAAAAAAAAAATGACCAACATTGTATTCTTGCTGAGAACTTAAAAAAAAAGAAATAAAAGAATTTGTCATTACAACAACTAAATTGCATTGAATACATGTTAGTCTGGAGAAAATGATGGCAGCACCTCCTTGAATCTTGAATTTGAAGGTCTTCTTCTGTGCTGAAATCCACATGAAGCAGGGATGCTCCTCCACTGACGACCTCTGACCTTCAGAAGGTCTCAGTGAGAATGAAGCTTCCAGTCTTCACACATCTGAAGGCAGATAAAAAGAATAGATTTCACAGTAAAATTAACATTCATATTTTTAGATCGCCACACGACAGTAGGGTTTAATAATTTAGTTTATTTTATTTTTTTTTTATATTTTAACTACAAATTAACTTTCAGTGTTTGAAAAGGGTTTCAATTCATTTCCTGGGAAGATTTGTTTATTTCAGTTTAGTTCTACTGAGTAAAAATAGCTTGTTGTACTGCAGCCTTTATTAATTCTACCATCTTTATAGTAATATGTACATATGTACATTAGCTGCTCTTGCTTGCTTGCTTTTTTTTTTTTTTCTTGCCTTCTGATTGTTGCTCTGAGTGTTGCTATCCCTGTGCTGTTGCAATCCTGGAATTTCCCCTTTGTGGGACTAATAAAGGCTTATCTTATCTTATCTTATCTTATCTTATCTTATCTTATCTTAATTTTATTGTGATTTATTCTCTTCACATCTCTTACTTAAGTGGTAGATGTCCATAATCTCATAAAATATACCTTTATTCAGCATTTATTCACAGCGCTTAACCAACAGTTCTCTCTGTGTCCATAGTTTGTAAAAAAAAACACCTTCATGCCGGATAAATTATTAATTGACGACACAAATGTTAAAACAAACAAATGATATACTTACAGTCTCAGCAGCTCCAAGTCTCCCTCTGCTTCACGGGTTTCAGTCTCCGTGCATTTTCCGTTTATCAATCGTCAACTTTATGTTCCAACACAGCGCTGCACAGAGTAAAAGTCCATTTATCCCCGCTTTATGAAAAATATTAAGAAGCTGTTGGGGACAGTCTTTACGGTGACTTTTGTTGATAAATTAAGAGACACGCACGTTAATAACTCTGCTCATGTAAACAGGAAAGTAAAGACGTGTGTACGCGCCGCAGGGAACTCTTGCCGGATGAGAACCATTTTAACACCACAGAAGAAGAACTAGCATATCCGTTAGCTTGCTAGCTCCGTTAGTGCGTCAGCTGTTTATGGTTCTTGGCCGTTGTTCTTGGCTCACTGACCCGGTTTTGACCCAATTATACTCAGCAGACGTTCACAAATGTAAAAATATTATATTAAAATATATTAAATATATTATATTAAAAGATCGATCCACGGATTTTGTAGATCGATATCGGCTCAGTCAAACGTGGATCGATCTATATCGATATATCGATCTTTTGAACCCACCTCTAGTAAAGAGAGGTGCAGAGCCTGGTGGTGAGTTGGATCCAATGGCAGGGGAGGAAGCCATTCAGACCTGGTAGACCCAAACGTATAGTGAAGGTATGCTGGGAACGTCTGGCTGAGGCCCCTGTCCCGGAGGTCTTCAACTCCCACCTCTGGAAGAACTTCAACCACATTCCGAGGGAGTCTGGAGACATGGCGTCTGAATGGGCCATGTTCTCCACCTCTGTTGTTGAAGTGACGGCCCAGAGCTGCAGCCGCAAGGTGGTCGGTGCATCTCGTGGTGGCAACCCCCGAACCAAGTGGTGGACACCAGTGGGGAGGGGGGCCATTAAGCTGAAGAAGGAGTCCTATCAGGCTTGGTTGGCTTGTGGGACTCCCGAAGCAGCTGAGATGTACTGGCAGGCCAAGCGGAGTGCAGCTCGGGTGGTTGCTGAAGCAAAAACCCGGGTATGAGAGGAGTTCGGTGACGCCATGGAACAAGACTTTCAGTCGGCCTTGAAGAGATTCTGGCAAACTGTCCGGCGGCTCAGGAGGGGAAAGCAGCTCCCTGTCCACACTGTGTATGGTGTGGATGGGGCGCTGTTGACTTTGACTGGGGTTATCATTAGGCAGTGGAAGGAATACTTTGAGGATCTCCTCAATCTCACTGATACGCCTTCCACAGAGGAAGCAGAGTTTGTGGACGAGGGGGATGACTCGCCTATGACAGGGGCTGAGGTCGCCAAGGTGGTTAAAAATCTCCTTGGTGGCCGGGCCCCGGGGGTGGACGAGATTCGCCCTGTGTACCTCAAGGCCCTGGATGTTGTAGGGCTGTCATGGTTGACACGCCTCTGCAACATTGCGTGGAGGTCGGGGGCAGTGCCTTTGGCATGGCAAACCGGGGTGGTGGTTCCTCTCTTCAAAAAAGGGGACTGGAGGGTGTGCTCCAACTTTAGAGGGATCACAATCCTCAGCCTCTCTGGGAAGGTCTATGCCAAGATACTGGAGAGGAGAATCCAGCTGTTGGTCAAACCTCAGATTCAAGAGGAGCAATGTGGCTTTCATCCTGGCCGTGGCACATCAGACCAGCTCTTTACCCTCTCGAGAATTCTCGAGGGTTCGTGGGAGTTTGCCCAACCAGTTTACATGTGTTTTGTGGACTTGGAGAAGGCATTTGACTGTGTTCCTTGTGGTTTTTTGTGGGGGGTGCTTCGGGAGTATGGGGTATCGGGCTTGTTGTTACGAGCTATTCGGTCTCTGTACGACTGTTGTGAGAGTTTGGTTCGTATTGCCAACACAAGGTCGGACTCATTCCCAGTGAGAGTTGGACTCTGCCAGGGCTGCCCTTTGTCACCGATCCTGTTAATAATTTTTATGGACAGGATTTCTAGGCACAGCCAGGGAATGGAGGGCATCAGAATCAGAATCAGAATCAGAATCAGCTTTATTGGCCAAGTATGCACAACACATACAAGGAATTTGACTTTGGCTAAAAACTTGCTTTCGTTGTTCAGGTGGAGGATTTAAATAAGGATTCAATGACAACAGAGTATGTACAGTAAATTACAGTCTGTCCACGTTTCTATAAAAGGATGCAAATATATACAGGAATATATGCAGTTATTTACTCAGACTAACCACACTTTGCAGAAATATATGAAAAAATATACAGTCACACAGTATTTCAATGTGAACTCAGATTCAGTGATATAATGTGAATGAAGTAAAAAGCAGTGTGAGAGTTATGTGCAATGTAATAATGGATGAAAAGTCATGAGTACAGCAACAGGTAGGACTAGGTGAATGTTAGGAGTTCATCAGAGTGATGGCTTGAGGAAAGAAACTGTTCCTGTGACGGGTGGTTTTGACCTTCAGTGATCTGTAATGACGACCAGAAGATAGAAGTTCAAACAGTTTGTGGCCGGGCTGTGATGGGTCAGCACAGATGTTTCCCGCCCGTTTCCTGGTTATGGACTGATATAAGTTCTCAATGGAGGGTAGGTCGGTACCAATGATCCTCTCCGCAGACTTAATGATCCGCTGCAGTCTGGTCTTGTCCTGTTTAGTGGCAGATCCAAACCAGACAGTGATGGAAAAGCAGAGGACAGATTGGATGATGGCGGTGTAGAAGACAACCAGCAGCTCCTGAGGCAAATCAAACTTCTTGAGCTGACGCAGAAAAAATAACCTCTGCTGGGCCTTTTTCCGGACAGTGTCTATATGGGAGGACCACTTCAGGTTCCGGGAGATTGTGGTACCCAAAAACTTGAAGGAGTCCACAGTGGACACTGAGCTGTTGAGGATGGTGAGTGGGGGGAATGAAGGGGGGTGTCGCCTGAAATCCACAGTCATCTCTACCGTTTTGGCTGGGTTAAGTTCAAGATGGTTCTGGCTGCACCAGAGGATCAGCTGCTCCACCTCCCTCCTGTATGCAGACTCATCATCATCCCGGATCAAACCGATGACTGTGGTGTCGTCCGCAAACTTCAGGAGCTTCACCGAAGGGTCCTCTGAGGTGCAGTCGTTGGAGTAGAGGGAGAAGAGCAGTGGGGAAAGGACACATCCTTGGGGAGCGCCAGTACTAATTTTTCAGGAGCTGGATGTAAATCTCCCTAGCTTTACCTGTTGCGACCTGTCAGTCAGAAAGCTGGAGATCCACTGGCAGGTGGAGGGGGGCACCTTGAGCTGGAGGAGTTTCTGATGAAGAATGCCTGGGATGATGGTGTTGAACGCTAAGCTGAAGTCGACAAACAGGATCCTGGCGTACGTCCCTGGGGAGTCGAGGTGTTGCAGGATGTAGTGTAGTCCCATATTCACTGCATCATCCACTGACCTGTTTGACCGGTAGGCAAACTGCATTGGGTCCATCAGGGGGCCTGTGATGACCTTCAGGTGGTTCAGCACCAATCTCTCCAAGGATTTCATGACCACAGAGGTCAGGGCAACAGGTCTGTAGTCGTTTAATCCTGTAACAGAGGGTTTCTTGGGAACTGGAATGATGATGGAGTGTTTGAAGCAGGAAGGCACTTCACGCAGCTCCAGTGATCTGTTAAAGATCCGGGTGAAGATGGGGGCCAACTCGTTGGAGCAGACTCTCAGGCAGGACGGAGACACACCATCAGGTCCTGCAGCCTTCTTGATCTTTTGTCTCTGAAAGACCCGGCGCACCTCCTCTTCACAGATCGTTAGTGCTGGTGGGAGGTCAGAGTGGAGGAGGGATGGAGTTCCTGGGGCTGCAGATAATCCTTTTGTGTGGGTGGGAGGTGAGAACTGTAGGGTCTTTTCAAACCTGCAGTAAAAGCTGTTTAGGTCGTTAGCCAGCTGGAGGTTTTCCACAGGGTGGGGGGATGGTCTCCTGTAGTTGGTGATATTCTGCAGGCCTCTCCAGACAGAAGCAGAGTTGTTGGCTGAGAAGTTTTTTTGTAACTTCACACTGTAGCTCCTCTTAGCAAGCCTGATCTCCTTCGTCAGCATGTTTCTGGCCCGCTTGTACAGAGTCCAGTCACCAGTCCTGTAGGCCTCCTCCTTGGTCTGACGTAGCTGCTTCAGTTTAGGAATGAACCAGGGTTTATTGTTGTCGTATGTGCAGAAGGTCTTGGTCTGCACACACATGTCCTCGCAGAAACAGATGTATGACGTCACAGTGTCAGTGAGTTCATTTAGGTTAATGGCTGCAGCTTCAAAAACACCATCATGCTTGGTGACCACAGGATCTCATCTCTGTTGTTTGTAGATGATGTTGTCCTGTTGGCTTCATCCAGCCAATGAACCTACAGCTCTTGCTGGGACGGTTTGCCGCTGAGTGTGAAGCAGCTGGGATGAGAATCAGCACCTCCAAAGTCCGAGTCCATGGTCCTCAGCCGGAAAAAGGTGGATTGTCCTCTCTGGGTTGGGGACAGGCTCCTGCCCCAAGTGGAGGAGTTTAAGTATCTTGGGGTCTTATTCACGAGTGAGGGGAAAATGGAGCGAGAGATTGACAGACGGATCGTAGCAGCATCTGCAGTGATGCGGACGTTGTACCGGTCTGTTGTGGTGAAGAGGGAGCTGAGTTCTAAGGCAAAGCTATCGATTTACCAGTCAATCTACATTCCTACTCTTCACCTATGGTCACGAGCTTTGGGTAATGACCGAAAGAACAAGATCGCTGATACAAGCGGCTGAAATGAGCTTTCTCCGTAGGATTGCTGGACTCACCCTCAGAGATAGGGTGAGGAGCTCAGTCATCCGGGAGAGGCTCAGAGTAGAACCGCTGCTCCTCCACATTGAAAGGAGTCAGTTGAGGTGGTATGGACATCTGATCAGGATGCCTCCTGGACGCCTCCCCCTTGAGGTGTTTCGGGCATGTCCCTCTGGGAGGAGACCCCAGGGCAGACCCAGGACTCGGTGGAGAGACTATGTCTCCCGGCTGGTCTGGGAACACCTTGGTATCCTCTCTGAAGAGCTGGAGCAGGTGGCTGGGGAGAGGGAAGTCTTGGCTTCTCTGCTTGAACTGCTGCCTCTGCGACCCAGACCTCCGGAAAAGTGGTAGAAGATGGATGGATGGATGGAAACCTTTTTTTCCACTGGTATTTGTTATGGCCCGAGTGCCGATTCCATCCATGCTCGGGTTGTCCAGTATTTTCCCCGTTTCATCCCATTTTGAGCCTTGTTATTGTGGCCTTTGTCGGCGCTCTTATTTTGACAGCGTCACGACGGACTTCCGGCTGTCAAAGCCAAGTCGCGTTGTGACAGCTGTTTGTCATTTCATTTAATTACATTCCCCTTTTCTGATTGGTTCTGAGTTATTATTTAAGGGAGCAGCTGTGGCTTACTCCTCGCTGCGACCTACACAACAGTACGTGCTCCTCCGCATACGTGACTGGAGTCCCTAACCCCGACTCCAGTCTCCTTTTGAGTCTTCGTTCTCTGTAAGCGTTATTCCTCCTCAAAGTCTTCAATCTTGTGTCTTAGCCTTTGTTCGTGTTTTCGCCCCACGTGGCTGTTTATTTTGTCATTGTGTCTTTGGTTAATAACACATACAAACTCACTGGTTAGCCTATAGCGTCTCAGTGATGCTCCGCAAGGGACATCCATGACAGTATTATTGCCTAATCAAACATTTTCTAATGCCATTATAGAGTGAGAGTGACTGTATTTGAAAACCCTGACAAATTAGTAATTACAAGCTCAAATATGTTGAATTAAATGCTTTGCTTGTCTAAGATAAGAGATAAGATAAGATAAGATAAGATAAGATAAGATAAGATAAGCCTTTATTAGTCCCACAATGGGGAAATTCCAGGACTGCAACAGCACAGGCATAGCAACACTCAGAGCAACAATCAGAAGGCAAGAAAAAAAAAAAACAAGAGCAGCGAGTATACATATGTACATATAAATATATATATATATATTTATATATTTATATATATATATATATATATATATATATATATATATATATATATATATGCGGAGCATTGTAGCTGGATGGAATAAATATATGAGTATATAAACACACAGTGCGGAGTATTGTAGCTAGAAGGAATGAATATGTAGATATATAAACACACACAGTGCAGAGCATTGTAGCTAGATGGAATAAATATGTAGATATATAAACACACACAGTGCGGAGCATTGTAGCTAGATGGAATAAATATATGAATATCCATCCATCCATCCATCCATCTTCTACCGCTTTTCCGGAGGTCCGGGTCGCGGAGGCAGCAGTTCAAGCAGAGAAGCCCAGACTTCCCTCTCCCCAGCCACCTGCTCCAGCTCTTCAGAGGGGATACCAAGGCGTTCCCAGACTAGCTGGGAGACATAGTCTCTCCACCGAGTCCTGGGTCTGCCCCGGGGTCTCCTCCCAGTGGGACGTGCCTGAAACACCTCAAGTGGGAGGCGTCCAGGAGGCATCCTAATCAGATGCCCATACCACCTCAACTGACTCCTTTCAATGTGGAGGAGCAGCGGTTCTACTCTGAGCCTCTCCCGGATGACTGAGCTCCTCACCCTATCTCTGAGGGTGAGTCCAGCAATCCTACGGAGAAAGCTCATTTCAGCCGCTTGTATCCGCGATCTCGTTCTTTCGGTCATTACCCAAAGCTCGTGACCATAGGTGAGAGTAGGAACGTAGATTGACTGGTAAATCGACAGCTTTGCCTTAGAACTAAGCTCCCTCTTCACCACAACAGACCGGTACAACGTCCGCATCACTGCAGATGCTGCTCCAATCCGTCTGTCGATCTCTCGCTCCATTTTCCCCTCACTCGTGAACAAGACCCCAAGATACTTAAACTCCTCCACTTGGGGCAGGAGCCTGTCCCCAACCCGGAGAGGACAATCCACCTTTTTCCGGCTGAGGACCATGGACTCGGACTTGGAGGTGCTGATTCTCATCCCAGCCGCTTCACACTCAGCGGCAAACCGTCCCAGCAAGAGCTGTAGGTCATTGCTGGATGAAGCCAACAGGACAACATCATCTGCAAACAACAGAGATGAGATCCTGTGGTCACCAAGCATGACACCCTCCATTCCCTGGCTGCGCCTAGAAATCCTGTCCATAAAAATTATGAACAGGACCGGTGACAAAGGGCAGCCCTGGCGGAGTCCAACTCTCACTGGGAATGACTCCGACCGAGTGTTGGCAATGCGAACTAAACTCTCACAACGGTCGTACAGAGACCGAATAGCTCGTAACAACAAGCCCGATACCCCATACTCCCGAAGCACCCCCCACAAAAATCCACGAGGGACGCGGTCAAATGCCTTCTCCAAGTCCACAAAACACATGTAAACTGGTTGGGCAAACTCCCACGAACCCTCAAGAATTCTCGAGAGGGTAAAGAGCTGGTCCGATGTGCCACGGCCAGGACGAAAACCACATTGCTCCTCCTGAATCCGAGGTTCGACCAACGGCCGGACTCTCCTCTCCAATACCTTGGCATAGACCTTCCCAGGGAGGCTGAGGAGTGTGATCCCTCTAAAGTTGGAGCACACCCTCCGGTCCCCTTTTTTGAAGAGAGGAACCACCACCCCGGTTTGCCATGCCAAAGGCACTGCCCCCGACCTCCACGCAATGTTGCAGAGGCGTGTCAACCATGACAACCCAACAACATCCAGGGCCTTGAGGTACTCGGGGCGAATCTCGTCCACCCCCGGGGCCCGGCCACCAAGGAGATTTTTAACCACCTTGGCGACCTCAGCCCCTGTGATAGGCGAGTCATCCCCCTCGTCCCCAAACCCTGCTTCCTCTGTGGAAGGCGTATCAGTGGGATTGAGGAGATCCTCGAAGTATTCCTTCCACCGCCCGACGATATCCCCAGTTGAAGTCAGCAGTGTCCCATCCGCACCATACACAGTGTGGACGGGGAGCTGCTTTCCCCTCCTGAGCCGCCGAACAGTTTGCCAGAATCTCTTTGAAGCCGACCGAAAGTCTTGTTCCATGGCCTCACCGAACTCCTCCCATACCCGGGTTTTTGCTTCAGCAACCACCCGAGCTGCACTCCGCTTGGCCTGCCGGTACACCTCAGCTGCTTCGGGAGTCCCACAAGCCAACCAAGCTTGATAGGACTCCTTCTTCAGCTTAATGGCCCCCCTCACCACTGGTGTCCACCACTTGGTTCGGGGGTTGCCACCACGAGATGCACCGACCACCTTGCGGCCGCAGCTCTGGGCTGCCGCTTCAACAACAGAGGTGGAGAACATGGCCCATTCAGACTCCATGTCTCCAGACTCCCTCGGAATGTGGTTGAAGTTCTTCCGGAGGTGGGAGTTGAAGACCTCCCGGACAGGGGCCTCAGCCAGACGCTCCCAGCACACCCTCACTATACGTGAGGGTATGCTATACATATATTCAATTCAATTCAACTTTATTTATATAGTGCCATTTCACAACAACAGTCATCTCATAGCACTATCAACTGTAGGGGGAACCCCCACAGTTGCAGAAAGACCCCAGCAATCAGGCGATCCCCTGTGAGCAAGCCCTTGGTGACGGTGGAGAGGAAAAACTCCCTTTTAACAGGAAGAAACCTCCAGCAGAACCAGGCTCAGGGAGGGGCAGTCATCTGCTGCGACTGACTGGGGGGTGAGGGGATAGAGAAGATGAAAAGAACAGACATGTAGAGAGCAAACAGCACGATAGGGACTCAATCTATGGGAGAGAACAAACAAATGTTAATGACCAGCAAAAAAAAAAATATTTCATTGAGAGTGAGGAAAGGAGTGAGGCCCAGTGCATTACTGGAGGTCCCCCGGCTGACTAAACCTATTAGCAGCATAACTATGGGAGGGTTCAGAAACACATGGTCCCTCCCTAATTGTAGGCTATATCAAAAAGGTAGGTTTTAGCCCTATTCTTAAAAACAGAGATCGAGTCTGACTCTCGAATCCAGATTGGCAGCTGGTTCCACAGGAGAGGAGCTTGATAACTGAAGGCTCTGCCTCCCATTGTACTTTTGGAGATTCTAGGTATTACAAGTAATCCTGCATTTTGGGAGCGTAGTGCTCTATTAGGATAATACAGTAGTATCAGATCTTTTAAATAAAAAGGAGCCTGATTGTTTAGAGCTTTGTAAGTAAGAAGAAGGATTTTAAACTTAATTCTAAACTCTATGGGAAGCCAATGAAGGGAGGCCAGAACCGGAGAGATATGATCTCTCTTTCTAGTACCTGTTAAAACTCTTGCTGCAGCATTTTGGATCAGCTGAAGACTTTTTAAAGATGTTTTAGGACAGCCTGATAATAAAGAATTACAATAATCTAATCTCGAGCTAACAAAAGCGTGGATTAGTTTCTCAGCATCACTCTGAGACAAGATGCTCCTAATCTTGGCAATATTACGCAAATGATAGAAGGCAGTCTTAGAAACAAATTTAATATGTGAATTGAAGGACAGATCTTGATCAAAAATAATTCCAAGGTTCCTCACAGAGCTATTAAGAGAAAGAGTAATCGCATCCAAACTGAAAGTTTGATTTGGAAAGGAATTTCTAAGGTTTTTTGACCAACAAGAATGACTTCAGTCTTATCTGAATTTAATAGCAGGAAATTACAAGTCATCTAAGCTTTGATTTCCTTAAGACAGGCTTCTAACTTGGCTAATTGATTACTATCATCTGGCTTCATTGACAGGTATAATTGTGTGTCATCAGCATAACAATGAAAATGTATACAGTGCTTTCTAATAATGTTGCCTAACGGAAGCATATATAAACTAAAAAGAGTAGGGCCTAGCACAGATCCCTGTGGAACTCCATGACTAAGCTTTGAGTTGAAAGAAAACTCATTATTTACATGAACAAACTGGAACCTATCAGATAAATAAGATCTAAACCACTGCAACGAAGTTCCATTAAGTCCAACATAGTGTTCTAATCTATCAAGTAGAATATTATGATCGATAGTATCAAAAGCTGCACTAAGGTCTAAAAGGACAAGTACAAAAACCGGTCCATTATCAGATGTGATGAGGAGGTCGTTAGTGACCTTTGCTAAGGCTGTTTCAGTACTATGATGGATTCTAAACCCAGATTGAAACTCTCCAAGTAAACCATTTCCCTGCAGGTAGTCAAATAATTGTGTAGCAACAACTCTTTCTAAAATTTTTGAAATGAAAGGGAGATTAGAGATTGGTCTATAGTTAGCTAAAGCTCCTGGATCTAGCGTTGGCTTTTTGAGTAAGGGTTTAATTACAGCCATTTTAAAAGCCTGCGGTACATGGCCTAAAGTTAATGAAGAACTGATTATATGAAGAATAACTGATTATATGAAGAATAAAGCTACCAATAAGTGGGAAGACTTCTTTAAATAACCTGGTAGGAATAGGGTCTAAAAGACAAGTTGAAGGTTTGGATGAGGAAACTATTTTGTCTAACTCACAAAGGTCGATTGGGGTAAACTCATCAAGACAGACATCAATAGAAGGAGTTGTAGTAGTTACAGTATTTAAGTTAACTGTGGGAAGAATCTGATTAATTTTATCTCTGATGGATGAAATTTTATTATTGAAAAAGTTCATAAAGTCCTGACTAGTAAGCTCTAAGCGAATGCTAGGATTGACAGAGTCCTGACTCTTTGTCAACCTGACTACAGTGCTGAAAAGAAAACTGGGATTATTCTTGTTCTCTTCTATTAATGCAGAGTAATAACTCATTCTAGCTTTTCTAAGAGTTTTTTTTATAAATTAAAAGATGATTTATCCAAGCTAAATAGATTTCATCTAAATTAGTGGAGCGTCATTTTCTTTCTAATTGACGAGTCTTCTGTTTTAAGCTACGAGTTTCTGTGTTGAACCAAGGAGTTAGAAATCTCTGATTAGACTTTTTCTTTTTTAAGTGGGCCACCAAGTCTAGAGTCTGATGCAGAGAAGCTGTAACACTATCCACCATGTTATCAATTACAGAAGGAGCAAGCTGTCTATAGCTTATTTCCATTGTGTTGACACATGGCATAGAGGAAACAATCTGCATAAATTTGGTAACAGCATCATCTGAGAGGCATCTACTGTAATAATAGTTTTCTTTAGGAGCCAAATAGTCAGAAATAGTAAAATCAAAGGTTAACAGACAATGGTCTGACAGTACAGGGTTATGAGGAGACACTACAAGATTTTCTATTTCTATGCCATATGTCAGAACAAGGTCCAATGTATGGTGGAGGTAATGAGTAGAATTTCCTACTTTCTGAGAAAACCCAATCGAGTCTAATATTGAATTAAATGCCACATTGAGGCAGTCACTATCTACATCCACATGTATATTAAAGTCCCCTACTATAATTATTCTATCAGATTTCAGCACTAAATCAGCTAAGAAATCAGCAAATTCGGATAAAAATTCTGAGTAGGTTGATGGGGGACGATAAACTATGGCAAATAAAATTGGGTTTAACCTAAAATTGCTAAAGTGCCCAATACTGAGGACAAGGCCCTCAAAGGAATTACAGTGATCCCTCACTTATCGCGGTTAATAGGTTCCAGAACCGACCGCGAAAAGTGAAAAACCGCGAAGTAGCGTCACCCCTAATGACGTCATCCATAAATAATACGTACGTTCATTCTCTCACTCTCTCTCTCTCATATGATACATGTGTGTGTCTGTGTACGTGTACATACATACGTAGATGTAAATAAAGTGTACATAAATATGTTTTTAGAACTCTTTTATTCTTATAACAAGATACGTAACTCAAGATGAAGATGATCTACTTCACAGGTTAATGAGAGCTTTACTGCTCCTCAGGTGACGCCTCATCGTCAGGTGCTAGAAGCGCAGGATCGTCGAGGGCAGCTTCCGATAGAGCTGGAGAAGCTGCAGGAGGCGGCGTAGTGGCTCGACGGGAAGACTATTTCGCACAAAATGGCACAAGAGAACAGCAAAAAGTTCCACGCTGCGAGACTACGTAACACGAGCGATAAAGAGCAATGAATGCGGTCTTCCTTCCATTCATGGGCGCTAGGCAGGGAGAGGAGGTGGGTGAAACGTCTCGGCCAATCAGCTTGCGGGGTGAAACGTCTCGGCCAATCAGCTTGCGAGATTTCCGAGCCGAGCCAACACGAGAACAGCGAACAGAGAGGTGGATTTTTTGAGTTGTGCAGCTCTCCGTGTTGATACCTGATGGTCTAATGTAGTCTCCCTGCCTTCTGCTAGCGCCCGCCCATTATTTCTCAATTTTGAATTTTTGATGAATATTTTTGAAAAATCCGCGATGCACTGAGGGCGCGAAAGGTGAAGCGTGAAGTAGCGAGGGATCACTGTATAACATGTTTTTTTGCTTTACATTAACTAGTAATTTGGAATGGTAAATTGTTGCTACTCCTCCTCCACGACCAGAACTTCTGGGATTTTGACAGTTTAAATAACCAGAGGGAGTTGATTCATTTAAACCATATAATCCTCTTGCCCTAACTAAGTCTCTGTAAGGGAAATTAAATCAATCTGATGATCAATTAACAGATCATGGACTAACAGAGACTTGGGAGTTAGAGACCTAATATTTAATAAACCACATTTAATTTTTAAATTATGAGGAGGAACAGAGGCCAAATCATTCCATTTAGAGGCTTTATGTTTAATTTGAGTTTTACCAATATTTTGCTTAATCACTTTGGGATGCTTATATATTATATTTTTATTTACTTTGGAGGGAGCAGACAATGATTCTCTGATGGGGAAGACAGGGGCTATGTTGAGGGGTGGCGGATGAAGAGGAGCTGCAGAGAGGCATGTAAGACTGCGACTCTGCTTCCTGGTCCCAACTCTGAGTAGTCAATGTTTTGGAAATTTGGATAAAAAAGATGCCAGATTGTTAGATAAATGAGAAGCACCATCCAAAGTGGGATGAATGCTGTCTCGTCTCATAAGACCAGGTTTTCCCCAAAAAGAGCTCCAATTGTCAATGTAGCCCACGTCATTTGCATATATAAGCATATATAAACACACAGTGCGGAGCATTGTAACTAGATGGAATAAATATGTAAATATACTGTATAAACACACACAGTGTGGAGTATTGTTGCTAGATGGAATGAATATATAAATATATATATAAACACACACAGTGTGGAGCATTGTAACTAGATGGAATAAATATGTAAATATATAAACAAAAAGGTCACTCCAGTCTAAATCTGGAGTGATCAAATTTAAAAAGAAGCCAAGTCTATTGTCATTCAGTCATACAGCCAATCATGTATATTAGAACAAAATTACATTTCTCCTATCTACATTGTTAATCACATCTAGAATCAGAGGAGTCGCTGCCATAAACAGCTTCTCCTTCCCCCTTTCTATTACACTGAGCACCAAGCTAGAAGGCGATAAGTACCATTTTTATATGGTCTTTGGTACAACCCAGCTGGGACTTGACCCCCCCCCCCCAACCTCCCAGTTGTGGGGCGGATGCTCTGTCAACTAGGCCACCACTACGGTGGCCTAGTTGATAGAGATACGGTGGCTTAGTTGGCAAAAATCTATTTTGAGCACATTTTTGTCCCAAAAATCTGGATTAAACACACCTGAAGTCAAGTTATAAGGATTATCACACCTGTTACCATTAGTAATAATAATACTTTTTTGGCCTGTTAAATATGTATGTATATCTTTTGTAAAATTTGGAACTTAAAATGCATGTTCTCCCTGTGTCTGCGTGGGTTTACTCCGGGTACTCCGGTTTCCTCCCACAGGCCAAAGACATGCAGGTGAGGTTAATTGGCATCAACTGGGGATTCTAAATTGTCCTTAGGTATGACTGTGAGAGTGAATGGTTGTCTGTCTCTCTATGTTGGCCCTGCGATGGACTGGCGGTACCCTGCCTCTCGCCCAAAGATGCTGGGATAGGCTCCACGCCCCCCCCGCGACCCGAAAAGGATTAAGCGGTAGAAGATGGATGGAATTTGTCCTTTTTTGTTTTCCTACAGTTGTGGTTTTATACTCATAAGCATATTACTTTTTTCTTGTATATTTAGCTTAATTTATTTTTGCATAAATGTGCAATTTTTGTTAATTTCTGAGTTTACCGCAGTACATCAGCCTAACAAACCATGTAGGCTTTACTGGTGATTCTTAACTGGATCAGAATGAGTACTATGAATAAACACAATTAAAATGTATTCAACAGTGACCATTTTCATTCTTTACAGTCTTTGAGACTCCACAACACTTCAGTCAACCCTTCATCAACTCGGACAAAGCTCGCCGAGCGCTGGACTTCTCTACTGTTGCAAAACAGGTACAATATATTCCTGATGATTTAGTGTACTACTTTTTGTTAAGAATTGTATATTTTTCATCATTACCTCCTCCAGGAGGTTATGTTTTTGCCGGGGTTTGTCTGTCTGTCTGTCTGTCTGTCTGTTTGTCTGTTGGTTAGCAAGATAACTCAAAAAGTTTGGGACGGATTTCGATGAAACTTTCAGGTGTTGTTGGAAATGGTACAAGGAAGAACTGATTAAATTTTGGGGATGATCCGGATCACCATCCAGAAGAAAACCGCCATTACGAAAATGCCATTTTCGTGAATAACTACTGAACCACTAATCCTATCATTGTCAATCCAATTGCTATTCATATGTTTTCATGGTCAAGGAATCTCAAAACGTACACACAAACACTGTATGGGGGGAACTGTGGCCGACATTACGGAAAATGCCATTTTCGTGAATAACTACTCAACCACTAATCCTATCATTGTCAATCCAATTGCTAGTCATATGTTTTCGTGGTCAAGGAATCTGAAAACGTACACACAAACACTGTATGGGGGGAACTGTGGCGCTTGGCGGAGGTCTGCTCTCTCTGAGTGCTTTTCTAGTTTTCTTATAAATACTTGCTGTATTTTGTACCCACTGTTAATGTTTACTGTGACTACAAAATGCCATATATTAATTTAAGTGCAAATACCAGTTTATTGATTTTTTTTTTTTATTTTTAACACTCAAATATACATTGAACAATGGCAGGCTGCAGTTGTAAATAAGAATATGTTTATATTGACTTGCCTGGTTTAGTAAATGCTAAAAAATAAAATAAAATATGATCAATAATAATAATAATAATAATAATAATAATAATAATAATAGAATACAGTAAAATCTATTATCAAAAAAATCTGTTCAATTTTTTTAACCTTCCTCTTGTGTTAGGGTCGGCACCGACCTGTTTTAGTTTTTAAATGCATAAAAGAATCATTTAAAATTTGTTTATTGCATCAAGGCTTTTTGACTTTGTCAGGAACCTTGAGTTCAACAAAATTAAACAATTTTTTTTTTCACTACATTATAAAATGCTCTGGTTGAAATTATGTCCTTTGTGGTGTTCGGGTCGGTTTCGACCCGGTTATAAAAATAAGATTATAAAGCACTAATTAGAGCCAAAATTGAAATCATAAGTGCACTGTCAGCCTAACAAGGTAACCAAGAGATGACAAAAAAATTGGATGATAGGTTATTGTTTTTAGTGTATTTTAAAGCTGATTTAACGGTACACTTTATTGGATTTATCACTTTCTTTCAAGGCACATCAAGAAAAGATGAGAGCTGAGTTACAGCAGAAAATTCATCGCCGAGAGTGCAAGCTGACTGAAGTCAAGTCCTCTGCCAAGACCTGCAACGTAAACTGCAGCACCATTTTTAATTATTGAATTTTTGGTTTGAAATTCAACATTGCCATTCTTCTTCACCCAGGGCAGTTTGGATGCTGAGTGGCTGGAGATCAACAACGTGTTCTCAGAGGTGATGAAGGTTGTGGAAGAGGCTTGGCAGAAAGCCCTTCAACCTCTGGAGCAGAGGTGAGTCCCGTGCAGCTCACTAAGGGCTCGTTTATGATCTTTGTAAATAAAATGCAGCATTCTATCTGTACTTTGCATTCATTTCATCTATATTTCTGCACATTTTCTAAGCAATATTTTATTTATTTAATCTTTATTTAATAAGGCAATCACATTGAGATATGATTCTTTTTTATAAGAGGCCTGAGAACAAGAAACATATACAAAAACAGCAGACATGAGTAAACACAACAAACAAGAAAATCAAAAACAATTGCAAGAGTTATAAAAAACAAATAATAAGGTCAACTGTGTGATACAAAGTGCAGTGATGAGTACATAAACTGTAATTCATGCTGAAATATAATGCACTATGATAAACCACATTTAACTGTTGAAAGGGGAAGCATGACAACAACTATACCGCTATAATCTAGGACAGACATCACAGTAGACTGTACAATAATTTTGGGGCTCGAGGAAGACAGACAACTCGTGATTCTATATAAAAAGCCCAACTTGATCTTTTGTACCAGATTTGAGTTGTAAGCGTAAGTCTGTTGTTAAGCCATATACCTGGGTATTTATATGATTCAGTGTGTACAATAAGAAGTTCCAGATAAGGTTCTAGTAGTAGGAAAGACCGTGTCACTGGTGAAGATGGGGAATAACATGAATTTTGTTTCATCGGCATTTAAAACAAGTTTATGTTTGAGAAATGTATATTCAAGGGTATCGAATGCAGACTGAAGGCGGGAGAGCACTTGAACTGGGATGGAACCTGGGGCATATGAAATAGTAGAGTCAGCAAAAAAATTGACATTGAACAAGTTGTTCACTATGATTAAGTTCTTCTTCTTTTAGATTTGATTGGCGGTTGGCAAACAGCTTACAGGTGTACTACCGCCTAAGTTATTTATGTATATTGCAAAACGCAATGGTGCAAGGATAGACCCTTGTGGCACCCCAGTTCTAATCATAAGTCGACTTGACTGAACAAGATCAACTACATCAGCCATATGAACATGGAACAAATATTGATGTACCGTCAGAAATTGTAGGGCAGTGCTCAAACTACAGGTTACATTGGCCATTAATTATTGGCCATTGTAACCTGTAGTTTGAGCACGACCAGCAAAATACAATGAAGAAGAATACTTAAAATCTTATTAAATATCAATTAAATAAATTCCACACCACCTCTGATTGATTTAATTTTATTCTTAGTATCTACTCCATGACTTGTCAGAAACTTTTGACTCTTCTTCTTCTTTGGGGAAATTTTGGCATCCTCTAGTGCAGCGGTCCCCAACCTTTTTTGTACGAGGAGCCAGTTTCATGTATGAAAATTTTCCGCGGACTGGGTAGAGGTGCCGGGGTTCCAATAACAAAAACCTTTGTCAGTTCAGAGCATGTAATCTGAAACAATTACACTTTATATTAGGCAATTACAATGATTCTACAGCATCATATCAACTCACAATAATCAGTGGGAACTCTGGGTTTGTTTCCCTGCAACTAAAATTTTGTTTTTAGCTCATTTTTTCAAGAGTTAGCTTGTGTCACTGATGCGTGAAACATCATACCAGAGTCAAGAGCGGTTGTGAGGTGAGGACAGAAACAATTGTTTTTCAAAATAAAATTTCCGCAAGACTAATGGAAAAAATAGCTTTTAAAATATTAACCACAATTTTTTTTCTTTGCGGCCCGGTACCAAATGATCCACGGACCAGAACCGGTCCGAGGACCGGTGGTTGGGCACACCCCTACTCTAGTGGATGTATTGAGTAGTACATACCAACGTGAAATATGCAAAAAAAAGTATGAGGACAGTGATAGTAATATATCATTTAAAATGTATATATCTGAGAGCAAAAATTAGCTCTAAAAGTCACTTTAGGATTTGTAAACAGCGCAGATGCATAATGATGCTTTGCAATGTTCTGGCACTTTACATTTGTTGATACTAAATACCTTTTATTAGGAAGAAGGAATTGAAAAGGGAAGCCCAAGAGCTTGTCCAGAAGTTGCAAATAGAAATTGATATGCTCAAAAACGCCATAGAAGACTTGGACAAAAAAGCAGACATGCAGGTGAGCCACATTAACAATGTAACCTGAAAACACCACAATATTATAACATTCTTTCTCTTTCTATTCACATTATGTAATTGAAATCAGTCTGTTCTAATGCAAATGGGACACTTTTCCATACCCATTCATGTATAGGATTCTTCCCTGGTTAAATCCATCAACTGGAAAAGGCTAAACATCGACACTTCATTGTCCTTTGGTACCCTACAAACCAAAACTTCAGCTATGATCAAGGACATTCAACACCAACTGGAAAAACTCTCTTCCATTGGTAAGTTATTATATTATTCAAAGTTTTTTTTCTTTTATCAAATCACAGTGTCATAACTTGTATGAATTTTGTCTTTGCACAGAACTCAAGAGAATTTCAGAGTTTGCAGGTGAATATGCAAACACCTTTATTTTTTGCCAAGTAATGCACTGTATATCACAGAAATTAAGATTCACCCAAGTGAACCTTAGCTAGTTAAAATGCTGTGATACCCTCTCTAGGCCACCAGTGCAAGACTCCTATGAACTGAAGTTAAGATCAATGATGTTGACCTCAAACGTGATCTCACCAGCCCCTAAATCATAAATAGATAGATAGATAGATGTACTTTATTGATCCCAAACTGGGAAATTACAGTGTAACAGCAGCATGACAGTTGACAACCAAACAACAGAAACACACACGACAGACAAAGGGATTACCCATGGAAAGTAAAAACTAGCACGACTATAAAACCTATATACATCATAACTTAATATATGATGACCCGTATAAACACATGAATCATTCCATTGCACAAAGAAGGACTATCAGGAACAGAGTGAAAAAGTGATGTACCAGTTAGTCTGTAAGGTGCAGTGCAGCAGCATAGTTATGCCAGAATACAACATCAGAGTGAGTTATTGTACAGTGAAATTGTATGTGGCAGGAAAGATTTCCTGTACCTGGCCATTTGACAACGAAGCTGTAGCAGTCTACTGGAGAAAGTACTTCGCTGTCTATCTAGTGTGTGGTGAAGGGGGTGATCAGGATTGTCCATGATGGATCACAGTTTATTTAGTGTTCTCCTCTCCATCACTGTCTCAAAGGTCTCCGGTCTGAGACCAATTACAGAGCCAGCCCTCTTGATAATCTTGTCAAGTCTGTTGGTATCTCTGGCCCTGATACTGCTACCCCAACAGACAGCAGCAAAGAAGATGGCGCTGGTGACAACAGTCTGGTAGAAAAACTGCAGCATCCTGCTGCACACGTTGAAGAATCTCAGCTTTCTCAGGAAGTAGAATCTATTCATCCCCTTCTTGTGCACAGCATCGGTGTTGGATCTCCAGTCCAACCCGCTGCTGATCCTGACACCCAGATATTTGTAGTCCTCAACCATTCCCACATTCTCTCCCCTAATCTGCAGTGGTTGAGAAGGAGCCTTCCTCTTCCTGAAGTCAATCACCATCTCTCTGGTCTTGCTGACATTCAACCTCAGGTGATTCTGCTCCTTCCACTCCACAAATCTGTCTACCAGTGCCCTGTACACCCCCTCCTCTCCTCCTCTTATACATCCCACAACAGCTGAGTCATCAGAGAATTTTTGCAGGTGGTATGACTCAATGTTGTACTGAAAGTTAGTGGTGTATAAAGTAAAATGAAAAGGAGAGAGCACAGTCCCCTGTGGAACTCCCGTATCACTAGCCACCATTCCAGACAAGACACTGCCCAGCCGGACAAACTGTGGCCTGCCTGTCAGGTAGTCAGTAATCCAGGAGATCACATCGCTGTCAATCCCCATCACCCGCAGCTTCTCACTCAGCAGCAGTGGCTGGATGGTGTTAAAGGCACTGGAGAAATCAAAAAAAGCGATTCTCACAGTATTTCCTCCACCATCCAGGTGCAGATGGGCTCGTTGCAGCAGGTAGATGACAGCATCTTCAACTCCTAAATGGGGCTGATATGCAAACTGCAGAGGGTCCAGCCACGTCTTCACCTGCGGCCTCAGGTGGGCTAAGACCAGTCTCTCCAGGACCTTCATCACATGAGATGTGAGGGCAACTGGCCGGTAGTCATTCAGATCCGATGGAGATGACTTCTTGGGGACAGGAACCAGGCAGGACGTCTTCCACAGCACTGGTACTCTCTCCAGACTCAGGCTCAGGTTGTACAGGTGTTTCAATACCAGAACTAGTTGGTTGACACAGGTCCTCAGGGTCCTTGCAGAGATGCCATCAGGGCCCGAAGCCTTCCACTGACGGAGTCTCTCCAGCTGTTTCTCCACCTGATCTGTAGTCACCGTGAAGTGAGGGAGGGTCCTGGTGCCCCCTGAGGAGGAGGAGGGGGGAGATGGAGAGAGGTTCTGCACAGGAGGGTGGGTGGGGAGGGGTGCGTGGGGGTCTGGTTGTGTTGCTCGGGTGACAGACTGTGAGTTGAACCTATTAAAAAACAGATTCAGTTCCTCAGCTCTCTCCTCACTCACCACCTCAATCTTTCAATATTTTACAATTTTTACTAAGCACTTAATGCCACTTTAATTTCTGTTTGCTTCATATTTGTTGCCCTAAAAATGTGGCTATTAGTTAATGATTCCCACAATTAAACCTTGATGCAGCATAATGAATAAGTTGTAGTGTATTGTCTAATTAATGCTGTTGAACAGGGATGTTCATCAACATTTTTGATTTGATTTGATTTAGTAAATAAAATGTACATATAAATACAATACATACAATATACAGCGGGGAAAATAAGTATTGAACACGTCAACATTTTTCTCATTAAACATATTTTTGATGGAGCTATTGACCTGAGATATCAGTAACAACCCAAGTAATCCATTCTTACAAAGAAATCAAGGCAACTGTGTTCACAAAACAAGTTATATTTAATAAAGTGGAGTGACACAGGGAAGAAGTATTGAACACACTTGGCGAGATTTATTTAATATTTAGTTGAAAAGCCTTTGTTGGTAATAACAGCTTCCAGCTGCCTCCTGTATCAAGAAACTAGGCACAAGCATTGCTCACAAGTGATTTTAGCCCAGTGTTCCACACAAACATTCTTCAAATCTTGAAGGTTCCATGGGTGTCTTCTATAAACTCTGATCTTCAGTTTGTTCCATAGATTTTCAATTGGATCCAGGTCAGGTGACTGACTGGGCCATTCTATTAGCTTTATTTTTCTTCTCTGGAGCCAGTTGAGAGTTTCCTTGGTTGTGTGTTTGGGATCATTGTCTTGCTGAAATGTCTACCCTTGTTTCATCTTCAGCATCTTGGCAGATGGCAACAGGTTCTTATCAAGAATATCTCTGTACATTTGTCTATTCATTTTTCCTTCCATTATACAGTATGATGTCTGCCTGTACCATGTGCTGAAAAACACCCCCACATCATGATGGGATGTGCAGTGTCATTTCTCCTCCACTCCTGCTGTGTGTTGTGACATCCAAAAAGTTCAATTTTGGCCTCATCTGACCAGAATATATTCTCCCAGCATTTTACTGGCTTGCCCAAATGTCGCTTCAACATGCTTTTTCTTCAGCAATGGAGCCTTGCGAGGTAAGCGGGCATAGAGCCCATGTCTGTTGAGTGCATTACTTACTTTAGTGCAACCATTTGCACAAATGCCATATCCGCTGCTGTCACTGCAATACAGATCATGTGCAGTCCTATCTGTCACTCTCCGCACCTACACTATCGCACTGAACTGTGACTACAAGTATTACTGCTTTACTTTTCTGTATATAGGATTACTGGGTTCCATTGTTTATCTTTATCTGCACTGTGGGAGGTCTAGGTCTATTTTTTGTCGCCATTTGCACTACTAGTAGCATCACTGTACACAGACTGCTGTTGTTTTTCCAGCCTTTTTTTCCAGTCTTTTTCTTTTTTTTAATTGTGCACACCACTGAAGAGAGAGACAAACACCATTTCACTTCTCCTGTATGTCCTGTACATATAGTAGTATTGACAAATAAATTCTTTGAATTTTATTGTCTTCTTGGAAACAGTAGTACTTGCTAACTCCAGGTCTTTTTGGAGCTCTCCATGAGTGGTCTTTGGCTCTTGGATAACTCTTATGATAATTCTTTTGACTCCTCTGTCAGAAGTCTCGCAAGGAGCTCCTGGTCATGGACGGTTTAGAAAAGTGCCTGTAACCAATGCCAACATTATGTTTTGCAGCAATAAGTTTGCAAAGGTCTAGAGAGAGCTCTTTGCTTCTATCCATCATGAGTTCTTTCTGGTGTGACAATGCGATATTCACTGACCTTTTTAAAGGCTATCAGTCAGGACTTAACCAGCTGAAATTAATTTGTACTGATGGGGGATGGGATGGCTTCCTAAATTCTGATGGATTTCAGCAGGTTTCTTGGCTTTCTATTCCTTTTTGCACCACTTTCTTCACATGTTCAATACTTATTCCCTGTGTCATTCCACTTTATTAAATATAGCTTGTTTTGTGAACACAGTTGACTTAATTTCTTTGTTTGTATGGATTACTTGAGTTGTTAGTGCTGTCTGGTGAAAATTTCAGGTCAACAGCTTCATCAGAAATATGTTTAATGAGAAAAATGTTGCCGTGTTCAGTACATATTTTCCCCACTGTATATTTATAAATACAGTCTATAAATTAAAATACAGTGCATTCAGAAAGTATTCACAGTGCTTCACTTTTTCCACATTTTGTTATGTTACAGCCTTATTCCAAAGGGGTTTAAATTCATTTTTTCCTTAAAATTCTACACACAACACCCCATAATGACAATGTGAATTATTTTATTTTGTTGAGATTTTTGCAAATTTATTAAAAATAAAAAAAAAACCCTAAGAAATCACTTGTACATAAGTATTCACAGCCTTTGCCATGAAGCTCAAAATTGAGCTCAGGTGCATCCTGTTTCCACTGATCATCCTTGAGATGTTTCTACAGCTTAATTGGAGTTCACCTGTGGTAAATTCATGTGATTGGACATGATTTGGAAAGGCACACACCTGTCTATATAAGGTCCCACAGTTGACAGTGCATGTCAGAGCACAAACCAAGCATGAAGCATCAAAAGAATTGTCTCTAGACCTCTGAGACAGGATTGTCTTGAGGCACAAATGTGGGGAAGGGTACAGAAAAATTTCTGCTGCTTTGAAGGTCCCATTAAGCACAGTGGCCTCCATCATCCGTAAATGGAAGAAGTTCAGAACCACCAGGACTCTTCCTAGAGCTGGCCGGCCATCTAAACTGAGTGATCAGGGAGAAGGGCCTTAGTCAGGGGGGTGACCAAGAACTCGATGGTCACTCTGACAGAGCTCCAGTGTTCGTCTGTGGAGAGAGGAGAACCTTCCAGAAGGACAACCATCTCTGCAGCAATCCACCAGTCAGGCCTGTATGGTAGATTGGCCAGATGGAAGCCACCCCTTAGTAAAAGGCACATACCAGCCTGCCTGGAGTTTCTCAAAAGGCACCTGAAGGACTCTCAGACCATGAAAAACAAAATTATCTGGTCTGATGAGACAAAGATTGAACTCTTTGGTATGAATGCCAGGCATCATGTTTGGAGGAACCCAGGTACCGCTCATAACCATGCCAATGGTAGTGGCAGCATCATGCTGTGGGGATGTTTTTCAGCTGCAGGAACTGGGAGACTAGTTAGGATAGAGGGAAAGGTAAATGCAGCAATGTACAGAGACATCCTGTGGTGGTTTGGGCTGGGTCAGACCGGGCCGCACTTTGTTGTTGTCAGTATTTATTATTCAGTCTTCATTATTATCTTCTTTGGGTCTTTATTTCCATCCTGGTCTCATTATTATTATTATTGTTATTATTATTATTATTATTATTATTATTATTATTATTATTATTATTATTATTATTATTATTATTGTCATTAGTATTATTATCCATCACAGTTACTTTTGTATGTTTGGTTTTCCTGTTAATCATTTGTTTCTGATTGGACTTTTATTTTGACAGTGCTTGTTTACTTCTGTTTGAGCACAGGTTCTCCCTATGTCAGTCATTATTGGTCAGAGCTGTTGCTCATCAGTCTGATTGTGTAAATTCCTATTTATTGGGTTTCACCCCCTCATTCCCTTGTTGGGTCCTCACCATTATCCACCATTACCATCGTACTTTCCCATCATTACTTACCTGTCATTACCTTTGGTCGTGAGTATAAGTGTCTCTAACATGCTGCAGTTTTCCTTTTAAAATATGCTTCAACTTCACCCTGCGAGTGAGTCTGTGCATCTGCCCGTGAGGGCCAACCGTGGCACATCCTGGATGAAAACCTGCTCCAGAGCACTCTTGACCTCAGACTGGGGCGACGGTTCATCTTTCAGCAGGACAACGACCCTAAGCACACAGCCAAGATATCAAAGGAGTGGCTTCAGGACAACTCTGTCAATGTCCTTGAGTGGCCCAGCCAGAGTCCAGACTTGAATCCAATTGAACATCTCTGGAGAGATCTGAAAATGGATGTGCACCAACTCTTCCCATCCAACCAGATGGAGCTTGAGAGGTGCTGCAAAGAGGAATGGGCAAAACTGCCCAAAGATAGGTGTGCCAAGCTTGTGGCATCATATTAAAAAAAAAAAAAACCTTGAGGCTGTAATTGCTGCCAATGGTGCATCAACAAAGTATTGAGCAAAGGCTGTGAATACTTACTGTATATACATGTGATTTCTTAGTTTCTTATTTTTAATAAATTTGCAAAAATCTAAAAAAAAAAAAAAACTTTTTTCATATTGTCATTATGGGGTATTGTGTGTAGAATTTTGAGGAAAAAAAATAATTTAATCCCTTTTGGAATAAGGCTGTAACATAACAAAATGTGGAAAAAGTGAAGCACTGTGAATACTTTCCGGATGCACTGTAACACAATAAAGTGCAAGCACTTATTTGCTTTCTGACATTTTAAGGGGGGGTTGCACTAGCCTGGAACAAGGTCACTCTCCTAGTCTGATTTGAGGTGTCACTGTCTGCATGCCAAATGCAATGCATGAAAAAGCTGGAAATTTATCATAAAATGACAAATTTACAAGAAATAAAATGGTTAATTCATTACAAAATTTCCAGTTTTTTGAGGGAAAAAAATCATTTATATATTTAAAAAAAAGTTTGAAATTGAAAAGAAAAAATGTTTTGAGTCCTTGTGCGCCATTACGCGGCGCACCAGGAACAGACTGAAAAACCCAGTCGCAGGAGTAGATTTGTGCAGTTTATTAACAAACTCCAAAATAGCAAGTCCAGCAAACAGTCTTGATAAACAAGAACGTTGAATTGATTGGCTTAAGGCCACCAGACATATAAGGATGCCTCCCGGATGATCTACTGCCCGTGGAAGGGAATGCCTAGTGCCGCAGAGCTGCTGTCGGCATGGAGTGAAAGGCAACCATAGACTTACGGTGCAGGAGCGATTCGTTGCCGTCCGTGCAGTCCGGTGGATAACAGAGTGACGAAGGTAATGGCAAATAGCATACACGGAGGTTCACGCTGCTGTGTATGAAGCTCATATAATGCTCCGGCGGTCTCTCTCTACTCTCACAGCGTTTAAGTAGTTGTAATACTAATGAGGGAAGAGCCCGCCGGTGTGAGGATGTGTGGGCTGGACATAATTGAAAACATGTGCATGAGTGAGTGTATGAGCGTGTGAATGAGAATGAATGAAGTGTGTGCGTGTACGTGTGTGAAACACCCATAATGCGGATCAGCTGGCGATACTGACAGGAGGAGGGGGCATGCCCGAGCTGTCAGGGAGCAAGGGCATAAAAGGACTCCCTGAAGCGCCTGATGGAAAATAAATAGGAAAGCGGGCCAAAATAACCACGGGTCAGAACTGGGTTTGGGACCACCAGCACAATTTCAAACAGTTTATCTGTTTGTGAGCAGGATTACTGAAAAAGTACTTGAAGGATTTTAATGAAATTTTCAGCTGAGGTTCCCCTTTGGCTATGGATGAAGCCATTAGATTTTGGAGGTGATCTGGGTCAGGATGCAGATTCTAGATCCATTTCTCACGTTCTCTAAAATTGTGAGATAGGGCTTTGGCAGAGCTAAGCATTCTTGGATCACCTCCAAAATCTATTGTGTTCATCCACAGCCCAAGGGCCACCTCTGGTGGATATTTCATCAAAATTTGTCCAGTATTTTTTGCCTAATCCTGCCAATAGACAAACAATCAAACTGCCCTGATCACATTACCTCCTTAGCTGAGGTAATAAAGTTTGCCTGAGAGTTAGATTATGTAAAGATTCACTTTGGTCTAATATCAGTAATTATAGGTTACTACAACAATATGACATCAGGACAGAGCAGTTCTTTATTATTAGTATTTGGGTTGGGTGATATGGCTTTTAACATGTATACATTTAGGGTTTTATTGCAATACACAATATATATTATGATATCTTGAGCTCTCCTCTGGACCACTGTATAAATGTAAATGTAAAACCTTTGCATAAAATGACACCGGAAAGATATTAGAAACAGACCCATGTATTGCATTTTTTAAAAATTGCATACAAAAGGTAGGGAGGGGGTTAAAATCAAGTTACATTTTTAGCAAACTTTATTGAACTAGTCAGACAATCCCACTCATAAATTTGCAAAAAATCAGAATAAATAATGATAGGCCTTCCTGTTATGGCCTGTAATAAAACCATTGAAAACAAACAAAACAAAACAAAAAAAAAAGACTCAGCACAATAAAAAGTGCATTAAGCAAGAATTCTAGGGAAAGATAGTTTAAAACCATATAAATTAAAGTCCACTTTTTCTATTTAGTTATGTTTTTAACATTAAGGGCCATGTCTTTGCCAGTATAATTTGTGGCCACAGTTGTGATCTCTTTACATTTTGCACTTTTGTTTGGGATAAATTTTTCAAATGAAAAAGTCATATAGTCATTTTCTTAGGGCTGGTTCCTTTATTTTTTGTAGGGGCTACCTGGGATGTTGAGAGCAGGTTTTAATGCATTCTTCATATTATAATGAATGACATTTCAAGTGGTGAAACAAATTAGTGGTAGCGCTGTAGAGGATTGACAAGACGAGACACGAGCATTGCAGACACAGACTTTATTCCTCTATCATCAAGTCAGACTGAACTCTGGGTGCCAAAGTGAACCTTTTATACAGCTTACACTCTCTTCCTTGACACCAGGAGTACATACATTACAACAGAGCACATCACAACACAGTACATTCACACCTGGCATCCCAAGTGTGAAGCAACATCTTCACATAGTTTTCTCCCCCTGGTGCTCTGGCACCTACCTTTGCATCTTCTCCTTTCTTCTCCCGCATTTCCATTTCTCACCCCCTTCCCCTTATTCCCCAAGCCACTGGGTGGGAGTAAGACCTCCCGTTGTGCCACCACAGTGCGACATAATTTGCACAAAACTGTATTTTGTTCAGTTTCTACCTTCTGAAGTCCAAACCACTGTCAGAGAATGGAGCTGGTGCTTTTTTCTCCTTTTGTTCAAGTCTACTTCCACTAAAGCCGGTGTGTGTGTGTGTGAGTGTGAGTGAGATATCACCCCCCCCCCTTTGCTGCATTCTGCCAGTGTTGCCAAATTGTGCATAAAAAGCAAGAATCTCTGTTCCATAAAAACAGGCTCAAAAGAAGCAGTTTCTAAAGAAAAAAATTGGAGGAAAAAAAAAAGACCTGACAACGACCCTGAAATGAAACATGTGCAGGGAGGCGAGGGAATGCCTGAGTGCAGCTGTGTGAGAGAAGAGGAGAGGAGACGAGAGAGAAGCTAACAGCTTACACTGCTGCAACAATTTATGCTCGATATCCGAGATAAAGACACTTTTTGTATTGCAAATAGTAGATTGTATCAATATAACAAATATACTGGGTATATCTAATAACCCGATGGCTGGCGGTTCGAATCCCCCTCTCCCCAGATATCCTTCCGTTGTGTCCCTGGGCAAGACACTTCACCCGCATTGCCTCCAGTGCCCATAACACTGGGAATGAATGTGTATAAATGTTTGGTGGTGGCCGGAGAGGCCGTTGGCGTGGATTGGCAGCCACGTTTCCGTCGGCCTGCCCCAGGGCAGCTGTGGCTACAGTAGTAGCTTGCCACTACCGTTGTCTGTCTGGAGTGAATGAATAATGTATCTACTTGTAAAGTGTCTTTGAGTGTCTATGATAAAGCGCAATATAAATCTGATGCATTATTATTATTATTATTATTATTATTATTATTATTATTATTATTATTATTATTATTATTATTATTACCCAGCGCTAATGCATATTAGGGAGTACAGGGCACTGGTAGACAGATTTGTGGTGTGGATCAAACAGAATCAGCTGAGGCTGAACATCAGCAAGACCAGAGAGATGGTGATTGACTTCAGGAAGAAGAGGACGCCTTCACAGCCACTGCGGATTGTGGGGGGATGTGGAGGTACTGGAGGACTACAAATACTTGGGTGTCATGATCAGAAATGGACTGGACTGGAAATCTAACACCGATGCCTCGTACAAGAAGGGGATGAGCAGACTCTGCTTTCTGAGGAAGCTGGGATCCTTCAGTGTGTGCAACTGTTACACCACCAAGTTTGGTGTATTTTGACCTGAAAATAGGGATAGACAAATAAATAAATTCTCGACCCAAACGGTCTTCTTTTCCAAGTTCATTTAGAATGAATATAATACAAAAGGCACTTTTACTACACAGAAATAAATTGCACACATATATACATTTTCAGTATCACTGTCTTTGATACATAAACAACAATAAATAACAAACACCAAGTAATATAGCTATAGTAAAACTAATAACTAGAGTTACCATTTTCTGCCTGTAAGAGGGTGAACCTTAATTAACGGTTATAACGGTGTACTGCGCACTGACAGGGTTAACCTCACGTATCAGCTTCAACAGTTTACCAGCTGAACGAGAATATGCAACTTAAAGTTGGTAATAATTAACTGCTGTGAAGAATGTAATTAACAACCGCTGCATGCCGCACAAAAAGCCTGGTTTACCGGTTACCAAAGGACTGGATAGCTGTTAACGGTTTCTGACTGCCCAGCAAATTAGCTCCAATTTACAGTTGTAACCATTTAAAGCCAGGGCAAACTTCTGTCAGCACAATAATACAAAGCATCTTAGCAACACTTTTCACATTTCAAGTACATAAACACTTATTTCATACCTAAAAAGGGGATAAATAAATCAATCAATCAATCGATCGATCAATCGATCAATCAATCAATCAATAAAACTTTATTTGTATAGCACTTTTAAAACATTAGATGCTGTGCAAAGTGCTTTACATAGATAAAAACAATAGACACATTTAGTCACATATTTTACATGATACATCCCCACCCCTTCCAACCCTCCCATAAATATACCCACAAACACAACACACACAGGCACATACATTACCCCCTACTTTTCTTACACATATATATATTTTATATATATGTGTATATATATATGTGTAAGCCTTCTTGTATATATTCAAGAAGGCTGGCTTTGTAATTGGTCTCAGGCTGGAGACCTTTGAGAATGTTGTGGAGTGGAGGACACTGAACAAACTTAGCCATCATGGACAACCCTGATCACCCCCTCTACCACACACAGGACAGACAGCGGAGCACTTTCTCCAGCAGACTGCTCCAGTTTCGCTGTCGAACAGCCGGGTACAGGAAATCTTTCCTGTCACATGCCATTTCACTGTACAATAACTCACTCTAATGTTGAATTCTGGTCATAACAATGTTGCCATACTGCACCTTGCAGTCTAATTGGTACCTCACATTGCACCCTGCACCTGATAGTCCTGTATTGTACAGTGAGTATGATGTATCTACTGTAGCTATACGGGTCATCATCTGTGATGTATATAAAATCATCAAGGCAGGTTTACTTTCCCGGGTAATTCCTTTGTCCGTTATGCTGTGTGTGTTTCTGTCGTTTTGGTCATCTACTGTCATGCTGCTGTTACACTGTAATTTCCCAGTTTGGGATCAATAAAGTACATCTATCTATCTATTATTATTATTATCCCTAAGGAGTTGTAGCTCAGCTACAGAGAGTAAATGGGTGTTACCCAGGCAACAATAGCCCATACCTGTGCAGGTCCTTGCTGTTGAATGCATTTTTCACTTTTCAGTACATCAATATGTACTATATGAATGAATTATGAATGAATAAATATATTTTTCTGCTTTCTTGAATTCTGTCCAACTCCAGTGGATGTGAAGCTGGATCCAAACACTGCTCATCACTGCCTCATTCTTTCTGATGACGGCAAGAAAGTGAGAGATGGCGGACCAAATCCTAAACAGTCAAACCTTCCGATGAGGTTTGATCTGTTTGGCAGCGTGCTCGGGCTCAACAGATTCACCTCTGGGAGGTCCTACTGGGAGGTGGACGTCTGCAACAAGACCGGCTGGGATCTGGGAGTGGTGAGAGACAATGCGAACCGCAAGGGGGAGCTCTCGCTGACCCCAGATAATGGTTACTGGGTTACTGTTCATTACGAAGACAAAAAGTACGCAGCCCTGACAGCACCACCGATCAGCTTGCCCCTTCAAGTTAAACCCCAAAAAGTGGGGGTGTTTGTAGATTATGAGGAGGGCCTTGTGTCCTTCTATGATGTATTGAGTAAGACTCACATCTACTCGTTCACTGAGTGCTCATTTGGTGGTGAGATCTTGCCTTATTTCAGTCCTCATCTCAAACAAGATGAGAAAAATGCCAACCCTTTGGTAATCTCCACTGTCTGAAAGCTGCTGTAATTACATCTAGTGGTCACACACCACAGATGTGAAACAGTTGGCATGTTCAGTAGCAGTTTGAGTCATGATGATGAAGAAGAGGAGGAGAAGAAGAGGGTTTAATTTGGGTTTCCTTTTCATATTTGACTGTCTCCAGGGGGGTTTGTTCACATTATTACATCCAGTTATGAACTGGACATGTGAGGATTTGATTGTTTTAGTTTTGCACTGCATTGTGTTCTATTTTACAGTAAAAAAAAAAAAGTAAAGCTGCAAAAGAAGATGAGTGCATAAATATAATAAATGTGCTTAAATGTCTTTTAATATAAGTACAGTGGGGAAAATAAGTCTAGAACACGTCAACATTTTTCTCATTATTTATATTTCCGATGGAGCCATCGACCTGAGATTTTCACCAGATATCAGTAACAACCCAAGTTAGATTTAATAAAGTAGAATGACACAGGGAATAAGTATTGAACACGTGACGAAAAAGAGGTGCAAAAAGGCATAGAAAGCCAAGAAATCAGCTGAAATCCATCAGAATTTAGGAAGTCATCCCATCCCCCATCAGTACAAATTAATTTCAGCTGGTTAAGTCCTGACCGATAGCCTTTAAAAAAGTCTGTAAATATCAGATTGCCACACCAAAAAGAACTCATGATGGGTAGAAGCAAAGAACTCTCTCTAGACCTTCACAACCTTATTGTTGCAAAATATATTGATGGTAATGGTTAAAGGTGCATTTCTAAACTGCTGAATGTTTCAGTGAGCACTGTTGGAGCCATCATTCAGAAGTGGAAAGAACATCATGTTTCCATAAACCGGCCATGACCAGGAGCTCCTCGCAAGATTTCTGACAGCAGAGTCAAAAGAATTATCAGAAGAGTTATCCAAGAACCAAAGACCACTTGTGGAGAGCTCCAGAAAGATCTGGTGTTAGCAGGTACTGCTGTTTCCAAGAAAACAATAAGTAATGCACTCAACCAACATGGGCTCGATGCCCACTCACCTTGCAAGGCTCCATTGCTGAAGAAAAAGCATATTGAAGCTGATTTAAAGTTTGCTGCACAACATTTCAGTAAAATACTGAGAGAATATAATCTGGTCAGATGAGACCAAAATTGAACTTTTTGGATGCCACAACAGACAGCATGTTTGGAGGAGAAATGGCACTGCACATCCCATCATGGTGTGGGGGTGTTTTTCAGCACCTAGTAAAGGCAGACCTCATATAATTAAAGGAAAGATGAATGGACCAATGTACAGAGACATCCTTGATAAGAAGGAAACTCTCAACTGGCTACAGAGAAGGAAAATAAAGCTGCTAGAATGGCCCAGTCAGTCACCTGACCTGAATCCAATTGAAAAATGGAATAAGCTGAAGATCAGAGTTCATAGAAGACACCCACAGAACCTTCAAGATTTCAAGACAGTTTGAGTGGAAGAATCCACTAAAATCACTCCTGAGCAATGCCTGTGCCTAGTTTCTCCATGCAGGAGGTGTCTGGAAGCTGTTATAAGGCTTTTCTACTAAATATTAAATGAACTTCATCAAGTGTGTTCATTCCTTATTTCCTGTGCCATTACATTTTGTTAAATATTTTATTTTGTAAACACAGTTGCCTTGTTTTTTTTGTAAATATGGATTACTTGGGTTGTTACTGATATCTGGTGAAAATCTCAGGTCAGTGGCTCCATCAGAAATGTGTTTCATGAGAAAAACGCTGACGTGTTCAATACTTATTTTCCCCACTGTATATTGTATTGATTGTTCTTGTTATGCAAATTTAAAAGTCCCATTCACTGTACTTTTTTCACCTGTTGACAGTCCCCACAGGTCTTCATGAAATGTCTTTGAAATACCTGGTCACATTGTGGAGGTAAAAGATCAGGCGAAATGCGACAAGCTGGAAGGGTGCAAAGTTTTATTTCCTCCAACATAATGAGACACACATTGTAGCTAAATGAGCTGCTGTGCTGCTGAGAAATGTCACACAAGTTCTTTTATACAGTGATACAGACAGAGAGAATGCATGGCACATTAGCATATCAGTCAATACCCATGATGAGCGTGACCAACTGGCGCCCAGATGTCTTCTCCCTCATCCGGGGATGTACAGTATAAACAACAGTCCATTGTTCTGGTTGCCCCCAGGGGCTCTCTGTCCGTATATGAGCTGTCCTCTGTATGTAAATTGTCCTCCGCTTCCTCCAGACCTGCTGAGTGTGAGAAATGTCCGTGTAGAGTGTGGTGGGTCACCACAACATTGCCTTTAATTATGTAATTATTGCAGCATCATGAATCATCTTTTGCAGCCTTCTTCAGGGTGCTTCCTTTCAATATATGTCTCTTTTAATGCTCATGAGCCCCAAGTCACACCATCCTCCCTCTTTCATCACATAGGATGTTGTTAATGTTAGCTGGCTACCTCCTAGCTTGGGTGGCTAACACAGCTTGAGCCAACGAACATAAATTTGTGTTAAAGAATGAATGAAATAAAGCATCACTGTTGGACAAGAGTGTGTGGTTTCAGTGGTTGATAAAATATGACCCGTCTCTAAAGTACAATAAGTAGAGAAATAATTGTGTCATGAGCCGAGCTGGTGGTTCCCAAGCTCAGGCTTCATGATGGTTTCCTGTTCCATATTATCTGTGTTTTATGCTGCCTTTGGCTTTCCATATATTTTTTCTGTGCCTTTTGCCTCTGGTAGCCACTCCTCCTTCTCCTGTCAGTTTCCGACAGGTGATTCCAGTCTGTCATCGTCTGTTCCTCTCCCTGCTCAGATTCACACGCACTCACACATGCACTCTCACCCATACACACACACACTATCATTCACACCTGCTCTCCATCAACTCCTCAATCACTGATTCGCACCGGCAATCATGGTGATCATCAGGGCTGGTGCTACTTAAGCCCTGTCCGCCCTCCTGTGCATTGTCGGTGCATTGTATTGTCTTCGCCCTGCACACAGTAAGTTGTTCTGTTCAGCCTGCTCCTCGTGTTTGGACTTTTTCCCTTGGACTACAGTTGTTATTGTTATTTCCCAGAGCCCGGCTGTGCTCCGACACTTCTATGTAAGTCCTGCATCCTGGTTTACATTTCTGGTTTCCCGCAGCGGCCAGTTTTACCCTGGGGCTTATGTAAACGGCTTTTCTCTAAGTCCAAACCTGAATCCGCTGAACTGTGTTCACCTGTTGTGCAGCTAACCTTCATAGAATCCTATGCTGGACATTCGTTGTATGTTTGACTCCATATTTATTAAAACACTCTCTTCACCTGCAAGTGGGCTTGTTGTTTCCATTTGTACGTGCGTAAAGCGCACGCTTATGACAAATTGCAAATGTATAAGTGGGAAATGGCTAACGGACGCTAGCCACCAGTCAGAGTATGAGAAACTATAGTAAATTAAGCTAAAAAAAAAAAAATCAGAGAATGAGGTGCAGTGGTCAAGTGTTGGTTTATTAATAGCCATTTCAGTGGGGGTGGATAGAACTTGTAGAAAATACCGATCAAAATAGGCTGCAATGACTGGCAGACTGACTCTAGCTGTCTAGCCAAGCTAGATGTTAAAATATAAATATTTCTAAGTGAAGAGAGATTTTGCTGTTTGCTGTAGTCATATGACTCAAGAATGCATTTTAGAAGGTGAAAACGCACAAACACAACATGTTTGAGTGAATGGGACTCCAAAGCAATTAGATAAGTTTAATGTTGTAGTAAACCTCTCTTCATTGACATGTGCATTGTGCAGTTTCTGCTATATACAATTGTACACAATTTTAAAGGTTTATGAAGGGTGATTATGTTTGGAACTGGCATTTGAATAATATATTTTTACTAGTGGTGTTGGACGATTTAAAATTTCTAATCACGATTAATCTTTTGGAATGTTGAGTTAATCGCAATTAATAATGCATTAATTGGGTGTTTTTCCATTCAGATGCAATGTACCTTAAGTTGGTATTTTTCAAGTTTCTCATACTGTTATAAACATGGGAGCGGACACATATGCTTTCTTTCTTCACCTGCAGGTTTATTAAAGCTTTCAACATATCCAAAATGATAAAAACTCTCCAGAATATTCTCCAGAAAATTCTCCAAAGCACTACTGCATGTGCAAACTACAGAATGCCTGGGCTCTGCAACGTCACTGCAGTGCAACTTAGCATTCAGCCAGCCAGCAGCTACAAATGGAGCTTGATCTTTCTCCCATAGCAAACATCCACAGCTTTTAAGCAGCTCAACACAAAGCAATGGCCTTCATGTGTCACAACAGACACAATTTCCTTTTTAGCAGAAAAACTGTAAATATAAACAGACAACTATCTCACTCACAGGGTGTGGGAGTGAATGGACATTATGAACACAGCTTGAGAATTTTAAATTGGTACTCCGACAGTTGGACCCAAAGCTATGAGGATGAAACAGGTGGCATTTCTGTCTGTGTCAGCTGATGGCAGCGAGCTACAAAGCACGTAGCTGTTACACGTAGCTGCTAGCCGGCTAGCCTGCTTCCAAAAAACAACCAACATCCAGTCAAAGTTTTGGAAAAGACTGACAATAATCCAGGTGAGAGCTCCAACAGATAACATTGTAAACTTAAACATGACAGTGCTTTGGGGATTTCCATGACTGTAATCAATCTTATTTGACTTCATAATGTCTGTATGGTGCGTCCAGTGTCTACGGCTGCAGAGCATTTCCATACGGAGTGCAGCTAGGCCAAAAAAGTAACTGTTTGCGCTTTCTGCCGTTAACTGGTTAACTGCGATCACAAAATTTGTTGCCATTAGTGGGGGCGAAGCATTAACTGGTGATTAACGCAATAATGCCAACACCACTAATTTTTACATTTTTGTGGGTTAAATTAAATAAAGATTTCTAAATAACAGAGTTAACATTGTAATTTTTGATGTAAAATAAAATCAGTTTCTCTATTGCTTTGCCTCCTCAGTTCTTCACAATATTTTTACAATTTCCAGACCTGTTACCTCTCAGTTGTCCGCCAGATGCCCTTCATAAATTTTGTCCCTTTGTTATTTTAGGAACATGAAGCACACTGTAGATTCATTTAAACTCTAACCACTGTCACTGAGTGCTTAAGGTCATTTGTCTTCAACAGTCTTACACACCTGGGGTAGAAGAGTGCACAAGCCTTAACTAAAGCATGTATGTATCTCACAAAGTTGCGAGGAGTGATTTTTAGTATTTCGTCAGGGTTTGTAAAAGGTTGTGCAACCATTTCCTAACAGTTTGTACGGTCACAACCAGTTTTGCTCATAGCAAAAAAATGTTGAACATTAAGGGAATTCATATAAAATGGAAATATTAGTCCATATTTTTCCTCATGATTGTTCTTAATTTGTATGCACATGATGAAACTGAAATGTGCAAATACCAAGGTTATTTTGAGGTGATTTCTCCTGCCATGTAAACAAAATTTAAAATTTTTGCTCGGCAGGAAGAGGATCTACTTTGCTACACTATACAACTGTAACTGTCAGACATCTCACTTCATGAAGATATTTGCCATAACTAGATATTGCTTGTTCCACACTCATTCTGGTGATGTCAAAAGCAGCTAATGTGATGGCAAGGCGTCTGTAGTCCGTCCATCAGTCCAAATTTCACGGGAATCGTTACTCCACCAGTGCTCACCAAACTCGCACACAATGATCCTCAGGTGAGTCTGCATTAAGGTAGTGGTAAAGGTCAGGGTCAAAGGTCAGGAAATCTAAGCACTCCTGGTGTGATTTCATGAGGCTGGAATGAGCTACTACATCATTAAAGGAAACCAGCACAGGTCATTATAACAAGATTAATCGTGCTTTAGGTATTACTTATAAATCAAATGTGATTATTCAATAAAAACAACCCCCTAGAGTCAGTATACTGAATAATTTTATCCCATCAAAACCGCTCGGTCAAAACCAATGGGGTGGAGCCATTGCCGGCCTGAAGTGACGTACACTCATTGAATCTGGCTTTACCGCGGACAAGTAAACATGTTTACCATGGATGAGTAAACGTGTTTACCGCGGACAAGTAAATTGTTCAGCAGATGCTCAGTGGGTCGAGATCCAAAATGAAAACAGTGCAAAATCTGCATGAATATATACTGCACAAACCGTCCCTGGAAATGGCCTTCATTGACGACATGATGATCCGCAGGTACCTCCAGGGACCAGCAGCTGAAGGGGACCTGACGAACAGACAAGTTCCCAGTAAAGTAACTTAAGAACACGTTGAATAAATCTTGATATACTAAAATTTTATTTCATTAAATTATATATGGGTAGATTTGCTTGTACATGGTGGAAAAAGTTACATAAAATTCTGATGTTAAAACTTTGTTGACTGTTATATTGCAGCCCAGTGAATCGCACAAAGCAACGACTGTGCGTCACTACCAGTGCTGAAACAGCCCATGGAGGAGACAAGATGTCCCTGACCATGACTGACTGACGGAGCAATAACTTAAAACTTGCATGTATTTGAGAACAAATCGTGACCAAAATTACCCGACAGAACCACTAGTATCATATTTGATCCTTTGAAATAGCTATTGATTAAAATTCATTACAGGTACCCTTTAATTGTCTTGCTTCTGCAGATGGTGGGAAATGCTCACTAGGTGCTAACAAGGTGAAGTGGATGCAGACAAGCAGAGCCACACTAAGGAGGTTGTGGCCCCTTGGGCTAAAGCAATTTTTGTGGCCCTCCCACATGTTTATGTGAGTATGATATGCAAAATGGCCATGTTTACATGCACGGTAATAAACTGTTTATAATCAGATTTCTGGAGTTATCTGATTATTAAAGTAGTCATGTAAAAACAATAATCAGATAAAAGGCAATTATTGTGTTACATAAAGTGAAATTTCGTTAATGCACATAGGTTATTGTCCAATAATAGACGAAAAAATCCAAGAAGTTAGACTTGAAGAAGTCCAAGAAGACGCCTTCTCAGCCACTGCAGATTAGGGGGGAGGATGTGGGAGTGGTTGAGGACTACAGATGTCTGGGTGTCAGGATCAGCAGCGGGATGGATTGGCGATCCAACACTGATGCTGCACACAAGAAGGGGATGAGCAGACTCTACTTTCTGAGGAAGCTGAGATCCTTCAACGTGTGCAGCAGGATGCTGGAGCTTTTCTACCAGACCGTTGTCGCCAGCACCATCTTCTTTGCCGCTGTCTGTTGGGGTAGCAGTATCAGGGCCAGAAATACCAACAAACTTGACAAGTTTATCAAGAGGGCTGGCTCTGTCATTGGTCTCAGACCGGAGACCTTTGAGACAGTGGTGGAGACGAGAGCACTAAAAAAAATGCAATCCATCATGGACAATCCTGATCACCCCCTCCACCACACACTGGACAGACAGCGATGAACTTTCTCCAGTAGAAAGTCTGCTGTCTACCAGTTTTTGGTAGACAGCAGAATTCATGGTTCCATTTACCACAGCAAGTCTTTTAGGTTCTGAAGCAGCAAAACAGCCCCAGACCATCATACTACCACCATCATGTTTTACTGCTGGTATGATGTTCCTTTTCTGAAATGCTGTGTTATTTTTACACCGGATGTAATGGGACACACACCTTCCAAAAAGTTCAACTTTTGTCTCATCAGTTCACAGAGTATTTTCCCAAAAGTCTTGGGGATCATCAAGATGTTTTCTGCCAAAACTGAGACGAGCCTTTATGTTCTTTTTGCTCAGCAGTGGATTTTGTCTTGGAACTCTGCCATGCAGGCCATTTTTGCCCAGTCTCTTTCTTATGGTGGAGTCATGAACACTGACCTTAACTGAGGCAAGTGAGGCCTGCAGTTCTTTGGATGTTGTTGTGAGGTCTTTTGTGACCTCTTGGATGAGTCGTCACTGTGCTCTTGGGGGTAATTTTGGTCAGCTGGCCACTCCTGGGAAGGTTCACCACTGTTCCATGTTTTCACCATTTGTGGATAATGGCTCTCACTGTGGTTCGCTGGAGTCCCAAAGCTTTAGAAATGGCTTTATCACCTTTTCCAGACTGATAGATATCAATGACTTTGTTTCTCATTTGTTCCTGAATTTCTTTGGCTCACAGCATGATGTCTACAGTCATGTGAAAAAATTAGGACACCCTGTATAAACCTGTGTGTTTAACCCCTTGCACTCTGGTCAATTTCCCTAAAAATGCCAAAAAATAACGTATCCAAAATAAATCAAAAGCTGTTCTTCAACCCTTTGCAGCATCTTCATGGGGTTGGTCTCATTTAAAAGAAAACACTTTGAATTTTTTGGTAAAACAGTCATAATCTATCTAAGTGCTCCTGCCACTGAGTAACAGTCATCTAAACATACTGAACTTGAAGAAAATAAATTTTGCCCGGGTGTTTTTTTGGATACAAATGCTTGCAAATAACACACAGCTTCAGATACTGGCTGGAAAATGCAACAGAAATGTAGAACCAAGTGTTATCCAGCTGAGGTCAAAATTTTGTAACAATACCACAAAAAATGAATATATTACACAGCTTTTTTCTTAGGTAGTTCCCAGGCGTTTTTGAACTGTGCCAAATTGTGCCAAATGGCACAGTTTGGAAAAATGTCTGTAACTTTTGAATGATTCAATATAGAAGCTTCATCTTGGGCTCTAATGAAAGGTGAAGGGCTGTGTGTGTGTGTGGGGGGGGGGTTGTTTATTCATTCATGAATGAATGAATGAACAAACAAGCCCCCCCACACAAAGAAGCTTGCCACGTAAAAAATGTGTGGGGTGGACTTCCGGTCTGGACGCCATGGCGACTGCAGCTTAACACTGAAGCTCTCAGACTCAATCCAGGATAACACCTTGAAAATCAAACTCAACGGATTTTTGGAGGAGTGAAAATCAAAAGACAAAATCATCATGTCTAAAGGAAAACAGAAGAAACTGAAATTCTCCAGGCTAGGACACGTATCGGCCGGAGAATCTGAAATGGAAGATCCCCGTTCAGAAGACGAGGAGCTGGTGATAGCTAACAAAAGGGTTAGCCTGAAATCACTATTTGAGGAACTACGACGATTTCGCCGAGATGTTACGGCCGAATTTCGGGAATTCAGAGAAGAATTGAAAAGGACAAACAGCAGAGTGGACCAGGCCGAGAACCGAATCTTGGAAACAGAGGATCGAATAAAAGTGCTCGAAGATTCTGTGCTGGACCTACGCAAAAGACAAGCAGCTATAGAGGCTAAGCTAACCGACCAAGAAGGAAAACAAAGAAGAGACAACATAAGAATTCATGGTCTGATAGAAGGAACCGAAAATGGTTTTAACTCAATGGCAGAATGCGTGGAATCCTTACTAAGAGAGAAATTGGATATTCCACAAACCACCGACTTGAAGATAGAAAAGGCACATCGTTCATTAGCCGCTAGGCCGGCGGCGGAAGCGCCCCCACGTTCGGTGTTGGTAAGATTTTCCAATTTCAAAATAAAACAAGAGGTTGTAAGACTGGCCTGGCAGAAAAAAGGATTTATGCACCAGGAGAGAAAAGTCTACGTGGAACACGATTACGCCCCGGAGGTCCTTAAAAAGCGCAGGGAATACAATGACGCGAAAAAGGTGTTAAGAGAGAAGAAATTGCGCTTTCAGACACCATTTCCTGCGAAGTTAAGGGTCTTCTACGGCGATGAAACGTGTCTCTATAATTCGGCGGAAGAAGCAACAGCTGACATGGCGAGGAGAGGGCTCCCGGTAACGGTGTTTAAACCCGCAGCAGACCCGAGTGAGAAGATCAAAGCGCAAACATGGACAACACAAAGACCCTCAAAATCCACGGACCAGCAGCGGGAAACCCAGCACCAGAGCGTCGCGGATAAACTATCCGTTTTCAGGTTGGAATAGCGACCTTTTTTTTTTTTTTTTTTTTTTTCCTTTCTCTTGAATCAATCCGCACATCCAACCCCCCTCATACAAGGTAACAAACATTAAAAGAGATGCATATTCAGCATGTGGTAAAACATTTCATGGAACAATCATATTATTTGAAACAAATAAGTCTTTGTAATAAAAAAAAAAAAAAAAAAAAACTTGTTAAAATAGAAATGTGACAATAATCCACATGTTCTGCTCATACTAACAAATACTGTTTTTGCGTGAATGTTTGATGTGATGGGGGTGGGAGGGTGCACACAATTTCACAGGGTTTAGGCATAAAAGGAAAAAAAAAAAAAAAATCATTACAAGTTTGGATTGGGTTCTGAAACTCACGTTAAAAGCATGGGACTACTTTCAGTGGTACGAGAGGGCCCTCAACACGTAACAGAGTTTGAGGAATTCCCCTCAGAGCCTTCACTCCATCAAGGCTCTTACAGGGTCTTTAAAAAGACCTCAGCTCAGGAAGTTCTTTTGACAGTTTTTTGTTTTAAAGTTTTTTACACTATGTTCTTAATGTTTTTCTTGTTTTTAATGTTCTTTCAGTTTCTGAGTAGCACAAAAGAGGGCCACCACACAGTTATACTAAACAAAACAACACAATGGAGAAACAGGGTGTAACCAAAATAATTTCATATAATGTAAAAGGGATCCTGAATCCAGTTAAAAGATCCAAGATTCTAGGCAAAATGAAAAAAGACAAAGCAGGAATAATACTTTTACAAGAAACCCACCTAACAGACGTGGAACACAATAAACTCAGTAGACAAGGGTTTAAAATGATCTCTTCATCTTCATATAAATCAGGGAGGAGGAGGGGAGTAGCGACATTGATATCAACCAAAATTACATTTGAAAAAAAATCAGAACACAAAGATAAAGAAGGGAGATACAGTTTGGTAACTGGGCGGCTAGAGGGAGAAGATATCACCCTGCTGAATGTGTATGCTCCCCCAGGGGCTAACTGGAAATTTTATAAAAATGTATTCGACCTAATGATAACTAAAGCTCAAGGTTTAGTGATATGTGGTGGGGACTTTAATCTTAGACTGAATCCATACTGGGATGCTTCTGGTAATTCCCCACATCAAAATAACACCCAAAACAGGAAGACTCGGATGCTACTAAAAGAAATGGGAATCTGTGATGTGTGGAGGGAACTCAACCCCAGTGTAAAAGACTATACATTTTACTCAACTCCACATTCATCTTACTCAAGGATTGACTATTTTTTTATGTTTAATAGAGACATTGGTAGAGTAAAAACATGTAAAATAGGACTGATGGATCTCTCCGACCACAGTCCGATCTACATGGACTTAAATATCCAAAAATACATAAATAATACATTTTCTTGGAGGTTAAATTCAAATGTCCTGAAAGGACCATTGAAAGATGAATTGGAGTCAGATATTCTCAGATATTTGGAAGATAACGATAATGGAGAAGTATCCCCTTTAATACTGTGGGATGCATGTAAAGCTGTAATAAGAGGAAAGATTATTGCAAAACTGGCAACCCAAAAGAAACTAAGACAAGAAAAACTATCCACATTAGAGTCAGAACTTAGGAACCTAGAAAAAGAACACAAAGGCAACACTCATTCTACTGACTCGCTCAAGATTAAGGAAATTAAAAACCAAATAAATGAGATCTACACAATAGAAATCCAGAAGAAACTTACATTTCTGAAACAAAAATACTATGAAGCAGGCAGTAAATCGGCAAAATTGCTAGCCTATAAATTGAGGAAACATCAAACAGAAAGAGCAATCTACAAAATCAGAGACCCAGTATCAAAGGAAATAAAATTCAGAATTCAGGATATTCTTAAAAACTTCGAGAATTACTATAAGAACTTATACTCCCAAAAAAAACATAAAAACGCATCCGAGGCATTCCTAAACACATTAAACCTTCCCCAACTTACGGAGTCACAAAATAAAACACTACTGTCAGAAATACATTCTAAAGAATTGGAAAAAGCAATTATGAAACTTAAAGCTAACAAATCCCCAGGAGCTGATGGCTATACAGCAGAGTGGTACAAAACCTTTAAACAGCAACTATCTCCTCTCCTCCTGAAAACATTTAATTATGTCCTCCACACAGGGGAAATCCCCCCCTCCTGGAGAGAAGGGGTCATTGCAGTTATACCTAAACCTGAAAAGGATAAACTAGAGTGCTCCAACTACAGACCAATCAGTGTACTAAATCAGGACTATAAGCTTTTTACCATTATCCTTGCCAAAAGGTTAGAGAATATACTGACAGACCTAATTCATTTAGACCAAACAGGTTTTATAAGACAAAGACAGACACAAGACAACATTCGACGCACTTTACACATAATTCATCATATAAAAAAATATAACTTAAATGCAGTCATATTAGGATTAGATGCTGAAAAAGCATTCGATTCGGTTGACTGGTCTTTTCTATACAGAATCTTATCCAGTTTCAATTTTCATAACAACTTCATTAGAACTATACAGGCATTATATAAAAAACCAACAGCTAAAATAAGGATTAACGGTAATTTATCATCATCTTTTGAACTGGAAAGAGGATGTCGTCAGGGCTGCCCCCTGTCTCCACTGCTCTTTGCAATCTTCATAGAACCTCTGAGCCAATGGATAAGACAAAACCAAAAAATTCAAGGTATTACACTTGGTCAGAAGGAACATAAAATAGCACTCTTTGCTGATGACATTTTAATATACCTAGGGCAGCCGGACACTTCTCTACCAGAACTAACCTCAGTTTTTTCAGAGTATGGAGATTTATCGGGGTACAAATTAAATATGCATAAAACCCAAGTTTTAACATTCAACTATGACCCAAATCATTATTCACTAAGCAAACTCAAAACTAACTGGGAGTCGGAATCTATGAAATATCTGGGGGTCAATATCCCGAAACAACTCAACAAAATTATATCACTAAACTATGATCCACTGGTGACAAAAATAAAATCTGACCTAGCAAGATGGAATATGATACCATTCTTGGGTATTGCACAAAGAATTGAAGCAGTCAAAATGAATATACTTCCACGTCTTCTATACCTTTTCCAAACAATACCGGTAGAACCTCCCAAAAAAACATGGCAGGAGCTGGACAGAAGGATCTCAAGATTCATATGGCAGGGCAAGAGACCTAGAATCAGATATAGAACCCTACAGCTAAACAAAGACAAAGGTGGGCTCGCGCTGCCAAATATCAGGGACTACTTTAAAGCCGCACAAATTAAAACTTTAGTAGAGATATGTAACCCAGTCTACTCTGCACAATGGAAGGAGATCGAATGCCAAATAACAAGTGACATCCCCCTACAGGCGATAATAGGGAACAATGTCTTACCTAAGCTTTTGAATAACACTAACCCGTGGATAGAGACCCCGCTAAAAATTTGGTTTAAGATAGTCAGAGAGAATCAAACTAAAGAGCCCTATCGACTTCTGCAATGGATCGCCTATGATCAGGACTTTACTCCTAATAAAACAGACACCAGATTTAAAAAGTGGAAGGAGAAGGGGCTGATAAAATATTACGATTTTTTTAAAGGGCAAATCTTAAGAAGTTTTGAAGATTTGAAAAAACAAGGCCTAATAAATCAAGACCTTTACAGGTTCTTCCAGCTTAGACACCACATAAACAATATACTTAAAAAGGAGGTTTTGGAAAGGGCCCAGTCAGGTGTTCTGAAGGTCTTCTTAATGGCATATAAAGGGATCCCAGGGATCAGATACATTTCTAAAATATACCAAGGTCTTCAAGACTTAAAAGGAGACAACACATCTTATATAAAAGAGAGATGGGAAAAAGAGGGGAATTTCACTTTACATCTGGAAATATGGGAAAAGCTAAATAAACAGCAATGGAAAAGTACCTCATCCCTGCAGTGGAGAGAATTTGGATGGAAAAACTTGGCAAGATTTTTCAGAACACCTGCACAAATCAAATTTACCCATAAGGGATTGAACTGTTGGCGCTTGTGTGGTGAAAAGACTGCAAATCATTTTCATGTGTTTTGGTCATGCCCAGTTATCCACCAATATTGGACCAATGTACAGACAATATTGGGGAAAATATTCAAAATTACAGTTCCCTTTTCTTTTGTAACTTTGTATTTGGGTTTACTACCGGACTCACTGGAAAGACGAGGAGAAAAATACTTATTCAATGTTTTAATATTGGCAAGCAAAAAAGCTCTAACTAAAAAATGGATGTTGAAGGACTGTCCTACACCTGAAGATTGGACTAACGTGATCCAAGACATTTACTCGATGGAAAAGTTGACATTCGCACTGAGACAGGACATGGATGGGTTCATGAACTTTTGGCAACCCTGGACCGCATATGTGTCTTCCATTAGATCTAATCTTTGACAAATACCATTTCAATAATGGTTCCGCTCTTTGTTCCAATGCTACTCAGATGCTCTTTTATCTTTATTTACTTACTTTTTCTTTTTGTTTGTTTTTTACTGGTTTGTTTGTTTTTTTTTTGTTTTTTGTTTTGTTTTTTTTTTCTCTTTAATTTCACTTTTTCTTTCACTTTAAAAAAAAAAAAAATAAGGGGTGTTGTAAGAATTAATCTTCCAATGTTGTCAGATATCAGAAAATAAGGGAACATGTGATGAAAATGTAAACACTGCATTGCTGTAACGACCTGTATACCCTTTACAAAAACTTAAATAAAAAAAAAAAAAAAAAAAAAAAAAAAAAAAAAAAAAAAAATGTGTGGGGTTTTTTTTTACAAGAAAAAATAACCTACAGTGCACTAAAAATTATACTAAAATATTTATAATGTAGAAGATAACAACTCCCCCCACCCCACTACAGAGGACGGACATCGCCCGGTGCACCATGGTTACGGTGCGCCGCGGTCACGGTGCGCCGCGGTCTACTGCGCACAGTTGGACTAAAATATCTGCAATATATCTGCAAACCACTACAGAAGAGTAGCGGGGGTGGGTGGGGGGCGTTCACAACATGACGGGGGGGCCGTTCGCAACATGACGGACCCGATCGGTCAAAAGTCATTTGGATTACAATTTTCAGGGATAAAGAATAATTTAGCTTATAACACTTACCTGTCCACAACAGCAAAGTCGCTGGCGAACTTCTTTTCCTCATTGTCAGACAAACATGAAGCTGGTCCGTTTGTTACGGACTCGTGGTTCTGGTCACGCGACCCGGTCAAACCATAATTCCATTATTGCAGTTTTGCGCTTCCATGATTGCGGTTTTGGCGAATGATTTTTCAAAACAAATAACAGTAGTAAGAAAAAAAGACTGGCAAACGCCTGTGTGTCACCCAGCCTTACACAAAACAGCTTTCGAACTTCTGTGCTTCAATTGGCTGGCTGTATTCGCAGCCGTTGGTAGGCTGGTCCTTCTTGCTAGGGTTTCAGTCATAGGTTCTTCAAGGTTTCAGAAACCCAATTCAAGGCTCTTATTAGTCGAATGAGAGGTCAATCACATCTAAACCAATCAAAGCACTCCTTTGGCTTCCTGTTCGCGGCTGTGTCTGTAGTGGAAGAACGGAAATGCAGCTTTTTTTTTCAGTGCGCTTTAGGACGCAGCGCCCTCATGCGCCCTCGTGTGCTCTAGGACACAGAGACGTGTCCGCCCGCGGTACACCGGAGTGCAACAGGTTAACATATTTGGGCATATGGATATTTAATATTAATGTTAAAAATACTGGGAGATTCATGTAACACAACTAAACAATTAAAAATGAATTAAAGACTTTTTTTCAAATTTTCTGTCAAATGTAATTCTAAACAAATAGTGAGGAATAAATTAGGACCCCCCCATCTTTATAGGATACCCCCACATTCATTTCCACTTAAAATGGCTAAAATAAATGTTGTAAAATGGAAATAAAAACAAAAACAAGGTTAAATATAGATATGTGAACATTTCTTAATAAAGAACTAAATATTTAAAGGGGCATCCAAATTTTTTCACATGACTGTAGCTTTTGAGGATCTTTTGGTCTACTTCACTTTGTCAGGCAGGTCCTATGTAAGTGATTTCTTGATTGAGAACAGGTGTGGCAGTAATCAGGCCTGGGTGTGGCTAGAAAACTGAACTCAGCTTTCCAAAGATGTGATAAACCACAGTTAATTTATGTTTTAACGGGGGGAAATCACTTTTTCACACAGGGCCATGTAGGTTTGAATTTATTTTTTTTTTTACCCTTAATAATAAACACCTTCATTTAAAAACTGCATTTTGTGTTTACTTGTGTTATCTTTGTCTAATATTTAAATTTGTGTGATGATCTGAAACATTTAAGTGTGACAAACATACAAAAAAATGAGAAATCAGGAAGGGGGCAAACACTTTTTCACACCACTGTATATTTTAATCTCTGCCCAGTTGTCACCACTAAAATCTACCCTCTCTTCTTGACACAAGCAGAGGGAATCCGTCAATCAAGAACAAGGAGAACTTGAGGTTCAGGACAGAACCTCTTTTCAGTATCTCCCACCTCCGCAGTGGGGAAAAGGAGACAGATGGAGATGGAGTAAACAAGACTCTAAATGCAGAGAGGGACCATCATAGTGAGGAGTCATATGGCTAATATTGGGTACTGACAGTTGTGGTGTTGGAGTTTAACACTTTTATTGTGAAGTGGGGTGTAGTGGTGGCCACTTCCTGTTCCGCCACTGCACCGATCTACAAATAGCAGAGGGCATCTGTTACATGGTCGCATGTGCATGTTTGATAAAGCTGTGTTCGTCCAGTCACCTGACCTCATCCTTTCAGAGGTATTTTACCATACATTACATTTGCCGATTGAGGAATAACTAATGGAGGCGTGTATCACACCACTTTGCCCCTTCCTCGAGCTCCCGGGGGAGCTACCTGTTCTGTGGCCGAGATGGTTTGAAGCTTTCCAGACTTACATCACTGTGCTCGATCTGGGTAAATTCAACAAGTTGAAAGCACATGCGCTGCTTGTGCAACCTCAGGATCGAGGGCCAGCATGTTCTGCGCTCACTTGGGGCTTCGGACTCGTTTGAGGACGTTGTCGAGCTACTAGCAAGCGTGACTGTTTGGAGGATTCACTTTCGGCAGCAACATCATTGAGTGGGTGAGCTTACTCGTCAGTTTGTCACCAACTTGAGGCAGTTAGATAGCAAGTGTCGTTTTGGGTTGCTGGAGGATGAATTGGTATGTGACCAGCTTGCGGATCACATGAGTAATGCCGCTATACGGGCTAGGCTACTCAGCGTTGAGTGACCTTACGCTCGCCAGGGCTGTCAAGCTAGCTCTCCAATTGGAGGCCACAGACAAGCTAGCTTCGGAGCTAAATTGGCGCCAGTCACAACGGCCGCTGGAGCCTCTCGCCGCGGCATTAGTAGCGGACTCGGATAGCGAGGATAGCTTGGATGATGACAGTATGGAAACCAATGCTGCTAGCCGAGGGTCTGTCCTGGGAAATGTCATATCCGGCTCTAGGGAGCCGGGCAATCAGAGCCAGGGACAAGCCAGTGAGTCGAGATGTTTTATTCTGGGTAAGGGATAAGGGATGAGGAGAGCACAGACACTCATACAGACGTACATTCTCAGGCTGCACAGCGCAGGGGTAGGTAGCTCGTACCGGACATGGGGGTAACAAGACGTGCATACTCACAGCGGGATACAAACACCGGAATGCTGCAAGGGGAGTTGAGGCTGACACCAGACGAAGGGGCTTCAGCCTAGCAGTGCTTATGTCGCAGCCCCGAATGATCGAAGCTGCTCCTCTTTATACTCATTAACAGCGCCCCAGCTGATGAGGATTAATTGGCCCCAGCCGTCTCGTGACACTGACAGCTGGGAACCAGCTGAGGCACTGCCCAATGAGAGGCAGGGATAAAAGGAGCATGGGCTGAGCGCCGAGCCGGCGTCTCACCCCATGGTGACAGAGCCTCCCCCTCACGGTCGGGCTCCCGAACGACCAGGAACATCCCAGCCCCCCCCCCCCCTCCCCACCTAGGGTGGGCGGAAGGGAGGCAGGACCGGAGGGGAAGATGCAAAGGGAAGGACAAAAAAAAAACAATAGACCAATGTAGGGCAGCAGGGCAGAGAGAAAAAAAAACCCAAATACAATACCCTACAACACAGGGAAAAGGATTAACCCAGAGCACAGTTAGGGAGAAAACTGAGTTAGGACACAGGTAGGGAAAATACCAAATATGACTACAGACAGCATACAAATAACGTATAGATCGGGGCAAAAAAAGAAAACCAAAAACCCACCAAAAAGGTGGCAGGAATGAATAAAGCAATCACAGAGTATAGTTAAGGGGAACAAAACACACTACTCCATAATGCACCAACAAGACAAAGGTCAGGACAAAAAATGATGAAAAACGCTGTGCATGGATACTAAAGAAAACAAAACACACAGCACTGAATATATAAAAGATCACCTAAAGAAACAGAGGTGACAAGGACAAATGGGTAATAATGAAGTACGGTTAAGTGGGAATGAAACACATTACTTCAAACAATAACAAACACAGTCAATGTTAAAGTCGGGGCTAGGGAAGGCCCCCCACGAGGATAATAAGACAGAATGGGGTGATCACAGAGTATGGTTGAACAGGAAACCACACGCATACTCCATGATGCACCGACGAGGCCAAGGCTAAGGTAAGGATGAATGAAAACGCTGAGTAAAGATAAGAAAATGCAATACACAGCGCGATACATAAGGTGAGTCACCAAGAGGAAAAAAAGGTGACAGGGTAACAGGATAACAATAAGATAAAAATGCTGAGTATGGTTAATAAAAAAAAAAACAACACACAGCACAAAAACATATATTCCCCTAATGGACAAAGAAACTACACCCGAGTGACCTCAATAATAATAAAAGAAGTAAAGGACACCCGAGGAGACGGCAGGCAGAGTCCAAAACGGCCGGAATTGTTCTGGTAATCTCCCCGCCCATTGTCCAGTTGGCAACCCGGGGAAGAGAAATGTTCGGACGGCGAACTCTGGGCCCAGATCCCAGGAATCCAGTCCAACGGCTGCCGAACCAGGCCGCCCAAAGGCAAACACAGACCAGTGGGGGGAAACCAGATCGCCGAACCGAAAGTTTTGCGGGTCGGGTCGTCGACCCGCATCACTCAACCACCAGGACTGTTGAGACGGACGAAGGGTCAGAGCGGATCCCGGTGGAAGAGGCTCAGGGGAGAGCCGATGACGAGGGCGGCGGGCCTCAGGGAAACGGCCACCTCCTCACCGGACCTGGACAACACTGGGGCAGCACCCACGTCGGACCCCGATCGGGCCTCAGGCGAACCCACGTTGGACCCCGATTGGGTCTCAGGCGAACCCACGTTGGACACTGCACCAGAACCGACCTCCAACGTTGAACCCGGACCCTCCAGCACCACGAGGAACAGCAACTCCTCGCCGGTGACCCTGGAAGAAGGCTCAGAAGAGAAAACAGAACCGGGATCAGGATCACCGGCAGCGCCAGAACCCGGCGAGACGAGCTCAGACGCAGCGGGCGGCTGCACCCTGCTCGTCTCCCCTGGAGATAGGCTGAAGTGCTCAAAGATAAAAAGAGAGAAAAGAAAGGAGAGCACTCGCCTGATCTCGGGTTCTGACGCCGTCCAGGACTGCGAAGATCCAGGATCCGTCGTCAGGAGGTCGTTGTCAGGCTCCCATCTAGCCGCGTCGGGCCCCGCAGCCAGCACGATGGTCAGCGCAGCTTGAGATCCCTCCAGCTCAGGTAACCCCGCCGACGACCCACTCAGCGTGAAGCCAGAAGAATCTCGTCCCGCTGGACCGAACCGCTCCTCCGTGGAGACCCAGGGACGCTCAGTCGTCAGCGTAGACTCCACGCAGCAGTCAGTCCCCCTCCTCCGTCCGCAATGTAGCTGCGGAACCACAGGCCCTCTCCATATCCCACCACGTTGACCCGGAGCCGGGGACCGCTCGGCGGAGAGAGACACAGAGGATGCGGGATTAGGAATACAGGTTACAGCAGGTGGGGAGAGTTCAGGGAGCTGCGAACCCTGAACTTCTCCTCCAGGGATGTGACAGAGCAAATCATTAAGCAGGTGTGAAAAAACAATGACTTGCCTGCCCCCTGGAGGTTGAGTATCGCCTGCTGTAGTGGAATCTGCTTCTTCCTCTCCCCGCCCGGCGATAACGGAGGACCCCCCGGGAATTCGTCTGAGGATCGCTCGCGTTGTCTCCAGCAGAGAGCTCACCAGGCCGGGATTCCAGGCACACACAGCGGTCAGGAAGCGCGTCGAGGAGGAGGGGGAAACAGCCGGGGTGAGCCAGCCCGAATGTCCAGGAATGACAGCGGGGGAACGAGGCTCAGGGGACGAGGCTGTAGAATCTCCACACTTACGAGGCGAAGGGATGACAGCTGCGTGGGAGGAACGGTCCTGACGATGACCCAGAACTGGATCCGGACGAGGTTCGTGCAGAGGTGACTCGGCGATGTGATGACGACTACTCCCAGGGAACGAAGCGAGGGGGAAACCCAGGATTCGCCGCTCCAGATCGGAGATCGAGACGAGGAAGGCGTCGAGCACGGGAAGGCTTCGTAGCCCTGAAGTCCTCACCATCAAGCTCACTGCCGCCGCCACATGCCTGAAGGTGGTGACAGGAAACACAGTAGAGCTCGCGACAGCCACTCGACCCCGGACATAACTGCTGTCAGCTGCGGTTCCTTGAAGGGAATCCCGAGTGACGTGGCGCAGGTCGGGGGAAGTCCTCTGGTTGGCGCGTACTCCCGGACTGGAATGGCGGCAGGAACGGGACTCCGAAGCGGGGAAAGACGTCGCCCACTTCGACTCCCTGCCGGGATTTCCATCCACCCCGTGGAGCTTCTCTCGCTGTGTACCTGCAGCGTCTATCCTGGCACTGTCCTCCAGATGGTACAGAGAGTGAGGGTGACAGTCCAGGAGTTCCTCAGCACGGCCCGGATGCCAGCGTCTCGCGTTGGAGGCGTCGTGCAGGGTGAAGAACGTCCCGTCGACAGCCTCCGAGATGGACCTCAGCTCGTCGCCCTGGCGCCGGAAGTGACTCCTGGGAAACGGCATGCTAGCAGCGCTGACACCCGGACCGAAAGGTACATTTCCACAGCGACTCACGGCCGCCGGCAACTCTTCTGGCTGCGACATACTGTCATATCCGGCTCTAAGGAGCCGGGCAATCAGAGCCAGGGACAAGCCAGTGAGTCGAGATGTTTTATTCTGGGTAAGGGATAAGGGATGAGGAGAGCACAGACACTCATACAGACGTACATTCTCAGGCTGCACAGCGCAGGGGTAGGTAGCTCGTACCGGACATGGGGGTAACAAGACGTGCATACTCACAGCGGGATACAAACACCGGAATGCTGCAAGGGGAGTTGAGGCTGACACCAGACGAAGGGGCTTCAGCCTAGCAGTGCTTATGTCGCAGCCCCGAATGATCGAAGCTGCTCCTCTTTATACTCATTAACAGCGCCCCAGCTGATGAGGATTAATTGGCCCCAGCCGTCTCGTGACACTGACAGCTGGGAACCAGCTGAGGCACTGCCCAATGAGAGGCAGGGATAAAAGGAGCATGGGCTGAGCGCCGAGCCGGCGTCTCACCCCATGGTGACAGGAAAACCCCATTGCAAGGGTTGTGGGTCTGTGAAACACCAAAATAAGGCTAAGGACTACCCGGCTAGAGGGAAGCGTTGTAGCAGATGTGGACACTTGAACCATTATGCTCAAGTGTGCCGTGTATCTGAGCCGGAGAGCCCACGGAAGAAATCACTTCGCCCGCCCCTGACAACCCTCCATACGGTGTCCCCAGTACCAACGGGTACACTTTCTGCACAGTGGAGCTGGATGGCGTGGAGATACCGCTGCTGCTCAACACAGGGGTGGAGGGGTCATTGTTGAACTGGGCCACGGTGAGGAAGTTTTCCCCCACTACAGAGTAAGAGGTAACCCAGCACGGCTTTATGGTTATGGAGGTGGTAGGCTGCGCACAGTTGCAATGTTGGCGTTAACAGTTCAGTGCAAGTCTGTGACGATGGCTGACTTCACATTCCACGTGACGGCCCGAGGCAACAACATCATGGGCTGTGACTTGTTTTATGGACTGGGTTTCACCATCAAAGATGATGCTGAGGAAGAATGGTCGGGTTGTGGCCAGTTGAACCCTCTGGTTCTGGTGGTCGATGATGACGTTGTGTGGGACGAAGGACTAATGGACACCACGGTGGTCAAACAAAACCAGGCTCACTGAGGTTTGCCGCAGGAGGGTCTCAGTACCGGCGCTTGGAAAATGGTTGAGGGGGGTACCGAGTGTGATGGCGAGGCGCCTGCGCTGGTGAGTGACGCCGATGTGCTAGCCCCAGATTCCTCCAGAGTTTGGCCGCAGAGGGATGGAGGATCTGCAGCTATGATGGCGACCGCTACGACGGCTTCAGAAGAGGATGGGGCCCAGACCGACTAGCATGGGAAAACCACGTGCTAACCAGCATCACGTCAGGCCGAGCTGAGCCCCTCTTAGGGTTATGGACTTGGTCTGGGTTCAAGGAGAGGAATGTCCACGGCGAAGATGGGCTAGACGACAGCTAGTGAAACATCAGGAGTGTGTGCGCATAGTAGCTAAATTAGATGCAGCATACTTCTGGCTGTCTGATGGCTTGGCGAGGCACGCCAGTGAGCTTCGGCGTGTCCGGGAAGAGGTTTCTGGTGACGGGGCTGGACAAGAGTGGGAGTCAGTGGTGAAGAAGAGAGGTGCTTTTGTCCGCAAGACCAACCATTGTCCCAGGGGCCTGATGCTTCCAGGGGCACGTCTGCTGAGGGGCTGCCCTGGGCCTTCCCACGCCAGTTCTACTCTTCCTGCACAAGGGACAGGGCTGTAAAGTTTGAAATATAGTTCTAATGTTTATATGTTTATGTATGTGGTAAAATGTTATTGTTTTGTGTGGGTTTTATTAATTTAGAAACACGGCAATGATTTTAGTTGTTTAATGGACTTCTCCTTAATTTAGCAGATGGCAGAATAATTCATCTTGTTGCGTGAGCTGGATGGCAGTCCACCCATCCACCCTATTTTAGGTTTTGTTGTGTGAATGTGTTAGGCCATGTAGGAACATCAGTTTTCGTTTTGTTAGTGTGTGATTCGGGTCCCAAATTGGGGGTGGGTTCTAACTGAGTGAGTGGTTTTGGACTTTCTAAGGGGGGGGGGGGATGTGGTGCTGGGGGTTAGCACGACACCGCACTTGAAGTGTGGTGTAGTGGCGGCCACTTCCTGTTCCGCCACTGCACCGCCCTATAAATAGTAGAGGGCATCCATTACACGGTCTCTTTGACCGGTGCCCTCTGCCTGGTGTCTACTGTGTGTCCATTGTGGTTCCACTGTTTAATAAAGCTGAGTTCGTACAGTCACCTGGCCTCATCCTTTCAGAGGTACTTTACCATACATAACAAAAGTGTCTGTCTCTGATATAAAAATAGAAGATGAAGAATGATGAACTATTTTTTTTAAACGGCTCTTTGAAAGAAGTGAAGCAATGAGGTCCAGCTCTTTCCAAGGAGCTGTTATTTCATTCACTGCCCTGCATGTAATGAGTTTTTATATTGGAACAGAGTACGTATAACTTCAGTATGACTGTGACATGGGCTGACTCTGTGACTCTCTTCCTAGAAGCGAGGCACCCTTTTTTTTTATCCTTTTTCCCCTTTGCATTTTTCTCCCACACCCTTGAGGGGACCCTGAATCAAACCTGGGATTCTACAGCTGCTCTTCGTCACCTTGTTAGAGAGCAGCCGACTTAAGATCCCTCATCCCAGTGTTCCTGGCCAATTGGCCACTGGGCTTTAATGTGTGTGGACTGTGTGTTGGTGTAGTGCTATTTTGACCAGTGCATTAGGCTTTTGTATTCTCAGGCCTGTTGGAGGCACTCTCAGCTGCACAAAATTATGTACTGTGGGTGATTTGCCAGCTTAAGTGATACACACACACACACACACACACACACACACACACACACACACACACCTGTCATACATTTCTCATTTACTCCTTTGTAAGATGATCTTTAAAGTATCTAATGTGTTGTAGAGGGTGCGTTCAAAGACGAGACTGAGTTTATTTCTCAGGATCAGTTTTATTGAGAACACGCATCCTCTATCAATCTCTCAAACAGAAGAGGCAGAACACCTATGCATCACGGTTCTTATACTGTGCAGAAGTCACACAACCTAGGTCACATGATACTTATGCAAACATACAAGCCCTGGTACATAATCTCAATCACAATGCCCCTTTGATCTCCACCCATCGTCCATAATCCCTCGATGTTCTGGGACTCCCACTGGGGCATCCTCTCCTAGACAAAGGTCCGACTTCACACCTCCTTGTCACCTCCTGCAGGTCCCTGCAGGTCCAGATGTTCCTTTGTCCATCGAGACGTGAAGCCCCCAATGCATATAGAATCATGCCATATGTGGGGAATAAGAGTTCAATATACAGTATATGCGCCACATGACCCTCCCCAAACGTCTTATTAAGGGACAAAGAATACTCCAAGCTGCATAGCAGAACATATCACAACATATCATAAAAAGCAGAGAATATCATAGTATATCACAGCACCATCCCCAACTGCTTGGGCTTAAATCTCCTGCCATATCTGCTGTGAGTGGGTTTTGCTCCCTCTGCAGCAGCTCCTCGTATCTGTGAATCAGAGTCATTAGTGCATCCCTGTGGTGGCTTAGAACAATGCTTTCCGGGCGGCCTGCCACGGCGGGGTGCCCTGGCCGGCTGCACGTGTTCGTCAGCCAAAACAAAGGCGGGTTTGAGTCTGTTAATGCAGACCAAGTCCTTCCTGTCTCCCAAATCCAGCAAAAAATGCTTTTCACCTGTTTCTAACACTCTGAATGGCCCATCATACGGCGGTCGTAACCCTGGCCTCTGAGCATCGTGTCTTACAAAAACAAATTCTGCATTTTTTAAGGCTCTGGGCACAAAAACGCGCAGAAAACTGTGATGGACTGGGCCAGGAAGGGTGTTTGACCCGGTGTCGCTCTGCAACAGCTGAGCGGGGGGGCAATTCGGTGCGGGGTTGTCCGGAAGAAATTCTCCCGGTAGCCGGAGGGGTTGAGCAAAAACCAGTTCGGCCGGGGAGGCTTGCAAATCCTCCTTAGGTGCAGAACGCAACCCCAATAAAACCCATGGAAGTTTATCTGCCCAATTTGTATCCGTGAGCGACGCCCTGAGGGCTGCTTTCAATGACCTGTGGAAACGTTCGCACAAACCGTTAGCTTGGGGGTTATACGCGGTAGTGCGGTGAATTTTCACCCCTAGGCTGTGGGCCATGGATGACCAAAGTTCGGAGACGAACTGGGGGACCCTATCAGACATTATATCTGACGGGACTCCAAAACACGCAACCCAAGCCGTTAAAAAGGCGCGCGCCACGTCTGCTGCTGTAGTTGACGCCAGAGGGACCACTTCTGGCCAGCACGTGGTGCGGTCTACCATCATCAAAAGGTGTGTGAACCCCTGCGACAACGGGAGGGGGCCGACCAGGTTGACGTGTACATGATCAAACCGTTTAGCCGGAATGTGAAACGGCTCTAAAGGGGCTCTGGTGTGTTTGTGAATTTTGGCCCGTTGACACGCTACGCAGGCTGCCGCCCACTCCTTGACCTGTTTACGCAACCCCGGCCAAACAAACTTCTCCCCCACCATTTTAATCAATGCGCGCACTCCCAGGTGCGCCAGCGAATGTATTGCGTCAAAAACGCGGCATCGCCATGCAGCTGGAACTACGGGGCGAGGGCGCCCCGTGGAGACATCGCAGATTAGAGGGTGCATACCTATTTGCTGCACCCTGTGCTCCAGCCTTAACCCTGTTGGTCCAGACTGGAGCGCGCTCACATCCGCGTCATCAGCCTGCTCTGCGGCCATGGCTGCATAATCTAAACCTACGCAGACCGGGGCTGCGAGCGCTTCCGCGCCACAACCCTGGCCTGCGCCCACGGCCGCCGAGTCTGCCCCCTGGGGGTCTGGCATTGCCACTGCACGTGAGAGACAGTCTGCCACTACATTATGTTTACCCGCGACATGCTGAATATTGGTGGTGAATTCCGAGATTGCGGCCAGCTGTCTTTGTTGCCGGGCTGACCAAGGGTCCGAAATTTTGGCCATTGCAAACATTAACGGCTTATGGTCTATGAACGCAGTGAAACAGCGCCCTTCCAGCCAGAACTGGAAATGGCGGATGGCCAAATGCAGGGCTAACAGCTCCCTGTCGAACGCTCTGTATTTCCGCTCATTATCGCGCAAGGTTTTGCTAAAAAATGCGAGAGGCTGCCAGCTTCCTGCCACGAACTGCTCGACAACCGCCCCTATCGCTAAATCGGAAGCGTCCGTGGTAAGCGCCATATGAGCCGTTGGCACTGGGTGTGCCAGCAAAACAGCATTCGCTAGGGCTGCTTTGATCTGGGAGAAAGCGCGCTCCTGCTCCAGGGACCACTCGATCTTATTTGCAGGTTTTTGTTTTTTTAAGTGCCGCGTACAGTGGTTGCATGAGCTGCCCCGCGCTGGGAAGGAAACGATTATAAAAATTAACCATTCCCAAAAATTCCTGCAGTGCTTTAACCGTTTGAGGTTGGGGAAACTCCGTTATTGCGCGCACTTCCTCGGGCAGCGGGATCGCTCCTTCTGGAGAAACCCGGTGCCCCAAAAAATCTATTTGCGCCACCCCGAATTGGCATTTCGCTGGATTAATTATTAACCCGTGCTCTGTTAGCCTCTGAAAAACGGCTGTGAGTTGGCTTTCGTGTTCGTCTTCGGATGTGCTGGCCACCAAAATATCATCCAAATAGACGAACACAAAAGGAAGGCCGCGTAAAACTGCATCCATCATGGTTGGAACGTCTGCGCGGCACCCTTGAGTCCAAAAGGCATGCGCAAAAACTCAAAAAGCCCAAAAGGAGTTATTACCGCTGTTTTGGGTATGTCTTGAGCGTGGACTGGGACTTGGTGGTAGCCGCGCACCAGATCTATTTTAGAAAAAATGCGCGCCCCCGCTAAATGTGTCGAAAAATCTTGGATGTGCGGAATCGGGTAGCGGTCGTGTGCTGAAGCGTTATTTAACCTGCGGAAATCACCGCAAGGCCGCTACGAACCATCAGACTTGGGGACCATATGCAGTGGTGAGGACCAGGGGCTGTTAGAGCGCCTGATGATGCCTAGTTTTTCCATCCATCCATCCATCCATCCATCCATCTTCTACCGCTTTTCCGGAGGTCCGGGTCGCGGAGGCAGCAGTTCAAGCAGAGAAGCCCAGACTTCCCTCTCCCCAGCCACCTGCTCCAGCTCTTCAGAGGGGATACCAAGGCGTTCCCAGACTAGCTGGGAGACATAGTCTCTCCACCGAGTCCTGGGTCTGCCCCGGGGTCTCCTCCCAGTGGGACGTGCCTGAAACACCTCAAGTGGGAGGCGTCCAGGAGGCATCCTAATCAGATGCCCATACCACCTCAACTGACTCCTTTCAATGTGGAGGAGCAGCGGTTCTACTCTGAGCCTCTCCCGGATGACTGAGCTCCTCACCCTATCTCTGAGGGTGAGTCCAGCAATCCTACGGAGAAAGCTCATTTCAGCCGCTTGTATCCGCGATCTCGTTCTTTCGGTCATTACCCAAAGCTCGTGACCATAGGTGAGAGTAGGAACGTAGATTGACTGGTAAATCGACAGCTTTGCCTTAGAACTAAGCTCCCTCTTCACCACAACAGACCGGTACAACGTCCGCATCACTGCAGATGCTGCTCCAATCCGTCTGTCGATCTCTCGCTCCATTTTCCCCTCACTCGTGAACAAGACCCCAAGATACTTAAACTCCTCCACTTGGGGCAGGAGCCTGTCCCCAACCCGGAGAGGACAATCCACCTTTTTCCGGCTGAGGACCATGGACTCGGACTTGGAGGTGCTGATTCTCATCCCAGCCGCTTCACACTCAGCGGCAAACCGTCCCAGCAAGAGCTGTAGGTCATTGCTGGATGAAGCCAACAGGACAACATCATCTGCAAACAACAGAGATGAGATCCTGTGGTCACCAAGCATGACACCCTCCATTCCCTGGCTGCGCCTAGAAATCCTGTCCATAAAAATTATGAACAGGACCGGTGACAAAGGGCAGCCCTGGCGGAGTCCAACTCTCACTGGGAATGACTCCGACCGAGTGTTGGCAATGCGAACTAAACTCTCACAACGGTCGTACAGAGACCGAATAGCTCGTAACAACAAGCCCGATACCCCATACTCCCGAAGCACCCCCCACAAAAATCCACGAGGGACGCGGTCAAATGCCTTCTCCAAGTCCACAAAACACATGTAAACTGGTTGGGCAAACTCCCACGAACCCTCAAGAATTCTCGAGAGGGTAAAGAGCTGGTCCGATGTGCCACGGCCAGGACGAAAACCACATTGCTCCTCCTGAATCCGAGGTTCGACCAACGGCCGGACTCTCCTCTCCAGTACCTTGGCATAGACCTTCCCAGGGAGGCTGAGGAGTGTGATCCCTCTAAAGTTGGAGCACACCCTCCGGTCCCCTTTTTTGAAGAGAGGAACCACCACCCCGGTTTGCCATGCCAAAGGCACTGCCCCCGACCTCCACGCAATGTTGCAGAGGCGTGTCAACCATGACAACCCAACAACATCCAGGGCCTTGAGGTACTCGGGGCGAATCTCGTCCACCCCCGGGGCCCGGCCACCAAGGAGATTTTTAACCACCTTGGCGACCTCAGCCCCTGTGATAGGCGAGTCATCCCCCTCGTCCCCAAACCCTGCTTCCTCTGTGGAAGGTGTATCAGTGGGATTGAGGAGATCCTCGAAGTATTCCTTCCACCGCCCGACGATATCCCCAGTTGAAGTCAACAGTGTCCCATCCGCACCATACACAGTGTGGACGGGGAGCTGCTTTCCCCTCCTGAGCCGCCGAACAGTTTGCCAGAATCTCTTTGAAGCCGACCGAAAGTCTTGTTCCATGGCCTCACCGAACTCCTCCCATACCCGGGTTTTTGCTTCAGCAACCACCCGAGCTGCACTCCGCTTGGCCTGCCGGTACACCTCAGCTGCTTCGGGAGTCCCACAAGCCAACCAAGCTTGATAGGACTCCTTCTTCAGAGTTTTTCCAACCTGGAAAAACTAGGCTCCTGAAGAAGGAGCCTAGTTTTTCCAGGTTGGAAAACTCCTCACGCGCAATGGCCAGTTTAGCTGGGTCCAAGCACCGAGCTTTTGCAAAAACGGGGGGGCCAGTAGTGGTTATGAAATGTTCCACCCCGTGCTTAGTTACTGACGCCGAAAACGTTGGGACCGTGAGTGCTGGGAACTGAGTGAGTAGAGCTTGGAACTTACCACCCGCAGCTGTGACAGTAGGATGTGCAGTCGGCGGGGCCACCCAAGCTGTGCAGGCAAAGGAATGAAAATACGTCTATTAGCAAGATCAACCAATAAAACATTAGAGCACAGAAAATCAGCATCTAGCATGTTATTGCTGACTGCAGCTACGATGAAGGTCCACTCAAATGTCCGACCGTGGAAAGACAGGGTGAGGGTCTTCTCCCCGAAGGTCTTGATCGTCCGACCGTTCGCCGCTAACACCAGTGGTCCGCTGGAAGGTGCCAGTCGGTCGGCGTAGGAAGGCGTGATAATACTCTGTTGGGAGCCCGTGTCCACCAGGAACTGCCTCCCTGACCTCGCATCGGTGATGAAGAGCAGCTTGTTCTTCGCGCCGAGAGCCGCAGCTGCTACCGACCCTCGGTCTTGGCGTTTCTCGAGCGTTTGAACCGGCACGGTGGAATGCACTTGTGTGCCCTCTCGGCGAAACGTCGATGATAGAAGCAGAAAGGGCCGTCCGCTCCGCTTCTCCTGGTCTCCGCCGCTGCTGACGTCATCGGATCCGATGCTGCAGCCTCTGGTCTCCTGTTGTCTCTCAGTGATGGGCTCAGCTCTGCTGCGGCCGTCGTGGCCGAGTGCCGTCTGTGGGCGTCGATGAGTCGCTGTGCCTCCTGTCCCAGCTCATGGTACTCTCGGTTGATCAGTAACTGTGAGCTGGCCAGGGTGACTCTCACTGCTGACGGTAGCGTTCTGAGAAAAAGGTGGGCGAAGATGAAACCGTCATTGTCGTCGCCTCTCAGATTTTTCATCTTCGCCATCAGGTCTGCTGGCCTGTCTGCTTCGCCTTCTGTCAACGCCAGGAGTTTCTCTGCTCGTTCTCCCAGCGAGGGGGTGAAAGCATGGATGAGGGCGGCTTTAAGTGCGCCGTACTTGTCGTCTTGTGGTGGGTGGTTAGTCAAGCTCTCCACCCGCTGCACTGTGAGGCTGTCCAGTTTGGCAACAACATGGTAGAATTTCGTTGAATCTGCTGAAATTCCCCGAAGATGGAACTGCGCCTCCACAGTGGTGAACCAGGAGCGCGGGTTGTGCTGCCAGAAATCGGGCAGCTGGACTGCGGTAGCTGCGTTGGCACCGCTGGCTCCTGAGGAGTCCGGTGCGTGAAGGTCATCACCGGCCATGCTTCATCGTGGGTCACCAGTGTAGAGGGTGCGTTCAAAGACGAGACTGAGTTTATTTCTCAGGATCAGTTTTATTGAGAACACACATCCTCTATCAATCTCTCAAACAGAAGAGGCAGAACACCTATGCATCACGGTTCTTATACTGTGCAGAAGTCACACAACCTAGGTCACATGATACTTATGCAAACATACAAGCCCTGGTACATAATCTCAATCACAATGCCCCTTTGATCTCCACCCATCGTCCATAATCCCTCGATGTTCCGGGACTCCCACTGGGGCATCCTCTCCTAGACAAAGGTTCGACTTCACACCTCCTTGTCACCTCCTGCAGGTCCCTGCAGGTCCAGATGTTCCTTTGTCCATCGAGACATGAAGCCCCCAATGCATATAGAATCATGCCATATGTGGGGAATAAGAGTTCAATATATATGCGCCACAGTGTATCTTTTTTCCCTTACCTGTTTTGTGGTGCAGCCAGGGGTACACACTTGGTTGTTCTGCTTCACTGAAAAACATATACTTGCATTTCTATACCATATAAATTTATTGTTTGTTTGTTCTGTTGCATGTCTGCTCACCTGTCTCCATTGATGATTCAGACGTCTAAAAAACTAACCAGATTGAATGAATTGAGTAGATTAAGTGGGGTTTTGCACGCCTGTTGGTCAGGTGACCCAGGGAGATTGTGGTCATGAATTTTAATAAATATTGTGTGTGGAAAAACTTGTTTTTGTATTTAAATATTTATGTGTAAAGTACTGTATATTGCTGTGTCCATAATTGGGTAAAAACAAACACACGGTCGCTGCAGTTTATGGAGCTTTATTTAACAGTGTCACATACATACTATATAAGATAAGATAAGAGATAAGATAAGCCTTTATTAGTCCCACAATGGGGAAATTCCAGATATATAGGCTCACGACACACGCCTGCTGGCCAGGTGGCTCCCGTGATGAAAGAGGCAGGGCGTCTTCCACCCACTCCTTTATACCACGGGCGACGTCACCACCGGAAACCAGCAGTAGCCACCCCGGTCTAGCCCATGACCAACCCGGCCGCCATCTTACTAATACAGCCTATTTACATACACAACACCGCCCCCCCTTCAAAAACATGCCAAGCACACAGATTGCCCTCCCAAATTTGCTTCCCGATTCACACACTAAAACAAAACAATTACAGAAACAAACTAGAAAAGCACTCGGAGAGCGCAGACCTCCGCCAAGCGCCACAGTTCCCCCCATACAGTGTTTGTGTGTACGTTGTCAGATTCCTTGACCATGAAAACATCTGAGTAGCAATTGGATTCACAATGATAGGATTAGTGGTTCAGTAGTAAAAGCATTACCTCCTTGGCGGAGGTAATAAACTGAAGTGTTGGTGTTGTGTCCATGTCCTGCATCTGCAAACTCCCAGGCTGGGGGCGTTGCAATTGAATGAATGAATTAATCAATCTTTATTTTGAATAGATTAAGAGTACAGGTTAAAAGAAAGTGAATAATATAACAAAGGGGGTAATAAAATCCAACAAGGTCAAATTAGACAATAGCTCCTCTGATTATACAGTTCAACATAAGTTATCCGAAATATGTGATGGCTGAATCCGCAGCTTATATTGCCCACCCATGTTCCATCCAAGAATTCAAAAGAAAAAACAAAAGAAGTAATGACACAACTGCGTACAACCCACAGGCCAATGGGTTATGTGAGCGTTTTAGATCACTGAAAGCAGCACTGAGGGCTTCACTGACGGATGCCAATTAGGTAGACGGGTTGGTGTGGGTTTTATTCAAAATTCAAACGTTTATTTCAAACTCAGGGTTCATATTAAATGCAGAACTAAAAGGAGTAGAAAATAAATAAATAAATAAATAAATAAATAAAAGTATATACAGATCAGCAGACAGTCGGCGGTCTTGTAACAACAATAACATACAATATTGGACTTCGTATAAAATGGAACGCCACCACTTCCAAATGCTGAAGTGTGAGTGACGAGTTGACAATTGCTGATATAAGATGATTGTTACATGGCAGCAACCTTCTCATCAAACTGTAAACATCATTACGTATCAACTCGCCAAAAGACGGAATGTTCACAGACACAAACATCTTGCTTGCACTCGACCTTCGTGGTACATGTAATCTTTATCTTTATTGGGGTTGCGCTCCGCGGCCAAAGATGATTTGGAAACTTCCCTGGCAGAGAGCTTCTTTTTGCGGAGCTACTATGGCTGACCGGGGAATTTCTGCCAAATAATCCAGCGGCGGACAGCTGGCCGTCTGAGCTTTTGCAGCGTTGCGCAAACACAGGCACACAGGCACGCTGCCGAGCAGCTCGTTTTTGCGCAGCGCCTATGGCTGACCGGGGAATTTCTGCCAAATAATCCGGCGCCGGACAGCTGCCCGTCTCAGCTTTTGCAGCGTCGTGCAAACACAGGCACGGTGGCGGGCCCAGCCCACCAGTGTTTTCCGCATGCTTTTGTGGCTAAAACGTTGAAGAAGGCGGAGTTTATGTTGGTCAGACACGATGACCAGCGCCCTCCATTGCGCCTGCGCACATGTTGAAAATAGCCGTATGTCACAGTGTTAAAGAATGCTTTAAAAAATTCCTGTATCCAGACGGTGATCCGGATCATCCCCAAAATTTAATCAGTTCTTCCTTGTACCATTTCCAACAACGCCTGAAAGTTTCATGGAAATCCGTCCAAGACTTTTTGAGTTATCTTGCTAACCAACAGACAAACAGACAGACAGACAGACAGACAGACAGACAAACACACAGACAAACCCCGGCAAAAACATTACCTCCTCCTGGCCTTTTCGGCCTGGCGGAGGTAATAAACAAACTATCCATGCACACAACTAAACTGGGGGGAAGGTAGACTACCAGCACTCCCACATGGCTGGGCGGATTAGTCTGCCGCCGAATACACAAAACAAAGCTGTGCAACTACAACAATAAAACTAGAAAAGCAATCGGAGAGCGCAGACCTCCGCCAAGCGCCACAATTCCCCCCATACAGTGTTTGTGTGTACGTTTTCAGATTCCTTGAGCATGTAAACATATGACTAGCAATTGGATTCACAATGATTATTACCTCCGCCAGGCCGAAAAGGCCAGGAGGAGGTTATGTTTTTGCCGGAGTTTGTGTGTTTGTCTGTCTGTCTGTCTGTCTGTCTGTCTGTCTGTCTGTTGGTTAGCAAGATAACTCAAAAAGTCTTGGACGGATTTCCATGAAACTTTCAGGCGTTGTTGGAAATGGTACAAGGAAGAACTGATTAAATTTTGGGGGTGATCCGGTTCACCCTCTGGATACAGGAATTTTTTAAAGCGTTTTTCAACACTGTGACATACAGCCATTTTCAACATGTGCGCAGGCGCAATAGAGGGCGCTGGTCGTCGTGTCTGATGAACACAAACTCCGCGTTCTTCAAAGTTTTAGGCACAAAAGCACACAGAAAACAGGGCTCGCCAGAGTGCCTGTGTTTGCACTATGCTGCAAAAGCTGACACGGGCAGCTGTCCGGCGCCGGATTATTTGGCAGAAATTCCCCGGCCAGCCATAGGGGCTGCGCAAAAACCAGCTCTCTGCCGGGGGAGGCTTCCAAATCCTCTTTTTTCCGCGGACCGCAAATCCAATAAAGCCCACGGCAACCATTGGCGCTGCGCATTTGGCACAAATTCCCCGGCCAGCCATAGGAGCTGCGCATTTGGCAGAAATTCACCGGCCAGCCATAGGAGCTGCGCATTTGGCAGAAATTCACCGGCCAGCCATAGGAGCTGCGCATTTGGCACAAATTCCCCGGCCAGCCATAGGCGCTGCGCATTTGGCAGAAATTCCCCGGCCAGCCATAGGCGCTGCGCATTTGGCAGAAATTCACCGGCCAGCCATATGCGCTGCGCAATAACGAGCTCTCTGCCGGCGAAGCTTCTAAATTCTCGTTTGCCGCGGAGCGAAACCCCAAAATAATATAATATAAACACACACAGTGCACTGTGTGCACTGTGTGTGTTTATATATTTACATATTTATTCCATCTAGCTACAATGCTCAGCACTGGGTGTGTTTATATTTATATATCTATATATTTATTCCATCTAGCTACAATGCTCCGCACTGTGTTTTTATATATCTACATATTATTCCATCTAGCTACATTGCTCCGCACTGTGTGTGTTTATATACTTGCATATTTATTCCACCTAGCTGCAATGCTCCGTACTGTGGGTGTTTATATATTTACATATTTATTCCATCTAGCTACAATGCTCTGCACTGTGTGTTCATATATTCATATATTTATTCCATCCAGCTACAATGCTCTGCACTGTGTGTCTGTGTCTGTGTGTGTGTGTGTGTGTATATATATTTTATAGTAATATGTACATATGTATATTAGCTGCTCTTGCTGATTGTTTTTTTTTTTTTTTTTCTTGCCTTCTGATTGTTGCTCTGAGTGTTGCTATCCCTGTGCTGTTGCAATCCTGGAATTTCCCCGTTGTGGGACTAATAAAGGCTTATCTTATCTTATCTTATCTTAAAACCCACAGCAACCTGTCTACCCAATTTGCATCCATCAGTGGAGGAGATGGACACAACAGCAACACTTCAGTTTATTACCTCCGCCAAGGAGGCAATGCTTTTACTACTGAACCACTAATCCTATCACTATCAGATTGATTGTCATTGATTAATTGTGTGTTTATTGCACTGTCCCTGTCAAATAAACAAATAATCATTGTGAATCCAATTGCTACTCATATGTTTACATGCTCAAGGAATCTGAAAACGTACACACAAACACTGTATGGGGGGAATTGTGGCACTTGGCGGAGGTCTGCACTCTCCGAGTGCTTTTCTAGTTTGTTTATTTGACAGGGACAGTGCAATAAACATACAATTAATCAATGACAATCAATGTGATAGTGATAGGATTAGTGGTTCAGTAGTAAAAGCATTGCCTCCTTGGTGGAGGTAATAAAGTGAAGTGTTGCTGTTGTGTCCATCTCCTCCACTGACAGATGCAAATTGGGTAGACAGGTTGCCGTGGGTTTTATATTATTTTTTGGGGGGTTGCGCTCCGCGGCAAACGAGAATTTAGAAGCTTCGCCGGCAGAGAGCTCGTTTTTGCGCAGCTCCTATGGCTGGCCGGTGAATTTCTGGCAAATGCGCAGTGCCTATGGCTGGCCGGGGAATTTCTGCCAAATGCGCAGCGCCTATGGCTGGCCGGGGAATTTCTGCCAAAGAATCCGTCGGCGGACAGCTGCCCGTGTGAGGTTTTGCAGTTGCGCGCAAACACAGGTACGCTGGCGGGCCCAGGCCAGCAGTGTTTTCCGCGTGCTTTTGTGGCTAAAACGTTGGACAACGCAGAGTTTGTGTTGCAGACAGGACGACCAGCGCCCTCCATTGCGCCTGCGCACATGTTGAAAATGGCTGTATGTCACAGTGTTGAAAAAAAATGCTTTAAAAAATTCCTGTATCCAGACGGTGAACCGGATCACCCCCAAAATTTAATCAGTTCTTCCTTGTACCATTTCCAACAATGCCTGAAACTTTCATGGAAATCTGTCCAAGACTTTTTGAGTTATCTTGCTAACCAACAGACAAACAGACAGACAGACAGACAAACAAACACACAGACAAACCCCGGCAAAAACATAACCTCCTCCTGGCCTTTTCGGCCTGGCGGAGGTAATAAAATAAAATAATCCCAGAACAGCTCCACATAAAACACATAACTACAAGACAAATAACAGCTACTGCCCCCCCCCCCAAACACTCACCCCCCACACTGGGCACATTCCAGGAAAACAACCGCTGGGTATGTAAATACTAATCAATAAACAGTTTACACGGGCCAAACACACCCCACCACCCCAAACCTGGGCACACAAATAACATCTTAATAAATTTTCACCCCATCAAACTGCCATCCTAAAATCATCAAAATCTCACAATTTTTACACAAACCCCCTAGGCTAAAATTTGATGAATGCATATCTCCTTTCTCAATAATAGAAAACTTTCCTTCTTCTTCTTCTCTATTTTTTTTTTTGAATCAAATCAGGGTACCAGACCAGCAGCAAATAAACATTAGTAAATAAACACATCAGGACTGGAGAGAAAAACAGACAGAAAAATAAAAACATAATGCTCTCAGTCCTCAGGCGGGTCTTTCTCCAGACGCCTCCGTCTCTTGACCTCAGGGCTCCCACCGCGCCGCTTCACCTCCTCCATCCTGCGCAGCTCATTCAGATGCCTTCAGGTCTGGTCAGACAAGCGCAGATACCCGTCACTCCGAGCGGCCTCCACCTGGAATGGTCTCCTCTCGTCGCGCCATTCACGCGAACCATATTCACCCCTCATCCGAGCCTCAACACTGGGCCGCACCATGTTGCCGACCCGCAGGGAAGGCCACGTCCTCCTCCTCTGGTGATGTTGGATTTGACTGGTCTCCATCAACTGTCCAGTCGCCTTGTGGGGCCTGGTCTGTGTTACCCATGGCAGACCGTCTTCCCGAGCGATGTAACAACCTGCTCTTTGGTCCCGCCCTTTCTGGATCCAGTGTGGGCACCTCGTCCTTACAGGCCGCCTCCAGGGTCCCGTCGTGCCATCCCGCGCCCTCAGTTTGGGCATCGGGTCCAACCCACGGCAGCCTCGTGCAGTGTTGAACGTGCTCTCCTTCGTTACACATGTCCAACCAGTCCGATTCCCTCACCTCCACGCCATCCATCAGCGGAGTCGGATGGCTCCACAGTCCGCAGCCTGACCACTCCTCACCAGATACATTGGTGATAAAAAAACCCAGGCTATAAAATAGGTTTCACCCCATGATGTTAACCCCCGCAGCGGTGACATGAATCCAGGCTTGGGGCACCATAACCGACTTGTAACGGGCCTCTACCTCCATAAAGCCCACAACAGCCAGTCTGTTCAGTCCATAGCTGTAATAGTCTCTCTCCTGCTGTTTAATCTGTTGGTGGGGAAACAAGCTGTTCACGGTTGCCAGGTTCAACACCAAGATAACAGCACCTGTGTCTACCAGCAGTGGAACCACGACACCGTCAAGCATGACATCACAACCGGTCCTCCCCGTTGTTGCCGGGGAAACTATATGTACAATAGTCGGAGACTTCTGCACAGCACCTGGTTCCTTTCCACGGCTCCTGCGTTCGAAGTTGTCGCATGTCCTGGCAAAGTGGTCCCACAGACCGCACTTGCCACAGCGTTTTCCTCTTGCTGGGCACACACTGGCCTTATAGCGGTGAACAGGGGACCCACAACCGTAACAACGAGGCGTACCAGGGGCAGACCTTATCTTCACCACAGTGGCATATGTGTCACCTCCAGCATCACCATCATTAGGGTCCCAACTCAGTGCCTTAGTGCGAGAATCATCCTCACTCAGAAAGGCCCCTTCAGGAAGGCCTCTCACGATGATCTCCACTGCCTCAAACCGCTGGGCGAGTTCGACAGCCGTGGCCAACGTCAACTCTCCTGGAAACTCCAACAACCTGGACCAGACCGCTTCACTACAAACGTGTTCCGCCATTTGGTCCCAAATCATCTCCTCTTCCAGGCGTTCAAATTCACACCCCCTCGCCAGCCTTCGGAGCTCACTAACGAATGTCATCACTGGCTCTCCTAAACACTGGAGGTGCTGTTGAAACTGGATGCGCCAGACCGTGACGCTCTCCTCAGCGTGAAAATGGTGCGCCATCAACTCCACCACGCCGTCGAAACTGTCAGCCCCAGCCAGGCTCTCCAACACTCTCTACCCCTCAGCACCCAACTTATGGACTAACACAGCCCTCGTGCGAAGCCTCTCACGCTCGCCCAGGTTCAAGACCACGAGGTAGTTGGTAAAAGCAGTGAACCAACAAGGCCATGGCACGGGCGGACTGCCCAGAGCCTCCAGAAATGGCCAAAACTCAGTAATAAACTTATCCATTCCCGCTTTTGCCTCATCGCCAAATGTTGTGTCCATAATTGGGTAAAAGCAAACTTACGGTCACTGCAATTTACAGAGCTTTATTTAACAGAGTGTCACATAGTACATACATAGGCTCACGGCACACACCTGCTGGCCAGGTGGATTCCGCGATGAAAGAGGCAGAGCCTCATCCGCCCACTCCTTTATACCATGGGCGGCGTCACCACCGGAAACCGGCAATAGCCACCCAGGTCTAGCCCACGACCAATCGAGCCGCCATCTTACTATTACAGCCTATTTAAATACCCAACATATATATTAGGAGATGAGGCATTGTAAACTGTTTTATGGAAATATTTATTGAAATGTGTTTTTCTATGAATGATACGCCCAGTAGGAGGGGCTTGGTTGGTAAAATGAGGTTGGTGTGTGCTGGAGGTCAGTCTGAAGTTTGTTGTAGAGGAGGCAGCATATAGTCTGTTGTCTGTAAGTAACTGAGTGACTTGCTTTCTCCCATTTTGAAGAAGGAGTTAAGAGAGGACTTTATTTTAAAGGGACAATTTGGTATAGAGGGGCAGCAGTGGCTCAGGAGGTAGAGCAGGTTGTCTAATAACCCGATGGTTGGCGGTTTGAATCCCGCTCTCCCCAGATATCCTGCCGTTGTGTCCCTGGGCAAGACACTTCACCCGTATTGCCTCCAGTGCCCATAACACTGGGTATGAATGTGTAAAAATGTATAAAATGTTCGGTGGTGGCCGGAAAGGCCGTTGGCGCAGATTGGCTGCCACGTTTCCGTCAGCTTGCCCCAGGGCAGCTGTGGCTGCAGAAGTAGCTTGCCACTACCATTGTCTGTCTGGAGTGAATGAATAATGTACCTATTTGTAAAGCGTCTTTGAGTATATATGATAAGGCGCTATATAAGACCGATGCATTATTATTATTACATCGTCGGCCTCCGTCGGTCTATGATGACCATGGAAGAGAATCCTAAACGTCTACTCTGCTGGAACAGCACCGCCTGTGGCTGAACAGGCCGATGCGCGAATGACAGTCCCTGTCACACAGGTCACACTTGTGGGTGGTCTCCGTGCTGCTGGGTCTGTGGCGGTTCTTCCTGCGGGTCCTTTTTTCATCTGCTTTAGCAGTCAGTCTCTCTTCACCCACCTTGAGCTGTCTGGTCAGGGTGCCTCTCCATTTGGAGCGGTCCGTTGCAAGGTCCTCCCAGCGCTCTGTGTTGATATCCAGGGCCTTCATGTCTCTCTTGCAGACATCTCTAAAGCGCAGCTGTGGGCGGCCAACGTCTCTCCTGCCAGTTGCCAGTTCTCCATAGAGGACGTCTTTGGGGATTCTGCCATCCTCCATACGGTGAATGTGGCCTAGCCAGCGGAGCCTGCGCTGCCTGAGTAGAGTGAACATGGAGGAAAGGCCGGCGCGGGACAGAACTTCTGTGTTGGGCACTTTGTCCTGCCAGGATATGTCCAGGATGTGGCGAATGCAGCGCAAGTGGAAGGAGTTCAGTCTCTATTCCTGCCGGGCGTATGTTGTCCACATCTCACTCCCATAGAGCAGTGTGCTGATGACGCAGGCGTTGTACACTGCCATCTTCGTCTTGACAGAGAGTTTGGGATTCTCCCACACTCGTGTTGTGAGGCGAGCGAGTGTGAGGGCTGATTTTCCAATCCTCTTGTTGATCCCTGTATCAAGGGAGAGGTTGTTGCTGATCGTGGACCCCAGGTACGTGAACTGATTCACGACCTCCAGCTTGTAGTCATCAATGGTGATGGTTGGTGGTGCTTCCGTGCCTTGCGCCAAGACGTTAGTCTTCTTCAGGCTGATGGTAAGCCCGAAGTCCTTGCATGCCTGGGAGAAGCGGTCCATCAGGGTCTGAAGCTCCTGCTGTGTGTGGGTTGCGACTGCAGTGTCGTCTGCGAACAGCATGTCTCTGATTAGAGCCTCGCGTACTTTGGTTCTGGCTTTCAGGCGGGCGAGGTTGAAAAGCCTGCCATCAGATCTTGTGTGCAGGTAGATTCCCTCTGTTGCTGTGCTGAAGGCATGCCTCAGGAGCATAGCAAAGAAAATCCCAAAGAGGGTTGGCGCAAGTACACAGCCCTGTTTCACTCCGCTGCGTATGTTGAATGGCTCTGAGACGTTGCCATCGTGCTGCACTATCCCCTGCATGTTGGTGTGAAACGATTCGATGAGGCTTTGCAACTTTGGTGGGCATCCTATCTTTGGCAGGATCTTGAAAAGTCCCTCTCTGCTGACCAGATCGAACGCTTTGGTGAGGTCGATGAAGGCGACGTACAGAGGCATGTTCTGTTCTCTGCATTTCTCCTGGAGTTGGCGGATGGAGAATATCATGTCTACCGTCGATCGCTCAGCGCGGAAGCCACACTGAGACTCGGGGTAGACACGTTCGGCAAGCTTCTGTAGACGAACGAGAACAACACGTGCGTAGACTTTGCCAACAACGCTGAGGAGGGAAATGCCCCTGTAGTTGTTGCAGTCGCTTCTCTCCCCTTTGTTTTTGTAGAGGGTGATGATCTTGGCGTCCCTCATGTCCTGTGGTACGGCACCTTCCTTCCAGCACTGGCAGAGGACGTCATGCAATGGCAGCAGTAGGGCGGTCTTGCAGTGCTTGATCAGGTCAGGGGGTATGCCGTCGTTGCCGGGTGCCTTGCCAGAAGCCAAGCTATCAATGGCCTTACTGAGTTCGTCGATGGTTGGCTCGGCGTCAAGTTCGTCCATGGATGGCAGGCAGTCGATGGCATCAAGGGCTGACGGTGTCACGGTGTTCTGTCTAGAGTAGAGGTCGGAGTCTACCGCACCAAGGCTGTGCGGTAGATGGTGTTTCGCAGCTCTTCCCACTTCGGCTTTGCAGATTCTCCTCCTTGTGGTACACCAAGTTCCTTCTCAAAGGTGGAGGCAAACTGCTCAACAAGTTCTGGTTGGGCCATCTTGCTGGTGTCAATCCGTGCCTTTCCAGGTTGTCTAGCACGATGGAATTTCTTCAGCTGCAGCTTGACCTTGCAACACACCAATGAATGGTCTGTGTCGCAATCTGCACTCTGGAACGAACGGGTGATTAGCACGTTCTTCAGTGAGGTGCGCCTGGTCAGGATCAAGTCTAGCTGGTGCCAGTGCTTTGAGCGCGGATGTTGCCAGGAAACCTTGTGTTTGGGCTTGGTCTTGAAGAACGAGTTTGTGATGCACAGATCATGATATGTGCAAAACTTGAGCAGCCGCTGTCCATTGTCGTTCATTCTGCCCACGCCAAAAGGTCCAAGACAGGAGGGCCAGGAGTCGTGGTCAGCACCCACTCTGGCATTGAAGTCTCCAAGGAGAATGAGTTGTTCAGAGTTGGGGATGATCCTGACAGTTGTTGCGAGATTCTCGTAGAACTCGTCTTTTGCCTCTGGTGTGGCTGTCTGTGTTGGGGCGTACACACTGACGAGGGTGACTGGGCCTTCAGTGGTGTTCAGGCGGAGGGTGAGGAGTCGTGCAGAGCCAGTGCTGCCCGGTTCCACCATCTTCAGCAAAGTGTTCTTCACTGCGAAGCCCACTCCGTGTTCCCTGTGTTCGTCACTGCCCTTTCCCTGCCAGTAGAACGTGTAGTCCTTCTCTCTCAGTGTGCCTGCATCAGCTAACCGTGTTTCCTGGAGAGTGGCGATATCCACTCCCAGTCTCTTCAGCTCATTATTGATGATGGCAGTCTTCCTGGTGTCGTTGATGTCCTTTAGGTTAGCAGCGAGTCCTGTCATCATAGTGCGGACGTTCCAAGTTCCCAGTTTTAGAGTTGGTCTCTTTTGTTTTATTGTCTTGCCTGGTGCGAAGGTTCTCAGCCTGCTGTTTGGATTTCTCCTTATCCCCATGCACCCAATGAGGAAAGCAAGCTGTGGCGGGACAACACCTTATTGGCTGGGGGCTGCCCAGCTTGAGGCGGGCGGTAGCTGTCCAGTGAGATCTGATGATCCCTCCCACCGTCGGGAACAACCCCTGGCGCCACGCTCTACGCCAATTGAGCAGTGGCTTATAACCGGTAACTGTCATTCCCCGTGTTTTGTCTACGCCAAAGGCGAAGCTGGAGTGTCCTCTCCAGTGATCCGGTGTTGTACCTTCCAGCGTTGGGCGTTGGTAGGATTCAAGCCTGGGCAGGAAGATATGGAGGACAAGATGTTGCCCATGCATCATGTCCCCCCTCTCCACGTCACTGATGAATCCAAAGGAACAGCAGGGCTGCTACAGTTTGGCACCAGCGCCGTTGCAGGAGCTGCCAGAACGATGTTGAGCACAACATAGAACTGCCTTAGGGGCTCCGACTCCGGATTTTTCCTCAGGGTTGACTCCCGAAGCCTTTCCCGTGACCAGGTATGCCGCAAGGCAGCAGAGGTTTGAAATCAGGGTTTACCTTCCCCTAGATGGGCTACCTTCCCAGGTTGACGAGCCACCATCTACCCGAAGCATCTGGTTTTAAGGCGCCAGAGATCCGCCCTCGCCCCTTCTCCTATTAGTAAAAGCAGTTCCGCCAGGCTTAGAGACTAAACCACACGGGCAGGCTAGGAGTTGGACTTAGTTGTCAGAGGCTTTTCGAGACGCACGCCATAAGGAGCATTTTCTGAGCACTGGGAGCTTAACCCCAGTGCCACTCCTGGCTATGACAACCTTGGAACCTTATTATTATTATTATTATTATTATTAGAGACTGTTTGAGTTTCTCTCTATTTGTTTCCGCTGTTTGTTTTCCCCTCACCTGTACATAATTTTGCGCTTGGGAGGCCGGTAAATAAAAAGGCTCAATACCATCTGTGCAACTTTGCCATCATTTTTGGGGGGATTTGAAGAAGTTGGAAAAGAACGCTGTGACAACAATGCAAATATGTATGAATACAAACAGTTTCAGATGTGTTCAGAGATAATAGTCACACCATATATTCCAAACTGAACTCACTCATTATTAAAGACTTTTTTTTAAAGAGGTCTGGACAGATATTCATTACATAATTTTGCTGTTTATAGTATTTGTATACTTGAGTTTGTGTTATAAAAGCATGTCGTTGTATATTTTGCTTAAGGATACTGAAAATGAATTGCTTTGAAACTGCAGTGTAATACAAATATGTATATCAAACTCTAACCTTAAAAAATTAATCCTGTATAATTCAGAAGAAGCCCATTTGATGTGTGGAATTATCTTAAGCTTATATATATATATATACTGTATATATGTATATATATATATATATATATACAGACGTGGACAAAATTGTTGGTACCCCTCTGTTAATGAAAGAAAAACCCACAATGGTCACAGAAATAATTTGAATCTGACAAAAGTGGTAATAAAAATTCTATGAATATTAACCAATGAAACTCAGGCAATGCTTTTGAATTGTGGTTCAACAGAATTATTTTAAAAAACAAACTCATGAAACAGGCCTGGACAAAAATGATGGTACCCTTAACTTAATATTTTGCTGCACAACCTTTTGAGGCAATCACTGCAATCAAACGATTTCTGTAACTGTCAATGAGACTTCTGCACCTCTCAGCAAGTATTTTGGCCCACTCCTCATGAGCAAACTATTCCAGTTGTCTCAGGTTTGAAGGGTGCCTTCTCCAGACGGCATGTTTCAGCTCCTTCCACAGATGTTCAATAGGATTTAGATCAGGGCTCATAGAAGGCCACTTTAGAATTGTTCAATGTTTCGCTCTTAGCCATTCTTGGGTGTTTAGCTGTGTGTTTTGGGTCATTATCCTGTTGCAAGACCCATGACCTGCGACTGAGACCAAGCTGTCTGACACTGGGGAGCACATTTCTCTTTAGAATACCTTGATAGTCTTGAGATTTCATTGTAACCTGCACAGATTCAAGACACTCTGTGCCAGATGCAAAGCACCCCCAGAACATAACAGAACCTCCTCCATGTTTCACAGAAGGGACAGTGTTCTTTTCTTGGTATGCTTCATTTTTGCATCTGTGAACATAGAGCTGATGTGCCTTGCCAAAAAGTCGCAGTTTTGTCTCGTCTGTCGATAGGACATTCTCCCAGAAGCTTTGTGGCTTGTCAACATGCAGTTTGGCAAATTCCAGTCTGGCTTTTTTATGATTTGTTTTCAACAGTGGTGTCCTCCTTGGTCGTCTTCCATGAAGTCCACTTTGGCTCAAACAATGACAGATGGTGCGATCTGACACTGATGTACCTTGACCTTGGAGTTCACCATGAATGTGTTTAGAGGTTGTTCTGGGCTCTTTTGTTACCATTTGTATTATCCGTCTCCTCCTGCGGCCACGTCCAGGGAGGTTGGCTACAGTTCCGTGGATCTTAAATTTCTGAATAATATGTGCAACTGTAGTCACAGGAACATCAAGCTGCTTGGAGATGGTCTTATAGCCTCTACCTTTAACATGCTTGTCTATAATTTTCTTTCTAATTTCCTGAGACAACTCTCTCCTTTGCTTCCTCTGGTCCATGTTTAGTGTGGTACACACCATGTCAACAAACAGCACAGTGACTACTTGTCACCCTTTAAATAGGCCGACTGACTGATTACAAGTTTGTTGACACCTGTGATGTTAATTAGAAGACAGATCTTCACACAGGGGAGGACACATCATTTTTGTCCAGGAACTGTTTCATGAGTTTGTTTTTTAAAATAATTCAGTTGAACCACAATTCAAAAGCATTGTCTGATTTTCACTGGTTAATTTTCATAGAATTTTTATTTGTTACCACTTTTGTCAGATTCAAGTTATTTCTGTGACCATTGTGGGTTTTTCTTTCATTAACAGAGGGGTACCAACAATTTTGTCCACATCTGTGTATATATATACAGTATATATATATATATATATATATATATATATATATATATATATATATATATATATACACACAGTGGGGTAAAAAAGTATTTAGTCAGCCACCAATTGTGCAAGTTCTCCCACTTAAAAGATGAGAGAGGTCTCCAATTTTCATCATAGGTATACCTCAACTATGAGAGACAAAATGAGAAAAAAAAATCCAGAAAATCACATTGTCTGATTTTTAAAGAATTTATTTGCAAATTATGGTGGACAATAAGTATTTGATCAATAACAAAAGTTCATTTCAATACTTTGTTATATACCCTTTGTTGGCAGTGACAGAGGTCAAACATTTTCTGTAAGTCTTCACAAGGTTTTCACACACTGTTGCTGGTATTTTGGCCCATTCCTCCATGCAGATCTCCTCTAGAGCAGTGATGTTTTGGGGCTGTCGCTGGGCAACACGGACTTTCAACTCCCTCCAAAGATTTTCTATGGGGTTGAGATCTGGAGACTGGCTAGGCCACTCCAGGACCTTGAAATGCTTCTTACGAAGCTACTCCTTCATTGCCCGGGCAGTGTGCTTGGGATCATTGTCATGCTGAAAGACCCAGCCACGTTTCATCTTCAATGCCCTTGCTGATGGAAGGTTTTCACTCAAAATCTCACGATACATGGCCCTATTCATTCTTTCCTTTACATGGATCAGTCGTCCTGGTCCCTTTGCAGAAAAACAGCTCCAAAGCATGATGTTTCCACCCCCATCCTTCACAGTAGGTATGGTGTTCTTTCTCCTTCAAACACGATTTGAGTTTTTACCAAAAAGTTCTATTTTGGTTTCATCTGACCATATGACATTCTCCCAATCCTCTTCTGGATCATCCAAATGCTCTCTAGCAAACTTCAGATGGGCCTGGACATGTACTGACTTAAGCAGGGGAACACGTCTGGCACTGCAGGATTTGAGTCCCTAACGGCGTAGTGTGTTACTGATGGTAGCCTTTGTTACTTTGGTCCCAGCTCTCTGCAGGTCATTCACTAGGTCCCCCCGTGTGGTTCTGGGATTTTTGCTCACTGTTCTCGTGATCATTTTGACCCCATGGGGTGAGATCTTGCGTGGAGCCCTAGATCGAGGGAGATTATCAGCGGTCTTGTATGTCTTCCATTTTCTAATAATTGCTCCCACAGTTGATTTCTTCACACCACGCTGCTTACCTATTGCAGATTCAGTCTTCCCAGCCTGGTGCAGGTCTACAATTTTGTTTCTGGTGTCCTTTGACAGCAATTTGGTCTTGGTCATAGTGGAGTTTGGAGTCTGACTGTTTGATGCCAACCGGAATGCCAACCGGACCAGCAGCTTTGCAGGGGTTCACTGCTTTCAGTTTCCTCTTCACCTCATTCACCTGTAGAGAGATAGGGGAGGAGGGAGGGGAGCTAGTTGGGGAGGAGGGGGCACGGTGTGCGGTAGTGTGGTGTGCTCAAACTGGGCAAAGAAGCTGTTTAACTACTCTGCCAGAGTGAGGCTGCTGTTCAGTGTTGGGGGACACTGGCCATTATAGTTGGTGAGGGCCTGGATGCCTCCTCACATCTGTTGGGGGTTATTGTCCATGAGGAAGCCTTAAGCCACCTTCCTCCTGTAGGCATTCTTGGCGTGTTTTATGCCTCTTTTCAGGTTGGCTCTAGCAGTGCTGTACAGAGAGCTGTCCCTCGAGTTGCCAGCTTTAGTCAGAGGCTGGACCTCACTGGTCATCCAGGGTTTCCAGTTTGGAAAGGCCCAGATGTGTTTAGTAACATTTTCTACACAACACTTAATGTAGAAAAGGACAGACTTGGTGTAGGAGTCTAGGTCCTGCTGTTCAAAGATGTTCCATTCTGTGCAGGCAAGCAGTCCTGTAGCTGGAGGAGAGCATTTTCAGGCCAGGTTTTGTTTGTTTGGTTGTTGGGGGGGGGACTCTTCCTAAGGGGGTGTAAGCAAGTATTAGAAGCAGGGAGAGATTGTCTGATTGTCCAAGGTGGGGGAGGGGCATGGATCTGTAGGTGTGCTTAATGGTGCTGTAAACACGATCCAGTGTTTTTTCATCTGTTGTGGGACAGTTAACATGTTGATGGAATTTGGGAAGTACAGTCTTCATGCTTTGTTAAAATCCCCTGCAATAATGTGGGCTGATCTCTCTGTTGCCTGCTAACAATGTGCTGGAGGTGGCTGAGTGCTAAGCTGATGCTAGTGTCAGGAGGGACATGGATAGCTGTTATGATTGCTGCAATTAGCTTGTGGGGAAGATAAGGGGGGCAGCGCGGTGGTGGAGTGGTTAGCACTGTGGCAGCACAGTAACTCACCCTTGGCCGGGGGATCCTGGGTTCGATCCCAGCCCCCCGACCAACAGTGATCTGTGTGGAGTTTGCATGTTTTCCCCGTGTCTGCGTGGGTTTACTCCGGGATTTCTCCGGTTTCCTCCCACATACCAAAAACATGCAAGTTAGGTAAATTGGCATCAAACTGGGGATTCTAAATTGTCCTTAGGTATGACTGTGAGAGTGAATGGTTGTCTGTCTCTTTGTGTTGGCCCTGCAGTGGACTGGCAATCTGTCCATGGTGTACCCTACCTCTTGCCAAGGTCGTAAATCATTCGCCAAAACCGCAATAATGGAATTATGTTTTGACCGGGATCCACGAGCGGACCAGCGTCGCGTTCGTCTAACAGTGGGGAAGAGAAGTTCGCCAGGACTCTGCTGCTGTGAAGAGGTAAGGTGTTATAAGTAAGTTATTATTTATCCCTGAAAATTGTAATCAAAAAATGACTTTTGACCGATCGGTAAATTACAACTGTACGGCGCACGAAGTACGAAGTGCGTGTGCCGCGATAAACGGTTCATTTGCCGTGTTTGGACCGTGAACACCCCCCCACCCCCCGCTGCAGAAGAGAAGTGGGGGGAGCCGTTCACGGTCCGAACGCCACCCGGTCCGCGGGGGGAAGCCGCGCTGACTGCGCAGCGGTCGCCACATAGCCATATGAGTCTATTCCGTCATGTAGCGATGGCCGTCCTCTGTAGCTGGGGGGGGCCCACACACACACACAGTAGCGGTGGGGGGGGGGGAGCCGCTGTGACAGCGTTGCTGTGGAAACATGCAATGAGTGTAATCCGTCATGTAGCGAGGGCCGATCTCCGTCCTTTGTAGCGGGGGGGGGGTTGTTCCCCCACACACACACACACACAGACACAGCCCTGAATGTGATCTTTCATTAGAGCCCAAAATGAAGATTCTACATTGAATTATTCAAAAGTTAGAGACGTTTTTCCAAACTGTGCCATTTGGCACAATTTGGCACAGTTCAAAAACGCCTGGGAACAACCTGAGAACAAAGCTGTGTAATATATTCACTTTTTGTGGTATTGTTACAAAATTTGGACCTCAGCTGGATAACTCTTGGTTCTACATTTCTGTTGCATTTTCCAGCCCGGATCTGAAGCTGTGTGTTATTTGTAAGCATTTGTATCCAAAAAAAACACCCAGGCCAAATTTATTTTCTTCAAGTTCACTATGTTTAGATGACTGTAACTCAGTGGCCGGAGCACTTAGAGAGATCATGTTCTTTTTTGCCAAAAAATTCAAAGTGTTTTCTTTTAAATGAGACCAACCCCATGAAGATGCTGCAAAGGGTTGAATAACAGCTTTTGATTTACTTTGGGCACGTTGTAGAGGATGCCTTCACAAACGAGACTGAGTTTATTTCTCAGGAAAGTTTTATTTGGAGTCTCATCCTCTAACATCAAGTATCTCAACAAAAAAGAGAGGACAAGCTTCCCTCACAGCTCTTATACCCCCAGAGACACAAAACCCCCCATATCAAATATATCACCTTCAACCCACAGTCTTTCAGTAAACATATGAACCCACAGTCCTTCAGTAACATATAGCCTCCGAGGCTCGTTGGCGTCTCTGTTCTCTCCTCCACCTCGGGGGCTCCTGCTGGGACATTGTCTCTGACTTCCCGTCTCCCCAGCAACCACTTCACACCTGCCGAGGTCTTCGCTGGGGCATGTCCCTTTGGACGTTTGAACCTGTAGAGTATGCACTGTCATGCCTACTAAATACATGTGGGAGAAAATGCGTACCATACAAGCATGCCATATATGCGCCCTAAATATGCGCCATATAACCCCCCCCCCAAACGTTCAAATAAGGACAAGGTACACCTCAAATGCATAGAATCATGACACATCACACAGAACGAGAAAAAAATTGGCACAACAGATCATACATCCAACTGCCTGGGCTTCAACTCCCTGCCATATCTGCTGTGAGCAGGTCTCGCTCTGCCTGTGGCTGTCTCCTGCATCTGTGGATCAGAGTCATTAGCACATCGTTGTGAAAGCTTAGCAGCTCCCGGCGGCCTGCCGCGGCGGGGGGCCCTGGCCAACTGTACCTGGTCATCAGCTAACACAAAAGCAGGTTTGAGTCTGTTAATGCAGACTAAGTCCCTCCTGTCTCCCAAATCGAGCAAAAAATGCTTTTCCCCGGTTTCTAACACTCTGAACGGTCCATCGTAAGGTGGTCTTAAACCTAACCTCTGTGCGTCGTGTCTAACAAAGACGAATTCTGCATTCTTTAAGGCTTTAGGCACAAAAACGCGTGGAAAACTGTGATGAACTGGACCGGGGAGGGTGTGTGACCCCGCGTCGCCCTGCAGCAGCTGAGCGGGGGGGCGCTCTGGAGCGGGGTTCTCAGGAAGGAATTCTCCTGGTAACCGGAGAGGTTGGGCGAAGACAAGTTCGGCCGGAGAGGCTTGCAAATCTTCTTTAGGTGCTGAACGCAACCCTAATAAAACCCATGGAAGCTTATCAACCCAATTTGTGTCCGTGAGAGCCGCTCTGAGGGCTGCTTTCAATGACCGGTGAAAGCGTTCGCACAAACCGTTGGCCTGGGGGTTATACGCAGTCGTGCGATGAATTTTCACCCCCAGGCTGAGTGCCATGGACGACCAGAGCTCGGAAACAAACTGGGGTCCTCTGTCAGACGTTATGTCTGACGGGACTCCAAAGCGCGTGACCCAAGCTGTTAAAAAAGCACGCGCAACGTCTGCTGCTGTGGTTGACGCCAGAGGAACCGCCTCTGGCCAGCGCGTAGTACGGTCCACCATAGTTAGAAGGTGTGTGAACCCCTGTGACAGCGGGAGGGGTCCGACCAAGTCGATATGCACATGGTCAAAGCGTTTGGCTGGGATGTGAAAAGGTTCTAGAGGGGCTCGTGTGTGCTTGTGTACCTTTGCTCTTTGACACGCCGCGCAGGCTGCAGCCCACTCTTTGACCTGTTTATGCAGCCCCGGCCAAACAAACTTCTCCCCTACCATTTTTATCGACGCGCGGACGCCCGGGTGTGCCAGCGAATGTATTAAGTCAAAAACACGGCGACGCCACGCAGCCCGGGGGCGCCCCGTGGAGGTATCGCAGATTAGGGGGGGGCATGCCTCTTTGATGCACCCTGTGCTCCAGCCTTAGCCCTGTTGGCCCAGACTGGAGCGCGCGCACGTCCGCATCGTTAACCTGCTCAGCGGCCATGGCTGCATAATCTAACCCAACGCAGACCGGGGCTGTGAGCGCTTCCGCGCCGCAAGCCTGGCCCGAGTCTACAGCCGCCGAGTCTGCCCCCTGGGGGCCTGGCATTGCAACTGCACGCGAGAGACAATCTGCCACTACATTGTGTTTACCCGCCACGTGTTGGATGTCGGTGGTAAACTCCGAAATTGCAGCCAGCTGTCTCTGTTGTCGGCCCGACCAAGGCTCTGAAACCTTAGCCATTGCAAAAGTTAATGGTTTATGGTCCACAAACGCAGTGAAACGGCGCCCTTCCAACCAGAACTGAAAGTGGCGGATGGCCAAATGCAGGGCTAAAAGCTCCCTATCAAACGCGCTGTATTTACGCTCGTTATCGCGCAATGTTTTGCTGAAAAACGCGAGTGGTTGCCAGCTCCCTGCTACCAGTTGCTCGACGACCGCTCCCACTGCCACGTCGGAGGCGTCCGTGGTTAGCGCCATGCGAGCTGCTGGCACCGGGTGTGCCAATAACGCAGCGTTCGCGAGGGCCGATTTGACCTGTGAGAAAGCGCGCTCCCGGTCCGGGGACCACTCGACCTTAGATGCAGGTTTTTGCTTCTTTAATGCCATGTACAATGGGTGCATGAGCCGTGCCACGTTTGGGAGGAAACGGTTATAAAAATTGACCATCCCCAAAAATTCTTGCAGCGCCTTAACTGTCTGCGGTTGGGGGAAATCCGTTATCGCGCGCACTTTATCCGGCAGCGGGACCGCACCCTCTGGAGACACGCGGTGTCCCAAAAAATCGATTTGCGCTACCCCGAATTGGCACTTCACTGGGTTAATGATCAGCCCATGCTCTGTCAGCCTCTGAAAAACGGCTGTGAGGTGGCATTCATGCTCGGCTTTGGATGCACTGGCTACCAAAATATCATCCAAATAAGCGAATACGAAAGGGAGGCCGCGCAGCACTGCATCCATCATGCGTTGGAACGTCTGCGCGGCGCCCTTGAGGCCAAAAGGCATGCGCAAAAACTCGAAAAGCCCGAAAGGGGTTATAACTGCCGTTTTGGGTATGTCCTGCGCACGGACTGGAACTTGGTGATAACCGCGCACCAAATCTATTTTGGAAAAGATGCGCGCCCCTGCCAAATGTGCTGAAAAATCCTGGATGTGCGGAATCGGATAGCGGTCGTGTGCTGAAGCATTATTTAATCTGCGGAAATCACCGCAAGGGCGCCACGAGCCGTCAGCCTTGGGCACCATGTGCAGGGGTGACGACCAAGGGCTGTTCGAGCGCCTAACAATGCCCAGTTTTTCCAAGTTGGCGAATTCCTCGCGCGCGATGGCCAGTTTAGCTGGGTCCAAATGCCGAGCCTTTGCAAAAACAGGGGGGCCAGAGGTAGTTATGAAATGCTCGACCCCGTGTTTGGCAACTGACGCTGAAAATGTCGGGACCGTGAGTGTCGGGAACTGGTTGAGTAATGCATGAAACTTACCACCCGCAGCTGTGACATTGGGATGTGTAGAAGGCAGGGCCACCCGAGCTGTGCAGGAGATAGAGTAGAAAGACAGTGCATTTACAATACGTCTATTAGCAAGATCAACTAACAAACTGTTTGAGCATAAAAAGTCAGCACCTAGCATGTTGTTGTTAACTGCAGCAACAACGAAGGTCCACTCGAAGGTGCGCCCGTGGAGGGACAGGAGGAGCGTCTTCTCCCCATAGGTTTTGATCATGGAGCTGTTCGCCGCTAACACCAGGGGTCCGCTGGCAGGCGCCAGCGTGTCCGCGTAGGTAGGCTTGACAAAACTTAGCTGGGAGCCCGTGTCCACCAGGAATTCTTTCCCTGAATTCGCGTCCGTCACGAAAAGCAGCTTGTTCTTCGTGCCGAGAGTCGCAGCTGCTACCGGCTCCCGGTCTTGGCGTTTCCCTGGCGCTGGTACCGGCACGGTGGAACGCATCTGCGCGCTTTCTCGGCGAAACGCCGATGGTAGAAACAGAGGGCGTTTTCAGCTCCGCTTCTCCTGGCCTCTGCCGCTGCTGCCGTCAGTGGATCCGGTGTCGCAGCCTCTGGTCTCCATTCGTCTCGCGGGGGGGCGTTCAGCTCTGCTGCTGCCGTCGTGGCTGCGCGCCGTCTATGGGCGTCGACGAGCCGCTGCGCCACCTGGCCCAGCTCGTGGTAGTCACGGTTGCCGAGTGGCTGCAAGCTGGCCAGGGTGACTCTCACTGCTGGCGGGAGCGTTCTGAGGAAGAGGTGGGCGAAGATAAAGCTGTCGTCATCCTCGCCTCTCAGGCTCATCATCTTCGCCATCAGATCTGCTGGCCTGTCTGCTTCCCCCTCTGTCAGCGCCAGGAGCTTCTCTGCTCGCTCTTCCAGCGAGGGAGTGAAGGCTCGAATGAGGGCGGCTTTCAGTGCGCCATACTTGTTGTCTTGGGGCGGGTGGTTGGTCAGGCTCTCCACCTGCTGCACTGTGAGGCTGTCCAGCTTCGCGACGACCTGGTAGAACCTCGTTGCGTCTGCTGAGATTCCCCGAAGGTGGAACTGCGCCTCCACAGTGGTAAACCAGGAGTGTGGGTTATGTTGCCAGAAATCGGGCAGCTGTAGTGTGGTAGCTGCGTTAACCCGGTTGGCCCCTGAAGAGTCCGGTGCGGAAAGCTCGCCGTCACCGGCCATGGTTAGTCGTAGGTCACCAGTGTAGAGGATGCCTTCACAAACGAGACTGAGTTTATTTCTCAGGAAAGTTTTATTTGGAGTCTCATCCTCTAACATCAAGTATCTCAACAAAAAAGAGAGGACAAGCTTCCCTCACAGCTCTTATACCCCCAGAGACACAAAACCCCCCACATCAAATATATCACCTTCAACCCACAGTCTTTCAGTAAACATATGAACCCACAGTCCTTCAGTAACATATAGCCTCCGAGGCTCGTTGGCGTCTCTGTTCTCTCCTCCGCCTCGGGGGCTCCTGCTGGGACATTGTCTCTGACTTCCCGTCTCCCCAGCAACCACTTCACACCTGCCGAGGTCTTTGCTGGGGCATGTCCCTTTGGACGTTTGAACCTGTAGAGTATGCACCGTCATGCCTACTAAATACATGTGGGAGAAAATGCGTACCATACAAGCATGCCATATATGCGCCCTAAATATGCGCCATAACGTTATTTTTTGGCATTTTTAGGAAAATTGCCCAGAGTGCAAGGGGTTAAAAAAACTGAAACAGAAACATTCAAATAGTTCTTCTGCAAAGAAAAGTGGGCCCAAAATTTTCAAAAGTGATGTAAAATTTTAAGTTGACTGAGCCTGAGAAAGCATGTAATGATTTAAAACCAGTCCCGGGTGGGTGTAGCTGCAAGGACTTATGTGTATTTCACATATAGTGGCTTCAGGGATTTCTGGGTGTTCACTATTATTAACAGAACAGAGCTCTTAATTACCTTGTTATTGTCATGAACCGAGGGCTGGAGTTTTCCAGACTCTGTTTCATCACACTTCCTATATACTGCACTTATGCTCTGTTTGTATGATTATCCTTATTGTTATTTTTCTGCTTGTGTTTATGTTTTAATTCATTTTCTGTTCTGAATTATTATTACACCTTGATTTGCCTTTTATCCAGTTTTGTTCCTTATTGTTTACAGCTGTCAGGGGGCATGTAGTCTGGCATGGGCGTGCCCTGTCAGCTGCCTGTGTGGTTTGCCTCCCTCTCATGGTCTCAGCTGTTCCCAATTTCCATTGTGATTCCCTCTATCCCCGTTCATGTACACTCACACCTGTCACTTACCTTGTAATTGGTTTGTTCCCTATTTAAGGGAGATCATGTTTCATGTTTGTTGTTGCTGCCTTTGCCTTTACAAGGAATAATCAACTTTGTCTCCGCCAGAGCCCAATCTTGCTCTGGGGTGCCTCTGTCGTAAGTTATCTCGTCATTGTTATTTTAGAGTTTGTTCACCTTTTGCATTTATGTTTGCTATTTTTGTTAATAAAACTCACAAACTCGCAGTCCAGCATCTGGGTTGTTTTTTCACTGTGCGCTGCGTAAAGGCGCACATGACAGTAATAATGCAATAACAGGTTTTGCATAAAAACATCTTTGCTATTATATTTACATTTTATCCAGGTTAATATTAAATCAAAAGCACCCCAAAAGAAACAGATTTTTTTAAATGACTTAATTTAGCAAGGGTTGCAACAGAAAGCTTTAGCTCATCACTAAACACAGTATTGAGCTTCATGCAACAGATAAATTGTAGAGCAGATTTTTATATCTGTAAAAAATGTGTTTACAATGGTAAAACTGATCCTCCTGCTGTTTCATAAAATTTGACTTTTCCATGTTAACTGTTTAGCAATAACTTTTCTATGGTAAGTTTCTTTCACGGTGTGGACAAAATGTCAGGATTTCCCACTCCGGGCAGAGAGAGACAGACCCACACGCCAACTGCAGTTTGTAGAATTTATTACAGAAAAAACAAAGTTCTGAAAAGCACAAACACAAAATCCAAAAACAAAACACAGAGGAAAACTTATAGACTGGAATACTTCAGGCAAACTCGTCAGAGCAGGATTCGGGCTTCTGGTGGTGAAGAGAGAGGAAATAGCTAAGACTACCGCAGTGAGAAAGCAATCTGACAGTCTTTAAATAGTTCGGGGAACAAGATGAAACAATGGGCGGCAGGTGCGGGCAGGATGAGCGGGCAGGTCACCTAATTAACAACAACTCACAGCTGGGACGACTAGGAAACAGACTGTGAGAAAATAACAGGATGGGGGTGTTGCGATTTCCTGCCTACTTAAGGCAGGAAGAATTAAACCCACGAGCAGGAGAGAGTTGAGTGTGTTTATTACAGGAAACATAGAAAACAGTACAAACAAACAATATTTGGTTGCACCAGACAAACAGGGAAAAACTTCTAGGATGTTCAACAGAATACAAGTGAGTACCATAACAGGGGAAAAACTGTCCCAAGGTGCTTCAGGCAGAATTGCAGCGGGGGGAGCGGAAGAGAGAGCTCAGGAAAAAACCTCCAAACGGGACTGGAAGGCAGGGGCGAGACAAATAGTACTCACAGGCTGGAACAGTCCGAGTAAGTCCGGGAATGATCTGCGGTGCAAGACTTTTTTTCTAGCAGTCTTATGAGTAAAAAAAAGCCACAGGTGACTGAAGCATCAGTCCGTAATGATTGAGCATGGCATGACAGTTATTTTAGTTTCTAAAGGAGAGAAACAAAATGCACACAACTGTTCCACTGTAATATGAATAAATGGGGGGGGGGGGGCTGAAAAGTTCATAGTTGTCAAATTTAACCAAATGTGGTTTATTTTTTAACATAGTCTCCCCTTCGGTCCACGCAGTTCTTCCAACAGTGTTGCAGCGCTTGGATCCCTGTGGTTGAAAAATAAACCACATTTGGTCAAATTTGACCACTATGAACTTTTCAGCCCCTCCCCCCCAATTTGAATACCGGTAATACTTTTCTTAAACTTTATTTTTATTTGAATTTTTTGTTACAGAACACTCAGAACAAAGTAACTTTGCACAGACAATCATGTCGAATTAAAAAACAAAACAAAACAAAACAAAAAAAAAACTGTTTGGGGGTGGGGGGGGGATCCATCAGTTCTGTTATTCCAGTCTGCTTCTGTAATATTTTTTTGGTGGGTTGTGGTTGTATAATGGCCCTATACAGGTGAAGGACATGTACTTTAAGGTAAAAACACAAATAACATTAGATTTTCTCTTTCTATAGAGAACGTGTACAAACATACGTATTACAAAAGTAACAGACGGTCATAAGAGTACTTATCAAAGTGCATCTACACTTCCTGAAAGTATTCCCAGATTTAACATCTTCTGTTATGGTTTGTGTGTGATGATGTTGTCAACCTTGCTTTTTAGGTAAATTGACCATTTTTTCCAGTAGTTGTTGAATTTATCCAGACAGATTTAGGGAAAATGTAATGTTTTCCATATTATAGATTTCTTTTACTATTTCTATCCATTCCTCAATTGTTGGAGGCTCCTTAGATTGTCATTTTCTAGTTATAGTTTTCCTAGTAGCTGCCAAAATTATTCTGATCAGGTACATGTCACTAGGGTCATTTGCTGATATGTTTCTGAGATCGTCGGCCTCCGTCGGTCTATGATGACCATGGAAGAAAATCCTAAACGTCTACTCTGCTGGAACAGCACCGCCTGTGGCTGAACAGGCCGATGCGTTCTACCTTCCAGCATTGGGCGTTGGTAGGATTCAAGCCTGTGCAGGAAGATATGGAGGACAAGATGTTACCCATGCAGCATGTCCCCCCTCTCTACGTCACTGATGAATCCAAAGGAACAGCAGGGCTGCTATAGTTTGGCACCAGCGCCGTCGCAGGAGCTGCCAGAACAATGTTGAGCACAACAGAGAACTGCCTTAGGGGCTCCGACTCCGGATTTTTCCTCAGGGTTGACTCCCGAAGCCTTTCCCGTGACCGGGTGTGCCGCAAGGCAGCGGAGGTTTGAAATCAGGGTTTACCTTCCCCTAGATGGGCTACCTTCCCAGGTTGACGAACCACCATCTACCCGAAGCATCTGGTTTTAAGGCGCCAGAGATCCGCCCTCGCCCCTTCTCCTATTAGTAAAAGCAGTTCCGCCGGGCTTAGATTTTTTTGGGCTTAGATGGGCTTAGATGTTTCTGAGATATAGTTTACAAAAATCGTGTCCAATCTCATAGCCCGGTATTTTGAATAGTACTTTTATTGTTGTTCTGTCTCAATCAACAAATGCTTCTGGCAACATGGCCTAAAACACATGAAATCATGTATGCATGTTAATATTTGTTAAAACTATTAAAAAAAATTATAAAAAAAACTTTATTCAAAAGTCAAAAATTCTCTTTCCTTACAGTGGCTGATACTAAACAGCAACGTTCGATCATGAGTGAAAACATGGGCAGATCTCAGGAGCTATTTGAGTTCACTACACTTCAACAGGTAAGGCTTGTTTTTGATGTGCTGCTGCCAACAAAAATGAATTCTACTCATGGTTTAAGAGAAACCCATTAAATCTTACCTTTCTTACACTTCTGTCTGACAGCCTTTCTTTGTGCCAGCATCACAAAGCGTCATGACTCTGATGGATCCCGCTTCTAAAGATGCTACAGTCCAGGAGGCAAACAAACAAGTATATCACAACTTTGCAGATCTTTCAGTGTGCAGAATCCAGGTTTCTTTGGATAATTTGTAAAGGTTCTTTTAACAGTACAGGAAAACCATGTTTTTGATGACACCTGTGGCTGGTGAGAAATGTTCAGATCATCGTTTTTTATTCATTTCTGCAAAATGACTGGATTTTTTGAGGTTGTGACATGTATGAATGAAAAGAATTGGCTCTGGTTTATTTACCGATTAGGGTGTAAAAATGAGCTATCCACAGACTTTAACCCCATTGACTTTTACTGTTTTTTTTTGGGGGGGGGGGTTAGAATTGTATATTATAGAATAGAATTTCTTTACTGTCATTGTACAGTGAAGCACAACGAAATTTGGAGGGAGAGTGCAAAGCAAATTGATACAACGACGTCATGGATCATGTCCGCCTTATTTACTGCTTTCTAAAAATTTTTTTTACCCTTTTCCATCTCCAGGTCCACTGCTGAATGGGGGGAGGAAAAAAAAAGTCCTGTAAAAACAGCTCTGGAAAAATGGAGACCAAAGAGACCACTGCAAAATTATCACTTTATCTGGTTTTACTATTTATATGTATGTGCTTGAGTAAATGAACAATTTTTTTTATTCCTAATTAGTACCTGCTTAAGCAGGCTGATGTGTCCTTGTGTTGTAATTCAGCAGATACTTAAACGGAATGGCTGCCATGCATGCTAATTTAGGAAAAATTTGCAGTGGTCTCTTATCTTTTTTCCTGAGCTATAAATTAGGATTTACTGCATTAGTAATGGATTTATCATTTAGGGTCAGCAAGTTCTGGAAATTCCAATAACTACAGGTCCAAAGGCAGAAACTCAAGAAAAAAGGAAGCTTCTAAAAACCAGTGTTTGTAACCACAACATCAGTTCAGTGTTACTATGCCGTAAGTATGGTGTGCGTCCATCATAATTATAGTGTGAAAGTACAACATCGACTAAAGCATAAGCTTATGAGCACAAAGTAATTACAGCTAGTAATGATGTAATTATTAGTGTGTTGACTAGGGGTGGGAATCTTTAGGCACCCAATGATTCAAGCCGATTACGATTCTTGATGCATCTCGTTGCATCTTTTTTTTTTCTATTTAGGATTTTTTTTCCCCTCCCAGTGTGTGACAACTTCTTATTTTTAAAGCATTTACAATGGCCCATCAATTTACTTCTAATATCTTTTAATGTTTCACCAACATGAAAAGTGCAACTGTAGCAGCACATTAGTTGCTATAACAGACTTCAGAGTATCCTGAATTTTAACAAATAAGATGACATTCTGTTATGTACAACAAGTAACTGATCCTTCAGTCCAAAATGCTCAGAATGTCTAACAGAAATGTTAAAACTTCTAAAGAAAGTTCTCTTGATATGTACAATAAGTAACTGAGTCTATCAGTCCAAAAACCCAGTACATAATGCTCATTCAAAATCACATTTGCCTTTTATACAAAAATGTACAGTTACCTTTACAAATGATTCGGTGGCAATGGATATCCATGGATCACACATGATAGCAGTCCTACCCGCTGTCTTCAGTGATTGCATGACTTTGGCTTTGGTCTTGTTGTAGAGAGTGGGGATGGCTGTGTCGGGAACAGGTCAAGTGGGCCCCTGGACCCAATCTGTACCTGTACAAGTACATTTTCAATCCAGTGATTTACAAACTGATTCATAATTTCCCAAAGCCTCACTCAGAATATTATAGTCCCACATAGCTATTCTGTGGATTTTCATCTGGGGATAGCCAGTGGTGTCGAGCATCAGCAGTGGAGAAGCAGTCTTTTGAAAGCAGAAACAGAGCCAAAGCCTTCTCCGGGTGAATTTGGTTGTCATCTTATACAGTATATATATACTGTAGATATAGGGGTTGCACATAGGCGGTGCGCATGCGCGATCAAAATAAGCAATGTGCACCAGATCAACTGTTGCAACGTGCATTTGCGTACCCAGGAACAGATAAATTCTAAACATTGGACTGCAGTGTAGAGTATGGGTGACAAACTGAATGAAGAGCAGCATCAAGCACAGAGTAACGCTTTTTTGTTGGCCTTTCACAAAGTGAAACATGCACATCCTATGCGTTCATATGAGAAGGATATTCTTCTTCTCAAAAGGCTTTGGAGTTAATGTCAGGACCACTTATTGTCAAGAAGGGGGAGGGTGTATCTTGTATTGCATTGCACAGACAATAACTGCAAATTTGAGTGAAACTGAAAGCAGCTGGATTTTGGGGTGTGCTCTTCGATAGATCAGAAGACATAACAAAATGGAGCAGAAAATCGTGTACATTGTTTCTGTGTCCAGCAATGGACAATTCAGCTCCGATTTCCTTGGACTAATTAATCTGGGGGCCAATCTAACAGCACAGGACACAGTGGACGGACTTGTGCAACTATTTCATACTTGTGGTTTAGCGGAGTGGAAGATGAAGCTGGTATGTACTGATGGAATGGCTGTCAATGTTGGAATTTACAAAGGGGTCGTTCCCAAATTACATCAGACGGTGGTCATCGGGGATTTCCAATGCTTACCACTCACACCCTGGAGAACTGCGCCAAGTCAGCTGATCGCACGGTCCTGTACTGAGTGTCATTTAATAAATCCGTCAGGTTGCTAAGCTTGTTGTCCCCCAGACAGCAAGCTTTGGGTGACCCTACCAGAACCCCTGGCTTTTGGTGACCCTACCAGAGGCAAAAGGGCCAGACTAAGAACGATCCAACAAACTCTCATAATAAATACTAGAACAAGGATTCAATGTACATGTGAATGAGTGACTGCGATGCGAGGCCAGATTTCAATTTTCAATTAGTCAATTTTTATTTTCAATAACTTATACGTAAATAGTTCCAAAGACATCCGACGCGATTCTCAGCAACAATCCACAATCGATCATCACTATCAATCATCACACCTGTTTTATACTAACTGGAGATAATTAGGGCTAATTAGCCCCTACCATAACCCCAGGTAAAACAATAAACATTTCCATTGTTTGCACATACCCACTAATCTCTAAAAATACATAAATACTTTCCCGATTATATACAATATAAATATAAATAACATATAATAAATAACAATATAAATAATTCAAAACCCTTATTTACAAAGCTAAACCACCCCTCTAACTTACCATACATGCTTCCTTCCTGCTGGTGTCCTATATAAGGCCTTCAACCCCTAATGGAGTCTTTTGCCCGGACATCCACAGGAAGCATGTTGGCAAAGGTATATGAAATAAATTATTATCAATTATTTTACCAAATACTTAACCAGAATCAGAATCAGAATCAGAATCAGGTTTATTGCCATTGTTCATGTAGTACACAAACTAGGAATTTGTCTCGGTACAATGCTGCAACATTAAACATGATAAGATAAGAGAAATAAACTATACATGTAATAAAGTGTAGGATAAGACCGTATGACCGTATGACCGATAAGACCGTATGAATATAACCATACAATTATCTCCCAAGGGCATTCAAATTAAACAAAAGACAGATCCCAAAATAATGTGTGCAACTTTTACAAACAATCATAATAACATTTACCATATTATAAATACAACACAATCACACATACAAGTCATACAGTGGTGACACTCCATCGTCACATTTCCTCCCCCCTTTCCCGAGAGTACAGTACTCTATGAGTCATGTACTCTTGAGAGGCTATCAGCTACAAGGTTGGTTTTCCCTGCCACATACCGAACAGTAAAATTATAAGGTTGGAGGGACATATACCACCCTGTGAGACGACTGTTTACGTCCTTCATTCTGTCCAACCACTGTAGGGCCCGATGATCTGTCTCCAATACAAAATGACGCCCTAGTAAATAGTATTTAAGAGACCCTATTGCCCATTTCATGGCAAGACATTCTTTTTCTATTGTGGAGTATCTTATCTCCCGGTCCAACAACTTACGGCTCAAGAACAGCACTGGGTGTCTCTCTCCCTTCTCCTCCTGGAGAAGTACTGCTCCAGTGCCACCTCCCAAAGCATCTGTCTGTAAAATGAACTGGCGAGCAAAGTCTGGACTGAAGAGAACCTTCTCCCCAGAAATAGCCCTCTTCAGATCCTCAAACGCTCTGTCACACTCCTCTGTCCATTTTACCTTATTTGGTGCCGAAGCCTTAGTGAGGTCAGTCAAAACTGCTGCTCTTTCAGCAAAGTGGGGGGATGAACTTGCTGTACCATCCTACCATTCCCATGAAAGATCGTACCTTCTTCTTAGTGGTAGGTACAGGATAGGTCCGGATGGCATCCACTTTACCTACTCATGGTCTAATAACCCCCTGACCAACCACATGTCCCAGGTACTCCACCTGCTGCTGTCCGAACGCACATTTGCGTGGATTGATTGTCAGTCCTGCCCTCTTAATTAACTGAAGGACCTGCCTAAGGTGTATCAAATGTTCTTCCCAAGTCTGACTATAGATGACCACGTCATCCAGATAGGCAGCCGCAAAGTTTGATACTCTCCTTAACACTTGGTCCATCAGCCGCTGAAAAGTTGCAGGTGCCCCCTGAAGGCCAAATGGCATGACCCTAAACTGGAAACTGCCATAAGGTGTTTTAAAGGCTGTAAGTTCCTTTGTTTCCGGTGACAATGCCACCTGCCAATACCCCTTGCATAGGTCCAGAGTAGAAATAAACCTAACCCTGCCCACTTTCTCGAACAGTTCGTCAATCCGGGGCATGGGGTATGACTCAAACTTAGATACTGAATTAAGGTATCTAAAGTCAATACAAAATCTTAATGAGCCGTCCTTTTTGGGGACCAGCACAATCGGGCTACACCACTCACTGACTGACTCCTCGATCACTCCCAGCTGCAACATCAAGTCAATTTCTTGCTTCATTTTTGGGACCAATTGCTCCGGGATCCTATAAGATTTTCTACATGGAACAGCTTCCTCTTTCAAATTAACCTTATGACGCACCAACGTGGTGAAACCAGGTCTCTCCTGAAACAATTCTGGATCTAATAATGCCTCCAACTCTCTCTGCTGATCCACCTGCAAATGAGACACTTGAAACAAATAAGGCTCTGACACATTTGTGGGAAAGGACTGTTCTTTCACCTCATCCACTTCCTTCGCACAAATGAAGAGCTGATGTGTCTCCTGAAGAACAGGTTGCTGCTGCTGATGACCAGGCTGCTGAAACTCTTTCAACAAGTTAATGTGGAAGGTCTGATATTTTACCTTCCTGTCAGGCATATATAGTTCGTATGTCACTGAACTTAGTTTCTTAGAAATTTCATATGGCCCCTGCCATCGAGCCAACAGCTTACTGTCACACGAGGGCAGCAATAACAAAACCTGTTGTCCTGGGTAAACACCCTTTTTCTGGCCTTCTTGTCATACCAAGTTTTTTGTTTGGCCTGCACCGTCCTCATGTGCTCCTGAGCCAAAGCAGTCATCCGATCCAGTTTCTCTCTCATCTTAGTAACATAAGAGACCACATTGTCCTGATCACTCGGTGGACTCTCCCAGTGCTCCTTTAATAAGTCCAGTGGGCCTCTCACCTGACGACCATACAGCAGTTCAAAAGGTGAGAACCCTGTTGAAGCCTGGGGCACCTCCCGATAAGCAAACAATAAATATGGTACCCATTGGTCCCAATCCGAGCCCATTTCAGAAACAAATTTCCGCAGCATGTTTTTTAAAGTCTGGTTAAATCGTTCCACTAGTCCATCAGTCTGAGGGTGATATGGAGTGGTCTTAATACCCTTAATACCCAACAGCTTATATACTTGCTGCAACAGTTTGGACAAGAAATTTGTTCCACAGTCTGTTAGAACTTCTCTGGGTATGCTTATCCTTGAAAACAACTGGATAAGGCAGTTGGCAACCTGCCTAGCCTTGATAGATTTCAGGGGAAAGGCTTCTGGGTACCGAGTAGCGTAGTCACAAATTACTAGAATGTATTTATTACCAGAGGAGCTTCTCTCTAGGGGCCAACTACATCCATCCCTATTCTACCAAAAGGTGTTCCAATGATTGGTAATGGTTGCATTTGGGCATGTGCTACTCCCCTAGATGATGTAATCTGACATATTGAGCACATTGTGCAGAACTCCTTTATCTGGGTATACATTCCCAGCCACACAAACCTTCTAGCAATTCTCTGTAGAGTTTTTTGAAATGCTAGATGACCTGCCCAAGGGATAACATGTCCCAGTTCCATAATCTTTGGTATGAGGTCCTGTGGCAAAGCTATGACCATAACTTCACCTTGTTGCTGGTACAAAATGCCCTTTTTTATGACATACATGGAGTCAGCCAAACAATCCATTCTACCCTGTTTCACACCCTCAATCTCCGAGACTTTATCAAACCATGGTCTAAGTGTTGGGTCAGCTTTCTGCAATGCCGCTATGTCAGGAGGGATGTCAAACTCTACTGACTGATTTAGCTATGGTGTTTCTTCACCCAAGTTCTTTGCTGACGCTAACACCTTATCTCTTCTCTTCTGAGCCTTGGATTTGGGTTGCTTAATAGGGCCTGCCTCTATCTCAGAATCATAAAATGGTAGCTCCTGAAGAACATTGGCAGCCCTCTGTGCTCTCTGTGCCCTGGTTGTCACCATATTACAATTTTTCACCACAGGTGTGTTTACTCTCTGCTCAACAGCGCCACCTGCCTGTCTCTCCTCCGTTTGTTCCTCTCTAACCTGTTGTATGATGTCCAACAAAGTTGGAACATCATTGCCAAGAATAACTGAATAAGGCAAATCAGGCACAAGAGCTACAGGAAGGAGATAAGTCCCCCCCCCCCCACTGTTAAATAAACCTCAGCGGTCGGGTACAGTTTTTTATCCCCATGGACACAACTGATATTTATTTTAGACTCATTCCACAAATCCCTAGGGACAAAACTGGGTAGCACAACTGTTTGAAAACAACCTCAATCTAACAGGGCCTCTTCACACTGACCATTAAGCAACACCTTGGTTTTATACACTCCACTGTGCACTGGGGCTGAAAAAGTGGGTCTAGGAAGTGAACATAATAATGATGGTTTCTCATTCTTTATGGCAGGGCATGAATACTGGGTGTGACTGATTTTATTACACTGATAGCAGCGTGTATCTTTATTTACAACAACACGTGACTTTTTGCTATTATCATATCTGCTATATGTGATCTGACTGGGCCTGGAATACTGCCTATTTCGAGCTGGACCACCCCTTTCACCCTCATTAAACTCACTCCGTGTTGTGAAAGATCTGTCACGGCCAAAAGTAGGTCTCCTGCTCCCAGACCTGGCTGACAGAAAAACCTCCGCCAGACGCGCAGCGTCCTCTGCAGTCTTCGGGTCCCGCTCTTGTATCCAGACTCCCAGTTCCGGGTTCACCATGCGCAAAAACTGTTCCAAAATTAATTGTTCCATAATGTCTTTTATAGCTAGGGTCTCTGGTTTAATCCATTTACATAACAGGTCTTTTAAATGTACATAAAGTTCACGAGGGGTTTCGTCCTGATGAATGTCCAGGGACCGAAATCTCCTCCTATATGTGTCAGATGTAATTTCATATTTACTCAAAATTGCTTCCTTGACTTTCCCATAATTGCTCGTGTCAGCAATATCCATAAGTACATATGCGCTCCGCGCTTTACCTGTAAGCAGAGGAGCTAGCTGGATAGCCCACTCTTCTTCATGCCAGCGGCAGACTGTAGCGATCCTCTCGAACATTGTCAGGTAGTGCTCAATGTCATCTTCGGGAGAGAGAGCATTCAGCCTGGGCTCATGGTGCATTCGTGGCCTCCTTGGCTGCACCTGCAGCGGCAAATCATCCTCCTGTGAGCCGACCCGACTGGCCGTCACCCTGGGGTCCTCCCCCGAAGCGCCGTCGTCACCACTACGCTCAGCCCGGCTCCCATACTCCTCTCTCAGCTCCGCAACCTGCGACTCCATCTGACGAATATGACTCTCCACAGTATGCCACTTCTGGTCCTGAAGAGAGGCTTCTTCCTCCATCTGCCAATCCCTGAGAGTCAGCGAATGCATCAAAGATTTCACCAGGCCCATTAGCTCCTCGAGCTCGACCAGTCCGCTGACTCCTGGGTCCTCAGCCGCCATACCTGTGTCCAGGTCAGACTGCTCCTCCTGCCTCGCTTTCCTTCACGCCATGAGTCCTTCCGTCCACCAAACGCTACGACGTCCTGGGAACAGACCACCGCTGCCACCAAATGTCAACGTTGGTAATAGCGGTGGTCCCACCGGTAATAGCGGTGGTCCCACCGCTGCCACCAAATGTGAACGAGTGACTGCGATGCGAGGCCAGATTTCAATTTTCAATTAGTCAATTTTTATTTTCAATAACTTACACGTAAATAGTTCCAAAAACATCCGACACGATTCTCAGCAACAATCCACAATCGATCATCACTATCAATCATCACACCTGTTTTATACTAACTGGAGATAATTAGGGCTAATTAGCCCCTACCATAACCCCAGGTAAAACAATAAACATTTTCATTGTTTGCACATACCCACTAATCTCTAAAAATACATAAATACTTTCCCGACTATATACAATATAAATATAAATAACATATAATAAATAACAATATAAATAATTCAAAACCCTTATTTACAAAGCTAAACCACCCCTCTAACTTACCATACATGCTTCCTTCCTGCTGTTGTCCTATATAAGGCCCTCAATCCCTAACGGAGTCTTTTGCCCGGACACCCACAGGAAGCATGTTGGCAAAGGTATGTGAAATAAATTATTATCAATTATTTTACCAAATACTTAACCATGACATGTTCAGGACCCAGGGAACAGACACTGACACGAACAAATATAGACAATTATTCTTTATTGTAAAGTGAGTGAGTGTAGTGCCTGTGTGAGTGCAAGTATTGAAGTCTGGTCACTGGAACTGAGCAGTTCAGATGGTGACCTGGCAACCCTGGAACACACAAGCAGAAACAATTACAGCTGCTCAACGATGGCGGGTAATTGTAGATGGTAAAGCTTACTTGGATGTGCCATAGGTAATGTTCTGCTGACTTCCAGTGTCCGTGCGACGTGGTGGTGATTGTGCCCGTAGCCGTGGTGGTGATTGCACCTGTAGCTGTGAAGATGATTGTACTCGTAGCAGAGATGGTGGTGGTACCTGTAGCTGTGATGACGATGGTTCCTGTAGCTGAGATGATGATAGCTCCTGTAGCTGTGGTGATGATTGTACCCGTAGCTGTGGTGGTAACGAGGAGCTCCATTATGGAGGTGGCAGTGCCTCGTCGGCTGGGGACGCTGGTCCGCCGCCTGGGAGGTCCACCTGTGCACAGGGGTAAAGGCAAGGGGTAGAGTAGCAAATAGTTCTCTTACGTGACCGGCCTTGACGTGACATTCTTGACTTGACTGGAGAATGAAGTTCTGGCTCATACTCTGACGAGGAAGACAGACGACTCCGTGCCGGGCTGTCCGCAACACTGGCTTTTAACAGCCGCTGATTGGCACCTGCTGATCTGTGCACAGCTGGAGCTGATGAAACAGATGACGGCCCAGCGGCCGTCATGACAAACCATACAATTATCTCCCAAGGGCATTCAAATTAAACAAAAGACAGATCCCAAAATAATGTGTGCAACTTTTACAAACAATCATAATAACACTTACCATATTATAAATACAACACAATCACACATACAACAAGTCATGCAGTGGTGACACTCCATCGTCACAGTACCCCACCTGGTATAGGGTTACCGAGGCCCCACCCTGGAGCCAGGCCTGGGAGAGGGGTTTGATGGCTAGCGTCTGGTGGCCAGGTTTCCGCCCATGGGACCCGGCCGGGCTCAGCCTGAAGGAGTTACATGGGTCCACCCTGCAGTGGGCTCACCACCTGCAGGAGGGATCATGGGGGTCCGGTGCTATGTGGATCAGGTGGCGGTCAAAGGCAGAGACCTTGGCGGTCTGACCCCAAGCTTCCTAAACTGGCTTTTGGGCCGTAGAATGTTGCCTCTCTGGTGGGGAAGGAGCCTGAGCTGCTGCATGAGGTTGAGAGATACTGGCTAGATATAGTCAGCCTCACCTCAACACACAGCTCTGGTTCTGGAACCAGTCTCCTGGAGAGGGGCTGGAGCTTGGCCTACTCTGGAGTTGCACCGGGTGAGAGGCGACGAGCAGGGGTGGGTATTCTTGTATCCCCCCCACCTTGCTGCCTCTATACTGGAGTTTTCCCTGGTGGACGAAAGGGTTGTTTCCCTGTGCCTTCGGGTTGGGAAATGGGTCTTGACCATCATGTGTGCCTATGCACCAAATGATGGTTCAGAGTACCCATCGTTTCTGGAGTCTCTGACTGGAGTCCTGGAGAGTGGTCCTCTTGGAGACTCCATTGTCCTACTGTGGGACTTCAACACGCACGTGGGCAACGACAGTGAAAACTGGAAGGGGGTGATTGGGAGGAATGGCCTGCCCGATCTGAACCCGAGTGGTGTTCAGTTATTGGACTTCTGTGCTAATCACAGTTTGTCCATACCGAACACTATGTTCAAGCATAAGAGTGTCCATATCTGCACTTGGCACCAGGACACCCTAGGTCGCAGGTTGGTGATTGATTTTGTTATTGTGTCATCAGACCTGCGACCGTATGTCTTGGACACTCGGGTAAAGAGAGGTGCAGAGCTGTCAACTGATCACCACCTGGTGATGAGTTGGATCCGATGGCAGGGGAGAATGCCATTCAGACCTGGTAATAATAATAATAATGCATCAGATTTATATAGCACTTTATCATAGACACTTAGACGCTTTTTTACAAATAGATACATTATTCATTCACTCCAGACAGACAATGGTAGTGGCAAGCTACTTCTGTAGCCACAGCTGCCCTGGGGAAGGCTGACAGAAATGTGGCTGTCAATCTGCGCCAACGGCCTCTCCGGCCACCACCTAACATTTATACACATTCATACCCAGTGTTATGGACACTGGAGTCAAGGTTGGTGAAGTGTCTTGCCCAGGGACACAACGGCAGGATGTTTGGGGAGAGCTCGATTCGAACCTCAAACCATCCGGTTATAAGACAACCTTCTCTATCTCCCGAGCCACTGCCGCCCCAAACGTATAGTGAGGGTGTGCTGGGAATGTCTGGCTGAGGCCCCTGTCCGGGAGGTCTTCAACTCCCACCTCCGGAAGAACAACAACATTCCGAGGGAGTCTGGAGACATGGAGTCTGAATGGACCGTGTTCTCCACCTCCATTGTTGAAGTGACTGCCCAGAGCTGCGTCCGCAAGGTCGCCGAGGCATCTCATGGTGGCAACCCCCGAACCGAGTGGTGGACACCAGTGGTGAGGGGGGCCATTAAGCTGAAGGAGTCCTATCAAGCTTGGTTGACTTGTGGGACTCCCAAAGCAGCTGAGGTGTACTGGCAGACCAAGCAGAGTGCAGCTTGGGTGGTTGCTGAAGCAAAAACTCGGGTATGGGAGGAGTTAGGTGAGGCCATGGAACAAGACTTTCGGTAGGCCTCGAAGAGATTCTGGCAAACTGTCTGGCGGCTCAGGAGGGAGAGGCAGCTCCCTGTCCACAGTGTGTATGGTGTGGATGGGGTGCTGCTGACTTCAGCTGCGGTCATTGTTGGGCAGTGGAAGGAATACTTAAAGGATCTCCTCAATCCCACTGATACACCTTCCACAGAGGAAGCAGGGCTTGTGGACGAGCGGGAAGACTTGACTATCACAGGGGCTGAGGTCGCCAAGGTGGTTAAAAATCTCTTTGGTGGCAAGGCCCCGGGGGTGGACAAGATTCACCCTGAGTACCTCAAGGCCCTGGATGTTGTAGGGTTGTCATGGTTGACACACCTGTGCAACATTGCATGAAGGATGGGGGCAGTGCCTTTGGTATTGCAAACCGGGGTGGTGCTTTCTCTCTTCATAAAAGGGGACTGGAGGGTGTGCTCCAACTTTAGAGAGATCACACTCCTCAGCCTCCCTGGGAAGGTCTATGCCAAGGTACTGGAGAGGAGAGTCCGGCCGTTGGTCGAACCTCGGATTCAAGGAGGAGCAATGTGGTTTTCATCCTGGCCGTGGTGCATTGGACCAGCTCTTTACCCTCTTGAGAATCCTTGAGGGTTCGTGGGAGTTTGCCTAACCAGTTTACATGTGTTTTGTGGACCTGGAGAAGGCATTCAACCATGTCCCTCGTGTTTTTTTGTGGGGGGTGCTTCGGGAGTATGGGGTGTCGGGCTTGTTGTTACGAGCTATTCGGTCTCTGTACGACCATTGTGAGAGTATGGTTTGTATTGCCAACACTCAATCTGATTCATTCCCAGTGAGAGTTGGACTCCTCCAGGGCTGCCCTTTGTCACCGAATCCTGTTCATAATTTTTATGGACAGGATTTCTAGGTGCAGCCAGGGAACAGAAGGTGTCATGCTTGGTGACCACAGGATCTCATCTCTGTTGTTTACAGATGATGTTTTCCTGCTGGCTTCTTCCAGCAATGACCTACAGTTCTTACTGGGACAATTTGAGTCCCAAATTGCTTTCGCTGAGTGTGAAGCGGCTGGGATGAGAATCAGTACCTCCGAGTCCATGGTCCTCAGCCGGAAAAAGGTGGATTGTCCTCTCCGGGTTGGGGACAGGCTCCTGCCCCAAGTGGAGGAGTTTAAGTATCTTGGGGTCTTATTCACGAATGAGGGGAGAATGGAGCGAAGGACTGACAGATGGATTGGAGCAGCATCTGTAGTGATGCGGACTTTGTACCGGTCTGTTGTGGTGAAGAGGGAGCTGAGTTCTAAGGCAAAGCTGTCGATTTACCAGTCAATCTATGTTCCTACCCTCACCTATGATCACAAGCTTTGGGTAATGACTGAAAGAATGAGATCATGGATACAAGCGGCTGAAATAAGCTTTCTTCGCAGGATCACTGGACTCACCCTCAGAGATAGGGTGAGGAGCTCAGTCATCCGGGAGAGTATCAGAGTAGAACCGCTGCTCCTCCTCCTTGAAAGGAGCCAACTGAGGTGGTTTGGGCATCTGATCAGGATGCCTCCTGGACGCCTCCCCCTTGAGGTGTTTCGGGCATGTCCTTCTGTGAGGACACCCCGGGGCAGACCCAGGACTGGCTGGAGAGACTATGTCTCCCAGCTGGTCTGGGAACGCCTTGGAATCCTCTCTGAAGAGCTGGAGCAGGTGGCTGGGGAGAGGGAAGTCTGGGCTTCTCGGCATGAACTGCTGCCTCCACTACCCGGACCTCCGGAAAAGCAGTAGAAGATGGATGGATGGAGGTTGCTAAGCTTTTACTTACAGAAAGGGGGTGCAAAATGAATTAGGCAACTAAAGATCTTTGAGGACAAAGGCATCGCTTTTGTCAAGTTAGGAAAGTTTAACAGTATTAGATGGTTTGCATGGAGACAAGAGACTCTGAAAATATGAAGAATGTTACCAGCCATGCAGATTCAAGTGGCAACAAGTGGTGACGGTTGCCTAAAACATATTTTCATTGTTTGAAAATCAGACATTTGTACATTTAGTTTTCAGTGTTTGAAGCACAGTCATTTCATTAGAACGTTACATACTATGGAGCTTTAAAGAACAGACATTTTGTTGTAATGCTTTCATTCATTTTCAGTTGAAATTAAAATGTGTGTTACGTTATCCACATTTTCCTCTATTTTGTGAAGTGGGTAAAGGAAAAAAAAAAGAGGACCAAGCAACAACCACAGGTTCTCCCCTGAGAACAAGACCAAATATTATGTGCACCGCGGTGTGTGTGTATATATACATATACAGGTACATCTAAAAAATTAGAATATCATGAAAATGTTCAATGTTTTTTGTTACTCATTACAGAAAGTGAAATCCATATATTATATAGATTCATTACACAGAGAGTGATCTATTTCAAGTGTTTATTTAGTTTAATTTTGATGATTATGGCTTACAGCCCATGAAAACCCCAAATTCAGTTTCTCAAAAAATTAGTATATTACATTAAATTAATTAAAAAAAAATAGTTTTTTAAAGTGAGGTAGTCGGATCCGGGAAAAAAATTTTTTTTGGCGTGCATGGAAAGAAAATCCTATAGACACATATAGCGCGATTGTCTCCGAGTGTGAATGACCTGTTCCACGAGCAAATGTACGTTTTTTTGTCCATGGCTGTTTACATCGGCCAGGATACTTCGTGCGCCAATGGGCCGTAGGGATCCCGTATTTTACATCCGGAAAAAAACAGTGAAACAGGAACAGCAGGAAAAGCCATAGTATCATCGTCTAATCGTTTTATAACACATTTCACAACTAATAATAGTAACATTTCCACAAAAAAATGTGCTATATTAACAACACGATCGCATTTTGCACACGGCTCACTCTCCGGCGGCGGCCCCGAGAGGTAAACAAATGCAGGGATGCTTGAATTCTTTCGTCCTGAAAATATCATTTTTGAATATTAATTACAGCTGAATGGGAGCAGTTTCAATGCAGAAATTTCACATACAAATCCTAATATACGTGTTCTATACACCATCGGCTTTTGGGTATCCGACTACCTTGCTTTAATACAAATGTGGACCGAATGAAAAGTATGTCCATGTACTCACTCAGTACTTGTCAGGGATTGTATTGGATTAATTACTGTATGAATGTGGTGTAGCATGGAAGTGATCAGCCTGTGGTACTGCTTAGGTGTTATGAAGGTCCAGGTTGCTTTGATAGTGACTTTCAGCTCGTCTGAGTTGTTGGGTCTGGTGTCTGTCATCTTCCTCTTGACAATCCTCCATAGATTCTCTATGGGGTTTAGGTCAGGAGAGTTTGCTGACCAATCAAACACAGTGATGCCATGGCCATTAAAACCAGGTTTTGATACTTTTGGCAGTGTGTGGGTGGGTGCCAAGTCCTGCTGGAAAATGAAATCAGCTTCTCCATAAAGCTTGTCAGCAGAGGGAAGCATGAAGTGCTCTAAAATTTCTTGGTAGACGACTGTGCTGACTTTGGTCTTGGTAAAACACAGTGGACAAACACCAGCAGATGGCATGGTTCCTCAAATCACTGACTGTGGAAACTTCACACTAGACCTCAAGCAACTTTGATTCTGTGCGTCTCCACTCTTTCTCCAGACTCTGGGAATCTGATTTCCAAATGGAGTGCAACATTTAGTTTTATCTGAACAGAGGTCATCTGCTGGTGTTGGTGTTGCCAGTCAGTCCACATTTGTATTAAAAAAATATATTTTTAAAATTATTTTTATGTAATATTCTAATTTTTTGAGAAACTGAATTTTGGGTTTTCATGGGCTGTAAGCAATAATCATTAAAATTAAAATAAATAAACACTTGAAATATATCACTGTCTGTGTAATGAATCTATATAATATATGGGTTTCCCTTTCTGAAATGAGTGACAAAAAATACTGAACTTTTTCATGATATTCTAATTTTTTGAGATGTACCTGTACATGTAGAAACACTTCAGAAGGGCGCACGTGCACACACACACACACACACACACACTGCATCTGGAAAGTATTTACAACACTTCACTTTTTCCCACATCTTATGTTTGAGCCTTATTCCAGAATGGATTAAATTATTTTCTTTCCAGGAAGAACCCTTTTAGTATTTTGTGTTGTGGGTTTCCAAGTTTTGACATTGCTTGGTCAGTGGTCCTCTGGTTAGCATCAGCAGCCACTTTCTCTCCGGTCACCAGCTGGAAATGCGTGATATGGTTTTGTATGTTTTGTCATGTTTCCAAAATATTTTAGTTTAATCTGGCAGAGTTTATGGTGTGGGTCTTATCCAAGTCTTTTTTTTTTTCCCTTTGACTTCATAAAAGCCGAAGTACTACTATATGTTTGCTTTTAATGAAGAGCCCATCCCTGCCCAGATCACCTCCAAAATCGAGTTCTTCCATAGCCCAAGGGCCACCTCTGGTGAGACTTTCATCAAAATCTGTCAAGTAGTTTTTGCATAATCCTGCACAAACAAACAAGCAAACCAACCCGATCACATTACCTCCTTGGTAACCTATGAAAAAACAGATTCCTCCTCCCTGTGTGTCAATGACGATTTGCAGGAATCTGGTTGGTCTGAATATGAATGTCCATTGAGAGTGAGAACAGACTCATCTATGGGGAGGGGCTTTGGAGGCTGAACTAAAGAGAACACTGGGAGAGGTCTCAGTTTTGTGCCAAAGATTGTCTGTTGTTGTTTACACTCACAATTCACATGATTTTTAAAGTTACCAATTTCAGCTTTAAGGATACCATAGTGGGGGCTCCTTTAACTTTTTCCTTTTGACTGTATTTTTTTTTTTGGGGGGGGGCAATTAATAGAAAACTCTCTCCAGGATGAACCTGTTTAGTTGTTTGTGGGTTTCCATTTACTCTGTCCCCTATTATTGTGCCCATCACTCATTTGAGTGATTAAACCACTATTATACAAGTTAGTTCCGACCGAGCAATTTGAACAATAGGGATTCCTTCAGTTACTAAAATCCATGATAACTGCACTCCAACCCTCCGTTTCACTGGATATGTATCATTCCTCTTCAAAGGTGTTCATGTAACTGTTAATTACTAACAGTAATTCCTGGCAGATAAGCACATCTGTCGCAAGGTCTGTGGTGGACTTTTGCCAGTTGGTACATCGTGACATGCACTACACAAAGAGCAGAAATAAACAAACCTATTACCTGGTTAGTCACTGCAACAGATACTGGAGTCAGATTGTCTTGGCCTGTCCTTGCCACTGATAATACCTCTATCTGCCATGAATGTGTCGCTAGTCCAGCAAAAGCTAGCGGTACTCAAATGCTTTGCAAGCAGTTTCATGAAATGGTCAGTTAGAGAGCAACTCATACCGGCTCGGACGTCGCCCGGGTTAACAAGGTCAGGAGTTCCTGGCAGCGGAAGGCGAATTACAGAGCTGCATGGAGGAATCTGATCAGACCTAAATAAAACAGTCATTATCTCCCCCGACAGACTGCTATGATGATGATGATGATGAATTTATTGTCAACTAACTCTTGTAATACTGTGTTGAATGCCTTAATTTCCACAGTGAGGTGCTGTTTGAAAAGATTTCTTCCCTGACCCGGAAGTTCGACCCTTTTGAAGAAAGCTTTACTCAGCAGCTTACAGTCTGCCCTTGGAGTGAAGCAATTTCATGTCTGTTTAAAAAAAATAGGCACTGCTAGAGTTGGATTTATTGTCTCGATTGATAAACCACAATACTTTTTGGTGATGGACTCATTATTTAATCTGAAAATGCGAAGAAAAGTGAGCAAAGTGTGCTAAATTGCTAGCATGCTAGCTACTAGCCACAGGTAACCACCACACTGGCTATGTTTTGATCTTGGGTCTTCTGCAGTACTGACGCAACAGGTATATGTTTTATAAACACATTACTTTTGCACTTGACAATATTTAATCCGTTTACATGTGTGTGAAATGACAATAGATGTCTTCATGCTGATTGAGATGTTTAGCAACAGTTACTGGCTACATTTAGAAGGGATTTTTTTTTCACCAGTGCAAAATAACTGGTTTAACAAACAAATCATAATATTTTGTCCAGTATTGCTTTAATTTAATAAATTGTGCTTGCGGAACTGTTATGTAAAAGCAATATTACACTCGAAGTTGTTATGGTAACAGTGAATATATTAATTGCGGTGTAGCTGTGTATTTGTGCCTACATATGTTTAAGCATAAAAGGACATATGGGGATTGACCTCACGACCGAAGAGGACAATAGGTCTGGACCACCTGCGAGGGACAACGAGAGGACGGGGGTGCGATGAAAGGACTTCCCGACTCCAGGAGGCAGGTGGAGGACTGAAGGCTGGAGAGGGGACAAATGTCAATAAGGAGTTTTGACGAGGATTTGTGACCCCTCCTTTGTGTGATGCAGTTGTGTGAAAAGCCTTTGTGTGAAACTGTATAAATGTGAAGCTTGGTTGTAACTTAGCCTCTTTTTGCTCATTGAGAGAGAAGGCTGGGAATGGATGCTTGAATAAAACTGAATTAAAAAGCAATTCAGCCTCTTTATTCCGCACTTCCCACAGTGGGTGTGATACATCTTAGACCTATCTCACCCACAGTTACTATAGTCACTGATACCTTATTCCCTTGTGCAATATTGCTTAAATTTTGCCTTAACCCTTTTACACCCTGGGTTTGAGTGTCACTCAACTAGTGAAAAATCTAATCTAAAGGACAGCACACCATTTGAGTGTTCCCGTCAAGGAGAACATTGTCTTCATAAAAAAATTAAGAGGTTTACAAAACACAGAAAATGTAACATTTTTGCATCAGCTAAATCAAGGGTGTCAAACTCATTCCATGGAGGGCCAAGACCCTGCAGGTTTTACCTCCACCCAGTGTCTTCACCAGGTGATTTCACTGAATTTCTTCCCATTGATTGCTGATCAGTGAAAACACCTGCTGAAGACACTGGGTGGAAGTAAAACATGAGGGGTCTTGGCCCTCCATGGAATGAGTTTGACACCCCTGAGCTAAATAGTCGTTCATTTTTTTTCCTTACAGAATGAACTTGTGTCTCCAAATATCACCCCAAAGGATGCAACATCTAGACAGCACACAGCAACAGATATGATGAAGTCATGTATGCATTTTAATAACTGTTAAAATGGTCCAGAAACCAAAGTAAAACGGCTTTATTGAATAGTGACAAATCCTGTGTCCTTAATGTTTCAGACACTCAACAGCAACACTCACTCACGGGTGCAAACATGAACAAACCACAACAGGGATTTACTTTCACTGCTCCTGCACAGGTAAGCCTTGTTTTGATGTCCCGACGTGAAAAAATGACGACTTCTCATATTCTAAGTAAGTTGAAACTTATTTTTTCTCACACTTCTGTCTTTATGATGACATTTCAATCCTCCACCACCCCGATGGATACTGCAGTACATCAGCCTAACAAACCATGTAGACTTTATCCTTTTTGCCTCACAAATTTACAATTATTGACTCATAAATTGAAAGTTTGCAACTTTCTTCTCATAAATTTCAGTATTTTTATTGTACATTTGCAAGTATAATCTGACAAAACCACCCACAGAACATTTTGTTTATAAAAATGTGAAATATTTTGGCATTAAAAATCAATTTTTTTTCACATCTGCTCAACATTCTTTAACTTTTCTTTACCAGGAAGAACTCGTGCCTCCAAATATTGCCCTAAAGGATGTAACAGTAAGACAACAGAAAGCAACAGAGACGATGAAATCATGTCCGTATGCATTGTAATAATTAAGGTTTTAAAATAAAGTTAAACAGCTTTATTCAATAATCATAAATCCTGTGTCCATACAGTAGCAGGCGTTCAACTGCAACATTCATTTATGGGTGCAAACATGGAGAAACCTCAAGGATATGGTTTCCTTACGCTTCCACAGGCAAGGCTTGTTTCAATGTGCTGCTGTGGGGGGAAAAAATAAAGATTACTACCAATATTTAAGTGAATTAAATTTCACCGTTCTTCCATTTCTATCTGACAGCGTGTCTATATGCCAACATTTCAGTCCACGACCACGCCAGTGGACACTGCGATGCAGGAGGCAAACAAACCATGTAGGCATTATTAGGGATTCTTGACTGGATCAGAAGAAGAATTATGTATAAACACAAAATGTATTCAACAGTGACCATTTTCATTCTTTACAGACTTTGAGACACCACAACACTTCAGTCAACCCGCCATCAACTGGGACAAAGCTGGCCGAGCGCTGGACTTCTCTACTGTTGCAGAACAGGTACAGTGTATTCCTGATGATTTAGGGTACTACTTTTTGTTTAGAATTGTATATTTTTCATCACTTTCTTGTAAATATTTCATCCATCCATCCATCCATCTTCTACCGCTTTTCCGGAGGTCCGGGTCGCGGAGGCAGCAGTTCAAGCAGAGAAGCCCAGACTTCCCTCTCCCCAGCCACCTGCTCCAGCTCTTCAGAGGGGATACCAAGGCGTTCCCAGACCAGCTGGAAGACATAGTCTCTCCACCGAGTCCTGGGTCTGCCCCGGGGTCTCCTCCCAGTGGGACGTGCCTGAAACACCTCAAGTGGGAGGCGTCCAGGAGGCATCCTAATCAGATGCCCATACCACCTCAACTGACTCCTTTCAATGTGGAGGAGCAGCGGTTCTACTCTGAGCCTCTCCCGGATGACTGAGCTCCTCACCCTATCTCTGAGGGTGAGTCCAGCAATCCTACGGAGAAAGCTCATTTCAGCCGCTTGTATCCGCGATCTCGTTCTTTCAGTCATTACCCAAAGCTCGTGACCATAGGTGAGAGTAGGAACGTAGATTGACTGATAAATCGACAGCTTTGTCGACAGCTAAATATTTCATACCCTCTGTAACTGTTTACTGTCACTACAAAATGTCCTATGTTAATTTAACTGCAAATATCAGATTTTTATTTTTTTTTAACTTTTAACACTCAAATATACATTGTACATTAAAAGGCTGCAATTTTAAATCAGAATGTTTTAATTACTTGCCTGGTTTATTGAAGGTAAATAAAGAATGATTATAGTTTTAGGTTTAATCAATAATTGGATGCCGTAATTAAAATGTTATTACATAAATTGGTTCATTTTTTTTAAAGGTGCACTAGATTGTATTTCCATGAAAACAAATATTTAAAAAAAAAGTAATACATCAACAAAATGTTTAGAAAGGTGCAGTATTAAAGTATTTATACTCTTCCAAAAAAAATAAATAAATAAAAATAAAAAAACAACCAACATATTGATGAAAAAAATACTTAAAATTTTGTTTAGGTTCAGGTTCAGGTTCAGGTTACTTTATTTGTACCCGTAGGTAGATTTGTTTTGCAGTCTGGTGACATCCATATTTACAAGCCACAAATTACATTCAACATAAACACAAACACAGGCACACATGAAGCTGACTATAAACATGATAAAAATACTCAAGGCTCCATCAATCAGGGAATAAAAAGACAAAGAGATGAGAGAAAAACCAGAGGTAAGAGAGAAGGGTCATATTAAAAGTTAAAAACTAGTCAAAGAGGTTAAAAACTCAAAGGTCTAAAACCCAATAAAATATTTAGAACCCGAGTGACATCCTACAAAAATAAGTAAATATAAAATGGAGTTAATAAATAGGTACCTAAATTATGTGCAATATATTGTTACAGCTTGTTCAACTCTTTGACAGCAGCAGGAACAAAGCTGTTTTTGTAGCGCTGGGTTTTACTTTTTGGGACAGCAAACCTCCGTCTTGAGGGAAGAAGCTGAAAGTTGCAGTGCAAAGGGTGGGAGTCATCATTTAAAATGGAGGTAGCCATCCTCTGTACTTGTTTGGGGTTCAAAAAAATAGTATTTACATCTATACAGTTGGATAGGGAGACTCTGGTGGCCGGAAACAGATATTTTTCAACAAGAATGATGGTGGGTATTCACAAATTTAGCATGAAGTATATATAAGTGTGAATTAAGTACAAATTTGAAAGAATAAAGGTACAAAAATGTGCTAAGATGCTAATTCACAATAAAAGAAAGTCACATATTTATAAGTTAAAAGTTGAAAATTTGAGAAAAAAGTTGAGAAAAAAATATCCAACAATTTTATGAGGAAAAAGTAACATATTTACAAGAAAATATGTAATATTTATGACAAATAGCATATTTATGAGAAACAAATTGTAAATTTAGGAGAAAAGAGATGCAAATTTAAGTGGGAAAAAAATTAAATTCATGAGAAGTTTCAAACTCAATGAATGAATGAATGAGTCTTTATTTCGGATATATTAAAAGTAAAGATTAAAAAAAGAAACAGAACAATATAACAAAGGGGGGAAAAAAATCCAACAAGGTCAAATCAAACAATAACTCCTCTGATTATACAGTTCAACATAAGTTATCCAAAATGGGTGATGGCTGAAGCCACAACTTATATTGCCCACCCATATTCCATCCAAGAATCTAAAAGAGAAACAAAACAAGAGCAATTACAATTCAGAACAAAGCTAAGACAAAATGTGACAAAAAAAAACAAAAAAACAAAAACAAAAAACTAAGCAACAACACAACACAGACTGGATATGACAATCTTTATGTGATTTTAAATGTTATCTTGTATGTTTGGAGTATTTCTTCCTTTAGTTTTAGTTTAAATTGTCCAAGCGTTGTACATGATTTTAATTCAGGTCCAAAAGTGTTCCGCAATCTGACTCCTTGCACTGAAACACAGTGTTGCTTGGTGGTAGTTCTCACTGAGGGTTTTTGAAATATACATGTTCCTCTGAAATGATATTGTTTCTCCCTTATTTGGAACAACTTTTGGATTTTTGCGGGCAGTGATAGATTCTTTACTTTAAACATAATTACTGCAGTTTTAAAGTCAACCAGATCTTTCAACTTGAGAGCTTTTAATTTAAGAAAAAGTGGGTTTGTTTGTTCCCTGTAAGCAGCTTTGTTTATTATTCTAATAGCTCTCTTCTGAAGCATAACGACTGAATATATGTTTATTTTATATGTATTTCCCAACACTTCAGCACAATATGTCATGTATGGGAGCATTAATGAATGATACAAAGTATACAATGTGAGTTGATTCAGCAAATATTTCACTCTGTGTAGTATTGCAATTGATTTAGATATTTTACCTTTAATATACAGTAATTAATATGTGACTTCCAACACAGTTTATTATCAATTATTACTCCAAGAAATTTAGTTTCAGATACCCTTTCAATCTCTACACCATTTGCACTAAGTTTAGATACTAAGTTGTTGTGATGGTTGTTAAAAACTATAAATTTTGTGTTACTTAAATTGAGCGTTAATTTGTTTGAATCAAACCACAGTTTAAGCTTTCCTAATTCCTTTCCGAGTGTATCCAAAAGTTGTTCCAAATTGCTTCCACTGCATAATAAATTAGTATCATCGGCAAACAATATTAAATCCATTTTTTCCGAGACTTTACATATATCATTTATATACATATTGAATAACAGTGGCCCCAAAACTGAACCCTGTGGGACTCCACAAGTAACCTTCAGTAACTGTGAGTTTTTGTTATCAACACATACATACTGATATCTATTCTTTAAGTAACTACATAACCAGGACAGTGCTACCCCCCTAATACCACAATTTTGTAGTTTCTTTAATAATAAATGATATGATCCACTGTATCAAATGCTTTTTTTAAAGCTCCAGGAATACCCCAACTGAATACTCTTTATTTTCAATGGCAGTTGATATTTTTTCTATAAATTCCATTAGAGCAAATGCAGTTGTCCTCGTATCTGAATCCATATTGCTGCTCACACAATAAATTATTCTTCATTATGAAGTTGTCATTTCTCTCACAGAATATTTTTTCAAGTATCTTGGAAAATTGCGGCAATAGTGAAATTGGTCTATAGTTTGAAAATTCCCCTCTGTCACCCGTCTTGTATATCGGAATTACTTTAGCTATTTTCATTGCATTGGGAAATATACCTGTTTGGAGAGACAGATTACAAATATACGTCAGTGGTTTCACTAAGCATTCAATAATAATTTTGACTAAGCATGTGAATACCATCACAGTCCATAGATGTTTTACTTTTAAACAATTTAATAATTTCAATGACCTCTCTCTCGTCTGTGTTCTTTATGAAAATGGAGTCTTTTATAGCAGTGTTTTTGCTTACTCTATCACATGTAGGTGCCATAATGGGTATTTCTCGAGCCAAATTAGGACCAATATTAACAAAAAAAGTTATTAAATTCATCTGCAGGTGAGATTGCATTCATACTCTGAGTAGTTTTATTATTTTTTTTTTTTTGAAAAATTGGTTGGGTAGCTTATATTTCTATTTTTATTTCCAAGAATATTGTTAAGTATTGTCCATGTATTTTTAATTTAGTCTCTGTTTTTCTCCAGTACGTTACTGTAATAGTCTCTTTTACTACATCTCATTATATATGTTAACTTATTTTTGTATGTTTTATACCACTGCTCTGCTTCCTTTGTCCTTTTCTTTAGAAAAGATTTATATAATAATTTTTTCTTTTTACACACCTTTTGTAGTCCTTTGGTTAACCATGGCTTGTTGACAAATTTATGTTTTAGCTTTTTCTTTACTAATGGACAATTTTTTTCATAAAGAGTGGTTACAATGTTCATAAATGTGTCATAGGCTTCATTTACATCTGATACATAGACTTTTGTCCAGTCTTGCTTCAGCAAGTCTTCTTTAAAAGAACTGATTGCATTTTGTGATTTGTGTCTGAAAGATTTTAAAGTTTTTTCTGTACTGGCCCCCGTGTGGCCATGGATAAGTGCAAAGACTGGGAAATGGTCACTTATATCATTTATCAATAATCCACTTTTGAATGAATGAATTTATTTCGGATAGTACATTACAGGTTAAAAGAAACTGTATAATATAACAACAAGGTCAAATTAGACAAAGACTCCTTCTACTATACAATTCCACGTGAGTTATCCGAAATGGGTGATGGCTGAAGCCACAGCTTATATTGCCCACCCATATTCCATCCAAGAATTCAAAGGAGAAAAAAGAGAAAACAAGACAAGAGCGATTACAATTTAAAACAAGGCTAAGACAAAATATGACTGAGATATATGACTTTCTATTTTCTTATCAATAATATTAACAAACAGATTATCAATAAGTGTAGCAGTGTGAACTGTGATTCTACTGGGATGTGTTATTGTGGTATATAGACTCATACTGTACATAGAATTCATGAACTCTGTAATGACATTTTGTTGAAATGGATTTAGTAAATCAGTATTGAAATCTCCACAAATTACAACCATTTTCTTGCTAGTAATATTATTGTACAGCTCAACTAATTTATCGCTGAATGTCTCGATGCAAGTTCTCGGCATTCTATATATACAACTTATAATTAGATTTTTTGTTTTATCTTGGTCAATCTCAACAGTAACACACTCCAGAATCCCTGGTAGTGCAAAGGACATTCCATTTACAAGGTTACACCTATACAGATCATCAATAAACAGTGCAACACCACCACCCTTTTTTTGAGATTTGTTAATATGAAACATTTGATATCCCTCTATTGCCATCAGAGGAGCCTGCTCTCCATTAAGCCAAGTTTCAGAGACTGCAATAGCTGTAACTTTTCTGTCTAGCCATTTTAAATAGTCCTGAATCTGTGGAAAGTTTTTGTTAAGACTTCTGCTGTTGAAGTGTATTATTGATAGTTTACCATCTAGTTGCACTTGACTTTGAATTGCTTTTCAGTGTAATATTCACAATGATTATGGATATTACTGAAAAAGTGGTTCAGCTCCAGTATGTCTGGGAAGAGGCTTCTGGTGACGGGGCTGGACCAGAGCGGCGGTCAGTGGTGATGAGAGGAGGAGTTTTCGTTCGAGAGATCAGCCATTATCCCAGGGGCCTGCTGCTTCCAGGAGTGCATCTGCTGAGGGACTGCCCTGGGCCCCTCCATGCTGGTTCTACTCTTCCTGCCCAAGAGACAGTGCTGTGTATATCAGTTCTAATGTTCATATGTTTATGTATGAGGTAAAATTTAATTGTTCAGTGTGGGTTTTATTAGTTTAGGAACACGGCAATGATTTTAGTTTACTAATGGTCTTTCTTCTTAATTTAGCAGGTGGCAGAATAATCCACCATACTGTGTGGGCAGGATGGTAGTCCACCCGTTCGCCCTATTTTAGGTTCTGTTGTGTCTATGTGTTAGGCCATTTAGAAACATTGGTTTTCGTTTTGTTAGTGCGTGATTCGGGTCCCAAATTGGGGAGGGTCTTAAGTGAGTGAGAAGTTTTGGACTTTCTAAGGGGGGAGGAAATATGGTGTTGGTGTTTGACATCTTATTGTGAAGTGTGGTGTAGCAGCAGTCACTTCCTGTTTTGCCACTGCACCGCCCTATAAATATCAGAGGGCATCCATTACATGGTCTCTTCAACCGGTGCCCTCTGCCAGGTGTCTACCATGTGTCTGCTGTTCTTGATAACGTTTAATAAGATAAGATAAGATAAGATAAGCCTTTATTAGTCTCACAACGGGGAAATTCCAGGATTGCAACAGCACAGGGATAGCAACACTCAGAGCAACAATCAGAAGGCAAGAAAAAAACAAGCAAGCAAGAGCAGCTAATATACATATGTACGTATTACTATAAAATATATATATATACACACACACACAGACACACAGTGCAGAGCACTGTAGCTGGATGGAATAAATATATGAATATATGAACACACAGTGCAGAGCATTGTAGCTAGATGGAATAAATATGTAAATATATAAACACCCACAGTACGGAGCATTGCAGCTAGGTGGAATAAATATGCAAGTATATAAACACACACAGTGCGGAGCAATGTAGCTAGATGGAATAATATGTAGATATATAAATATATAAACACACCCAGTGCTGAGCATTGTAGCTAGATGGAATAAATATGTAAATATATAAACACACACAGTGCAGAGCATTGTTGCTAGATGGAATGAAACAGCATAACCGTCTACTTAGTTATCCTACATGGTATGATTATGTGCCCATACATATTCTCACCCTCCATAGCGACCGGTATGTTCCTAGTTGTATGCCGGAGGGGACCATTGTGTAAGTCTATTGCATCTTTTGCATTCAAAAAACTATTAGTTTGTTACGTCTTTTTGCTATCTCTGCGAGCAGCCCTGCTTAGGTTGTACAGTCTGACAGCCGTTGGTAGGAAGGACCTACGAAACCTCTCGGTTGTGCACCTGGGATGATGTAGTCTGCTGCTAAATGAGCTCCTCAGTGCATTCAGTATGTCCTGCATAGGGTGGAACTCGGACTCCAGCAGAGATGACAGTTTAGCCACCGTCCTTCTCTAATAAAGCTGTATTCGTCCAGTCATCTGGCCTATTCCTTGTGGAGGTATTTTGCCATACATAACAGTGGTCAGCTCCGATGGGACATCATTCTCTCATCTGGTTTATAAGGTCAGATGCTTAAGGAAAGCTCCTCATTTCTTTTGGTTAAACTGTCTCGCAAGACTACAAATGAAAAGTCAAAAACACTCAGATAACACAGTTACTTACATGATATCTATAACACAATTTCTGCTGTGAGAGTAAATGGATTTGTGGAAAGCAGTGTGGAAAATTTTGCTTTTCATGAATACAAATAGGGGGAAAGCATTGGTAACCACTTTGACAATGTGGACAATGAGCTTTTTCCCCAAAACATTTCAATTTATTTTTGACAGTGCAAACGATCTTATTTCTTGTTTCATTTCTGCAATGAAATCCGTAGGAAACACTTACCTTATTTACTTGTTTAATAAGAATGTAGAGCCTCCGTCATTGTGAAACTGCTTGCCAAGTGCTTTTATTGCTGACACTAAAACAATTATTATTGGTGGACAGCCACTTGCTTCCTTACCATAATCAGTCATTCCAGGATTTCACAGGCTGTTTTTGTGACTGTTGCCCAAAAAGCCTGAATTTGTGGCAGCTTTTCTAAAATGCTGCATTAAAGGTTGCTGTTTTTCAACGCTTTTTGCATTGAAAGTTGTGTGAGGAAGTGCAAATTTTAAATCAGTTGCTTTTTCCACAGTTTATTGAGGTGTCATTCTACAGGTGCACCTCAATAAATTAGAATATCATCAAAAAGTTTATTATAAGTTCATTTTGGTCTCATCTGACCGCACCACTTTCTGCCAAGCCTTCTCTGAATCATTCAGGTATTCATTGACAAACTTCAGACGACCCTGTGCATGTGTCGTCTTGAGCAGGGGGATCTTGCGGGCACTACAGGATCTCAATCCATTATGGAGAAGTTTATTACTAATGGTTTTCTTAGTGATTGTGGTGCCAACTCCCTCAAGATCATTAACAAGCTCCTCCTGCGTAATTCTGGGCTTATCCCTCACTTTTCTCAGAATCATCCTTACCCCATGAGGTGTGATCTTGCATGGAGTTCCAGAGCGAAGGCAAATGACTGTTATCTTGTATTTTGCTCACTTTTGAATTATTGCACCAACAGTGGTCTCTTTCTCACCAAGTTTCCTGCTGATGGTTTTGTAGCCCATTCCAGCCTTGTGCTGGTCTACAATCTTGTCTCTGACATCCTTTGACAGTGCTTTGGTCTTGCCCATAGTGGTGGAGAAGTTTGAATTGAAGAGATTGATTCTGTGACAGGAGTCTTTTATACAAATAATGAGTTTAGGAGATTAAGAGTACTTTCCTAAAGGGACAGGATTAATTTATGTGCCACATGGATATATAACCGGTCTGTGTGGGTCAGAATTCTTGCTGGTTGGTAGGGGATCAAATACTTATTTCCCTCAAAGGGAAATTAATTTATAACCATTATTTAATATTTTTTGCTGATACTTTATCTCTCGCTGTTAAAAAAAAAAAAAACACCATAAAAATGATGGCCTGTTATTTTCTTTGTAAGAGGGTAAACTTACAAATTCAGCAGAGGATCAAATAATTATTTCCCCTACTGTACATGCCATTTAAACTGTATCTCAGGAACAGTATAAAGCTAGGGCCACCACACTTGGTACAAGGGTTCACCCTGACCTCTGGGGTCAAAAGGTCAAAGGTCAAGGTTTTAAAGCTATAGGGCTGCAAAAGGCGTGGGTCTGCATTTTGGTTGAGTGGAACATTTAAAACAGGATTTTTAGTCCCAGAAGACCCAGTATGTAAAGCCTTATTCATGCTACATTTCCCTTCTCGTCCGCTTTGGTCCGCGTGCACTGTGGATGAGCCTGGCACACACGCGGCACTGTTCATGTTCACTTTTTTTGTCTACCCAGGCCAAGTGGTTGACGCATGCGCACAACCATCATTTGTAGTTTCACTCCCACCCGATATGTAGCGCCAGTGCACCAATCTGCCAGGATTTTCACCAACGAAGAAACCCTTCTTGCTTTCTGCAGCTTGACTTCCAGGTTTTCACTCCATTTCCACGAAGATGCTGCTGCTGCTGAAGTATTTATGTATGATTCATGTATATTTATTCTCATCTTCCGCTTCCTCGTTGTCTTCTTCATCTACTTTGTCTTGGTATTCTGTGCCGATATCGCCACCTCCTGAATGGGATGTTCAGTCTTGCGCATGCGCTTTTCAACGCGTTCAGGTCGTGGGCAGGCGGCACAGTCACAAAATTTTGGCTGCACGCGGTCGTCCACGGGTGAGCACTGTGGGCACTAGCGGAGTGGAGACGATGACGTAAATTTCGTCACACGAGGTTTCCGGTTACACGTACACGGACAGCAGAGGTGCAGCATGAATCCAGTTTTAGAACCATCTCTATTATGTTGGTCATTCCAGGACAATGAGGTGGCGATATAAAATTCTTAAACCTAAAAATCTTCAATGCAAATAATACATTTGTATCTTAGATTATGTCAAAATGTTCTTTATATGGCTTTGATGGAAGTGTCTATAAAAAACTACAATCAAAGATTTTCTGCGTATCTGTGTTTTTGGCAGTGTCAATCAGCAATGTCTGCTTGACAGATATGTTCTAAACTGAAATGTAACTCACCAGACCTCTCGTAGCTATCTACAAGCTCAATCTCATTTGACATACTGTTGTATCCACACTCCAGAGCTAAATTTGCTGTACTGAAGATTAGCTGTAACTAGTACAAATGCTCTTTAATTTGCAGTGGAATTAGATTATTAAATGCATACACAAGTAATGTCTAAAAGTGAATTAAAGTTTATAAAAAGGTGTATAATTTTAAATTCAAGCTTATAACAAATAGCTTTTTGTGCTTTGTATCTACCCTGTACAGTTTCGGTTAGGTTTTAGGTGTTTGGGGTCAGTTCCCTAATTTTGATGAGTATGATTGGCTGAGATCAAATTATTCTAAAAGGAGGAAGTGAGAAGGGCCTTGAAAAGGGCAACAGTGTTCAGGACTTCTGACAGAGAGCAAAGCATCCATCAATATCGTTAATATCAATCAGAAAAAGGTAAGAGAACTTTTCTGTTTCTGTTCATCTACTGTATCTCCAACAAGTGAGTCAGAACAGTTAAACATTGGTTAATTTATTATGTTACAATGTGGGAATTTATAAAGCCTAAAATGCAAATAATATTAAAGTGAGAAGTCTACATAAAGCTCCAGAAAAAAATAAGAGAACACTACAAAATCTTTCCTAAATTAGGATCTCTAAATATATAGCAGCAATTCAATTTGAGTATTTGTTGGATTCAAAAATAAGAACATGGTAAAGGTGCACTCCAGCAGCTCTAAAACCACCTAAACCAGCTCAAAAACTAATATGTATTGCCCAAAACAGTATATTGTGGCTTTTTACCCACAAAAAACTTTCATTGCCTTAGAATTTCTTGGAAAGAGATTTTTTTTTTTTTATTTAAGTTTTTGTAAAGGGTATACATGTCATTACAGCATTGCATTGTTTACATTTTCATCACAAGTTCCTTTTTTTTGGTTTTTGACAACATTGGAAAAATAATTATTACACCATTTTTTTAAGTGAAAGAAAAAGAGAAATTAAAGAAAGAACAAAAAAAAACCCAAAACAAAACAAAAAAACCAAACAAACAAAAGAGAAATAAAAATAAAAATAAAAGAGCATCTGAGTAGCGTTGGAACAAAGAAAGGTGCCATTATTGGAATGGTATTTGTCAAAGATTAGATCTGATGGAAGACATATGCGTTCCAGGGTTGCCAAAAGTTCAAGAACCCATCCATGTCCTGTCTCAGTGCGAATGTCAACTTTTCCATCGAGTAAATGTCTTGAATCACATTAATCCAATCTTCAGGTGTAGGACAATCCTTCAACATCCATTTTTTAGTTAGAGCTTTTTTACTTGCCAATATTAAAACAGTGAATAAGTATTTTTCTCCTCGTCTTTCCAGTGATTCCGGTAGTAAACCCAAATACAAAGTTACAAAAGAAAAGGGAACTGTAATTTTGAATATTTTCACCAATATTGTCTTTACATTGGTCCAATATTGGTGGATAACTGGGCATGACCAAAACACATGAAAATGATTTGCAGTCTCTTCACCACACAAGCGCCAACAATTCAACCCCTTACGAGTAAATTTGTTTTGTGCAGGTGTTCTGAAAAATCTTACCAAATTTTTCCATCCAAATTCTCTCCACTGCAGGGATGAGGTACTTTTCCATTGTTGTTTATTTAGCTTTTCCCATATTTCCAGTTGTAAAGTGAAATTCCCCTCTTTTTCCCATCTCTCTTTTATATATGATGTGTTGTCTCCTTTTAGGTCTTGAAGACCTTGGTATATTTTAGAAATGTATCTCATCCCTGGGATTCCTTTATATGCCATTAAGAGGACCTTCAGAACAACTGACTGGGCCCTTTCCAAATCCTCCTTTTTAAGTATTTTGTTTATGTGGTGTCTAAGCTGAAAGAACCTGTAAAGGTCTTGATTTATAAGACCTTGTTTTTTCAAATCTTCAAAACTTCTTAAAGTTTGCCCTTTAAAAAAATCGTAATATTTTATCAGTCCATTGTGGGGAACGTGAAATGAGGAAGCTGAGTGATTTTATAAATCAGATTTAATGTCGGCTTCACATCCCCAACATGTCTCATTCAAAGGCAGAAGCAGAAAGAGGCTGAACGCAGTCAGACCCCCGTACTTATGCATCACACAACAAAGGCCAACATCATTATGTATTACACCACAAAAGCCAACTTCACACGTCCTTGTCATATCCTTCCGAGTTCCTCCACCTGACCCCAGGGGGTCAGGAAGTCTTTTCAGGTGTGCACCGCCGCTCCTCCATCTCCTCGTTGCGGTGGAGACTCATTGTCCTCTTCTGAGACGTGAGGTCATTCCACACATGTAATTACAACACATTCCCCTGTGTCTATCATATGCAGAAATGGATACATGAACTACAGCCCCCCCCCCAAACGTCTAAGAAAAGGACAATATGTGTAGGTTCGCAGACTATGATGACATCACCGGCATAACTATACAAGTTGATCACATTAAAAAACACAGTGATAACAATAACCGTACAGTCTATGCCCCCTGTCCGCCTTAAAACTGTTATGATAACCCTGTCAGCATATCTTAAAACCGTTATCACGTTCACATCAGTCTGTGTGTCGTCTGGGTTTCAACAGTCTTCCGAATCTTCTGTACGCCTGCCTCGGCGTCCCAGCGGCGCTGTCTTGTAAGGGAGCTGCAGCTTGAGGAAAAAAGTGGTTATTTGATCCCTGCGGGGGGTTTGGGACGTGTCCCTTGGGTGGTCTACCACGTCGAGGTGCTCTCGCCACCCGTGCAGGTTCGTCACTCAACGTGAAGGCAGGCTTGAGTCTGTCAATGCTGACTGTCTCTTTTCTGTCCCCCAAATCCAGCACAAAATGCTTATCACCAGGTTCCAGCACTCTATATGGGCCATCATATGGTGGGCGGAGGGTTGGTTTTAAGGCGTCGTGCCTAACAAAAACGAACTCAGCATTTTTTAAAGCCTGGGGAACAAAAACCCGCGGAAAAGTGTGATGAACCGGGCCCAGGAGCATGTCCGCTCCCGTGCTGCTTAGTGGTCTCAGAGCTGGGAGGCGCCCCGGCTCTGGATGTTCTGGTAAGAATTCACCGGGGAGCCTGAGAGGTTGTGCAAAAACTAACTCTGCTGGGGAGGCGTCTAGATCCTCCTTGGGCGCAGAACGCAACCCTAATAAAACCCATGGTAGTTTGTTAACCCAATTTGCATCCGTTAGTGACGCTCTGAGGGCAGCCTTCAAAGACCTATGAAAACGCTCGCATAAACCGTTAGCCTGTGGATGATACGCGGTAGTGCGATGGATTGACGCCCCTAAGCTGCTGGCCATCGCAGACCAGAGCTCTGAGACAAACTGAGGACCCCTATCGGATGTGATGTCCGACGGGACCCCGAAACATGCCTCCCAGGTCGTTAAAAAAACACGAGCCACTTCTGCGGCTGTAGTTGACGTCAGCGGGACTGCTTCTGGCCAATGTGTGGTTCGGTCCACCATTGTTAAAAGATGTGTGAACCCCTGCGATGACGGTAGGGGGCCCACGAGGTCGACATGCACATGGTCAAACCTCCTGGCCGGAATTGGGAACGGTTCTAAAGGAGCTTTCGTGTGTTTGTGAATTTTGGCGCGCTGGCAAGACATGCATGTCCTTGCCCACTCCTTTACGTGCTTGCGCAGGCCCGGCCAAACAAACTTCTCCGCCACCATTTTCACCGAAGCGCGTACTCCCGGGTGCGCCAGGGAGTAAATCGAGTCAAAAACACGGCGGCACCACGCGGCAGGGACTACCGGGCGAGGTCGCCCGGTTGACACGTCGCAGATTAAGGGGGGCACACCGTCACGCAAACCCCTGCTCTCCAGCCTTAACCCTGTTGGTCCAGACTGGAGCGCGCGCACGTCCGCGTCACTGCCTTGTTCCGCTGCCATGGCTGCGTAATCTATCCCTACGTGGACTGGGGCCGTGTACGCTTCCGTGTTGGGCTTGTGCCCTGCGGCTGTGGTAGTATGATCTGCCTCCGCGTGCCCTGACGATGTCACGGCACGGGAGAGGCAATCTGCCACCACGTTGAGTTTGCCCGCTACGTGCCGAATGTCTGTGGTAAATTCCGAAATGGCGGCCAGTTACTTTTGTTGCCGGCCCGACCAAGGCTCTGAGATTATAGACATCGCAAAAGTGAGCGGTTTATGGTCGACAAAAGCTGTGAAACGCCGACCTTTCAGCCAAAACTGGAAATGGCGGATGGCTAAATGAAGCGCTAACAGCTCTCTGTCAAACGTGCTGTATTTGCGCTCAGTTTTGTTTAGGGATTTGCTAAAAAAAAGCTAGCGGTTGCCAAACCCCGTTAACGTGCTGCTCCACGACCGCCCCTATGGCCAGATCTGATGCGTCCGTGGTAAGCGCTATGCGGGCTGAGGGGTCGAGGTGGGCCAAAAGAGCGGCGTCAGCCAGAGCTCTTTTTACTTCCGCGAAAGCGTGTTCCCGCTCTGGGAACCACACGACCGCGCTGGAGGGCTTTTGCTTTCTGAGCGCGGCGTATAATGGCTGCATAAGCTGAGCTGCGCGGGGTAGGAACCGGTTGTAAAAATTTACCATTCCCAAAAATTCTTTCAGCGATCTGATCGTTTGTGGTCGGGGAAAATTTGCCACTGCGCGCACCTTGTCGGGCAATGGGACTGCCCCTTCTGCGGAAACGCGGTGTCCCAAAAAATCCATCTGTGCCACACCGAATCGGCACTTGGTTGGGTTAATTATTAACCCGTGTTCTTCCAGCTTCTGAAAAACTGTAGTGAGGTGATTTTCGTGTTCCTCCTCGGTCGCGCTGGCGACCAAAATATCGTTGAGGTAGATAAACACGAAAGGAAGATCGCGTAACACAGCGTCCATCATACGCTGAAACGTTTGTGCTGTGCCTTTCAGGCCAAAAGGCATGCGCAGAGACTCGAAAAGACCAAAAGGGGTTATTACGGCCGTTTTAGGGACGTCCTCAGGTCGGACTGGGACTTGGTGGTAGCCGCGGACCAGGTCTATTTTAGAAAAAATACACGCACCTGCCAGATGTAGTGAAAAATCTTGGATGTGTGGGATTGGGTAGCGGTCATGAGCTGTAGCATTGTTTAATCTGTGATAATCACCGCAAGGTCTCCAGGAGCCATCAGCTTTCGGGACCATATGCAGTGGCGAAGCCCATGGGCTTCTCGAGCGCTGAACAATGCCCAGCTTTTCCAGGCTGGCGAACTCATCGCGTGCTATGGCGAGCTTGGTCGCGTCTAAGCGCCAAGCTTTAGCGAACACCGGGTGGCCCGTTGTGGGAATGAAGTGCTCCACCCCGTGTCTCGCTACTGTTGCCGAAAATTTGGGAACTGTGAGTGCTGGAAATTGGGTGAGGAGTTTGTCAAACTTACCTCCTGCTGTGGCGACGTTGGCCTGTACGGGTGGTGGGGACACTCGAGCTGAACAGGGGGTAGAAGAGAATGACAGTGCATTGATTAAGCATCTGTTTGCAAGATCAACCAACAACCCATGTGAACATAAGAAATCAGCCCCTAACATGTTGAAACTCACCGCCGCTATGATAAAGGTCCACTCATAAGTGCAGCCGTGTAAGGAGAGAGACAAGGTCCTTTCACCATAAGTGCTGATGATTGAGCCGTTCGCTGCCATTGCCCCGTTGCCGTGGGGTCCAGCCACCCGGTCAGCGTAGGATGGGGTGATGAAACTCCTTTGAGCTCCGGTGTCTATAAGGAATTGTCGCCCGGAGCCTTCATTAATTACGTAGAGCAGCTTGTTGGCCTCGCCGAGAGCCATAGCTGCTAACGGTTCCCGGCTCTTGAAACTGCAAGGTGGTACACACTTGTATGCCTTCTCAGTGAATCACCGGTGGTAGTAGCAGAGGTCGCCTCGTCTGTTGCATCACGGCCGTGTTGCTGCCATGGTGAGCAGGGTTTGTTCCGTTGCCTCTGGCTCCCTGATGCCCTGGGCTTCTGCACCGAGGTCTGCCGCTGCTGCTGTGGCCATCTGCTCACCGCAGGAGTTGAGGAGTCGCTGTGTTTCTCGGGCAAGCGCGCGGAAATCCTGCTGGGTCTTACAACTCATGCTGGCTAGAGTCCCTCTCATGTGCATCGGGAGAGTGCTGAGGAAGATGTGCTGAAAGAGGAAGCTGTCATTGTCTGTCTCTCTCAGCTGAAGCATGTCTTCCATCAGGGCCAACGGTCTGTGCCCACCGTGGCCATATATCGCCAGTAGTCTCTTGGCCCTTTCCTCGGCCGAGGGAACGAAGCTCTCGATGAGAGTTGCCTTCAGCTCCTCGTATTTGTTGCTGGCGGGCGGCTGCTGTGTCATGCTCCGCGTGCATTGCGCTGTGGCGGCATCGAGCCTGGCAACGACGTGGTAGAACTTGGTTTTGTTCGTCGTCACCCCTGCGAGCGCAAACTGTGCCTCAGCCTGCTTGAACCACGAGTTTGGGTCGTTCTGCCAGAATTCTGGGAGCTTAATGGCGACGGTGCTTGCTTGGGCCGCCTCCGACGAGTCTGCAACGGGAGAATGCCTTTCGTCCATTCTCACGTCTGGTCACCAATGTGGGGAATGTGAAATGAGGAAGCTGAGTGATTTTATAAATCAGATTTAATGTCGGCTTCACATCCCCAACATGTCTCATTCAAAGGCAGAAGCAGAAAGAAGCTGAATGCAGTCAGACCCCCATACTTATGCATCACACAACAAAGGCCAACATCATTATGTATTACACCACAAAAGCCAACTTCACACGTCCTTGTCATATCCTTCCGAGTTCCTCCATCTGACCCCAGGGGGTCAGGAAGTCTTTTCAGGTCTGCACCGCCGCTCCTCCATCTCCTCGTTGCGGTGGAGACTCATTGTCCTCTTCTGAGACGTGAGGTCATTCCACACATGTAATTACAACACATTCCCCTGTGTCTATCATATGCAGAAATGGATACATGAACTACACCGTTCTCTTTCCACTTTTTAAATCTAGTGTCTGTTTTATTAGGAGTAAAGTCTTGATCATAGGCAATCCATTGCAATAATCAATAGGGTTCTTTAGTTTGATTCTCTCTGACTCTCTTAAACCAAATTTTTAGCGGGGTCTCTATCCACGGGTTAGTGTTATTCAAAAGTTTAGGTAAAGCATTGTTCCCTATTATCGCCTGTAGGGGGATGTCACTTGTTATTTGGCATTCCATCTCCTTCCATTGTGCAGTGTAGACTGGGCTACATATCTCTGCTAAAGTTTTAATTTGTGCGGCTTTAAAATAGTCCCTGATATTTGGCAGCACGAGCCCATCTTTGTCTTTGATAGCTGTAGGGTTCTATAGCTGATTCTAGGTCTCTTGCCCTGCCATATGAATCTTGAGCTCCTTCTGTCCAGTTCTTGCCATGTTTTTTTGGGAGGTTCTACCGGTATTGTTTGGAAAAGGTATAGAAGACGTGGAAGTATATTTATTTTGACTGCTTCAATTCTTTGTGCAGAACCTAAGAATGGTATCATATTCCATCTTGCTAGATCAGATTTTATTTTTGCCATCAGTGGATCATAGTTTAGCATTATAATTTTGTTGAGTTGTTTCGGGATATTGACCCCCAGATATTTCATAGATTCCATCTCCCAGTTAGTTTTGAGTTTGCTTAGTAAATATTGATTTGGGTCATAGTTGAATGTTAAAATTTAGGTTTTATGCATGTTTAATTCGTACCCCGATAAATCTCCATACTCTGAAAAAACTGAGATTAGTTCTGGAAAAGAGGTATCCGGCTGCCCCAGGTATATTAAAATGTCATCAGCAAAGAGTGCTATTTTATGTTCCTTCTGACCAAGTGTAATACCTTGAATTTTTTGATTCTGTCTTATCCATTGGCTCAGAGGTTCTATGAAGATTGCAAAGAGTAGTGGAGACAAGGGGCAGCCCTGACGACATCCTCTTTCCAGTTCAAAAGATGATGATAATTTACCGTTAATCCTTATTTTAGCTGTTGTTTTTTTTATATAATGCCTGGATAGTTCTAATGAAGTTGTTATGAAAATTGAAACTGGATAAGATTCTATATAGGAAAGACCAGTCAACCAAATCAAATGCTTTTTCAGCATCTAATCCCAATATGGCTGCATTTAAATTATATTTTTTTATATGATGAATTATGTGTAAAGTGTTTCTAGTGTTATCTTGTGTCTGTCTTTGTCTTATAAAACCTGTTTGGTCTAAATGAATTAAGTCTGTCAGCATATTTTCTAACCTTTTGGCAAGGATAGTGGAAAAAGCTTATAGTCCTGATTTAACACACTGATTGGTCTGTAGTTGGAGCAGTCTAGTTTATCCTTTTCAGGTTTAGGTTTGACTGCAATGACCCCTTCTCTCCAGGAGGGGGGATTTCCCCTGTGTGGAGGACATAGTTAAATGTTTTCAGGAGGAGAGGAGATAGTTGCTGTTTAAAGGTTTTGTACCACTCTGCTGTAAAGCCATCTGCTCCTGGGGATTTGTTAGCTTTAAGTTTCATAATTGCTTTTTCTAAATCTTTAGGTTGTATTTCTGACAATAGTGTTTTATTTTGTGACTCAGTAAGTTGGGGAAGGTTTAATGTATTTAGAAAGGCTTCGGATGCATTTTTATGTTTTTTGAGGGAGTACAAGTTCTTGTAGTAGTTCTCGAAGCTTTTAAGAATTTCCTGAATTCTAAATTTTATTTCCTTTGATACTGGGTCTCTGATTTTGTAGACTGCTCTCTCCGTTTGTTGTTTCCTTAATTTATATGCTAGTAATTTTGCTGATTTGCTACCTGTTTCATAGTATTTTTGTTTCAGAAATGTAAGTTTCTTCTGGATTTCTATTGTGTAGATGTCGTTTATTTGTTTTTTAATTTCCTTAATTTTGAGCGAGTCATTAGAATGAGTGTTGTCTTTGTGCTCTTTTTCTAGTTTCTTAAGTTCTGACTCTAATGTGATTAGTTTTTCTTGTCTCAGTTTCTTTTGGATTGCCAGTTTTGCGATAATCTTTCCCCTTATTACAGCTTTACATGCGTCCCACAGTATTAAAGGGGATACTTCTCCATTATCATTTTCTTCCAAGTATCTGAGAATATCTGATTCCAATTCATCTTTCAGTGGTCCTTTCAGCATATTTGAATTTAACCTCCAAGAAAATGTATTATTTGTGTATTTTTGGATACTTAAGTCCATATAGATCGGACTGTGGTCAGAGAGATCCATCAGTCCTATTTTACATATTTTTACTCTTCCAGTGTCTCTATTAAACATAAAAAAAATTAGTCAGTCCTTGAGTATGATGAATGTGGTGCTGAGTAAAATATATAGTCTTTTACACTGGGGATGAATTCCCTCCACACGTCACAGATTCCCATTTCTTTTAGTAGTTTTTCTACTTTTCGAGTTTTTTACGAGTTTTTCTACTTTGAGTGTTATTTTGATGTGGAGAATTACCTGATGCATCCCAGTATGGATTCAGTCTTAGACTGAAGTCTCCACCACGTATCACTAAACCTTGGGCTTTAGTTATCATTAGGTCAAATACATTTTTATAAAATTTCCAGTTAGCCCCTGGAGGTGCATATACATTCAACAGGGTGATATCTTCTCCCTCTAGCCGACCAAGTACCATGCTGAATCTCCCTTCTTTATCCTTGTGTTCTGATTTTTTTTTTCAAATATAATTTTGGTTGAGATCAATGTTGCTACCCCCCTCCTCCTCCCTGACTTATATGAAGATGAAGAGATCATATTAAACCCTTGTCTATTAAGTTTAGTGTGCTCCACGTCTGTTAGGTGGGTTTCCTGTAAAAATATTATTCCTGCTTTGCCTTTTTTCATTTTGCCTAGAATCTTGGATCTTTTAACTGGATTCAGGATCCCTTTTACATTATATGAGATTATTTTTGTTACACCCTGTTTCTCCATTGTGTTGTCTTAATTAGTATAACAGTGTGATGGCCCTCTTTTATGCTACTCAGAAACTGAAAGAACATTAAGAACATAAAAAAAACATTAAGAACATAGTATATAAAACTTTAAAACAAAAAACTGACAAAAGATCTTCCTGAGCTGAGGTCTTTTTAGTGACCTTAGAAGAGCCTTGATGGTGTGTTGGCTCTGAGGGAAATTCCTCAAACTCCGTTACGTGCTGAGGGCCCTCTCTTACCCCTGTAAGTTGTCCCATGTTTTTAACGTGAATTTCAGATCCCAATCCAAACTTGTCCCCCTCATGGATCGTCACCTTATCGTGGTGGGGGGGTTTGCGTGCCCCAGTGATCCCAGGAGCTATGTTGTCCGGGGCAATTTGCCTCTGATAGGGTCTCCCAAGACAAACTGGTCCTGGGTGAAGGGCCAGACGAAGAACGATCCAACAGACTCTCATGATAAATTGTATATCAAGGATTCAGTGTACCCCGCCCGGTATGGGGTTACCGGGGCCCCACCCTGGAGCCAGGCCTGGGGGAGGGGCTCGAAGGCTAGCATCTGGTGGCCGGGTTTCCACCCATGGGACCCGGCCGGGCTCAGCCCGAAGGAGTTACATGGGTCCGCCCTCCAGTAGGTTCACCACCTGCAGGAGGGATCATGGAAGTCCGGTGCTATGTGGATTAGGTGGCAGTCAAAGGCGGAGACCTTGGCGGACTGATCCCAAGCTTTCTAAACTGGCTTTTGGTACGTGGAATGTCACCTCTCTGGTGGGGAAGGAGCCTGAGCTGGTGTACGAGATTGAGCGATACCGGCTAGATATAGTCGGCCTCACCTCAACACACAGCTCCGGTTCCGGAACCAGTCTCCTGGAGAGGGGCTGGAGCTTGGCCTTTTCTGGAGTTGCCCCGGGCGAGAGGCGACGAGCAGGGGTAGGTATTCTTGTATCGCCCCACCTTGCTGCCTCTATATTGGAGTTTTCCCCGGTGGACGAAAGGGTTGCTTCCCTGCGCCTTCGGGTTGGGAAACGGGTCCTGACCATCATTTGTGCCTATGCACCAAATGATGTTTCAGAGTACCCACCCTTTTTGGAGTCTGTGACTGGGGTGCTGGAGGGTGCTCCTCCTGGAGACTCCATTGTCGTACTGGGGGACTTCAATGCGCACGTGGGCAACGACAGTGAAACCTGGAGGGGGGTGATTGGGAGGAACGGCCTGCCCGATCTGAACCCGAGTGGTGTTCAGTTATTGGACTTCTGTGCTAACCACAGTCTGTCTATAACGAACACCATGTTCAAGCATAAGGGTGTCCATATGTGCACCTGGCACCAGGACACCCTAGGCCGCAGGTCGATGATCGATTTTGTTATCGTATCATCAGACCTGCGACCGTATGTCTTGGACACCCGAGTAAAGAGAGGTGCAGAGCTGTCAACTGATCACCACCTGGTGGTGAGTTGGATCCGATGGCAGGGGAGGAAGCCATTCAGACCTGGTAGACCCAAACGTATAGTGAGGGTGTGCTGGGAGCGTCTGGCTGAGGCCCCTGTCTGGGAGGTCTTCAACTCCCACCTCCGGAAGAACTTCAACCACATTCCGAGGGAGTCTGGAGACATGGAGTCTGAATGGGCCATGTTCTCCACCTCTGTTGTTGAAGCGGCAGCCCAGAGCTGCGGCCGCAAGGTGGTCGGTGCATCTCGTGGTGGCAACCCCCGAACCAAGTGGTGGACACCAGTGGTGAGGGGGGCCATTAAGCTGAAGAAGGAGTCCTATCAAGCTTGGTTGGCTTGTGGGACTCCCGAAGCAGCTGAGGTGTACCGGCAGGCCAAGCGGAGTGCAGCTCGGGTGGTTGCTGAAGCAAAAACCCGGGTATGGGAGGAGTTCGGTGAGGCCATGGAACAAGACTTTCGGTCGGCTTCAAAGAGATTCTGGCAAACTGTTCGGCGGCTCAGGAGGGGAAAGCAGCTCCCCGTCCACACTGTGTATGGTGCGGATGGGACACTGTTGACTTCAACTGGGGATATCGTCGGGCGGTGGAAGGAATACTTCGAGGATCTCCTCAATCCCACTGATACGCCTTCCACAGAGGAAGCAGGGTTTGGGGACGAGGGGGATGACTCGCCTATCACAGGGGCTGAGGTCGCCAAGGTGGTTAAAAATCTCCTTGGTGGCCGGGCCCCGGGGGTGGACGAGATTCGCCCCGAGTACCTCAAGGCCCTGGATGTTGTTGGGTTGTCATGGTTGACACGCCTCTGCAACATTGCGTGGAGGTCGGGGGCAGTGCCTTTGGCATGGCAAACCGGGGTGGTGGTTCCTCTCTTCAAAAAAGGGGACCGGAGGGTGTGCTCCAACTTTAGAGGGATCACACTCCTCAGCCTCCCTGGGAAGGTCTATGCCAAGGTACTGGAGAGGAGAGTCCGGCCGTTGGTCGAACCTCGGATTCAGGAGGAGCAATGTGGTTTTCGTCCTGGCCGTGGCACATCGGACCAGCTCTTTACCCTCTCGAGAATTCTTGAGGGTTCGTGGGAGTTTGCCCAACCAGTTTACATGTGTTTTGTGGACTTGGAGAAGGCATTTGACCGCGTCCCTCGTGGATTTTTGTGGGGGGTGCTTCGGGAGTATGGGGTATCGGGCTTGTTGTTACGAGCTATTCGGTCTCTGTACGACCGTTGTGAGAGTTTAGTTCGCATTGCCAACACTCGGTCGGAGTCATTCCCAGTGAGAGTTGGACTCCGCCAGGGCTGCCCTTTGTCACCGGTCCTGTTCATAATTTTTATGGACAGGATTTCTAGGCGCAGCCAGGGAATGGAGGGTGTCATGCTTGGTGACCACAGGATCTCATCTCTGTTGTTTGCAGATGATGTTGTCCTGTTGGCTTCATCCAGCAATGACCTACAGCTCTTGCTGGGACGGTTTGCCGCTGAGTGTGAAGCGGCTGGGATGAGAATCAGCACCTCCAAGTCCGAGTCCATGGTCCTCAGCCGGAAAAAGGTGGATTGTCCTCTCCGGGTTGGGGACAGGCTCCTGCCACAAGTGGAGGAGTTTAAGTATCTTGGGGTCTTGTTCACGAGTGAGGGGAAAATGGAGCGAGAGATCGACAGACGGATTGGAGCAGCATCTGCAGTGATGCGGACGTTGTACCGGTCTGTTGTGGTGAAGAGGGAGCTTAGTTCTAAGGCAAAGCTGTCGATTTACCAGTCAATCTACGTTCCTACTCTCACCTATGGTCACGAGCTTTGGGTAATGACCGAAAGAACGAGATCGCGGATACAAGCGGCTGAAATGAGCTTTCTCCGTAGGATTGCTGGACTCACCCTCAGAGATAGGGTGAGGAGCTCAGTCATCCGGGAGAGGCTCAGAGTAGAACCGCTGCTCCTCCACATTGAAAGGAGTCAGTTGAGGTGGTATGGGCATCTGATTAGGATGCCTCCTGGACGCCTCCCACTTGAGGTGTTTCAGGCACGTCCCACTGGGAGGAGACCCCGGGGCAGACCCAGGACTCGGTGGAGAGACTATGTCTCCCAGCTAGTCTGGGAACGCCTTGGTATCCCCTCTGAAGAGCTGGAGCAGGTGGCTGGGGAGAGGGAAGTCTGGGCTTCTCTGCTTGAACTGCTGCCTCCGCGACCCGGACCTCCGGAAAAGCGGTAGAAGATGGATGGATGGATGGATGGATGGAATCCAAACTTGTAATGATTTTATTTTTTTTTATTTATTTATTTTTTATGCCTATACCCTATGAAATTGTGTGCAACCTCCCACTACCGTCACAGCAAACAATCACGTTAATACAGTATTTGTTGGTGTGGAGAGATCATGTGGTTCATTGTCAAATTTCAATTTTAACAAGACTTATTTGTTTCTAATATTATGTCTGTTCCATGAAATGTTTTACCGCCTCATATTTGCTGATTCTGCATCTCCTTTAATGTTTGTTACCTTGTAGGAGGAGGGTTGGATGCGCAGATTGACTAAAAATATTGTTATTCCCTCCTGTAAACGCTCAGTTTTTCCTTATAGCTCTGGCGTTGGGTTTCCCGCTGCTGGCTCATGGATTTTGAGGGTCTCTGTGTGGACACCGTTTGAGCCTTGATTCTTTCGATCGGGTCTGCTGCGGGTTTATACACCGTTACTGGGAGCCCTCTTCTCGCCATATCTGTTGTTGCTTCTTCCGCCGAGTTGTAGAGACACGTCTCGTCCCCGTAAAACACCCTCAGCTTCGCCGGAAATGGAGTCTGAAAGCGCAGTTTCTTCTCTCGTAGTACCTTTTTAGCGTTGTTGTATTCTCGACACTTTTTAAGGACCTCCGGGGCGTAGTCGTACTCCACAAAAACTTTTCTCTCTTGGTGCATAAATCCTTTTTTCTGCCAAGTCAGTCTTACAACCTCTTCTTTTATTCTGGAGTTGGAGAACTTCACCACCACCGATCATGGGGGCGCTTCCGCCGACGGCCTTGGGGCTAATGTACGGTGTGCCCTTTCTATCTTCAAGTCGGTGAATTGGGGAATTTCCAACTTCTCTCTCAATATGGATTCCACGCATGCAGCCATTGTGGTGAAACCGTCCTCGACTCCTTCTTTCAGACCATGAATTCTTATGTTGTCTCTTCTTAGTCTTCCTTCTTGGTCGGTTAGCTTAGCCTCCAGTCTTGACTGTTGTTTAAGTAAATCCAGCACGGTTTCTTCCAGCCCTTTTATTCTTTCCTCTGCTTCCATGATTCGGTCCTCAGCCTGGTCCACTATGCTGTTTGTCCTTTTTATTTCGTCTTTAATTTCACGAAATTCGGCTCAACACTCTCGATGAAATTGCCTTAATTCTTGAAGTACCATTTTTAAGCTAACCTTGTTGCTAGCTTCACTCAGCTCCTCTTCTGAGTGGATGTCCTCCGGATCAGATTCTCCGGCCGATGCGTGACTTGGCCTGGTAAATGTCGATCTCTTCTGTTTTCTGTCACGACCTGAACGCTATCTTTTCTCTGCGTTCAGGTTGTCCAGTGTCGCTCCGGGGTAGTCCGTGCCGGGTCTTCCATGGCCCGCTCTTTGACAGCGCCCAGCTGATTGCCAGCTGTCTAGTTCAGCTGCGCTGGGACAGCTGTCTCCTATTCCCAATCATCTCCCCATTTAAGCGAGCAGCCGAGAGTTACTCGTTGCTGCGACCTCGCTATGGAAAGACTTCCCTTGTGTTTCCACGACTGTTAGCTCTCACGTCTAGCTACAGTTTGCCGTAACCTCGGCGCTCCACCCAGTGTAAGTGTTGCGACTCGGCGTGTGTTTTTCCCCTCGCCGCCTCTCTAGCCTTTCTCCCTGGGTGGTATGTATCCTTAGTTCTGTGTGTGTTTTAGCCCCACGTGGCTCTTTATTTTGCTGTTTGTCATTTAGTGTAGTGTGTGTTTGTTTCAATAAATTACGCCAACTCACTGGTCGCCCTCGAATCTCCTTTCTGGCTCGTGAGAGCCAGAGTTATGACAGTAGGTCGCAGCCATACTGAGACGGCCGCGACCGTGAGTTGGCTGTAAGGACTCGACGCCTTTTTTTCCTTCCTCTGGGTGCAGGCGAGCCAGTATCATGTCTCCTTCCAAGAGACGCATGCGGCACCCAGGCCACGATCTCTCGGAGGCTCTGGACCTTGTGGACGGAACGTTGTTCACCACGGACCTCTACGATGCCCCCAGCGAGATACGCTGGCGCCTGGAGCTCGCCGAGGGTATGCTTAACTGCTTTTCTCGCTACTTCCTTCTCCCCGAGGTTAAGGCGAGGAGGGCAGACATCTCTGTGGCCTGGGAGAGGCTCCGTAGGCTGGAGGAGAACTCCGGCAGGAAGCCGAGGACAGGACGCCATCGCTCCTCGCTTCGGAATCCCGCTCCTGCCGCCGATCCAGTCCAGGAGTTCGCCTCACCCAGGGGTGATCCCCAGGATAGAGTAACGTCAACCGGGTTTCCCCCGGAGAAGATGAGAGTGACAGCGATGCGCATTGCGGATCGAGTGGCAGCCGCTTCTTCCGCCGCCGTTCCCCCCGTAGCCATGAAGAACGTGATTGCGGCGGTCAGGCTGGTCGAGAAGAACCCGGAGCTGAACGATTATCCGGAATACGCTGACCTGTTGGCTTCGCTCACCGCGCAGGAGCGGCGTTTTCCCCGACCTCACGTTCAGAAGACGTCGCTCCCAAATTCCCCGCTCATCTCAGCGAGAGTCCCGTCCGGATCCCGCTCCAGGAAACCACACGAATTCCGCCTCCCAGCCTGCTGTAGCTCCCGTGTCTTGCCGAAGAAGTGAATCAGCTGCTCCCGCTCCTGGGCCCGCTCTCCCCGCTGTTCCGTCAGCTTTGGGCCCCCAGCTCTCCTCAGCTGTTTCACCCCCCTCTTTGTCATTCACTCCGGCTGCTGGGAGAAGCGCAAATTCATCTCCAGGTGTTCCAGGTCCCGATCCGGTGCGGGTAGCACCACCTCATCTGTCCGGGGGGTCCCCCTCTTCTATCCGGTTGGGAGAAGAGAGACTCAAGTCCCTTGTAGCGGGTTCCACCGGCCCTCCGGGAATCAGGCAAGTGTCCTTTCATTCTCCTCCCATTATGAGTGAATTGCCTTGTTTGATTCCTGGGGGAGGAGTTCAGGGTTCACAGTCCCCTGAGCTCTCTCCTCCCGCTGCAAAAACTGAACATGAACCTGCGTCCTCTGTGTCTCTTTCCCTTGAGTGTGCCCCGGTGCCAGGTGTACACCGCTGCGCGAGGAGGAGGCGGCCTGCGGCCCTGGAGGGTTTTGCCCCAGCCCCGCAGCCACGTTATGGGCAGAGGAGAAGGTCGAACTGCCTGTTGGAGCCAGCGCCGACGGTTAAGCGTCCCCGGGTCTCCACGGAGGAATGGTTCGGCCCAGCAGAGTCCAGATCTCCTGCCTCCACGCCAGGCGGGCTGTCGATGCGGTCTTCGGCGTTTGGAGGTCGGTTGACTGTGGAAAACATCATGCCGGCTGCAGAGCCATTCGCAGTCGAGTTGGGGTCCACCGGGGGTGCTGCGCCGGCCCGATCGGGGTCCACCGGGGGTGCTGCGCCGGCCCAGGTAACAGTTAGTGTGGGAGCTGGAGGATTGTGTTCGCCTGACATCAGGCTGACTTCGTCCCTTGCCTCCATCATTTCTCCTCCTGCCGCTGTTGGGGTTCCTCTCACCCGGGCCAGTTTCCCCCTACCCTTGTTGCCATTAGATGGCAGGCTGACTCTGCCCCTTGCCTCCATCTCTTCTCCCCTTACTGCTGTGGGGGTTTTTCTCACCTGGGTCAGTTTCCTCCTGCCTTTTCCCTCAGGGAGGAAGCTGCACCAAGACTTCTCCCTCAGCTCTCCGTGGTCTGAGGTCACGGGACGACCACCTGGGAAGCCATCTGGCTGGTTCGGTGGTCTGGGTCGGCCTCCGGAGAAACTGTGTCTCCTAGCCTGGGACTCGGGTAGGCCACCCGAACTGGTGTTGTGGTTCCTGGCCTGGTGGAGTTCAGGCCGCCCGCCGGACAAGCTGTCGTCGCCTGCCTCACTCCACCTGCTGTCATTCCTGACAGATTAACTAACTGTTCATAGCCTTGTGTTTTGTATGCCCTCCATTATTTAATTTCATTCAGGTCATCAGGGAACTTTCTGTGTTAGAGTCCTTATTGGGATGTCATTTCTACCGAGAATTTTTCTTTAGACAATTTTCTGTGTTTTACGATCCCTGTATGGATCCCTATTCTAATTTCTCCCTTAAGTAGCATTTGCTTCACATTGCCTGGCCTCATTCCGAGTAGTCTTGTTTTTCTGTATTTATATCCTCCTCCAGACTGTTTAGTGACACTTTTTGTGCTAATACGTGTTTGAGGAGTTGTTCCTTTTGTATTTTTATGCCAATTTGCTGTTCCAGGCTCTATTTTTAGGTCTTATGCCCGGACTGCCTCCTTTGTATATTATTCTGTTCTGGCCGGGGTTACATGTGTAAGTCTATTTAAACCATATGTTCAGAGTTTTGTAGTTTTTGGCCTTCGGGACATGAGTTTTTTTTATTGTCCTCACCCTAAGTTATTGTGAACTTTTTCCATGACTATGTCGCTATGTTTCTGCATTTTGGTTCTTGTCGTTTCTCCCCACCTCCTGTGGTCACCTGCACAGACCGTCTGGCCTCTGCAGAGGAGGGGGTGATGGTTTTTTTGGGGGGGGTTTAAGATTATTGTGGTATCTGACCCTATACTGTATCTAGGTTTTTTTTTCTTCCCTGCCCCCTTCCATGGCCCGCTCTTTGACAGCGCCCAGCTGATTGCCAGCTGTCTAGTTCAGCTGTGCTGGGACAGCTGTCTCCTATTCCCAATCATCTCCCCATTTAAGCGAGCAGCCGAGAGTTACTCGTTGCTGCGACCTCGCTATGGAAAGACTTCCCTTGTGTTTCCACGACTGTTAGCTCTCACGTCTAGCTACAGTTTGCCGTAACCTCGGCGCTCCACCCAGTGTAAGTGTTGCGACTCGGCGTGTGTTTTTCCCCTCGCCGCCTCTCTAGCCTTTCTCCCTGGGTGGTATGTATCCTTAGTTCTGTGTGTGTTTTAGCCCCACGTGGCTCTTTATTTTGCTGTTTGTCATTTAGTGTAGTGTGTGTTTGTTTCAATAAATTACGCCAACTCACTGGTCGCCCTCGAATCTCCTTTCTGGCTCGTGAGAGCCAGAGTTATGACATTTTCCTTTAGGCATAATGACTTTGTCTTTTGATTTTCACTCTTCCAAAAATCTGTTAAATCTGATTTTCAAGGTATTTTCCTGGATCGGGTCTGGGAGCTTCAGCGTTAAGCTGCTATCACCATGGTGTCCAGACCGGAAGTCCTGGAAAGAGATTTTAAATCTTGCACCTACTTAAGTATGTGCAGATCTATGAATATTCTAATTAGCAGCTTGCAGGGCTTGCACATGATTGGCCGCTGCGCTCCTGATCTGCAGGGCTTGCACGTGATTGGTTGCTGTGCTCCCAACCAGCAGGGCTTGCACGTGCTTAGTCACCACAACTCCTGGTGGGTGGGCTGCTAGTCTGTTCAAGATGCTTCCAGACATTAAAGTTCTGCCTATACTGTATCTTCAAAAGTAAAAAAAAAAAACATTTTTCTGAAAATGGTCCAGGCGAGAGATAAATGTGTAGTTGCCAAATATGTGTTTACTTTTTACTAACAACCAGTCCCCTGTCCGCCGGCAACTGAGCAGGGAATGTGGCTGCTCTCAGCTCACAGTGTGGCACCCTGTCCACTGGCGAAATGAGCTGAGAGCAGCTAGATTTGAATGTGGCTGTCTCACACAGGAATAGTTACATAGCTACTAACGGTCTGTCCAAACTCGCCTGTTTCAGGGGGGCATTACCAAACTGGAAATTCACAGCAAAAAAACACAGACTTGGGATTGTGGTGAGATTGTGCAGGTGCTGTTTCTTGTAAGTCACAAAAAACATCTTACAAATATGTTAACAACAGAAAAAAACTTGATTTTTGCCATAGTGTCACTTTAATCTACTTAAGGAGATACTGATTAGGAGATCATCTAAGCATGGTAAAATGCATGAAAGCTGTGAATAATAATCACTTGCGCACGCAGCGACCGGCAGCTGGTGGCTCGTCACCAGACTGCAGAACAAATCTACCTACGGGTACAAAATAAGTCCAAAAAAAAAAAATGGGGACGGCAGTGGCTCAGGAGGTAGAGCGGGTCCTCCAATAACCACATGGTTGGCGGTTCGAATCCCACTCTCCCCAGTATCCTGCGGTTGTGTCCCTGGGCAAGACACTTCACCCCCAATTGCTCCTGGTGGGTCTGGAAGCGCCATGTTAGGCAGTATGCGGCCATCAGAGTGTGAATGGGTGGATGACAGGATCTGTAAAGCGCTTTGGTCATCAAGAGATGAGAATAAAAGCGCTATATAAGTGAACACCATTTACAAAATACAGAATTGAGTTCTTAAGTTAAAACTTAAAGGGGTCATTGACTGAAAAATGGTGGGTTTTAGCTGTCTGAAATGAGTCTACTGGTCACCTAATTATCAAAATTTTTTCAAAACAGTCAATTCTCTTAAAAAAAAAATACACACAGCCTTTATCTTGTTTTTCTCTCCCAGAAATGTCAGAAATGTTTTTGACTTTTTTTGTGGAAATGATTAACATCACGTTTAGAAAAAGCCAGCTCACCGCCATCCTTGAGACCAGCCCACTGCTCTATTATTGGCAGATGGAAGTGGTGCTAAAGGTAACCTAGTAGCCCCTGAGCTATTAGCCCCCAAGCTAACAGTGGTAACATGAAGCTCGAACCGAGAGCGGCCTGTATTGTTATTTTCTTCAGATCTTAGTCACCCTAATAACCATCCCTGTTACCATCTGGTTCACAGGCCCATGGTCCATAGTGTGCCTCACGTCGCTCTGGCCCAAAGACACAGGTGCAAGCGCAAAGACACAGGGTAGCATATCTATAAGTAGCACAAAATTATAGAACACCAGCGTCAGCATGCTGGTCACAGGGAGCTGAGAGCCAGCAGAGCTGCTGAGAGCTGCTTCGTGATGTGGCATCCCCCGGCCAGCCGGTGGCCGAGCCATGGGATCTCGGCCACCGGCCTCCGTTTGCTGCGATTGGTGGAGCACACAGTGCTGGCAATTTAAAGTGGCGTCTCGGCAGGGTTGTTGGGGGGTGAGCTGGGATGATGCGAGATGCACAAACGAGGGCGGATTTGTGAACCAGCGCTGCTCATCCAAGCTGGAAGGCCATAAGCTACTTAGCTAATGGCTGACTGACATAAGAGGGAGGGTGGAGTTGAACAGCTGAAGGAAGTTTCTTAAAGTGACAAGCTTTAAATCGGAGCATTTCAAGAAAGCCAAGAAAAAAAATGTTTCTTTTATAAAATAATTATAAAATAATTGAAAAATAAAAGAAAATGTGAACAAAATATGTCACAAGCACTTCATTAAGACATGAGTGAGCTTCTAAAATGTGTAAAAAGTGCAGTCAATGAGCCCTTTAAGTACTGTAGTATTTAAGAATGCAAGTCATTTCAGACATTAGTTTGCTTGCTACAGGATAACCATGAAAACCAGTACTACCTGTCTTATGGGTCGGGCCGTCAGCGACTCAACCCACCCTTCAGAGGGTGTGGAGGGTGAAACTGGGCATCATGGCGGAACTAAAAACAATATCTGTCACAGGTCTGTGGTGGACCACTCCCAGTTACATGGGGTGAGATTGGACATCCTGGCAGAAAAGCACATCTGTCGCAAGGTCTGTGGTGAACTCTTGCCAGTCAGTGCATCGTGACGTGCACTACACAAAGAGCAGAGATAAACAAACCTATCATCTGGTCAGTCACTGCCACAGATACTGCAGTCAGTTTGTCTTGGTCTGTCCTTGCCACTATATACCTCTATCTGCCAAGAATGCGCTGCTAGTCCAACAAAAGCTAGTGGTACTCAAACACTTTGCAAGCAGTTTCATCAAATGGTCAGTCAGAAAGCAACTCATACTGGCTTGGACATCACCTGGGTTAACAAGGTCAGGAGTTCCTGGCAGTGGAGGGTTAAGGACAGAGCTGCGTGGAGGAATCTGATCAGACCTAAATGAAACAGTCATTTTCGCCCCCGACAGACTGCTATGATGATGATTTAAGAATGATCATGAACTTGTTTTCTTTGCATGTTTGCAAGCAACATCTTTTTTTATTGTTTTGGCCAGTTGTCATTGACTGTAAAAATAAATGCTCTAAATGACAATATTTTGACATGGAATATGGGTGAGTTTTCAGTAGGTTTGAACTCAACTCACCTAATGCCTAATGCTCATTTAGAGCTTTAGGCACCGGAGTGGTGGCCTAGTTGAAAGAGCATCTGCCCCACAAATGGGAAGTTCGGGGTTCAAGTCCCAGCTGGGCCATATCAAAGACCATATAAAAATGGTACTTCCTGCCTTCTAGCTTGGTGCACAGTGTAATAGAATTGGGGGAGGAGAAGTATTTTGTGGCAGCGACCCCTCTGATTCTACATGTGATTAACATTGTAGATAGGAGGAATGCAATTTCGTTCTACTGTACATGATAGGCTGTATAGACTAAATGACAACAGAGATTGCTTCTTCTTCATTTATTCATAGAAAATGGCAACTGGCCAAAACAACAAAACAGATATTGTAGGTGGAATGGAACACGCTCACCACCGCTTTGAAGACCAGAAAGAATTACACATTTCCACAGAGACTACAAAGTGGATTTTAAGTAATCAAGCCTGCCAGCATTGACTCTCCCCCTTAAATGGGATTTGAAATTGTGCTCTTAAATTGTTTTATGTATGTTGTTTTCTTATCTTTTTATCTTTTAAACTTACTTCTTACTTGTTTCAGAGACAACTCATTTTGAAATTGGACCTGAATTGCTTTTTATATGTGCTGTTATTTTCTTTTAAATCTTTTTGCCTGCCACAGGGACTGCAGATGGAAATCAGTGAGAACACAATAATCTGGTACAGAGTATCTTTACCGTGTTTAATGTTTTTCTGTAAATGGTCCCTGACAAGTAAACTAATAAACTATAACTATGTGCTTTTAGATCAAATAATGCAAAGAAAGCATTCATGATCATTCTGAAACACTACTTGAGTTTTAACTTATGAAGAACTCAGTTTTGTATTTGTGTAATAACTCTGATTATTATTTAAAGCTTTCATGTATCTTACCATGCTTAAATGATCAATTAATCAGGACCTCCTTAAGTAGAGTGAGGTGTCCTTGGGTTAGAATTCAAGAGATACTCAAATTGAATATGTAATGTGTGGAGTCAGCTTGGTTGAATAGCTGGAAAAAGACCATCAGATGCAACTGGTTTTGGGTTCCCAGTAGTGCCAATTTAATTACATAACTTCTCCTAATACATTAGGATTATCGTCTATGTGGGAGAGCCCTCACTGCAGTCATCAGAAAGGGAGAGAAACCGAAAGAGAACAAAGAGGGTTGGGCTGACACACCTGTCAACACACAGTGCCTCTAGCGCTGAGATGCAGTACTACACACATGTAAACTGCAACAGTGCTGAATGTTACAGATAGCTGCCACACATTTAGAGATGGTGATGGAGGAAATATTTTTTAGTGGTCTCTTAATTTTTTCTGGAGCTGTATGTATGGAATTTTGAAACGATACTGTGTGTATATCAGAAACCTGGTCTTATGAGACGAGACAGCATTCATCCCACTTTGGATGGTGCTTCTCATTTATCTAACAATCTGGCATCTTTTTTATCCAAATTTCCAAAACCGTGACTACTCAGAGTTGGGACCAGGAAGCAGAGTTGCAGTCTTACACGCCTCTTTGCAGCTCCTCTTCATCCGCCACCCCTCAGCTTAGCCCCTGTCTTCCCCATCAGAGAATCGTTGTCTGCTCCCTCCAAAGTAAATAAAAATATAATGTATAAGCATCCCAAAGTGATAAAGCAAAATATTGGTAAAACTCAAATTAAACATAAAGCCTCTAAATTGAATGATTTGGCCTCTGTTCCTCCTCATAATTTAAAAATTAAATGTGGTTTATTAAATATTAGGTCTCTAACTCCCAAGTCTCTGTTAGTCCATGATCTGTTAATTGATCATCAGATTGATTTAATTTCCCTTACAGAGACTTGGTTAGGACAGGAGGATTATGTTGGTTTAAATGAATCAACTCCCTCTGGTTATTTAAACTGTCAAAATCCCAGAAGTTCTGGTCGTGGAGGAGGAGTAGCAACAATTTACCATTCCAAATTACTAGTTAATGTAAAGCAAAAAACATGTTATAATTCCTTTGAGGGCCTGGTCCTCAGTGTTGGGCACCTTAGCAATTTCAGGTTAAACCCAATTTTATTTGCCATAGTTTATCGTCCCCCATCAACCTATTCAGAATTTTTATCCGAATTTGCTGATTTCTTAGCTGATTTAGTGCTGAAATCTGATAGAATAATTATAGTAGGGGACTTTAATATACATGTGGATGTAGATAGTGACTGCCTTAATGTGGCTTTTAATTCAATATTAGACTCGATTGGGTTTTCTCAGAAAGTAGGAAATTCTACTCATTACCTCCACCATACATTGGACCTTGTTCTGACATATGGCATAGAAATAGAAAATCTTGTAGTGTCTCCTCATAACCCTGTACTGTCAGACCATTGTCTGTTAACCTTTGATTTTACTATTTCTGACTATTTGGCTCCTAAAGAAAAATATTATCACAGTAGATGCCTCTCAGATGATGCTGTTTCCAAATTTATGCAGATTGTTTCCTCTATGCCATGTGTCAACACAACGGAAATAAGCTATAGACAGCTTGCTCCTTCTGTAATTGATAACATGGTGGATAGTGTTTCAGCTTCTCTGCATCAGGCTCTAGACTTGGTGGCCCCCTTAAAAAAGAAAAAGTCTAATCAGAGATTTTTAACTCCTTGGTTCAACACAGAAACTCGTAGCTTAAAACAGAAGACTCGTCAATTAGAAAGAAAATGGCGCTCTACTAATTTAGATGAAATCTATTTAGCTTGGAGAAATCATCTTTTAATTTATAAAAAATCTCTTAGAAAAGCTAGAACGAGTTATTACTCTGCATTAATAGAAGAGAACAAGAATAATCCCAGGTTTCTTTTCAGTACTGTAGCCAGGTTGACAAAGAGTCAGGACTCTGTCAATCCTAGCATCCCCTTAGAGCTTACTAGTCAGGACTTTATGAACCTTTTCAATAATAAAATTTCATCCATCAGAGATAAAATCAATCAGATTCTTCCCACAGTTAACTTAAATACTGTAACTATTACAACTCCTTCTATTGATGTCTGTCTTGATGAGTTTACTCCAATCGACCTTTGTGAGTTAGACAAAATAGTTTCCTCATCCAAACCTTCAACTTGTCTTTTAGACCCTATTCCTACCAGGTTATTTAAAGAAGTCTTCCCACTTATTGGTAGCTTTATTCTTCATATAATCAATTCTTCATTAACTTTAGGCCATGTACCGCAGGCTTTTAAAACAGCTGTAATTAAACCCTTACTCAAAAAGCCAACGCTAGATCCAGGAGCTTTAGCTAACTATAGACCAATCTCTAATCTCCCTTTCATTTCAAAAATCTTAGAAAGAGTTGTTGCTACGCAATTATTTGACCACCTGCAGGGAAATGGTTTACTTGAAGAGTTTCAATCTGGGTTTAGAATCCATCATAGTACTGAAACAGCCTTAGCGAAGGTCACTAACGACCTCCTCATTGCATCTGATAATGGACTAGTTTCTGTACTTGTCCTTTTAGATCTTAGTGCAGCTTTTGATACTATTGATCATAATATTCTACTTGATAGATTAGAACACTATGTTGGACTTAATGGAACTTTGTTGCAGTGGTTTAGATCTTATTTATCTGATAGGTTCCAGTTTGTTCATGTAAATGATGAGTTTTCTTTCAGCTCAAAGCTTAGTCATGGAGTTCCACAGGGATCTGTGCTAGGCCCTACTCTTTTTAGTTTATATATGCTTCCATTAGGCAACATTATTAGAAAGCACTGTATACATTTTCATTGTTATGCAGATGACACACAATTATACCTGTCAATGAAGCCAGATGATACTAATCAATTAGCCAAGTTAGAAGCCTGTCTTAAGGAAATCAAAGCTTGGATGACTTGTAATTTCCTGCTATTAAATTCAGATAAGACTGAAGTCATTCTTGTTGGTGCAAAAAACCTTAGAAATTCCTTTCCAAATCAAACTTTCAGTTTGGATGCAGTTACTCTTTCTCTTAATAGCTCTGTGAGGAACCTTGGAGTTATTTTTGATCAGGATTTGTCCTTCAATTCACATATTAAATTTGTTTCTAAGACTGCCTTCTATCATTTGCGTAATATTGCCAAGATTAGGAGCATCTTGTCTCAGAGTGATGCTGAGAAGCTGATCCACGCTTTTGTTAGCTCGAGATTAGATTATTGTAATTCTTTATTATCAGGCTGTCCTAAAACATCTTTAAAAAGTCTTCAGCTGATCCAAAATGCTGCAGCAAGAGTTTTAACAGGTACTAGAAAGAGAGATCATATCTCTCCGGTTCTGGCCTCCCTTCATTGGCTTCCCATAAAGTTTAGAATTAAGTTTAAAATCCTTCTTCTTACTTACAAAGCTTTAAACAATCAGGCTCCTTTTTATTTAAAAGATCTGATACTACCGTATCATCCTAACAGAGCACTACGCTCCCAAAATGCAGGATTACTTGTAATACCTAGAATCTCCAAAAGTACAATGGGAGGCAGAGCCTTCAGTTATCAAGCTCCTCTCCTGTGGAATCAGCTGCCAATCTGGATTCGGGAGTCAGACTCGATCTCTGTTTTTAAGAATAGGGCTAAAACCTACCTTTTTGATATAGCCTACAATTAGGGAGGGATCATGTGTTTCTGAACCCTCCCTTAGTTATGCTGCTAATAGGTTTAGTCAGCCGGGGGACCTCCAGTAATGCACTGGGCCTCACTCCTTTCCTCACTCTCTATGAAATATTTTTTTTTTTGCTGGTCATTAACATTTGTTTGTTCTCTCCCATAGATTGAGTCCCCATCGTGCTGTTTGCTCTCTACATGTCTGTTCTTTTCTTCTTCTCTATCCCCTCACCCCCCAGCCAGTCGCAGCAGATGACTGCCCCTCCCTGAGCCTGGTTCTGCTGGAGGTTTCTTCCTGTTAAAAGGGAGTTTTTCCTCTCCACCGTCGCCAAGTGCTTGCTCACAGGGGATCGCCTGATTGCTGGGGTCTTTCTGCAACTGTGGGGGTCCCCCCTTCAGTTGATAGTGCTATGAGATGACTGTTGTTGTGAAATGGCGCTATATAAATAAAGTTGAATTGAATTGAATATCATATTTGTGGTGATTTTAAATAATGAACTTTCTTTCACTTGTAGACAAAATGAATATCCCTCTTCTGACTGCCATCACCTTCACTGCTGCCCTTATCCATAAGGGCAGCAGCATGCTAACATCATCATCTCCCTGTACAAACCGGAGCAGCCGCACTAGATATGATGATTTTGTCAGAAAGCATGTCCTCACAGAGTCGTTCAACAGACAATCCAAACCGGAATGGAGAAGGTAAATACATTGCCTCTAATCAAAGGCAGAACATGAAATTCTCTTTAACTGTGTATCTCTTTTTTATTATGAACAACTGTAAATTCAATCATCTATATGATATAACAGAAGCAACTATGAAAGAATACCAAAACATGCTTATTTTGCATTGGCAGCTAGGATTTATTCTTCATTGTGGTGTGCAATCCTCAATCCAATCAGTTGCTCTAGCAAATACAACTTTCCCTCGAGGCTATAATATACTAGTCATGTCACATGGTTAAAATTTTTGATAGCGATTAATCTCCAGAAATTTGTGTTTATTTACAATTAATCAAGAACAAATAAATGAAACAAAAAATTCCAATATAATGTACCTTTTAACTTGTTATTTTTCAAGTTTTTCATATTAACATGGGAGTGGACAAATATACTTGCTTTCTGCAACAACACATCAAAAATGACAACTATCCAGAATATTATACAAAAAAACAAAAAGTACTGCGGAAATACTAATACTGTATATAGTGAGTTATCTTACAAGTTAGCATTAGTTTAACTGTTAGCCCTCGTCATTACCCTCTTCTCTTCACTTCTCTTCTCTTCTCTTCTCTCGTTTCTGCTTCCGGTGGGTGCGAGTGAGAGCGTGAGTGAGGAGGTGTTGGGTGTGTGAGTGAGGAGTTTTGGATTATACTTTTTCACAGCGTTTGGACTTTTCCTTTATCCTTTGTTATTGGCTGCATATTCAGGTAAGTTTATTTCAGTCTTTTGAGTGCGTTTGTGTTTTTGTTTGTTTTTTTGGCGTTTTGCTGGAGGATGGCGTCCTTTGAGACGCCACCTCCGTCTATCCGGCAGGGAGTGAGGATAGTCAAGCCGGATAGCAGCGTTGCTGTGGAAGAGGTTCTTCTTGCTGTGGGTGAGAAGGTGGGACACGATATGATCTGCTTTGCCTCACGAATGAATAAAGCTGTCGTTGTGTTTTTGACTGGTGAGGAATATGTCCACAGTCTGATTGGGAGCGGTGTTGTAATCGGGGACATGTATGTACAGGTGTCCCCGTTATCTGTTCCATCAACGCGCATCACCGTTTCAGGTGTTCCTCCCTTCATCACTAATGAACAGTTGGAGACAGAGCTTCGCAGATTTGGGAAATTTGCAGGCCCGTTTAGAACTGTGAGTTTGGGATGTAAGGATAGCAAATTAAAACATGTCAAATCACCTAGGCGCCAGGTGTTCATGTTTTTGGACTCGCCCACTCAAACGCTAGAAGTATCCTTCCGGGTTAAACATGGGGACGGCTCCTACATGGTGTATCCGAGCTCAGGGCAAATGAAGTGCTTTGAATGTGGAGACGTGGGCCATAAACGGTTCGCTTGTCCGCATAAGCAACGTGCGGGAGGCTCTGATGAAGCCGCAGCTGAAACCAGCGGTGCAGCCTCCGCTCATGCCGCTACTACAGACGACGTTGTGGGGCCTTCCGCCGGTCCTGCTCCGGAACCCGCTGCTGTGTCTGTGGACAGCCCAGCTGTGGTGCCCGCAGCCCAGCTTACGGTTGGGAGCCTGGCTGGTGATGACGCCCAAACAGTCACTGATGGTGCATCAGAATCTAGCTGTGAGAAAGAGCTTATAAAATCAGCAGCTGTGGTTCCGGTGGCTGCTAACGTTTCTGAACAGCTGACGGAACAACACCAGTCAGCTGCTGTAAGTGGCGTTCAGGAAACTGCAGATCACGATCAGTCAGCTGGGACAGCTGTATCAAACAGCCAATTAAGTTGTGATGAGGAAATGGATTCTGATTCTGATACTGTGTCTATTGGAGAAACTTGCAGTAAAAGAAAAAGCTTGTACTCACTGGATGAAATAAATGTTTTCCTGGACGAAACCTACAAAAGAGCAGTTAAAGTCACTGATTACTTCAGTGACGCCAATAAATTTATTAGATCTGTTAAAGTGCTGGAAAGGTGGGTTGGCCTTGACCTCCTGGATGAGAGAAAACGTTTTCACTTTAAAAAACACCTAACGGCCCTGCGTGAATCAGCAGGAGGAAAAAAGGTCACACGCACCCGACAGATGAAATAACTTACATGGGTATGCACAGCACGGTGTTCCTATATATTTACTGCTCTTTGCTGTCTCTCCCTGCCTTCTATCTTCTCTATCTCTCTATGCAAAACATAAAATTAGGAACCCTAAACATTAATGGTGGGAGGGGCAATCATAAGAGGGGATTAGTTGGTGAATTGTTTAGACAAAAAAATCTTAACATTTTGTTTTTGCAAGAAACTCATACCACTTCAGCAGATGAAGTGGACTGGGGCTTGTGGTGGAAGGGCCCTTTTTCACTCAGTCATGGTACAAATTTTAGTGCAGGAGTAGCCATTTTGTTTGGGGAATCTGTGAATGCAACAGTTTTATCTGTAGTGGAGGTAGTGAAGGGCAGGCTGCTCTTTGTTAGGGCAGAAATAGAGAATTCCGTGTTCTGTTTGATCAACATCTATGCTCCAAATCAGAGTTCTGAAAGAACTGCCTTTTTCAATAAACTTAAAAATGAACTGCAGAACTATCACCAAGATCAACTTATTGTTGCTGGTGATTTTAACTGTACCTTAGATTTTACTGTGGATTGAACTAATGCAGAACCTCATCTTCAGTCATCACAAGTTTTAAAAAATATCACTGTACAGTTTGACCTATTGGATACATGGAGAATTAAACATGCAAACACTAGACAGTATACCCGGGTCAGAGTCGTAGATAATATGGTCAGTGCTGCTAGATTAGACAGGATATATGTTTCTCAAAGTTTTGGCCCAGGAATTCTTCATAGTAACATATGTCCTGTCGGTTTTACAGATCATCATCTAGCCTCTGTGATGTTAATCATTTCACCAGGGGAAAGAACTAGATCCTATTGGCATTTCAACAATAAGGTCCTTCGAGACAACGCTTTTTGTCATTATTTTGTGTGTTTCTGGGAACACTGGAGGGCTACAAAGCCTCGTTTTTGTTCCTTAGGACAGTGGTGGGAGGTTGGCAAGGTGCAAATTTGCATTTTTTGTCAGCAGTATACTGCAAACTCGACTGCTATCATCAGAACCAAAGTTTGTGAACTTGAGGACACTGTTAAGAGTCTGGAGGAGAGTTTGATTAGGGATCAGGATTCTACCTTGGGTCCTTTGTTGCAGGAGAAGAGATCAGCCCTGAGCTCTTTGCTGCAAGAAAGAGTGAAGGGAGCACTTGTTAGATCCCGGTTTACTCAGCTGAAGGACATGGATGCCCCAACGTCTTTTTTTTTTCAATCTGGAGAAGTCTGCCGCAAAAAAGAAATTGATGACTTGTTTAAAACTCCCACATGGTCAAATAACTACAAATCCATCTGAGATGAGGAGCCATGAAGTGGATTTTTATGGGGCCCTGTTTGGTGCAGAACCATGCTGCATAGAATCTCGAAATCAACTCTTTGAGGGTCTTCCCAAGCTCAGCCCAGAGGAAAGGGCTGCTCTGGACTGCGAACTGACCTTGAATGAGTTAACTGTAGCAGTTACTCAAATGGCTCTGGGATGTGCACCTGGACTTGACGGTCTCTCTTCTGACTTTTTTAAGCACTTTTGGGACATTATAGGATCAGATTTTTATGACGTTCTAATTGACTGTTACAGAACTGGATCTTTGCCTGTCTCCTGTCGGCGTGCAGTACTATCCCTGCTGCCTAAGAAAGGGGACTTGGCCTTGCTTAAAAACTGGAGGCCCGTTGCTCTTCTTTGCACAGACTACAAGGTGCTTTCTAAAGCCCTATCAAATAGACTAAAAAATGTTTTGGATGTAATCATAGATAGAGATCAAACATATTGTATTCCTGATCGAACCATTATGGACAATATTTTTCTCATACGTGATGTTCTTAATCTTAGTAAATGTTATGATTTAAAGTTTGGTATTATAGATTTATAAATATATATATTATATATACACTACCGTTCAAAAGTTTGGGGTCACCCAGACAATTATTTTGTGTTTTCCATGAAAAGTCACACTTATTTACCACCATGAGTTGTAAAATGAATAGAAAATATAGTCAAGACATTGACAAGGTTAGAAATAATGATTTGTAATGATTTGTATTTGAAATATTTTTTTCCTTCAAACTTTGCTTTCGTCAAAGAATCCTCCATTTGCAGCAATTACAGCATTGCAGACCTAACATGATTGCACAAGGGTTTTCTAATCATCCATTAGCCTTCTGACGCAATGAGCAAACACATTGTACCATTAGAACACTGGAGTGATAGTTGCTGGAAATGGGCCTCTATACACCTATCTAGATATTGCACCAAAAACCAGACATTTACAGCTAGAATAGTCATTTACCACATTAGCAATGTATAGAGTGTATTTCTGATTAGTTTAAAGTTATCTTCATTGAAAAAAAATGCTTTTCTTTCAAAAATAAGGAAATTTCTAAGTGACCCCAAACTTTTGAACGGTAGTGTATTTTTGAATTGTACAATAAAGGGACTTTTTAAACGTCTCTTCTCTTCTCTTCTCTTCTCTCCTTTCCGCTTCCGGTGGGTGCGAGTGAGAGCGTGAGTGAGGAGGTGTTGGGTGTGTGAGTGAGGAGTTTTGGATTATACTTTTTCACAACGTTTGGACTTTTCCTTTATCCTTTGTTATTGGCTGCATATTCAGGTAAGTTTATTTCAGTCTTTTGAGTGCGTTTGTGTTTTTGTTTGTTTTTTTGGCGTTTTGCTGGAGGATGGCGTCCTTTGAGACGCCACCTCCGTCTATCCGGCAGGGAGTGAGGATAGTCCCGCCGGATAGCAGCGTTGCTGTGGAGGAGGTTCTTCTTGCTGTGGGTGAGAAGGTGGGACATGATATGATCTGCTTTGCCTCACGAATGAATAAAGCTGTCGTTGTGTTTTTGACTGGTGAGGAACATGTCCACAGTCTGATTGGGAGCGGTGTTGTAATCGGGGACACGTATGTACAGGTGTCCCCGTTATCTGTTCCATCAACGCGCATCACCGTTTCAGGTGTTCCTCCCTTCATCACTAATGAGCAGTTGGAGACGGAGCTTCGCAGATTTGGGAAATTTGCGGGCCCGTTTAGAACTGTGAGTTTGGAATGTAAGGATAGGAAATTAAAACATGTCAAATCACTTAGGCGCCAGGTGTTCATGTTTTTGGACTCGCTCACTCAAACGCTAGAAGTGTCCTTCCGGGTTAAACATGGGGACGGCTTTTACATGGTGTATGCGAGCTCAGGGCAAATGAAGTGCTTTGAATGTGGAGACGTGGGCCATAAACGGTTCGCTTGTCCGCATAAGCAACGGGTGGGAGGCTCTGATGAAGCTGCAGCTGAAACCAGCGGTGCAGCCTCCGCTCATGCCGCTACTACAGACGACGTTGCGGGGCCTTCCGCCAGTCCTGCTCCGGAACCCGCTGCTGTGTCTGTGGACAGCCCAGCTGTGGTGCCCGCAGCCCAGCTTACGGTTGGGAGCCTGGCTGGTGATGACGCCCAAACAGTCACTGATGGTGCATCAGAATCTAGCTGTGAGAAAGAGCTTATAAAATCAGCAGCTGTGGTTCCGGTGGCTGCTAACGTTTCTGAACAGCTGACGGAACAACACCAGTCAGCTGCTGTAAGTGGCGTTCAGGAAACTGCAGATCACGATCAGTCAGCTGGGACAGCTGTATCAAACAGCCAATTAAGTTGTGATGACGAAATGGATTCTGATTCTGATACTGTGTCTATTGGAGAAACTTGCAGCAAAAGCAAAAGCTTGTATTCACTGGATGAAATAAATGTTTTCCTGGACGAAACCTACAAAAGAGCAGTTAAAGTCACTGATTACTTCAGTGACGCCAATAAATTTATTAGATCTGTTAAAGTGCTGGAAAGGCGGGTTGGCCTTGACCTCCTGGATGAGAGAAAACGTTTTCACCTTAAAAAACACCTAACGGCCCTGCGTAAATCAGCAGGAGGAAAAAAGGTCACACGCACCCGACAGATGAAATAACTTACATGGGTATGCACAGCACGGTGTTCCTATATATTTACTGCTCTTTGCTGTCTCTCCCTGCCTTCTATCTTCTCTATCTCTCTATGCAAAACATAAAATTAGGAACCCTAAACATCAATGGTGGGAGGGGCAATCATAAGAGGGGATTAGTTAGTGAATTGTTTAGACAAAAAAATCTTAACATTTTGTTTTTGCAAGAAACTCATACCACTTCAGCAGATGAAGTGGACTGGGGCTTGTGGTGGAAGGGCCCTTTTTCACTCAGGCATGGTACAAATTTTAGTGCAGGAGTAGCCATTTTGTTTGGGGAATCTGTGAATGCAACAGTTCTATCTGTAGTGGAGGTAATGAAGGGCAGGCTGCTCTTTGTTAGGGCAGAAATAGAGAATTCCGTGTTCTGTTTGATCAACGTCTATGCTTCAAATCAGAGTTCTGAAAGAACTGCCTTTTTCAATAAACTTAAAAATGAATTGCAGAACTATCACCAAGATCAACTTATTGTTGCTGGTGATTTTAACTGTACCTTAGATTTTACTGTGGATCGAACTAATGCAGAACCTCATCTTCAGTCATCACAAGTTTTAAAAAATATCACTGTACAGTATGACCTATTGGATACATGGAGACTTAAACATGCAAACACTAGACAGTATACCTGGGTCAGAGTCGTAGATAATATGGTCAGTGCTGCTAGATTAGACAGGATATATGTTTCTCAAAGTTTTGGCCCAGGAATTCTTCATAGTAACATAAGTCCTGTCGGTTTTACAGATCATCATCTAGTCTCTGTGATGTTAATCATTTCACCAGGGGAAAGAACTAGATCCTATTGGCATTTCAACAATAAGGTCCTTCAAGACAACGCTTTTTGTCATTATTTTGTGTGTTTCTGGGAACACTGGAGGGCTACAAAGCCTCGTTTTAGTTCCTTAGGACAGTAGTGGGAGGTTGGCAAGGTGCAAATTTGCATTTTTTGTCAGCAGTATACTGCAAACTCGACTGCTATCATCAGAACCAAAGTTTGTGAACTTGAGGACACTGTTAAGAGGCTGGAGGAGAGTTTGATTAGGGATCAGGATTCTACCTCGGGTCCTTTGTTGCAGGAGAAGAGATCAGCCCTGAGCTCTTTGCTGCGAGAAAGAGTGAAGGGAGCACATGTTGGGTCCCGGTTTACTCAGTTGAAGGACATGGATGCCCCAACGTCCTTTTTTTTTTTCCAATCTGGAGAAGTCTGCCGCAAAAAAGAAATTGATGACTTGTTTAAAACTCCCACATGGTCAAATAACTACAAATCCATCTGAGATGAGGAGCCATGAAGTGGATTTTTATGGGGCCCTGTCTGGTGCAGAACCATGCTGCATAGAATCTCGAAATCAACTCTTTGAGGGCCTTCCCAAGCTCAGCCCAGGGGAAAGGGCTGCTCTGGACTGCAAACTGACCTTGGATGAGTTAACTGTAGCAGTTAATCAAATGGCTCTGGGACGTGCACCTGGACTTGACGGTCTCTCTTCTGACTTTTTTAAGCACTTTTGGGACATTATAGGATCAGATTTTTATGACGTTCTAATTGACTGTTACAGAACTGGATCTTTGCCTGTCTCCTGTCGGCGTGCAGTACTATCCCTGTTGCCTAAGAAAGGGGACTTGGCCTTGCTTAAAAACTGGAGGCCCGTTGCTCTTCTTTGCACAGACTACAAGGTGCTTTCTAAAGCCCTATCAAATAGACTGAAAAATGTTTTGGATGTAATCATAGATAGAGATCAAACATATTGTATTCCTGATCGAACCATTATGGACAATATTTTTCTCATACGTGATGTTCTTAATCTTAGTAAATGTTATGATTTAAAGTTTGGTATTGTGTCTTTGGACCAGGAAAAAGCTTTTGATAGGGTTGGCCACTCCTATTTGTTTTCCACACTTAAGGGGTTTGGTTTTGGCAATATTTTTTTGACATGGGTTAATATGTTATATACTGGAGCTGAGTGTTTGGTAAAGTTGGGGGCAGGGCTGAGTCGGCCAATCCCTGTACATCGGGGAATAAGGCAGGGTTGTCCGATCTCGGGTCAACTGTATAGCTTGGCTATTGAGCCTTTGCTGTGCAGGTTGCGCACTCAGCTGGGTGGTTTGACCCTGCCGGGGCCCTCCAGTAGTTGTCGTCCACTCGTCTTGTCTGCTTATGCAGACGACGTTAACATTTTCATCACATCCCACAGGGATGTACAGTGTTTGGTGGACACTATCTATTTATGAAAAAGCATCTTCTGCACGGGTAAACTGGGGCAAAAGTGAGGGTTTATTGGTGGGGCAGTGGACACATCAAGACATTCCTCATCTACCTGGAGGTCTTCTGTGGGGAAAAGCCGGTCTTAAAGTGTTGGGGGTGTTTTTGGGTTCTGAGGACTTTGAAAGCAAGAACTGGGAGGGATTTAAGGAGAAGGTGTGTGCCCGTTTTTCTAAATGGAATTGGTTGCTACCACAGCTGTCATATAGGGGAAGAGTTCTGGTTGCCAATAATCTGGTCGCTTCGGCTCTTTGGCATAGACTTATCGCTTTGACACCGCCCAGGAGCCTGGTGGAGGAGGTCCAGAAGATGATCGTGGACTTCTTTTGGTCTGGTCGACACTGGGTGCGTGCGGCTGCTCTCTACCTACCTGTTGCCGAAGGAGGACAGGGCCTGGTTGACATACAGTCCAAGATCACCTGTTTTAGGCTTCAGACTGCGCAACGGTTCCTCTATGGATGTGGCCCCTGCTGGATGGACACTGCAAAACTGATCCTGAGGACAGTTGGCCGCTTGGGCTACGATAAGCAGCTTTTCCTCGTGAAATCCGGGGAGGTGGACTTTACTGGACTTTCTGCCTTTTATGCTTCTGTCTTGCATGCATGGCAAGTCTTCACTGTAGCCCGTATTCCTGAGGAGACACCAGGTATGTGGCTGTTTGAGGAACCGTTGTTTTTCAATGGATTCATGGACACTCAAATGCTGCAGTCTGTCAGTCTGCGAACCTGTTTAAGAGAGGCAGGCTGCACCAAGCTTGGCCATCTGATGAAGATGTCAACCACGTCCATAGAAACGCTGAGGCGGAAAGCCAACATTACATCCGTCAGACTGGTGCATAGGGTGGTGAAGGAAGTGTGTGCTGCCCTGCCACGACCACTGAGAGCCTTTGTGGAAAACCGCACTCTTTCTGATCAATGGGATGAGGACACTGTGTTCAGCTTTCCTGCCCTTTCCATAAGTCCAGCAGTGGGAGAGTGGCAGGAGGAAGAAGACCACCTGCTGTCTTTCAGAACTCCTCGTCTGGGCAAGTTCCAGGCTGTAGGGAAGAAGGCGGCGTATCACATCTGTGTGAAAGTTCTAAATCTGCGCTCTCTGACTGGGGTAAAAGAGTCGAAGTGGGCGGGGTTTTTGGGGCCGGTATTCTCCCCAAAAGGCAGCTGGCGCTCCATGTACAAGCCCCCTATAGAGAAACGGACAGCAGATCTCCAGTGGAGGATTGTACATGGGGCAATAGCTACAAATAAATACAGAGCACACCTGGATCCTAGTGTTGGGGAGGGTTGTTTGTTTTGTTCTCAAGTCGAGACCCTGGAGCATTTGTTTGTTGGATGTTTTCGTTTGTCTGGGCTTTTTGATCTTTTGAAAGTGTGGTTTCATGATTTTGGTGAATGTTTTTCTTTTGGTTTGTTTATTTATGGTCCGAAGTACAAAGTGGCAAAGAAGTCTGTGCATATTTTGATAAACTTCCTGTCTGGTACCGCTAAACTTGCCATTTGGCTGACAAGAAAAAACCGGACTATTAACACTGGCAATGTGGACCCCGTGTCTGTTTTTAAGGTCCTGTTAAAAGTCAGACTCCGGGTGGAGTATTCTTATTATAAAATGGTGGACAATTTGGAGGGGTTCACCAATAAATGGACTGTTGGGAGTGTTTTGTGTTCTGTGGGGGAGGGGGATGAGTTATGTTTGAATTTTTGAAATGTGGAACACTTGGGTGGAATGATGGTATGATGGTGATTTTATATTTTTGAATTGTACAATAAAGGGACTTTTTAAACGTCTCTTCTCTTCTCTTCTCTTCTCATCTTTCCAGAATTCGTGCTGAAATTGTACATACATACAGTGGGGCAAAAAAGTATTTAGTCAGCCACCAATTGTGCAAGTTCTCCCACTTAAAGGATGAGAGAGGTCTCCAATTTTCATCATAGGTATATCTCAACTATGAGAGACAAAATGAGAAAAAAAAAAATCCAGAAAATCACATTGAATGATTTTTAATGAATTAATTGGTAGATTCCTCGGTAAAATAAGTATTTGGTCAATAACAAAAGTTCATCTCAATACTTTGTTATGTACCCTTCATTGGCAATAACAGAGGTCAAACGTTTTCTGTAAGTCTTCACAAGGTTTTCACACATTGTTGCTGGTATTTTGGCCCATTCCTCCATGCAGATCTCCTCTAGAGCAGTGATGTTTTGGGGCTGTCGCTGGGCAACACGGACTTTCAACTCCCTCCAAAGATTTTCTATGGGGTTGAGATCTGGAGACTGGCTAGGCCACTCCAGGACCCTGAAATGCTTCTTACGAAGCCACTCCTTCGTTGCCCGGGCATTGTGTTTGGGATCATTGTCATGCTGAAAGATCCAGCCACGTTTCATCTTCAATGCCCTTGCTGATGGAAGGAGGTTTTCACTCAAAATCTCATGATACATGGCCCCATTCATTCTTTCCTTTACACGGATCAGTTGTCCTGGTCCCTTTGCAGAAAAACAGCCCCAAAGCATGATGTTTTCACCCCCATGCTTCACAGTAGGTATGGTGTTCTTTCTCGTCCAAACACGACAAGTTGACTTTTTACCAAAAAGTTCTATTTTGGTTTCATCTGACCATATGACATTCTCCCAGTCCTCTTCTGGATCATCCAAATGCTCTCTAGCAAACTTCAGACGGGCCTGGACATGTACTGGCTTAAGCAGGGGGACACGTCTGGCACTGCAGGATTTGCGTCCCTGGCAGCGTAGTGTGTTACTGATGTAGCCTTTGTTACTTAGGTCCCAGCTCTCTGCAGGTCATTCACTAGGTCCCCCCGTGTGGTTCTGGGATTTTTGCTCACCGTTCTCGTGATAATTTTGACCCCACGGAGTGAGATCTTGCGTGGAGCCCCAGATCGAGTGAGATTATCAGTGGTCTTGTATGTCTTCCATTTTCTAATAGTTGCTCCCACAGTTGATTTCTTCACACCAAGCTGCTTACCTATTGCAGATTCAGTCTTCCCAGCCTGGTGCAGGTCTACAATTTTGTTTCTGGTGTCCTTTGACGGCTCTTTGGTCTTGGCCATTGTGGAGTTTGAAGTCTGACTGTTTGAGGTTGTGGACAGGTGTCTTTTATACTGATAACGAGTTCAAACAGGTGCCATTAATACAGGTAACGAGTGGAGGACAGAGGAGCCTCTTAAAGAAGAAGTTAAAGGTCTGTGAGAGCCAGAAATCTTGCTTGTTTGTAGGTGACCAAATACTTATTTTACTGAGGAATTTACCAATTAATTCATTAAAAATCCTTCAATGTGATTTTCTGATTTTTTTTTTCTCATTTTGTCTCTCATAGTTGAGGTATACCTATGATGAAAATTGGAGACCTCTCTCATCTTTTAAGTGGGAGAACTTGCACAATTGGTGGCTGACTAAATACTTTTTTGCCCCACTGTATATCGACTAGGGGTAGAAAAAAAGATAGATTTAGGGATGGATTGCCATGCTTGGCACTGGTGACAATGCATCGATCCATAAATGGACAGATCGATCTTTAATTTTTAAAAAAAATGTGCACACATATATGTTTGGGTTATCAGTTAATCAATGGCGTTTTCAGTCCACTAGATGGTGCAAGGCAAGTAACCGGTCAAGTGAAGTCATAGCCTGTCTCGGCAGCCAGCTTTGAAAGTTAGGAAGCAGTTAGCTCAAAGTTAATGCAAATGTTGGGCCTTTTTTGGATTTTATAACAAAGATGGAAGGAAAGACTTTCACGTGACACACAACCTGCAAGGAGCACTGCACAACAAAAACAAATAACACTCAGAACACAGCAGGCCAGCACACGTCTCAGAGCAGCATTAGCAATGGTTAAGCTAAAGAAGCACTGGCATGGAGCTTTTTCTCCAATCACCAAGTAAGTAAAATTTATTTATGAAGCACTCTTCAGAGACATATAGTCACAAAGCACTGTACAATAAAATTGAATAAAAGGGAGTTGACAGATAAAAATAATTTTAAAAATACAAAAACAAGTTAAAACACATTAAAATAATTTAAAAATATCAGACTTACCATTAAAAAGCAGTGGAAACTCAACAGAAAGCCTCGTTAAGCAAAAAAGTTTTCAGCTGCTTTTCAAAAGAGTCCAGAGTCAGCTAAACGTATCTGGAGTGGGATTCTATTCCAAACATCATCCACCACCCTCCCTGTGTGCAGAGACATGTCTCCATGGAAAATGAAGCCCAGAGAATGCTTTATTATATGAAAGAGATGTCAAGAGTTTTACCTTGGGACATGATTTGAGGTTGAATAAGGCGGAAAAAATTTGAAATATATGGGATCGTGATACTTGATTATCGCAATATTGTGATTATCGTTGAATTGTGATAGGATCGAATCGTGACCCAAGCACTGCGATCTGAATTGTCCCACCCCTAATATCAACATATTATCACAGCGACACTCCAGCAATTCAACCAGAACGCTAAAAACTAAACAAAATGAGGACTATGTATGTGAAACAAAACTCTGTCATGACAGTCTGGCCAGGGTAATGTGCAAGACTGAAAGCCACTTAAGCCCCATTTCCACCAGTATCACCTGGGCTTTACTTTTTTTTACTTGTTTCGGTTTTTCGCCATTTCCACCCAAGTCCTCACGGTTTAACCGTTACGATTTTCGTGCCTGTTCAGAGGCAGGGTACAGGCGAGCGAAAAGCGAGGTGTGAATTGACGTCAATCGACTGCTAAACGCTGATTGGTCAGGGCGTAACGTCACCAAACGCGTCCGTTTTGTTTTCTGTTGAAGCTACACGTCCGCCATTTGTAATTTCAGCGAGTAACCGCGGTGACTGGATTCACAATTGTGTTCTCATATAACGATGTCCACGCGCAAGTTTATTCCATGAACAAACGAGGAGGTGCGGACTTTTCTGTCCCTCGTAGCCGATGACTACATCCAGAGCGAGTTGGTGGGGCAACTTGCAATGAAAAAATATACCAGGAAGTGTCCGGCCTGCTATTATTGGCAGAGAATTTGGACTCGACACGGCCACGGAATTGGAAAACGGTGACGGTGAGTGTTGTTTTGTTATTGTCCGTCTTCTTGCCTTTCGGTCAAAAGCGCACTTTATTTTAGCAATAAAGAAAGTTGTTTGATTGTGGGCAATTGTGGTGATGGCTAGCCCGCTAATAGCTAGCTACCTCTGTACCTTGCTGCTACCTGGCATCAAGCTGCTGAATCGCGCTTTTATTTCAGTATTCACGTGAACAAAACGCTGACGTAAGCTTATTGTATTCTGGTTAAAAAGTTTTGTGTTTGCGGTACATGTTGCACTTTGTTTGTGAGCTTTATTGTGTGTTTTTTCCTTCTATACACAGTTTTCAAATCCCTTGGGGTCCGCCTCACTGGACTGCCCCGGCATCTCCCGGTCAAGTGCTGGTAAGGCACAACAAACTGAAAATTACCACCCGGTTGTTTTTATATGTGATTGTTTTCTATAGACGCATAACAAGGAATTTAAAATGTCTTTCTACGTTTATAAAAATACTAGATTCAGGGGTGTTCATAGCCACAGTGGCCCAGTGTTATAGGTGTGTTGGTGGTGAAATACTGTTGTATTTTCACAAAAAAAAAGGAGCACATGTACCGACTTCAAATCAAAATGCTTGATTGAAATTCTTCAAGTCAGCTAACACTATTAACCCATTCTGATTTATGAGGCCACAGTACAAAGAAATTCTTTTAAAAATAACCCATTAAATCAAAATACTTTTTACAATTAATCCTTTTTGAAATGAAGGGGGGCCTAACCACATCACCACAGAAGTTGCTTATAGTCCACTCTACTGAGGGGCAACAACATGACAGTTGAGCTTAAATACAGCAACGAAGCATCCTACCACAGGCTTTCAACAGTTTAATTCCATAATATTTTTTCTGACATGTTTTGATCCGGTGTTATCTAAATACAATGACTTCTGTCTTTCATATAGGCAAGCTGAAGAGGTCCAGCAACATTGCAGACCTTGCATCACTGATGGCCCAGAATCATGCTGAGGAGATGTGGATCCATGAAAGGATGCTCGAACAGCGCGAAAGACACCTGCAGTTAGCCGCATTAAGAAGGGATGAGCTGACAGAGACGGCTTCCTTCCACGGAGCCTTCCGAAACCATTTTGGCAGTCTGGTCGAAGTACTGAAAGCTCCCCATTTGTTAACATGTTTTGGGAATATTTGTAATGTAATAAAATGTTAGTCTTTTGGATAAAAGTGTGGTTTGTATATTATAACACTGGATGATAAAGGCGAATAATTACATACACATTCCATTGCCTCATATGACCCTAATCCTGCTGTTCAGCCATAAAGGTGTCAAGATTTTTAATGGTAATGTAATTGTTATTGTTAAATTTAATAAATATTACCACTGCTGTATCCATTGCTCTACATTGGGTACAGTTTTTAAGTAAAATTGTAAGCAGTTGCACAGGTGTAATTTACATTCAGCAGTAGACACTGATAAAGGTGAAAGTCGAATTGGGTAAAAGGTAAGTACATGTGAATTGAATGTTATATCGGCATTCCAAATTCTGAGAATTCCAATAAATTATAAGCAGTCTAGTATAATATAAAGCGAAAATACCCATACATGTAAACCCAAATGTAACATTTTCGATGTTGTAAACGTTGACATGTATATGATAAACCTATGCTATTGTGATTCAATAGATCCATAGTGATCTTTGGTTTGAAAAAGAAAATTATAATTTGGTGTTGGACAGTGTGACAATGTCAGTGTATTTAGTAGGATTAAAAAAATTTCATCATAAAATTTCTAGGTTCATTGGCAATTCCATCAAACCAAAAGTGAGTTGTCTAGCTGCAGCATATTTTTTTTTTGAGTCATTTCTACGTTGTTTTAGTGTGTAATTAGCCACTACTGAACAGATAACCCTTATAAATAACAATAGATTGGAAAAATGATACACAATGGGCCTAGATTTGGATTGGCTTTTTTATAATATCAATTATTTGGTAAGTTAAAGTTAACTGGAAGTATAACAAGTTTCCACATATAATTCCAAGGTCAATTGGCAATTCCATCAAATCAAAAGTGACTTGGCTAGCTGCAGCATTTTCTTTGCAGTCATTTTCTACGTTGTTTTAGTGTGTAATTAGCCACCACTGAACAGATAACCCTAATAAATAACAATAGATTGTACAATGATACTCAAATGATACACAATACAAAAAATGGGCCTAGATTTGGATTGGCTTTTTTATAATATTTTTAATTATTTTGTAAGTTAAAGTTAACTGGATGTATAACAAGTTTCCACATATAATTCCAAGGTCAACTGGCAATTCCATCAAACCAAAAGTGCGTTGTATAGCTGCTGCTTTTTTTGGGAAGTCAGTTTATCATCAGTGTATCATTATTACACAATATACAAAATGGGTCTAGATTTGGATTGGCTTTTTTTTATAATATTATAAATTATTTGGTAAGTTAAAGGGGTTTAGGATTAAGCTTCTGCATAATTTTAAATTACCCCGGTGTTTCAGCATTTAATTAACCGTCTGTTAACATTTAACCGTTTTGAACAACAGAGGCGACAGTTTAAAAGTGCACAACATTTTATTTAAAAAACACGTTTGACATATGTATGCACATGAACACTGAACAAATGAAATGATCTCTGCTTCATATGCAGCTGCTTCAGATTCCTCCTGGGCAACCGCTATTCTCCTCTCCTGCTCCAACGTGTGTTGTCTCAATCCACGTCGTCTTCTCCTGTAAAATTCTCTTGTCTCGTTAAAGACATTCATTGTGTTAAAAACCGTGGAAATCCTCCGCTCGTAATCCGCTATTTTTTTTCTGTGTTGTTGAGGAGTCAGTCTCGTCCTTTATACGTCAGCAGTGTAGCGCCACCTCGATCCCGCCCACCCCAGCAATACTCGGCTTTCCGCGGTTGTGATGGAGGCGCAGCCGCAGGAGAAACAAGTAGTAAAGAAAAGAAAAGAGTAGTGCAGAACTATATAGTGGAAATGTGGCTTTAGACTTGACCGTAAACTGTACCCACATTTCAAGACTTTGTGCATTCACACGGTCCATATATCCACATATTATGACAGCGATACTCTAGCAAACTGATTTGAACACCCAGAATTAAGCAAAGTCAATACTTCGGCAACATTTCTGCCATGCCTCTCCGGTCAGAAACAGTAACCGGGTTTCAAAAGTTCTACTTTTTTTCCACCCCACTGTTTTTGTCCAAAGGTGATTAATTGCAGTTAACATCAATCAAAACAAATGTCAACATTAACTTGGTAAACCACTAAAATGTACAGTATCTACCCCTTTAAAACTCTTATTTACAGTAAGGAACTCCTAAAGTCACTGGAGGGTAAATTCTGCATTATTTCAGTGTGATTGCAACACATTTAAGAACAAAAATAATTTGAGGAATATATCTCTGGTTCATACTGTCACTCACATTACCTGATTAATATTTCATTTTGCAAACAAGTCTTTATTCAGTTTGCAATTTGGTTAATAGAGACCCCAAATGTCTACAGAATATCTGTTTCTTTTTTTTTTTTTACTTAAATAATGTAATTTCCAAAGCCATTGAGGGTGAAGCAAAAAAGAGATACACTTTATCAGTATAGTTGTACAATCTATTGTACAAAGGTATACAGCAAATTTTGAAAGACTTGCTGTAATATGCACTTCTAAGAGTAAGTTATCTTACGTTATCTTAAGACAGCTTATCTTTAGTTATCTTAAGAAACAAGACCTTTGGTGCAGAACTCTGACTGAGTCCTTTCTCAGGCAGAGTCGGAACATCAAATATTTTGGAATATTGTAAAACAGGAAAACTATCTATAGATCCTTTAAAGCCTGTTGCATGGTTAAAAAGATTTACTGCACTATAATCCTAATTGTAAGAGTTGTAATACAACTCTTACAATTAGGATTATAGTGCATGGAGAATGCAGAAAAACGGACTCCCACAAGGCTCAGTTCTAGCTCCAACTCTGTTCAACCTCTACATAAACGACCTGCCTACTACAAAATCCCGCAAATTCACCTATGCAGACGACATCTGTTTGGCATTCCAAGCACCAGACTTTGAACCACTGGAACGGGTGCTCACGGAAGATCTAGCCAAACTGGACCAGTTCTGCAAAATCTGGCGTCTAAAACCAAGCCCAGCAAAAACCGTCTCCAGTGTATTCCATCTCCACAATGCAAAAGCTGCCAGAGAACTAAACATCCACCTGAGCGGACTCAAGCTTAAGCATGCCCCAAATCCAACTTATCTTGGAGTGACCCTTGATAGGACCTTATCCTTCAAGGAACATCTAAAGGGGACGGCTGCTAAGGTGAAGGTACGAAACAACCTGCTCTGCAAGCTCGCTGGTGCAAAATGGGGGGCGGCAGTCTCCACCCTGCGCACCTCAGCACTGGCCCTTTCATACTCTGTAGCAGAATATTGTGCCCCTGTCTGGTCCAGGTCATCTTACACACACCATGTAGACACCCAGCTCAACACAACCATGAGAACTATAACTGGAACAATCCGCTCAACACCACTCCCCTGGCTCTCTGTACTGTCAAACATAGCCCCTCCACACATCCGGCGAGCAGCATTAACTCAAAGGATGCTCCAAAAAGTTAAAGATTCTCCTCACTTACCAATCCATGCAGATATCTACACTCCACCCACTGCCCGACTTTCATCCAGACGGCCGATTTGGAAAAACCCTCCCCCAGCTGACTTTACCATCCAGACAGCTTGGCAAGAGGAATGGGAGACCAAGGAGGTCCCAAACAAACAGCTGGTGATAAACCCCAACCAACAGGTCCCGGGCACCAACCTCCCAAGGAGACAGTGGTCTACACTCAATCGCTTCAGGACTGGACATGGCCCCTGCTTGGCCAGCCTTTACAGATGGGGCAGTAGCCCTAGCCCTCTGTGCGCATGTGGAGAGGAGCAAACAATGGAACACATCATAGAGGCTTGCCCGCTCCAAAGACTGGAAGGAGGATTACACACCCTCCATACAGCAAACCAGGAGGCAACTGCTTGGCTTAAGGACTTTGCATTCGCTAAATAAATAAAAATTGTAAGAGTATGCTGATTGAATTACAGTTATCTGACGAGGAAAGGACTCATGGACTGCAATCGTCCTCTTCAGTCATTTCTCGAGAAGAACCAGAATGTTGAGAGCATCTGCAGCACCGGCAGACGTGTGAGAGACAACCTGTGTATGAGCAACTCAGTCATGGAGAGATATGATGTCCACTTGAGAAAGGGCAATAATCGTTGCTACATTACTGTTAAACCAGAACAGACACGTGTGATTGTAGCATGTAATAAGGTGGGAAATCAGTGCCTCCCAGTGCATTATGAGCAATACAGAAGGGAAAGACCCAGTAATTTACCCTGCAGCCCCCCACCTGTATGAAAATCCATTTTCTGGTGGGATTATGCTCAACCAGTAGACTTATAAGCTCCAACATATAAGTTTTGCTATCAATATTCAGTATCTACTTCCACTGTAGATACCTGACATTCTGTTTTTGTCACATACCCTCATTTTCTTCTGCGAGCTACTGCTCCTCTCTTTTGTAAAATAAGAATGATGCATTAAGATGTATGAAATAAAAATAAAATGTTCGAAGTCTATGATCAGATTACATATCACAGCTTGACCTCAGGATTTATGTCACCCTTTCAGCATTGGACATGGAGTTATGGCATTGAATAATACAGTTGTTTCTATAATTACATGCTGTACATGTTGTCCTGCCACTTATTTTGCTTTGCATACTGACAAAGAAATGCCTTGAGCCTGCTTCATCAATCTTTGAACTAAATTTTGCATCGAATGAATCAAGTGTAATTATCAAATAAGAACATATCTGTCAATAAATCACAAAGAAGCATTGTTTTATTAATTGGTCCTATTCTGTCTTTGTGATAACCAAATGGCCAGCTTGGATAATGAAGCTGAAAATAAGGTATCTGATCAAAACTCTGCTGAAAATAAATGTGATGACCACATACTTTATGACAAATTAGTTGGAACCCTTTCTCAAACTTGTTACCATCAAAAAAATCTAAAGGTGGGTAGCCTTTGGTACAACATAAAAGTAACCATTTCACAACCTCCCCCAAGACCAACTGTATTATGCTTTTCTTTATTTTCTGACCAGGTGGCAATTTATTATATTTTTCACAAGGGTGATGGGGTATTAACAAATTTAGCATAAAGTACAAATGCAAAAATGTAAATTAGGCACAGATTTGTAAGTATATGATAAAAGATGGCAATTTTAAAATTAAGACAGTCACAAATTGCAATTTTTAATTACATAGAATAAAAATTTAACCAGCATCCAGATGAATGTTGCAAATTTATGGGAAAAAGCTACAAACTTATGAGAAAAAAAATGTCATGATCCCAAGTGTGGGTCAGTGCCGCGCTGGGGTCTTTGGGTTACCACTCATGTTCTGTGTGTATTTGTTCTTGATTTTCTTACATTATGGTTTGTGCTTTTAATTTGACAGCACAGTCATGTGACTTCCTCTTGTCAAATCTTTTTTGCAGGTTGTCAAAGCTGTTTAATGTTCTTTAATTACTTTTTCACTCATGCACCCACACCTAATTCACGTTTGGATTTTCCCCTTATTTTTATTTAAGCTCGCTTGTGGAGTTCATTTCTCGCTGCGACTTGCATTGTGTAGACAGGAATTCCCCCGTCTGATTCCTGTTTTGCTTTCTGCTCTGTACTCAGCCTCGCCTGTATAACTGTAAGCTACCTTTCGTGGTTTTCATTGTTTGCGTTTTTCTGTAGTCACCCTTCGTGGTTACCTTTTTTTAAGTTGCCCTTCATGGCTATCATTTGTGTTCTTCATTATTAAATGTGCAAACTCACAGCAGGCGAGTGGTGCCTTAATCCTGCCCTGAAAGGGCCATTATGACAAAAAATGGAAATTAACAAGTAAAATGTTGCAAATTCATGAGAAAAGTTGCAAATTTCCAAGAACAGTTTAAATTTTTTTTAGAAGAAATTTGCAAATCGACATAGTTGCAAATTTCCAAGAAAAAAGTTGAAAATCTACAGGATAAAAGAATGTTGATAGGAACTGGGTAGATGGCAGGGGTGATTTGGGATCATTTTGCTAACAAGGGGGATGGCATCCACTCTCACCCCCTTCACATCACTGTTTCAGTAACTGATGGCCTTTTTGATAAACATCAGTAAAGCATCAAAGTGTCAGATTAATTCAGTGATGTATTAGTAACTTGAGACTGCTTCAAATTTATTACTTTAGTTTTATTTCCCCTCTTGATCGCCTTGACTTTGTTAATGAGTGTACGTATGTTGTTAATATGGTTGTTGCAGACACAACTCCAGCTGTGAGCACAGCTGCCTCACTGTCCTGCTTCTTTTAAATGAAAGTTTTCCAACAAACACACACTGTCTGTTGGAAAATGATTCGAGTAAGGGAAAGGTGAGGGTTAACACACATTACAGCTGCAACCATGCATGTGTCTTCATTTCATTATTCACACGTCCATTAGAAGCCACTTCATGTCAAAACCTACATATTGGTCAAAGTCACTGCAGGTAAAACCCACTATACAGGGCCTATTTTCTGTTGGAGGAAGCGGAAGAACTAACGGTTCTGGAGTAAGTTCCAGTATTAAGTGAGAATGACCTGTTTTTGTAGAACCTTACAAATAAAACATATATTAGTAAAACTTGCCCAATTTAAAGGTCCCATATGATGCAAAAATGTGTCTTCTTGGGTTTTAACTTATAAAATATGGCAATGATCATATGTATACCATTAAGATATTAAAATGCTCATTTCACAATGACGTGCACACTTAACCCTTAAAGAGGGGACTTCCGGAAGATGGCGATCCGGACCAGTTCGCTCTTCTAAACCCGCATTCTCCAGCCCCGAAACTTGGACAATAACTCATATTCAGACTGAAAACATTTTCAGAGCTGACAGCTTCAAAGCAAGTAAGTTCAATTGGTGATTTTGAACGCAAGTTTCTGTCACAGGAAACTAATCAAATCCGACTAATATGTCCGGCGGGAAAACGAACGCTAAGCTAACAACAGCTACTACTGACCATGACTACACCCCGATGGAAACCTCTGTTAGTAGCGGTCCTGGTAAGAGAAAAAGTTCTCCCGTCACTCCAACTAAGTCCTCTGCTCCGCCACTTTCAAAGATGAAAACCGCCCAAGAGCAATCTTACGACAACTTGGTAGATGCTATCACAAAACTAACCACCAAAGTTGATGATTTTGGAGCGCAGTTAAGGGAGACCGCCACAATGGTAGCCAGCATCACCCGTCTTGTTGAAATTAATACTGCTGACATCAAAAATTGCCAGACCAAACTACAGAGCTTTGAGAGAGACATCCCCAAGCTTATACAAGAAAACGAAGAGCTAAAGGAAAGGATTACTGAGCTGGAGAGGTACAAGAGGCGCTGGAACCTTAAAATACACGGGATCAAAGAAAAGGATAACGAAATGATCCGTGAGGAGGTAATCCACATTCTGTCAGAAATTGCACCGCAGTGGGCAACGACCATGGGCACTATTGTTGATAATGTCCACCGCCTGGGAAAACGTGAAAATGGGAGAAACCGCCAGGTTATTCTTCAGTTTGTCATGAGATACCACTGTGAAGAAATTTGGAGGCTGACCAAAAACTCCAAATTCTGCAGAATAGCCGGGATCCGATTCAAGCAAGATTTCTGTAAAGCCGACAGGGATGCCCGCGCAGCAGCATGGCCACAGATGGAGCAAGCCCGTGCAGCTGGGAAAAACGTCTGGTACAAAGGCCATGTGGGATACATCGATGGTAGAAGAGTCAGCATCTAAGGGTCTGGTTCACAACTATGGCTGAACAAGCACTTTGACTCTTTAATGTTCTGTACATGTTGCTAAGCTACTTCAATGTTTACTTTATAGGGAGTCATTTCATAGTCCCCTTTTGAAGTACGCTGTGTTCCTGGCAGCTGTCATTTGGATATGTTTACATGCTACTTTTACTCAGGTTCCTGAATCCTTTTTTTTTGAAGGGTAGATTTATAAGGCAGCTCCTTTTCAATGCCATTTTGATAATTTGCATTACATATTTTCGATAATTTTATAGATTTGGTTTTTGGATTCTGTCATAACAAGCGTGCAGCTTGGGGGAAAAGGAGGAAGGGAAAGGGGAAAGAAAAGGGAAAAAAGGAAAAGAAGGAGAAGGAAAAAAGAGGAAGAAAAAGGAAAAAAGGGAAGGAAAAAAAAAAAGGGGAAAAAAGTTATGAGTTAAAACATATATTTAGCAATTTAATCAGGGGCTTTCTTCAAGTGTACTTGGTCCAAAGTAACAACCTAAACCGTTTATCTACTTGTTATTTTTATTTTATTATTATTTTAATTTTTTCCTTATTCTTTTTTATCCTTTATGTCTTTTATTACAACCTTTTCTTTTGCATCACTTAATGCTAGGGGTTTACGAGACTCTATAAAAAGAAAGGCTACATTTCTATTCCTTAAAAATGAAAAAGCACATTGTTATCTTATTCAGGAGACTCACAGCAACAATACAGATGAAAAAATGTGGACAAATCAATGGGGAGAAAAAATATACTATAGTCATGGCACAAATAGATCAGCAGGGGTCGCCATACTCCTAAATAACTTTCCTGGGAAAGTAGTTGCAACCAAAAGAGATGTCACAGGACACTGGATTATTTGCGTTTTTGAAATACACAAACAATTCTTGATTCTTGTTAACATTTATGGATTTATTAACCACAGTCAGAACAAACAATTAATTACAGACGTGACTAACATATTGAAGGAATTATCCCAAATATATATCAATCCTGTTTTTGTGTTGGGTGGCGACTACAATATGGTTATGGATGAATGGCTTGATAGGCAACCTTCAAGATTTCCTAATCATCAGTATAATACCACTTTACTAGACTTCTGTAACACATTTCAGCTTAGTGACATATGGCGTGCGTTAAATCCAGATACTCAAACCTTTACTTGGTTTAAACCTGATGGCACCATTAAATCGCGATTAGACTACTGGCTTATTTCTGAATTCCAACCTAATATAGACATAAATACCTCAATTTCTGCAGCTCCGCTTACAGATCATTGTATGATCAAGTTAACCATAACTCCCACTAGTGCAGTCAGAAGAAATAAAGGCTACTGGAAATTTAATTCAAATCTTCTAAAACATGACCCTTTCTGTCAGGATGTTAAAAGGACAATCGACAGTATAACTAAAGATACATTATTGTCAACTTACAGGGAGAAATGGGAATTTCTTAAATTTAAAATCCGTCAGATTTCCATTTCATACAGCAAAGTCATAAGCCGAGCCAATAAACAAAAAGAAATGGATATTGTAAAAGAGATCCATTTAATATGCAACAAACATTCCTTATGTGAAGAGGACAAACAAAAACTGATTTTATTGCACTCTTCCCTAGATAACATCTATATTAATAAAGCCAAAGGAGCATATATTAGGTCAAGAGCGAAATGGATAGAGGAGGGAGAGAGAAGCTCAGCATACTTCTGTAGGCTTGAGAAAAGAAGACAAGAACGAAATGCCATTAAGTCTCTTATAATTGATGGTAAAGAATGTACTGATTCTGTGAGGATCTCTAAAGAAATATTTAAATTTTACAGTGAATTATACTCCTCCTCTTACTCGCATACTAATGCAGAGGGTTTCTTTGAATCCATTTCAGGACGGATACCGAAAATTGATGAATATTTTAGAAAATCATGTGACGCAGAGATCCAAATGGAGGAAGTTGAGAAAGCTTTAAAATCCTTAGCTCTAGACAAATCACCTGGCTCAGACGGCTTGACAGCCAATTTTTACAGGCACTTCTGGATTAACCTAAAAGACTTATTTTTTAATATGTTAAAGGAAATCCGTGCTACATCAGTTTTACCAAATACTATGAAACAAGGAGTCATCACATTAATTCCCAAACCTGGCAAGGACCCAAAATTGATTGATAATCTCAGACCAATTACCTTACTTAATAATGATTACAAAATTTTAACACATATTTATGCCAACAGACTCAAAACTGGCATCACTGATCTTATCTCAGAGACACAATCAGGTTTTATTAAAGGGCGCTCAATACACAACAATATACGCCTGGTATTGGACTTACTTGACTATAGGGACCTAATTGACGAGGGGTTTATTTTATTTTTGGATTTTTTTAAAGCTTTTGATATGATTGAACACAAATTTATGTTTAGGACCTTAGAGCTTTTTGGTTTTGGGGAGCACTTTTTAGACTTTATAAAACTAATTTACACGGATACCAACAGCTCAGTTCTATTACCACATGGTACCTCCCCTAGATTTTCAATAGGCAAAGGAATAAAACAAGGCTGCCCGATTTCGCCTCTGTTGTTCATTGCAGCAGCTGAAATGCTCTCAATTTTTATAAAAAAACTCTGACTTTGATAAATTAACAGTATTTGGAAAACAACTAACAATCAGCCAACTGGCTGACGACACAGCCATATTCATGCACAACTCTGATCAAGTCCCTAAAATTCTTAATTATATAGATGTTTTCTCTAAAGCCTCTGGACTTAAACTGAATCTAGGTAAATGTGAATTATTACCTATTCATGATTGCAGTCTATCAGCCATTCATACCATTCCTGTCAAACAAACAGTGAAATATTTGGGCATGCATATCACTAAAGATGCTGATCAATTAGTCAAGCTCAATATATGGAATTGCTTGGAGAAATCAAAAACTTATCTCAACTCCTGGTCTCAAAGAGATATTTCCATCATAGGAAGAACATTTCTGACAAAAATGGAATGCATCTCCCGATTTATTTATCCAGCCCATTCATTACCAATGCCCAAAGATGCCGTTAAAGCCATCAACCAAACCATTTTCAATTATATCTGGAAAGGGAAAACACATTATATTAAAAAAGGTACCATGATTCAAGAATATGAGGAAGGTGGTGTTAAAGCAATAGACTTTGAATGCATTAATGGCACCATCAAAATTAACTGGCTGAGACAATTTATTAAACAACCCAAACATTTCTGGTTTCATATTCCCAATGAAATTTTTGCTAAATTTGGGGGCATTGAATTCCTGCTCAGATGTGACTATGACCTAAAAAAGCTCCCCTATAAACTCTCCTCATTTCATCAACAGGTCTTACTATATTGGAGATTGATTTATAAACATAATTTTAGCCCTCATATGACCCCTCTGTGGAATTGTAGATATGTACTATATAAACACAAATCAATATTCCTACAAAACTGGCAAAATAAGGGCATTTGGTCTGTACTACACTTATTAGACGGCACAGGGAATGTTTTAACTTTTGAGAACTTCTGTGCTAAATATAACATAAATGATAAACGAGAATATAACCAAGTAATGGAGGCAATACCTCAGACAGTTATACTAATGGCCTCAACTTTAAATAGATTTGGCTCTTGCCCAAACCTCCCTTTGCTTTTGGTGAATGGTTTCCGCCTAGATGACTCAAAATTAAACAATTTAACGATTAGGAAAATATTTAATAAAGAAATCTTCCCAGCAACAGTTTCTAGAGCTGCTATTCTTAATTTTTTCTCCAAAAAAGAAGCTCAAATTCTAAGATCTAAATTCTTTAAATTTCCTATTTCACCGAAAGCAAAAGAGATCCACTATAAAGTTTTAAATGGAATTTATCCTTCTGCTGAGTTTCTAAGTAAACGCTTTGGCTTTGAGAACAATAACTGTTCCTTTTGTAATGAACATATAGAAAGTACAGATCACATTTTCTTTTACTGTATGTACACCATTGCGTTTTGGGATGATTTTCATCACTGGTTATCTAAACATGTACCAACCCCTGTTTTTAACTGTCAGAATATTTTGTATGGCTTTATTATTAAGAACTCATTGCATGATATGTCTATTAACACCCTCGTAATCTTGGGAAAATTTTATGTACACAAAAATAGATTTTTAAAATGCAAGCCAAATTTTAATGTATTTCATAAAGAACTCTGCCTTTTTTTCTCATCACTGAAACACATGAAGAAGCGGAATGCTGTGAAACTCCACTGTTTGGTCGATGATCGGAAACTCATGGAAAACCCCTAGAACTCTGGACACTCTGGACTGAAAAGAACCCCCCGTTTCTCTTTTTGTCTACTTCTATTATGCTTTTAGTTACTTTATCTTATTATTATTTACTATTCTTATTACTTTATCTTATCCTTCTTACCTCTTGTAAGACTGTTAAAAAAGTTAAAATAAAAAAAAAAAAAAAAAAAAAAAAAACTTAACCCTTAAAGAAAAAGAAGATTCCACTTCCTGGGTTTTATGATGCCACAAAACCAACAACCCCCGCCTTTATTTCTCTAGTGAAACAAACACACCCTCCTTTGTGATTGGCCTGCTCAAAAAAATCTTTCCAAGTCAGATATAATGCTCAATAATATTAATAATAAACACACTGGAAATCGACTATTTCAGACAGCAGCCATTTCCACGTGTCCTCTCACACAGCTCTAAAGCTTCTTTTATTTCTTCAGGAAGGTGGACATTTATGCTTTAACTCACCCTTTATGTCACTCATTAGAAACTATTAAAGCCCTGACTAACCTTACAACCTTAAAGTGTATAAAGGAGTTTGCTCAGGCACTCAGGGGGTGAGTTTTTCTGTGTTTCCTGTTGGAAGGTGAATAAAGTTTGTGTGTCGTCCAGCTAGCTGCCTCGTCTGCTTTCATCTTCCACAATGTGAATGTGGATGGAATAAAAACTATTTAGTGAATCATGATATAAGCAAAATGATGGGTGATTATATTTTTACTCTTACACCTCTCTCCATTAAAATGACATAAAATCCTGTTAAATGTCATTTACTTTTTGACACCACATCAGTGGTGTTTGATTCTCACACTGGAAGTGAACCAATCCTGGAGAATGATTACACACGGAGCAGAAAATTAAGAACAGTAAATTTCTCAATGAGATTATTTTTCTTTTGGGCTGTCACATTTAACTCTGATTGGCTGTTTAGAAAGGTCTGCAGCTCAGCTGCAGTCTGAAAAGTTGAACTTTTTTCAACTCTGCAGCGTCAAAAAACGGCCACTGCCAAGAGCGTGCAAAAAAAATCCCACAAACCCAAACACAATTCAACAATTGAAAACTAATCAAATGTCCGTTATATATCATAGATTAAATTTTTTTTAAAACATGTCATACACACTATGTTATCACCAAACAAATATTGTACACTGTCCTCTTACATACACTGTAAAAAAAATTCCGTTGTTTTTACGGAAAAAAACTGGCAGCTGTGGTTACCAGAATTCCGTAAAAAATACAGTACAAATGTAAAAAAACTTTACAGAACAACTTGTAAATTTTACATCCTAAAACTGTAGTAGTTCACAAAAAAAAAACATTTTAAACTTGTAGATTATACAGTCTTTTACTGCTAATTTAACAGGACCACACTGCATTTATAGGCATCTTTTCAGTAAAATTTACATGCAGATTTTGCTTATTCTACATTGAATCCCAGTAAAATTTACAAGTTGTTCTGTAAAGTTGTTTACATTTGTACTGTATTTTTTACGGGATTATTCTGGTAACCACAGCTGCCAGTTTTTTTCTGTAAAAACAACGGGACATACAGTATGTACATATGAAAAACATGCAAAAATACATCTTGAGAAAAGACGAGAGAGAAATCACTTTTAGAAAATTTATTTAAAGGTGCAGTATGTAACCTTTTCTGAAGTTGTATGGCATACTGTTGAGCATAAAACAATTATGAAAAAAGAAAAAAGCAATTTTCTGAAATTGTCATTACACTTTGAACCGAGTTATTTAGCCAACAAACACACAAATGCCAGCTACACATAACATCCTTTGGTGAAGGTAATAACATCTCCACGGAGAAAAGTAGCCTGACATTAAAAAGGACAGCACTGGCCAGTAGCTACAATACACCAAACTGGCCAAGTGCCCTAGCAGGTAAGTCGTAGGAGGAGTCCATATTTAGCCTTCATGCCACTCGTGGTCAGCGAGTTCCTGTATGAGGGTGAGGACTCGAGGGTTGACGTTCAGGCGGCGCTTAGAGTTTTTCTCTACTTTTGTTCCTCTGTCTGGGTTGATTGAGAAAAAAACACCTGTAGAATAAAAGCATATTAATTGATCAGTTAAACAAAAAAAGATTACACATATGTATGTATATACATATACATGTACAGTATATACATACATACAGTAGATACATACAGTATCTCACAAAAGTGAGTACACCCTTCTCATTTTCACAAATATTTTATTGTATCTCTTTATGGGATAACGCTATAGCCATGTAACTTTAATATAACTTAACTAGTCAGTATACAGTTTGTAGAGCACTATAGATTTATCATCTTCTGGAATATAACTCGAAGCACAGCCATTAACATCAAACAGCTGGCAACATAAGTGAGTACACCCCATAATGACAATGTCCAAATGGTGCCCAATATTTTGTGTGCCAACCATTATTATCTAGCACTGCCTTAACCCTTTTGCTCATGACATCCATCTGCTCAGTGGTGTCATCATGGAGGAATGGGAGAGGATTCCTGAAGCTACCTGTGAGCTCTGGTGAATTCCATGAGCAAAATGGTTAAGGCAGTGCTAGATAATAATGGTTGGCACACAAATTGTTGACACTTTGGGCAAAATTTGGAGATGTTCACTACAGGGTGTAATGGTTGTTTTGAGTTATATTCAGAGGACAATACATCTATAATATTCTACAAGCTGTACACTGACTACTTTAAGTTATATTAAAGTTTTATTTCTATAGTTATCCCTTGAAAAGCTACAATAAAATATCTGCAAAAATGGGAGGGGTGAACTCACTTTTGTGAGATACTAGATATAGTACTGTGCAAAAGTTTTAGGCACCCCACAGGTATTGTTTTAGCAGTGTCATGAGGATCATCCATATTTCTCTCACTTTCTTTATTGGAATATACTAAGAAAATACAGGAAATGTGTATACACTGTTAGAAAACACAAAAAATGTACTTCTGGTTCTGAAAAGTCCCAGACGAGCCCAGAATTCGTTCCCTCAGAAAGGTTAAATGACCAACAATCACAAGGGGAAAGCTGTTGGACATGTCAGTTAAGTCAGCAGCTGAGCTCGAGACCCCTGTTACACCTGGATCTGCCACCAGCTTCTGGCAGGCTAGGCATGCCCATCAATGATCTGTCTATGGAACAATGACCCTGCCAATAGCTTTCCCCTTTTGATTGTTGATCACTGAAACCCTTCTGTGGCAACGGATCCTGGGGTGGCCTGAGACTGAATCCAGAACCAGAAGCACATTTTTGTGTTCTTAAACATTGTATACACATTTCTTGCATTTTCTTACTATATTCCAATAAAGAATGTAAGAGATACAGTAAATATGTTTAGTCACTGTTGAAACAATACATGTGGAGTGCCTAAGACTTTTGCACAGTACTCAATACACACACACACACACACACACACACACACACACACACACAAACAGTATAAAACAATCAAACAAATAAATCAGTCAGAGTCCGGGTCCAAGCCTGGCCAAAACTCAGAGCTGGACCAAGACCGAGACTCAGATTGTCTGACTAAGAGCGGGACTAAGACCAGACCCAAGGGCCAGAGACTCAAACCTGGACTAAGGCCGGGTTTGAGTCGGCTCTTAGCCTAGATCTGAATTCCAGTCTTGGTTTTGGCCTGAGTCCAGGTCACAGTCAGATTTGAACTAATACCAGGACAGAGCCATGTTCACTCACCTTTGAAGAAATTCAAGAGTTGAAGCCAGCTCAGATAGATAATGAATGTTGAAACAGTAGTAGCTGCCGAACATGAGGCACAATGTAGAAATGAAGGAAGAGATGTTTGCGTTGATAAGGTTCCGATCCAGACTCAGCATGTACCTTGTTGAGGAATAGCAGGTCTGTCCTATGAACAAATTATTTAACAGGTTATATTAAAGTAGAACTGAACTGAACGGCATTGAACGGCGCTGGGTGATAGTACATACAATTATAAAGATAATTTATCATTGGCACCCCCTCCACAAATCCCGGAATCTTGGAGAAAATCGCGATTTAGAATTTCCCGCCCTGAAAAATCAGACAAATCCGCCGAAGCGCAGCCGGAGTTCCGCGTGACGTCACGAGTGTGACCCAGTCCTCATGTTTACCATTGCGAGCACGTCGACACTGGTTGTTTTTGGTGCATTTTGTCGTGATAGTCGACTACAAAACACTTCCAACACCTGGGAAGATCTGTTCAGTGGCCAAGGAAAGCTGTCATGGCGACGAAAGAAAAGGGGGAGGAAAAGCGATCAGGAAGCGATGCGTTTCTAGATATACAGTGATCCATCACTTATCGCGTTTAATGGGGACCAGAACCGACCGCGAAAAGTGAAAAACCGTGAAGTAGCGTCACCCCCCCCCCCCAAGGGCGTCACAAGCACTATTTTGCACAAAAAGGCACAAGAGAACAGCGAAAAGTGCCACTAAGCAACACGAGCGATAAAGAAGGCGCTCTGCAGGGAGAGAAGCTGGGTAAAACGTCTCAGCCAATCAGCTTGCGAGGTGAAACGTCTCGGCCAATCAGCTTGCGAGATTCCCAAGTGGTGAAGAGGTGGGCGGAGAGGAGTGGAGCGGTGGTCAGAGAGGTAGATTTTGAGCTGTGCGGGCTCTCCGTGTTGATACCTGATGTTCTAATGAGAAGGCAGGGAGACTACATTAGAACATCAGGTATCAACACGGAGAGCCCACTCTCCTCGGCTCCCCAGCCCGCTCGGAAATCTCGCAAGCTGATTGGCCGAGACGTTTTACCTCGCAAGCTGATTGGCGGAGACGTTTTACCCAGCTTCGCTCCCTGCCGAGCGCCTATACCCAGCGAAGGAAGACCGCATTAAACGCGATAAGTGAGGGATCACTGTAATAAGTTGGAAAAATGCTGATGTTTTTTTTTTCCCCCTTTCTTTTTTATTGTTAATTTTCCTTATCCTGACACCCCAAACATGCCAAAGTAAAGACTCACCATTCTGTATTCAATAAGCGACTCTCCTCCCCATCACTGCTGCGGTCTGAGTCGGTGCCGGAATCCCCCGAAAATTCTGGCTCTAATCTGTACGGTTCGATGCCTCCCTCGCTCTCTTCCTGTTCACTTGACACTCCTGCATCCTCCTCTGTCTTGTCACCGATCCTGAATGCCTCTTCACTCTGAAAACTCTGGTGTTCTTGACTGCTGGAACTGCTATCATCTGCCATTGTTGTTTTGATAAGGGTCACACTCGTGACGTCACGCAGCGTCGTCTGCACTACTTCCGGTTTGTTTGGCACTGCCAGCCAGAGGCAAAAGTTTATCGGCTTATAGCTTGGCCATCGCACGGCCTAAAAATTTCTTTTATGTGTTGAAAAATACAATAGGTAATAAGGAATTAATCTGCTATTCTACTTTTTTGGCAAAAAGGTGAGTTTAGTTCTACTTTAATAAGCGCTGCACTTACATGACAAATTCTATAAACAGTGCAATTAAAAAAATAAGGAAAGAAATATGAAACAGACTTACCACAGACAATAACAGCAGGTGTCAGGGGCACTTGCTCCAGTTGGACCTCTTCTGCCAGACATGTATCTTCTACATAAAAGAACATGGACTCCTCCTTCTCATCAAAGTAGCTGAGCAGAAGCAGGAGCATCTCTTTCACATCACCTGAGCAGCCACTCTGCTGTCCTCGCATCCTCTGAAGCCTTGCATAATTCTGAAGGAACTTCTTGCTCTTGTTAACACAAACTGTGGTCAGGTAGTTGAGAAGCCTTTTTCCCTTCAAATCCAAATTCTGTGTGAATGTCTCCTTGAGGTCAATCCCAGTGAGTTCCTTGAAGTGGACTGACATGCCAAGTCCATCAAAACAAAAAGGCCACTCCTCTCTAAGGCACTTGATACTTTTTCCATGGTTGACATATTGACGCTGTGTGTAAAAAGTGGACTTCATTAGACTTTTTACCTCCTCTGGATTGGCATCAGAGTGTTGGAACATCACCTTGAGTTTTTCTATCTTTTGCTGCAGGCTCTCTTGAGTTTCTTCACGGGGCAGGAATTTTACATTCCATTTAATGCATCCGTAGGTGTCCTGCATTGCTGCTCTCTCTTCTAATGGGATCTCGTCTGTGTCGTCTGAGTCAGTCTGATGTTTTCTTTTTTTTATTTTGGGTGTTGAAGTGCGCCTCATGTTTTCAATTCTGTTTTGCATCTGTTTGACAAGGGAATGGTAGCCTGTTCCAGCAATATCACCCTCTATCACATCTTGCAGAGCACTGGGATATTTTGCCACCATTTCTTTTGCAACATCAGTTGAATGTTTTTTACCTACATGAGGGCATTTTTTCCATCATCTCACTCACAACAATCCAGACCATTTGCCTCCTCAGTTTTGGGCTTGGCCTTTTTCCCCTCTCCAAAGAACGCATCACTTCCTCAGGAAATTTTCTCCATGGAATTTCAAAGTTGTCGTCCCACTGTGTGTCAAGTCCTGGGCTACTGGAGGAGGTTGGCATACTTCGGGGTGAAACAGAGAGTAATGACAGCGATTGGGTGGGTAAGGCTTCCACAGATGATGGTGAGCTGTAGTCGGGAGTTTGGTCTTTAAATTACAAATAAATAAATAAATTATGATTCACACTGTGCAATATTAAACAATGTGCATTTCTGCTTTTGATTTTGAATATATTATATGTTGAAATATCATTGTGTGGTGTTTTTACTTACTTTTTCGACTCCAAACAGAAAGAAGCTTTCTGGCTTGTACAGGTCTTAATACGGTCATCAAATCAGCCTCCATTACGAAGCGCAGATCATCATGCGTCTCAACTCCAATGGACTGCAAGTGCTCTTCCAGGATGTTTTTGTTTACTGCTGGAAGTTCTGGTAGGACTTCCATGATGGCAACGTGTAGGAAGGATCGCTCTGAGTCACTCATATTTGCACAGAAGAAAGAATGCCACCTTCAAAGAGGACATAAAATATACAGTACATACACTTAACAGAGCAGGGACATGCATCAATATATACAGTAATATCAAACTATTTACAGTAATGCCATCCATAAATATATGTTTGTTTGCAAATCCAAATATAAAATAAATAGAATAGGTAGGTAAGTGAATTTTTTTTTCCAATTCTTTTTTTAAAAATTATTATTATTATTATTATTATTATTTTTACATATGTAACATACAGTTTGAACAGGTTAAATTTTTTGAGACAGCAAAAAATCTGTAGGGAAAAAAAAAATATTTGGGTCGAGCCTAGGGGTGGGGATCGAGAACCTGAAATCAAGCAGAACCGAGAAGTGAATGCTTCAATTCACTGGAACCGTATCCCTTTCACATTATTAATTCCTCTTATCAATGCCAGCATGTTTTTTTCAGAACAGGGTCAATGGGTCATTCTGAATATAAAATTGAACTAGATAACACAGTTCTACATTGTTTACTTCATTCTAATAAGCTACTATGGTCACCTTACTAGTATAGGCTAACATTATTGGCCTATGTGCTAATACTGGAAACCTGTGTAGACTCCTTTTTAAACAGTAAGGAACTGATAAGAGAAATGATAAAGAATTGGACCGATAAGCAGAATCAACAATGGCATTGATATTGATAAAATCCTAAACATTTCCCACCGACAGGGTCAGCCGGTTACAGCAAATAAACATTTTTAAGGATGGCCTAAGTAGTAAGCGAGCTTTAATTGCACCTTATTTTGCCACAATACTGTGTTTCAGTGGAATGACTTGGTATCCTTCAAGAATGTATGATACCAAAGGATAGAAATCGGGCAGGTCATTAATGTTAATACACTGTAACCCAAGACTGTCCTTTGTCACAGAATACAGATGGTATTCTGAGAGGAAGGTGCCTTTGTGGATATCCATCAAAACATACACAGATGTGTCATTTTGAATCACGATGAGTAGAAGTTCACCAAACTCCATATACTCAACATTTCTGTACACAAGAAACTGTCCTTTTTTATATGCCGTGCCCTTATACTGAATGTCTGTAGTAACTGTGGTATTGTTTTCTGAAAAGGCTAACTCCCCAACTGCATGTTTAACAGTGTCACTGTAGAGATTGGGATAAAATGCACAGCTGTCCTTCACTTGCAGTAGTTTACTGCATTCTTGCCCCGCTAAAAGATATGCCTGATACATCTGATGATGCTCTGACAAAGTTTGGCAAATGTTTTTAAAATTTTTTCAAGTGTCTGGCACATCTTTTGAAATAACTGTGTTTACTTTCAAACCTAAGCATCCATAACCTCATCAACGGACCAAATTTCAACAGTAGTGCTGAATAATGGCGCAAAAAATGGTGCTTGGGTTTTAGTTGGATTTCAGGAAACAACATCTTTCTCAACTCCAAATATTCTTGAATCAAAATATCAAGATATGCTATCTGGGACAAGGAAATGTTCTGAGCACAAATAAGATCCACAATGTCTTTTAGCTGGAGAGCTAACTGCCATACTTCATCCTCATGGTTTTGCACTTGGTCACCAATCAAAACTGGTAGCAATCTTAAAAGGTTCCAATTTTGGATGGCTTGCCCTGATAACTTGGCTCCATCAGGGTTGACAGTACATGGCTTTGTGAGTGCTTCAGACCCTTTATATTTAAACTGTTTGATGTGCCTGTTTAAGAGTGAGTATGTGAACCATTTTTTAACTTTTATGATGTTCTTCAGGTACAGTGCTAGGTCATATGACAAGACTCCTTCAAAGAGGTCATGACCTAAACAAAATGGGAGACCAGGTTGGGAAACGTGAAAAGATTCGAGAGTATTAAAGATAGAGGTTACCTTTATTCCTCTGACATCTTGAATGTTGTCAGCCGGGAGATTAGCAACTGCGGTGTCGTATGTCTCTGGGGCGCGTGGAGGACCACAGGCATTCGGATCAGCTTCAAACTCGCTCCTTTTTATTTCACAATACCTGCAAAAATAATTAGAGCGGCTGAAGTTCTCTGTAAACCCACCTATGCAATGAGAACCCAAGTTGTCCCCAGCAATGCAGTAAAGACCCCCTTTTACTGTTTTTCCATCTACATTTATTCCATCTGTCTCCAAGGATTTAAGATCTGCCAACAGCTCTGAGAAAACTTTGTCCATTCCAAAACGCTTAAGGTCATTCTCGACGCACAACAAGACTAAAAACATTATCAGTATTTGAATGCAAATGAATGGGTAAATTTGCTAATGAAAGATAGACTGCAAGAATTTTGTGCGTCTTTTTAGCAGAACCCAGGGGATTCACAATTTCAAAAGAATCTTGGTACAAAATCAGTTTGAGGCTTTCAGGGTTTTCATTAAAGAACTGGTGACATTTGAAATTTTGTCCATCATATAAATCTGTATAAACCTCTACATCTCCAAACTGTTGTGACTGCGTATTCCTCCATAAATGCGACTGTAAAACGCTTTTCAGAGTTTCTGACACTGGTATGTAGTACGCACATTTTTGTGTCATGTTCTCATCCATTCCCAATGCCATTTTTTGGGGTTCAGTGTATTTAAAAAGTTCTGCGAATGTCTGATTTCTAGAGTATGTTGTTCTTAATTGTCCCTGATGACAGGCAGAGAACAAATCTGACTCTTTAATGCAGTCACAGATTTTAATGACTGCTTCATCTGATAAGCTCATATCTTTTAATAAAGAACTTACTTTGGTTATTGTATAGCCTTGACCTAACTCATGCACATTTTGCATTTCCTCAACAATGGTCTGTATAGTAGAGGCCGGAATAAGCAGCTGTCCTTGCAGTTTAAAGGGGACCTGTGGTGGTCGTCTAAACGCATTCAACTTGAAAACATTAGGCAAAGTATTCGTTATTTGGTTAAATAATTATTGCCAGCCATCTACCACCAGAGAAATATGCAAATACGACCGCCAGCATGGCCAGCCAATGAAAACTATGCGTGCAGCCATGACACATGCGGATGTGACGGCACCACGTTGCTATTGAAAAGTCAATACTCCGCCTGTATCAGCGACTAGGGTGCTTTTGTCAGTGTTTTTGTTCTGAATTGTCGGACTTTGAGGAAGAATTCGGTCAACATGGCTGCAGGTTTCAGCCAGAAAGGTCTTCTGAGGGTGAAAGTGACGAAGTGGTCCTCACACACAACGGAATTTCGTCCGAAAGGAAACGTCTGTGCCCTGTTCCGAGACTGTGCAACCACTTTTCCGCTACAATCTTCTGACAAGGTGAGCTGGGTTTGGGTACACAAAAGAAGTGTTTATCTTTGTTTTTTCGCTTACTATTGAGACATCCAAAGGCTTTACATTCCGCCATGTTGCGATATCCATATCGCATTGTATGTTTTTGTTGTTACAAGAGCACCGAGTGTTTGCTGATCTGTATATAGTTTTAGCGGCGAGGGAAGAGCCCAGCGCCAAATCCCCGGCCGTCTGGTGGCCGTTACGTCCTCAGATCAGACAAGACGACCCGCTGAATTTAAGCATTTATTTATTTATTTTCTACTCGTTTTAGTTCTGCATTTAATATGAACCCTGAGTTTGAAATAAACGTTTGAATTTGAATATCCCGAAAGCCACTGCTCATCCGGGCACTCCAGGCTCAGCCAATATTGATCCAGATCGCGGTATCCACGACACTACGTCACAGGAAGTGTCCTGGCAGGCCATGTAACCGCCAGTATGGCTGCGCGCATGTTTTGCTGACATAACTGAACCAGCACATCAGCAATGGATTTATATCGCATTGCTTTGAACTTGAACTTAAACTTGAACTAGAACGTGAGACAGGGGCTCAATATAATATCTTTTTTTTCACGACCACCACAGGTCCCCTTTAAGGTAAAAGAGACATGTTTCTGAGATACAACTGACTATAATTTTCTGGCATATCACTGGCTGCACTAGTTGTAGGCATGCCTTCATGTGCATTTTCTGAATCATCTGTATAGGCAATGACATTTGGGGGCTGAGGGCGAGTTTCCCAGTACATGTCATCAATACCATCAGGGGCGCATGCTTTATGCTTCCTACACATGTGAGAGGTAAATGATGACTTTTTTGTAAATGTGTGCTTACAACCACTTACTGGACAAGACACAGACCTGCCCTCTCCGATATGATCATTTAAGTGAGACACTAGCTCTTTCACCGTGTGAAAATGGCGGGCGCATAAGGAAACTGCACATTTTAAATCCCCAACAGCAGCTTTAGGTGCAGCTTGCAGCGCAGGTGCATTGAGTAAACGATAAAAATGGCCCTTGAAAGCTGAGTAAGTGGTAAATGTTTGGCTACAGTTGGCGCCAACACATTTGAAAAGACAACGAGGCTCATTCCTATGCACTCTGCAATGTAGCACATAGCCTCTTAATGTGGCTAATTTCTTCTTACAAAACACGCAGGTGATCATTTTGAGGATTTCAAGTTTCGCCTGTCCTTTTCAGCTAAACTAAATTATCAGGCATTGACTGGTAGCTAGCTAGCTAGCTAGCTAACTAAGACCAAATGCTTTCAGCACACATTTTTGTTTCGTCTTGAAAAAAAAAATAAAAATGAGAAGCTTACCATGGGAACTTTCAATTCTCTGAACAGCCACAGACCTTCCCAAAAAAAAAAAAACGTGTGCTACAATCTTGATGTGTTAGACTCGTTGAAAACTTTCTAAATAACAAGGTGGTCTCGAAGGCTTCTGCTCTGCTGCTGTGAACTCCACTCTGCACACGGCTCGCTCTGGCTCGTTCGTTAGTGACGTCGGCAGCAGCCGTGCTCGTCAGATAGTGCTTCTCCCGCTCCTCCCGCCATTATCCAATCAGAGACGAGCTTCAATTGCGCACTCCGAACTTCAAGGCGGACTCAATGCTCAGTGAGACAGTACAGGTGAGAGGAGGCACTGTTAAGTTGTGTAGCCTGTGACGATGATACAATGCTCAAATTAGGCCTATTATAATTTTTTTTTTATAAATATAAATTGAAAACCAGTAGGCCTAGGCCAAGTATTACATTAAAATTTAAAGACTAAAATATTGTTCATAGGCCTATAGATACACATCTCAGTATCTCAGGTTCACAAAATGGTTTGTGCAAACATTTTTATTACTTCAGTTTGCATCGTTTCAATCATGGTAAAAGTGCAGCATAAACATGTAAAGTGACATATATATTTTTTGTATTTTTAAAAACAACTGACTAAAACTATAGTTTGTACAATATGTGCATGTCAAAATAACAAAATTGTTTTGTTATGAGTATTGCAGTATTTCTCTGTGTTTGTTACCAATATTTGTAGTTTTAACCAATAATTTTCATTATATTTACATATTACTGTTGTAAATACAACAAAAACAATCTGTTTTATAGTTTACAAAGGTTGACTGTGATTTAAACCAAAAATATATGTTTTTGGGTTTACAATACTGTTCTGTAGGGATTTCACATAGTTTTTATGTAAATTTCATGGTCATTTTTTACAGTGTATTGTATATATTTTCTTTTTTTAATTACCCCTTCTCTCTATTTCTCTTTTGTTCCTGCATGTCTGAACTGAGTTTTGACCTAAAAACATCTGTTTTCACCAGCATTTCAGTCAATGTTTGCCAAAGGAGCTTAACTTAGGCTGACTTAGGTGAACTCTGCATAACTTAGAGGAACTTTTACAAACTGAGCACAACTTTCATCGTTTATTTCCAAATGTCTGCAAATTTTCAGCATGCTGAAAATTCTCAACGAATACAACTTTTGCCAACAAACACCAGCTATCATGAACTTTTATCAACTTTTGACAGCAGAGCCAGATGTTTGCCATAAAGTCAGTAAAAGTTGGTCCAAACGTTGTACTGTGAATCCACCCAAAAAAGTAGGTCCAGGATGGCAGGAAGCCTCCACAAATGCTGATCTTTGTATCAGTGTCGCCTGACGCTGATGTTAGCTGACCTGCACTGAGTATTCGTTTGCTTAAGTTAACCTAAGCTGGCAACTGCTACACATACGCTAGCCTAAGTTGGCAAAAGTTTGACAGTGCTGAATGCAATGCTGGGAACTAGTTGAAAACTATAATTACTAGTAGCACCTTTTCACGGTTGATATGCATAGACTAAAAGCAGTACAATTAAAATTTTGGGTGCCACAACAAACCACGTCATAATCATGTACCTGTACATACAGTAAAGGTACCAGATGATTTGCTGCACTTCATATATATTACCCTTAAATTGGAGGACTGGCTGAAGTCAATCATGTACAGGAAACAGGCTGCTGTGCATTTTCCTGATCAAATTATAATACAGCTTTAGACAGAGGAGAACATGCAGAAATAACCTTATTTGGTCATTATTTGTTTATTACCATGCTGGTAGGCAAACTGAAGTGGGTCCACCGCTGGTACCTCAGCCTCCTGATGGGACCAGCGATGGACCCACTTCACTTTTCTTACCAGCAGGGCATCAGGGTGGAGGATGCAGTGATCTTCCTCCTACATCGTTCCCTGTCCCACCTGGAGAAGCCTGGCAGCACTGTGAGGATCATGTTCTTTGATTTCTCCAGTGCTTTCAAGACCATCCAACCAATGATCCTGAGGGATAAGCTGCTGTGTACAGGGGTGGACCAGCACCTGTCACTGTGAATCCTGTACTACCTCACAGACTGACCACAGTTTGTGAGAACCCAGGACTGTGTGTCTGACACCATCATCTACAGTATGGGGTGCTTCCCAGGGAACAATTCTGGGTCCCTTCCTGTTCACCCTCTACACTGCTGACTTTTCTCACAACACACCACACTGCCATCTACAGAAGTTCTCTGATGACTCTGCGATTGTTGGCCTCATCTCTGATGGGGATGATGTGAAGTATAGAGGACTTATCCAGGACTTTGTGGTCTGGTGCCTGCAGAACTGCCTCCAGATCAATGCGAGGAAAACCAAGGAACTGGTGGTGGACTGCCGCAGGTGAGGACAATCCCCCACAGCACCGGTAAACAGGGACCAGACATTGAGATAGTGACATCTTACAAGGACCTGGGTGTTCACCTGAACAATAAACTGGGCTGGTCACACAACACCAACACACTCTACAAGAAGGAGCAGTGCAGATGTACCTCCTGAGAGATTCAGGTCTTTTGGAGTGCAAGGGGCACTCCTGAAGACCTTCTACAATTTGGTGGTGGCATTAGCCATTACATTTGGAGTGGTTTGCTGGGGCAGCGGCATCACGGCAGCTGACAGGAAGAGACTGAACAGGCTGATCAAAAAAGCTAGCTCTGTTCTGGAGGGGCGCCTCGACCCAGTAGAGGGAATAGGAGAGAGGAGGATGGTGGCTAAGCTGTCATCTCTGCTGGAGTCTGAGTCCCACCCCATGCAGGACATGCTGAAAGCACTGAGGAGCTCATTTAGTGGTAGGCTGTGCCATTCTAGGTGCATGAGGGAGAGGTTTCACAGGTCTTTCCTACCTATGGCAGTCAGACTTTATAATCTAACCAGTGCTGCCCATAGAGGGCCTATTAAAAGTATTAAATGTCACAGCTTTGCACAATAGAGTTCATCCCTTCCAACACACAACTAAGACAATTACAATTATCATTGAGGGTGTGTAGCAACCAATCATGTAATATCTGCCAATAATGTAATACCTACCAATAATGTAATAATTTTGACCATTTTAAATGTAATAAAGCCAATAATGTAAAAAGTTGCCAATAATGTAATAAAATTTTTGAGCCAATAATGTAATAACATTTTGCCAACTAGAAAAGCACTCGGAGAGCGCAGACCTCCGCCAAGTGCCACAGTTCCCCCCCATACAGTGTTTGTGTGTACATTTTCAGATTCCTTGACCAGGAAAACATATGACTAGCAATTGGATTCACAATGATAGGATTAGTGGTTCAGTAGTAAAAGCATTACCTCCTTGGCGGAGGTAATAAACTGAAGTGCTGGTGTTGTGTCCATCTCCTTCATGTGCAAAGTCCCAGGCTGCGAGCATTTTCATAGATCACTGAAAGCAGCACTGAGGGCTTCACTGACGGATGCAAATTGGGTAGACAGGTTGCCGTGGGTTCTATTGGGTTTGCGCTCCACGGAAAAAAAGAGGATTTGGAAACTTCCCCGGCAGAGAGCTGGTTTTTGCGCAGCTCCTATGGCTGCCCGGGGAATTTCTGCCAAATAATCCCGCATTGGACAGCCGCCCGTCTCAGTTTTTGCAGCGTAGCGCAAACACAGGCACGCTGGCGGGCCCTGCCCACCACTGTTTTCTGCGTGCTTTTTTGCCTAAAACTTTGAAGAACGCGGAGTTTGTGTTCATCAGACACGACGACCAGCGCCCTCTATTGCCCCTGCACATATGTTGAAAATGGCCATATCTCACAATGTTAAAGAATCCTTTAAAAAATTCCTGTATCCAGACGGTGATCCAGATCATCCCCAAAATTTAATCAGTTCTTCCTTGTACCATTTACAACAACGCCTGAAAGTTTCATCAAAATCCGTCCAAAACTTTTTGAGTTATCTTGCTAACCAACAGACAGACAGACAGACAAATAGACAGACAAACAGACAAACGCTGGCAAAAACATAGCCTCCTGGCCTTCGGCCTGGCGGAGGTAACTATTTGCTGAAAAATACTAAAACTGCCTATGTGCTAAAGGTTCTGTACATGATGCATGAAGACTAAAGTTGTTTTTCTTAATTTTAATGATGTTGAAATTCCAGTTCTCCTTTCATGGTAGATTTATTTTAAAGCACATGATGACCTTTCCTGCACAGTATGACCTGCCCTTAGAAACTGTTACTCCTTAGAGCACAAGGTGCATTCTGATGAAACAAGATTGTTCCACTCTCTTTAATGTCAGCATATTTCATCATGATTGTGTAAAGGAGTATATGAGAAATGTTTCTGGTTGATCATGCAACTGCAGTGTATAAAATGTCTGAATTCTGATGATTACCTTCAGTACCAACTTCCTGTAATCAGAGGTTCCTACTCCTTGCAGCAAGTAAAAACTCTTAAAAGAATATTCTTGTGTCTTGAATCTTATTTGAGGTAACGAACTAATATACGATCATTTTTGAGTTTTCAGATTCATGATATACATGGTGCCATGACCCGGATGGACAACAAGCTAGAGGGTGCCAGAGATGACGCCTTCTCTGGGTTGAAATCCGTGCGCACGGTCTGACCACTGGTCAGCATTGGAACCCCGCCTTCTGGGAACGCTGGAGAAGGACTGACGGTCTGGCTCTCCCTAGTGAAGTCCATCCTCGATAATAAGGAAATAAAGTAAGTGACGTTTTTCTGAAATAATAAAGAATACAGAGAGTTGCCTGTATTCCGGTCGGGGACCGTAAAAGTGTCAGGTTTCTAAACAGGAGTTATCAGGTCTCTTCAATAGAGTAATGGTAATATAGTGAGTTTCCTATATTTTTCCTGATAAACAAATAACCAAAAAGAGGTGTAATAGTACTATAGTGAGTTTCCTATAGTGTTCCTGACTAGGAAGAACGATGGGTAACTGCGCAGGAAAAACAGAAAACAAGAAAAAAGCCAAACAAAAGAAAAAAGAAGAAACGGCGCGTCGAACGGTAAAGAATTATAATGACCGGTTAAAGGAAAAAGATCAAATAAAGGATCCTGAAAAGTATTTAAACAAATGGGAAAAAAGATTATTCCTTTAAACCCACACTGGATGTGGATGAATGCGCAGTCTTGGCGTCGACGGTAAAACTTACAATTAAGCTCTTGCACTCCGGGATACCGCGGGCGGTCACGTCTCTGCATCCTAGGGTGCACGAGGGTGCCCTAGTGCGTCCTAGTGCGTACTGAAAAGAAAAAAGCTGCATTTCCATTCTTCCACTACAGACACAGCCGCGAACAGAAAGCCAAAGGAGTGCTTTGACTGGTTTAAATGTGATTGACCTCTCATTCAACTAATAAGAGCCTTGAATTGGGTTTCTGAAACCTTGAAGAACCAATGACTGAAAACCTAGCAAGAAGGACCCGCCTACCAACGGCTGCGAATACAGCCAGCCAATTGAAGCACAGAAGTTCGAAAGCGTGCGTCCCTTGCGTAAAATCTGTTTTGTGTAAGCCGCTGGGTGACACACACGCGTTCGCCAGTCTTTTTTTCTTACTACTGTTCTTATTTGTTTTGAAAAATCGTTTGCCAAAACCGCAATCATGGAAGCGCAAAACCGCAATAATGGAATTATGGTTTGACCGGGTCCCGTGACCAGAACCACGAGTCCGTAACAAGCGGACCAGCATCATGTTTGTCTGACAATGAAGAAGAGAAGATCGCCAGCGACACTGCTGTTGTGGACAGGTAAGTGTTATAAGCTAAATTATTCTTTATCCCTGAAAATTGTAATCAAAATGACTTTTGACCGATCGGTAAATTATAACTGTGCCTCATCGCAACATGAAGACCGCGGTGCACGGGTCCAGTCCATGCTCCGCGTCCGGACCGTGAACGCCCCCCCCCCCCGCTACTCTTCTGAATCGGATTGCAGATATTTTAGTACAACTGTGCGTAGTAGACCGCGGCGCACCGTCCCTGCAGCCCATCATGTAGCGATGGGCGATGTCCGTCCTCTGTAGCGGAGGGGGGGGAGTTGTTATCTTCTACATTACAGATATTTTAGTATAATTTTTAGTGCACTGTAGGTTATTTTTTCTTGTAAAAAAAAAAAGTCACACATTTTTTACGTGGCATGCTTCTTTGTGTGTGTGGGCTTGTTTGTTCATTCATTCATTCATGAATGAATAAACAACCCCCCCCCCCCCACACACACAGCCCTTCACCTTTCATTAGAGCCCAAGATGAAGCTTCTATATTGAATCATTCAAAAGTTACAGACGTTTTTCCAAACTGTGCCATTTGGCACAATTTGGCCTGGGAGCAACCTAAGAAAAAAAGCTGTGTAATATATTCATTTTTTGTGGTATTGTTACAAAATTTTGACCTCAGCTGGATAACACTTGGTTCTACATTTCTGTTGCATTTTCCAGCTTGGATCTGACAGCTGTGTGTTATTTGCAAGGATTTGTATCCAAAAAAACACCCAGGAGAAATTTATTTTCTTCAAGTACAGTATGTTTAGATGACTGTTACTCAGTGGCAGGAGCACTTAGAGAGATTATGACTGTTTTGCCAAAAAATTCAAAGTGTTTTCTTTTAAATGAGACCAACCCCATGAAGATGCTGCAAAGGGTTGAAGAACAGCTTTTGATTTACTTTGTGTACGTTATTTTTTGGCATTTTTAGGGAAATTGACCAGAGTGCAAGGGGTTAAAATAAAAATTAAAACAAAAAAGATAAATATCAAAACCAACTGAGCATTGAACCATTATTAAATGAAAAAGATAATCCTCCCCCAGCTTATCATTGCCGCGATCCTAAGGAGGGTCCATACAGCAAATTATTAAAAGAAGCCCATGAGGTTGGGAAAAGGAGGAAGTAAATAAAATCATAATAATAACTTTATTCTATGTCATAAGATATTGATATTAGACTATAATATTTAAAGACGGTCGGATTAAATGGCAACAGAACCGGATAACGTTAAAATGGACAATGACAAACAGTTATTTTATCTATTCTTTGTGTGTGTGAGCCTTAGATAGAAGCAGCGGCAGTTTGGGTTGTTTTGTCTTTCTGTAATCTGCCCCAGCATGGAAAAAAGGGATTAGAGTTCTCCGCCGAGGTGGAAGGAGCAGGTTTTGAACTGTTGTAATTTTTTTGGCATAAAAGGATTGATTATCTAATTGTTGTCCTTCTGAGAAAGGTTTAAGATTACAGGTATCTGAAAATAGTGGCCTTGAGCAAAAGGAGTCAACTAGTTTTGTGTTATGGCAATGTAGAGAAAATGGAAGGGGCTGCTTCGACCTCGTGGAAATAATAACAATTCTCTATGTGTGTGTGTGATTGATCTGTGTGAAAAAAGTGATCTAAATATGGGTATTTTTACAAGGTTTGGGGTTTTTATCTTTTCAATCTAACTTTGTGGGGTCTTGATTAATGTCGCGTACGTGATAAACTGTTTACATATTTTTTAAGGCAATATTGACGCATTACTGACCTTTATTCTTTGACTGAAACATGATAGTGCACTTTATAGGAAAAAAGGACTGACGTGTGACAATGTGACTACAGGCCATACTATGATCATATTATGATGTCATTTAATAATGCCTAATCACTGAAGGTTTTACGTTTACCCTATATCACATGATTTAGAGCACAGAGGTTCAAAAGAGATTGATAGTTAATGTGCCTGTGTTTTGTTTTTTCAATAAATATCACAAACTGCAGGTCAACATCTGGGTCTCTCCTTCCTGCCATTCAGGCAGTTGATGACAGAAGACTCTGGCAAGTTAGAGACCCAGCTGCTGCAGTTTGTGGTTATTTTGCTTTTTCACCTGGGGTTTTGCCATGTTGGTCACCCTGGTTTCAAATTTGGGACTGAGCGAGGAGGAGTGTGTTGCGGTTACGCTCAGTTTTGCCTCCAGGGCTGTAGCCTCCTGCCCTCCCGAGGATGCCTGTAGGTTCGTGAATAGCGTGGCCCGGGTGATCAAGGCTCATCCTAGTCTCTGGTGCTACCCGGGCCTCACAGTTTTCCTTGCCTCGTAGGTCGACGCACACCATAAACTCTATGCCATGGTGAGGGATTTCCCTTCGGCGCCACCGGGGTTCAAGAAGAAGCGCACCTGGGGGCAGAAGACTCACTTGTCCTGTCTGGAACCTGAGCCTCCGTCCATCCACCAGACGGCCCCGGAGGTCCCGGTTGGACACTGTCTGGCTCTGAAACAGCAGCCCCGCCTTCTCCTCCTGAACAGTGGCCCACACCATTGGCCAAGGAGCTGGAGGAGCGCAGGTGGGTCCAATTAGCGGAGGTCCATAGCGGAGACGGACCTCTTACTTGAATATAAGCCATATACATATATAAGCTCCTCCTGGATTTCACCCAGGAGTTGTAGGTGGTTTCACCGGGTCCTCTTCCACTCCCATGAACCGACGTCTCTGCCTCCAGCTTCCCTCAGTCGCCCTGGGAAATCCCGCCAGAAGAATGCCTCCACCTCCTCGTCAGCAGTTTCCCCTTTGTCAAGGCCGAAGACTCCCACAGCAGCTGCTTCACTTGGTTTTTCCTCTCTGGCTGTCCCGTCAGCCTCCTCCTCTGCTGCTGCTGCTGCCTCTCCCTCCTCCTTGATGATTCCTCCCGGTGCTGAAGGACTGGTTGCTTCCTTCCTGGATCCGCCTGTCACCATGTCTGCTGGGGCGGCTCTTCTACTTTCCTCAGAGGGGTCGGCTACTATGACAGCCACAGAGATGGTGGACTCTACACCTGCTGCAGCAGGAAACTTCATGCCCCAGGAACACAGGCAAGTGTCTTTTCACTCTCAATTATCAAAACAAAAATTATCTTGCCTGTTTCCAGGTGTTGAGAATCAGTTTACGCAGTCCTCTGAGCTCTCACCACCTGCTGCAGCTAAAAACCTTTCACCTACTGTGTCTCCTCCTCTGCCCCTTGAGTGGCAGAGGAGGAGAGATCTCGTTTTGGAGAGATCTCGTCTGGCTCTTGGTGGGAAGAGCCAACTGCAGCCGTCAGTTGCAACTGAGCTCACCTCGCCGGGCTCCACTGCAGCCAGTGACCCTGACCTTATGTCTCTGTTTTCCTTGTCTGAGCCTTTCCCCAGGGTCACTAAGGTTTGTTCAGCTTCACCAGAGGTCTCTGTGGGTCCGGGCTCACCGCCTGAGGTCTTCATGGGTCAAGCTCCTCCTACTGAGGTCATCACGGGTGCTCCGTCCCAGCCCAGGACCTCCGTTGGTGCTGCTCCCCCTCCGGATGAGGTCTTTGCAGGTGCTCCGTTCCAGCCCAGGGCCTCCGAAGGTGCTGCCTTCCAGCTAGCTGAGGTCACCGCGGGTGCAACTTTGCTCCAGCCCGGAGCCACTGTGGGAGCGGCTTTGTTCCAGCCCGGCGCCATCGTGGGTGCATCTATGCTCCTGTCCAGAGCCACCGCGGGTGCAGCTTTGCTCCAGCCCGGAGCCACCACGGGTGCTGCGATGTCCCAGTCCAGGACCACCGAGGGTGCTACAGGCCTGTCTGAAAGCATTGTGGTTCTTTCTTCTCTGCCTGAGGCCATCGTGGTTTCCCCAACTCCTCTGCCCTCTTCTTCATTGGTCTTCCCCTTGGGGCAGCCGCCTCCTGGGCCACTCCGTCTGTTTAGGTGGCTACAAAACTCTAGCTGACTGCCTGACAGATGGTGGCATTGGGTTGGGTGGCCCATATTCTCCGGCAGGCCACCCGAGTCTTTCCACCATGCCATCTGCCAGGCCTGGGACTTTAGCTGGCCACCTGAACTGTCTAGTTCTGTGGTCCAGGGGGCCTAGGTGCCTGGTTCTGCCTGGGTGTGGGTCCCTAGCGGGGTTTTTTGTTTTTTGTTCCCTCCTAGTCTGTGTTTTGCTGGGATGTAAGTTTTTATTTTCTTTGGTTTGTTTCGGTCCCTCTGTGCCTGGGTCCCCATCCATGCCTGGGTTCCCCCTCCTCCTGCCCAGGATGGGTGTTAGATTATTTTTCAAAAAATCAGGCAGAATATTTAAAAGTAAGTAGATTTATTTTCCTCATGGCCGATGAGGGAGAAATACAGAGGCAGAGTACTAAGTCTGACCATCCATACTCCCAAATCAAACATGCATTGCTCAAGATTTAAAAAGCTGTTTTTATCAATGGCAAGATGGAAGATGGAGATTAATGTCCTGCAAGACAAACAGTCTTGTCCTTGAGAGTCCATGAAGCATAGTCCTTATCTTCTTCACTCACAGGAAACAGGAAGATAAATACACTCTCAGTCACACAGAACTGAACATGACAAATTGAAAAGATCTGCAGTCATTTAGAAAAAATATCTGAACATTCTCACCACAATCACTCACAAACTAGACATTCTTATTACAACTATGTAATTCCTAACTCATGCATTCTTACACACAGAATGAAGCTGCCCAAAGGCCATATATAAAATGCACATATGAGAATATAAAAGACATGGAAAAATATAAGAATAATATAAGAATAATATGGAATTTTTCTATCATATGCTTAATAAAGCATCACAATAAAAAGAAAAAACAACAAAAGAAATTATCTGACAAAGTCATAAAAGTAGACTGAATAATGAATGATGATATAAGGATACATATATGTAAGGGTGTATATGTTATGTGTGTTTACAGAGTAGCAGCAATTGTATGAGGTAGTTTAAACTAAAACAAAGCTATGATAAAATGTGTAGCAATAAAAGTAAATATGTGTAGTGATTAATGATATGATAACAATAAGTGCAATGTGATGGGCGATAATCTAATAGATTTAGACAATATTGCAAACTTCACACCCCTTAGGCTAGTATCTCTCCTTTTACCATCCTCATCATCTGTGGCAATTGTATGAAGACATGTCACTAAGTTTACATAAACCAGCCTCATCATCATATTACGGACACAAGGACTCACACAGGAAAAGACCAAACTTATCACTTTAAAAATCACAAACAAGTTCATGATGAGACTTCTCCATGAAGAGAATCACTAACTTAATCAATTTTGTGCATCAGTGACATTATTCTCAGCCGCAGAAGCCTGCAGAGCAATGAGGCTGTGTGTAACCAATGTAATAATATGACCATTTGCATTATTTTCAGGGATAAAAGTACAACAATAACCTCCTATAATAGGGCACAAATCCCTACGGGTGGCAGTTAATTGACCAAGTGCCATTCTATTTTGTGTCATAAATTTTACAAATAATTGTAGCCTATAATTAAGTTTTTCAATCCATAATATGTTCTTGCCCATTGTCACTCAAGGAAACAGTGAATGAAGGACCCTCACTCCTGTGCTTTCCATCTGAAATTGCTCTGGTTCATCCGTGCCCCAAATGGCATCATGTGGTAAGAAAGCATCTCTCTTCACCCTGCCCACTTGGCCTGCCGACATAATGCGGGTACAGCCAGTCGCCAAAACGGGGTACACAACCCTGCCCAATTCATGGCCAGATGTGGGTATGCCCATTGACCACCATCCTCCTGTATTGATGATGTAGATCTTCAGGATAACACTTGCCCGCTTCGTTGGTCAAGCAGGTAGCAGTACAGGGGAGAGACACACTGCACACTTAGAGAGTAGTAAGCTGCCCAGGAGAAGTTCTCTGATGAAATTAACCTTGCTTTCGCAGAGTAAGGAGCGTCATCACATCTCCGATCAGTGGAGTGGCAAGTGTTGTGACAGGTGTGATTCAAAATAATGTTTGTTGTGTTATTCCTGTATATAGCCTATCTTAAGAAACAAACAGCCTGTGGTAGCTGTGTTATTTTAGCAGTAGCAGATTATTTGTCCAGCTGATAGTGGCATTAAGGAACAAACATAGCAATTCTCTACGGTGTATAGGCAGTGGAACAACTTAAAAATAACCAAAACAAAAATGTTACTACGAGAATGATGAGGATAAAAAGGCAACAACACCAACCGCACCCTTCTTTCCCTTGCATTTTTGCCCCTCCATGATAAACAAACAGTTGCTTTGCTATGTAAAGCCATTACTGGACTCCAGGGGGCACAGTCAGCCAACACTTGCATAGAGAAACAGTTAACCTTTTAACTGTCCCAGGCGCCGTATGGCGACAGGAATGGTTGAAGGGTAGTCAAGGCCCCTAGTGGTCAAGAGTGGTAAAAAAAAATTTGGCAATAAAATAGTTCAGATTTCCAAGACTATAACTTGAAAGTTACAAGAGATAATGGCTTACTGTCAATTAGAAAGATGTAGAATATGATCCAAAGTTTCAGATAGGAATAAATTTATGCATCTAATTTGCATAATGTCACGGCAGCTATATAAATTACATAACTCAGTCAAAAGTGGACTTTGGACACATTTATACTAAGAATGGTCCGTTTTTTTTGACGCTGATTTGTCTACAGGGGTATGTTTTTATCTAGTCTTTAAAGGATATGAACCAGAAAATCAATAAAATGTCAAAAAAAACGTATTTCTCTCTTACCTGTTGCCGGGGGGGGGGGGGGCTTGTCTGCCCACATCTGTTTTCGTCCATCGTTGTTGATGTAACGTGTTTACTTAGTAATTTACACCCACTTCCACATCTACAAACTCTTATGATTACCCCACATGAATTTTGTTTGTATTACGTTGTGGAGAATGTGCACAAGGATGAGACTGAGTTATTCCTCAGGTTCAGCTTTATTCACAGATCACGTACTCCAACAATCTCAAAGCAGGAAAAGAGGAAGAATCATCTCACAACTCCTTCTTTATACCCCGGACATCGAAACTCAAGTCACATGGTGTTTAAGCAAACATACAGTCACATTATAACCCCTTTGATCTTCCACACCATTGTCCTTTAGTCTCTGGTGGTCCGGGCATCTCCCCAGGTCAACTCCCTGAAACAAAGGCCAAATCTCACTCTCTCGTTGTCTCTTGGAGACTCAGAACTTTTGTTCCCTGAGACGTGCAGCACACAATAAACACACAGCAATATATTTGTGGAGCATATATAACCAACATATGTGCCCATATGTGCCCACATGACTCCCCCTCCAAATGTCTAAAATGGAACAAACATAACCAGAGATGCATGATATAATAACATTACTAACTAACAATCCACCAGTTGCCTAGGTCTAAGTCTTCTGCCGTATTTGCTGTAAGCCGGCTTTACTGTTTCCGCAGTGTCTTCCTGCTGTGGAACTGTTGCCTGTTGATTAAAACTGTTAGTCAATCTCTGTGGGTGTTCTGGAGAATGCCCTCTAGGGGGTCTGCCACGACGGGGGGGCCTCGCCAACTGCACTGCTTCGTCGCCAAAACAAAAGCGGGTTTGAGTCTGTTTATACCAATTAACTCCTTTCTGTCTCCCAAATCCAGCAAAAAATGCTTCTCTCCTGTTTCCAGCACTCTAAACGACCCATCGTAAGGCGGCCGCAAGTTTGGGTGATGGGCGTCATGTCTGACAAAAACAAACTCCGCATTTTTTAAAGCTTTCGGCACAAAAACGCGTGGAAAACTGTGATGAACTGGGCCCGGAAGCGTGTTTGGTCCCGTGTCGCTCTGCAACAGCTGGGCGGGGGGGGGGCAATTTGGCGCAGGATTATCGAGGAGAAATTCCCCGGGCAGACAGAGAGGCTGTGCAAACACTAACTCAGCTGGGGAGGCTTGCAAATCCTCCTTAGGTGCAGAACGCAACCCCAGTAAAACCCATGGAAGCCTGTCTACCCAATTTGTGTCCGTAAGCGACGCTCTGAGGGCTGCTTTCAATGACCTATGGAAACGTTCGCATAAACCGTTAGCCTGTGGGTTGTATGCGGTAGTGCGGTGGATCGCTACCCCTAGGCTGCGGGCCATTGATGGCCAGAGCTCGGAAACAAATTGAGGGCCTCTGTCGGATGTTATGTCCGACGGAACTCCAAAGCGCGCTACCCAAGCTGTTAAAAACGCGCGCGCCACCTCCTCGGCTGTGGTTGATGCCAGCGGGACCGCTTCCGGCCAACGCGTGGTGCGGTCCATCATAGTCAAAAGATGTGTGTACCCCTGCGACAACGGTAGGAGGCCCACCAAGTCAACATGCACATGATCAAAGCGCTTAGCCAGAATGTGAAAAGGCTCCAAAGGAGCTCTAGTATGTCTGTGTATCTTGGCTCGCTGACACGCTACGCAGGCTGTCGCCCATTCCTTGACCTGTTTGCGCAACCCCGACCATACAAATTTCTCTCCCACCATTTTGACCAATGCGCACACCCCCGGGTGCGCTAAAGAATGGATCGAGTCAAAAACACGGCGGTGCCACACAGCTGGTACCACCGGACGCGGCCGCCCGGTGGAGAAATCACAGATTAGTGGGGGTATACCATCTTGCAGCACCCTGTGCTCCAGCCTTAACCCTGTTGGTCCAGACTGGAGCGCGCGCACGTCCGCGTCGCTAACCTGCTCCGCGGCCATGGCTGCATAATCTAACCCTACACGGACCGGGGCTGCGCACGCTTCCGCGTCGCTACCCTGACCCGCGGCCATGGCTACAGAGTCTGCTCCCACAGGGCCTGGAGCTGTCACAGCATGTGAGAGGCAGTCTGCCACTACATTATGTTTACCCGCGACATGCTGGATATCGGTGGTAAACTCCGATATTGCGGCCAGCTGCCTCTGCTGCCGGCCCGACCAAGGTTCCGAAATCTTGGCCATTGCAAAAGTCAGCGGCTTGTGGTCCACAAACGCGGTGAAACGGCATCCTTCCAGCCAGAACAGGAAATGGCGGATGGCCAGGTGTAGTGCCAACAACTCCCTGCCGAACGCGCTGTACTTTTGCTCGCTATCGCGCAAGGTTTTGCTGAAAAACGCGAGTGGTTGCCAGGTCCCAGCTACATACTGTTCAACGACCGCCCCCACTGCTAAATCGGACGTGTCAGTGGTGAGCGCCATGCATGCCATTGGAACTGGGTGTGCCAACAAGGCAGCGTTTGCCAAAGCTGATTTGACTTAAGAGAATGCGTGCTCCCGCTCAGGAGACCATTCGATTTTATTTGTGGGTTTTTGTTTTTTTAGTGCAGCCTACAATGGTCGCATGAGCTGTGCTGCGCTGGGGAGGAAACGTTTATAAAAATTAACCATTCCCCAAAATTCCTGTAACGCTTTAACCGTTTGCGGGTGGGGAAAATTTGTTATTGCGCGCACTTTATCGGGCAGGGGGACCGCTCCTTCTGGTGAAACGCGATGCCCCAAAAAATCAGTCTGCGCCACCCCAAACTGACACTTCGCAGGGTTAATTATTAACCCCTGCTCTGCTAACCTCCGGAAAACTGCTGTGAGATGGCTTTCGTGTTCGTCTTCGGACATGCTGGCTACCAAAATGTCATCCAAATAGACGAACACGAAAGGGAGGTCGCGTAGAACCGCGTCCATCATGCGCTGGAACGTCTGCGCCGCACCCTTGAGTCCAAAAGGCATGCGCAAAAACTCAAAAAGCCCGAAAGGAGTTATTACCGCTGTTTTGGGTATGTCCTGAGCACGCACTGGAACCTGATGGTAACCGCGCACCAAATCTATTTTAGAAAAAATGCGCGCCCCCGCCAAATGAACCGAAAAATATTGGATGTGCGGGATCGGGTAGCAGTCGTGTGCAGTGGTGTTATTCAACCTGCGGAAATCACCGCAAAGTCGCCACGAGCCATCAGCCTTTGGGCCCATGTGCAATGGTGAAGCCCAGGGGCTTTTCGAACGCCTGATGATGCCCTGTTTTTCCAGGTTGGCAAACTCCTCGCGCGCTATGGTCAGTTTAGCTGAGTCCAGGCGCCGAGCTTTTGCAAAAACGGGCGGGCCGGTGGCAGTGATATAGTGTTCCACCCCATGTTTAGCCACTGTCGCCAAAAACGTTGGGACTGTGAGTGCTGGGAACTGAGTGAGCAGTGCGTAGAACTTATCACCCGCAGCTGTGACGTTGACTTGGGCAGTTGGCGGCGCCACTCGAGCCGTGCAGGGAATAGAGTGAAAAGATAGCGTGAAAAGATAGCGTTGCCTGGTCCTCACCGCTGCCGTCGTCGGTGCGTCTGGTACTGTAACCACTGGCCCCATGCCGTCTCCGGACGTTGTTCCTAGCTCTGCTGCTGCGGCCAAAACCGCATTCTGTTTGTGGGCGTCGACCAGTCGCTGCGCCTCCTTGCTCAGCCCATGGTAGTCTCGCCGGGCCAACCAAGGTGAGTCTGCGAGGGTGACTCTCACCGCTGGTGGCAGGGTCTGGAGGAAATGGTGGGCGAAGATAAATTCTCAATCCTCGGAGTCTTTCAGCCTCAGCATTTTCACCATCAGGTCTACGGGTCTGTCGTTCTCCGACTCCGTCAATGTTAGGAGCCCTTCTGCTCACTGTTGCACCGAGGGGGTGAAGTGTCTTATAAGCGCAGCCTTCAATGCGCTGTATTTGTCGCTGTCCGGTGGGTGATTGACCAGATCTTCCACCCTCTGGACTGTGTGGCTGTCCAGCTTCGCCACCACATGGTAGAATTTTGTGTCGTCCTTCGAGATTCTCCGGAGGTTGAACTGCGCCTCGACCGCGCTAAACCAGGAGCGTGGACTATGCTGCCAGAAGTCGGGCAGCCGGAGTGTGGTGGCAGCCATCAGGCTGGCTTCTGCCGAGCCCCGCTCAGGAGAATTATCTCTGCTCATTCTTCGTCGTAAGGTCACCAGTGTGGAGAATGTGCACAAGGATGAGACTGAGTTATTCCTCAGGTTCAGCTTTATTCACAAATCACATACTCCAACAATCTCAAAGCAGGAAAAGAGGAAGAATCATCTCACAACTCCTTCTTTATACCCCGGACATTGAAACTCAAGTCACATGGTGTTTAAGCAAACATACAGTCACATTGTAACCCCTTTGATCTTCCACACCATTGTCCTTTAGTCTCTGGTGGTCCGCGCATCTCCCCAGGTCATCTCCCTGAAACAAAGGCCAAATCTCACACTCTCTCATTGTCTCTTGGAGACTCAGACCTTTTGTTTCCTGAGACGTGCAGCACACAATATCCATCCATCCATCCATCCATCCATCTTCTACCGCTTTTCCGGAGGTCCGGGTCGCGGAGGCAGCAGTTCAAGCAGAGAAGCCCAGACTTCCCTCTCCCCAGCCACCTGCTCCAGCTCTTCAGAGGGGATACCAAGGCGTTCCCAGACCAACTGGGAGACATAGTCTCTCCACCGAGTCCTGGGTCTGCCCCGGGGTCTCCTCCCAGTGGGACGTGCCAGAAACACCTCAAGTGGGAGGCGTCCAGGAGGCATCCTAATCAGATGCCCATACCACCTCAACTGACTCCTTTCAATGTGGAGGAGCAGCGGTTCTACTCTGAGCCTCTCCCGGATGACTGAGCTCCTCACCCTATCTCTCAGGGTGAGTCCAGCAATCCTACGGAGAAAGCTCATTTCAGCCGCTTGCATCCGCGATCTCGTTCTTTCGGTCATTACCCAAAGCACGTGACCATAGGTGAGAGTAGGAACGTAGATTGACTGGTAAATCGACAGCTTTGCCTTAGAACTAAGCTCCCTCTTCACCACAACAGACCGGTACAACGTCCGCATCACTGCAGATGCTGCTCCAATCCGTCTGTCGATCTCTCGCTCCATTTTCCCCTCACTCGTGAACAAGACCTCCAGGTGCTATGTGGATTAGGTGGCGGTCAAGCAGCACACAATAAACACACAGAAATATATTTGTGGAGCATATATAACCAACATATGTGCCCATATGTGCCCACAACGTGGCTATTTTTTCTGTTTGGTGCATTATTCCTATGGGAATCCATGCCACTCGTGGGTGCCACCATCTTGGTAATGAGGGCTCAGTTTTTCGTCCATTGTGGTTGATGTAACGTATTGTATACCCGCTTCCACTTCTACAAACTCTTATGATTATCCCACATGAATTTCATTTGTATTACGCGGGTATTTTCCCTGTTTCATGCAGTTTCAGTCATCATCGCTGCCGCGTTGACCGATCACGGCGGCATCCACAGTGGTGCTGTGAGCTCAAAGCGGAAAAAGGAAGAAGAATAATGAGGATAAGATAAGATAAGATAAGATAAGCCTTTATTAGTCCCACAACGGGGAAATTCCAGGATTGCAACAGCACAGGGATAGCAGCACTCAGAGCAACAATCAGAAGGCAAGGGGGGAAAAAAAAAGCAAGCAAGCAAGCAAGAGCAGCTAATATACATATGTACATATTACTATAAATATATATATACAGTGGGGCAAAAAAGTATTTAGTCAGCCACCAATTGTGCAAGTTCTCCCACTTAAAAGATGAGAGAGGTCTCCAATTTTCATCATAGATATACCTCAACTATGAGAGACAAAATCAGAAAAAAAAAATCCAGAAAATCACATTGAAGGATTTTTAATGAATTAATTGGTAAATTCCTCAGTAAAATAAGTATTTGGTCACCTGCAAACAAGCAAGATTTCTGGCTCTCACAGACCTGTAACTTCTTCTTTAAGAGGCTCCTCTGTCCTCCACTCATTACCTGTATTAATGGCACCTGTTTGAACTCGTTATCAGTATAAAAGACACCTGTCCACAACCTCAAACAGTCAGACTCCAAACTCCACTATGGCCAAGACCAAAGAGCTGTCAAAGGACACCAGAAACAAAACTGTAGACCTCCATCAGGCTGGGAAGACTGAATCTGCAATAGGTAAGCAGCTTGGTGTGAAGAAATCAACTGTGGGAGCAATTATTAGAAAATGGAAGACATACAAGACCACTGATAATCTCCCTTGATCTGGGGCTCCACGCAAGATCTCACCCCGTGGGGTCAAAATTATCACGAGAACGGTGAGCAAAAATCCCAGAACCACATGGGGGGACCTAGTGAATGACCTGCAGAGAGCTGGGACCAAAGTAACAAAGGCCACATCAGAAGCACACTATGCTGCCAGGGACTCAAATCCTGCAGTGCCAGATGTGTCCCCCTGCTTAAGCCAGTACATGTCCAGGCGTGTCTGAAGTTTGCTAGAGAGCATCTGGATGATCCAGAAGAGGATTGGGAGAATGTCATATGGTCAGATGAAACCAAAATAGAACTTTTTGGTAAAAACTCAACTTGTTGTGTTTGGAGGAGAAAGAACACCATACCTACTGTGAAGCATGGGTGTGGAAACATCATACTTTGGGGCTGTTTTTCTGCAAAGGGACCAGGACGACTGATCCGTGTAAAGGAAAGAATGAATGAGGCCATGTATCGTGAGATTTTGAGTGAAAACCTCCTTCCACCAGCAAGAGCATTGAAGATGAAACGTGGCTGGGTCTTTCAGCATGACAATAATCCCAAACACAACGCCCGGGCAACGAAGGAGTGGCTTCGTAAGAAGCATTTCAAGGTCCTGGAGTGGCCTAGCCAGTCTCCAGATCTCAACCCCATAGAAAATCTTTGGAGGGAGTTGAAAGTCTGTGTTGCCCAGCGACAGCCCCAAAACATCACTGCTCTAGAGGAGATCTACATGAAGGAATGGGCCAAAATACCAGCAACAGTGTGTGAAAACCTTGTGAAAACTTACAGAAAATGTTTGACCTCTGTCATTGCCAACAAAGGGTATATAACAAAGTATTGAGATGAACTTTTGTTATTGACCAAATACTTATTTTACCGAGGAATTTACCAATTAATTCATTAAAAATCCTTCAATGTGATTTTCTGGATTTTTTTTTCTTATTTTGTCTCTCATAGTTGAGGTATATCTATGATGAAAATTGGAGACGTCTCTCATCTTTTAAGTGGGAGAACTTGCACAATTGGTGGCTGACTAAATACTTTTTTACCCCACTGTACATAGAAGAAGAAGATTTCTTCTAGAAGAAGAAGAAGAAGAAGAAGAAGAAGAAGATTTCTTCTTCTTTGCTATGTTCAATGTCAGCCATGATTCCTTTGGCACATGTCTGCCACCTTCTAAACTGTCACATCAATACAGATTAGTACAAATTCTCAGTATAGCCGGGGGACTAACTAACTAACTAACCTGCACTTATATAGCGCTTTTCTAGTCACAAAGACGACTCAAAGCGCTTTCACTAGTACTAATCCTCTATTCTAAGGGCCTATAGGAAACAGATATCTAGGGACAATTTAGAACAGCCAATTAACCTAACATGCATGTCTTTGGATTGTAGGAGGAAACCAGAGCCCCCGGAGTAAGCCCACGCAGCACAGGGAGAACGTGCAAACTCCACACAGAAAGGTTCCAACCCCTGCCAGCCTGGGGATTCGAACCAGGAGCCTTCTAGCTGTAAGGCAACAGTGCTAACCACTGCACCACCGTGCTGCCCGTCAATACGGACGTCAATAAGTTGACACTGCAGTTGCTGCACTGTGCCACTGGGGGCGCGCGACCCGTTCATTTAACGCGGACAGTTAAAGGGTTAAATAGTCACTTGTTGATGGTTTTTTCCCCTTTTTTTAGTGAGTTTGTAATGTGTATTAAATAGTCTCTTGCTGAGGGGTCCAAGTGGAGTAAAACTTTAGATGCACCCAAGAGTCATGTCCTTCGCCTTTCACAGCTGTTAGTGTCGCCAGGATAACTTTTATGTTGTCCTTGCCAGGGAGTATTTGGTCCAGTTTTCTTTGATGACCAGATCCCCAGGTTTGGCCAAAAGATGGGTGCACCTCCCACGGTTCCGTCATCACATGGTCCCTCCTGGGAAGGTGGCATGGATAATATCTCTGTCAGTCAACATCCTTTGCATGTAATCAACCAGAAACCCTTCCTTATCACCTAAGTTAAAGGGCTTTGATAGTAGGGTTTGCCATTCATGACTTTCCTATTTTTCTTTGTCACTATTTTCCTCAGTCATCTTTCCTAATTCTATTTGTGCATTATGCTAATCCTATAGATTGTTGATGGTAAGTTAAATGGTTTTCTACGTAAATGTTGAGTACTGTACCTAAATTTGATATGATTTGATTTACAAAGTGTATTCCATTAAATGTTTTCCATTATCTAAGTAAATCACTCCAGCTATTTTAAATCTTGATATTGTTTCAGTTAAGGGTTTCAGTGTTACCATAGCAGTATTTGGATTACTGCAAGGGAAGGACTTTGTCTATTTAGTAAGTATGTCAATAATTACTAAACAACATCTTTGCCTTCACACTTATTTAACTCAATGAAATCTGAGCTCCCTTAAGCATTGTTTTCTTCTTACATAATTGAGTAAGAATCTGTTTTGTCTTTGTAGTAGATTCTAAATTGAGTCCCACGGTAAGCTTCAGAAGCATAAATTGGACTTTCCTTTGACATGTGGAACTTCTTCCTATGAATCTGCATGGCTTTTCTGTTTCCTTATTAGTTTTCATTATTTTTTATAAACATGTTTTTTTTCCCCTTCCTATGTTTTTTCTTCTTAATTTTACTGTATTTCTAATAAAGTCTTAGGATCTTTTTCCACAACAATCTGCAAATATTTTTTAATCACATAATTTTCTTAAATACCTGCAAATTTATTGATGTAAATTTAACTTCCCCTATTGAATGTTGTGACTTCATTACCAAGCTGTTTCACCTATATTTTTTCTCTTTCCTACATTATTGATCATTTATTGATCATTTTTATTCATTGTCTATTTTTCTGAGGATTTTTGCTAATTAATCATTGTGGTACACCCCCTTTGATGCATGGAGATGCCCACACATCAAAATTGTGGCGTACTTGAACAGTGTGATGGGTTGTCCTTTTTTTTTTTTTTTTTTTTTTTTTTTTTTGCTAGAAGAAGGAAATCTTTTCCTTAGAGATACAGTATGTGCCATTAATATGTGTGGCAAATTTACATATGGTTAATTTAGATGAAACTTTGTGAGTAGTATAACACCCTTAAAATGAGGTTTCTGTAATCATGCCTCTTTTTGTGAGTGTCTTCCCTTGACCTAGTTTACAAATGCCAGTTACAACAATTAGGTTCAGGTTCAGGTTCAGGTTCAGGTTACTTTATTTGTACCCATAGGTAGATTTGTTTTGCAGTCTGGTGACATCCATATTTACAAACCACAATTACATTTAACATAAACACAAACACAAACACAGGCACACATGAAGCTGACTAGAAACATGATAAAAATACTCAAGGCTCCATCAATCAGGATATAAAGACAACGAGATGAGAGAAAAACCAGAGATAAGAGAGAAGGGTCATATTAAAAAGTTAAAGACTAGTCAAAGAGGTTAAAAACTCAAAGGTCTAAAACCCAATAAAAGATTTAGAACCCAGATACAAAATGGAGTTAATAAATAGGTAACTAAATTATGTGCAATATATTGTTACAACTTGTTCAGCTCTTTGACAGCAGCAGGAACAAAGCTGTTTTTGTAGCACTGGGTTTTACTTTTTGGGACAGCAAACCTCCGTCTTGAGGGAAGAAGCTGAAAGTAGCAGTGCAAAGGGTGGGAGTCATCATTTAAAATGGAGGTAGCAATCCTCTGTACCTGTCTGGTGTACAAGATTGTCAGGCTCAGCTGTGACTCACCAACCTAGTTAATGTGACTCATTAGCCTAGCTGTCTGTGCAGATTTAATGTGATTTAGCATTTATTGTAACCAATGCTGAATTATTCATTAAGGTCACATCTGCCTATCCTGTTGACCACAGACAATTTGAATTTGATATGAACAACTACAGACCTTTAGCTATTGCAAATGTTATATCTAAACTGTTAGAGGGTTTATTCCTGAACAGAACTGAGGATTATCTGTGGACAAACGACAATCAGTTTGGTTTCAAATCAGCTCTTTCAACTGACAAGGCTGTTTACCTACTCCATGAATTTGTTGACTACTTCAGAAGCCACTCCACTAGTGTCTATGCTACGTTCCTGGATGCTAGCAAAGCTTTTGACAGGATTAACCACTGGTGTTTGTTCAGAAAACTGATCGATCGAGGTACTCCTATTTACATTGTTAGCATCCTGCTATACTGGTACAGAAGGCAGTCTATGGTTGTTAGATGGGGCAATGTCACCTCATCCAAATTTCATGTGACCAACGGTGTTAAACAAGGTGGTATACTGTCACCCTTGTTGTTTAATGTCTATGTTGATGATCTCAGTGTACTGTTGAACAATACTAATGTGGGCGGCTCCTTTAACGGTGCACTGTTAAATCACATTTTCTACGCTGATGACCTCTGTTTGTTAAGTTTGTCTACTGCAGCGATGCAACATCTCCTTTCGGTATGTGAAAAATTTGGTGAAAAAAATGACATCCTGTTCAACTGTACTAAATCTATGTGTATGGCTTTCAAACCAAAGGGTGTCAATACGTCGAATCCTGTTATGCCACTCTGTGGTAACAGCTTGAACTTTGTTGAAAAAGTCAAATACCTAGGTGTGTGGATTGAATCTGATAAGACCAATGTTGATTGTAACAGGCATCTCAGGAAACTGTACGCTCAAACAAATTTACTGTTGCGAAATTTCCATAGATGTTCTCCTGATGTCAGATGTATGTTGTTCAAGACCTTCTGTACCTCAATGTACTGCTCGCCTTTATGGTTTAATAGCAATGTTGCTGTTAGGAACAAAATCCGCATTGCATATAATAACTCCCTAAGAAGATTGTTAGATGTACCACGAAGGTTGAGTGCAAGCAAGATGTTTGTGTCTGTGAACATTCCGTCTTTTGGCAAATTGATACGTAAGAATATTTACAGTTTTTTGAGAAGGTTGCTGGCATGTAACAATCATCTTATATCAGCAATTGTCAACTCGTCACTCACACTTCATTCCAGCATTTGGAAGTGGTGGCGTTCCATTTTATACTGAGCCCATTATTGTATGTCATTGTTGTTACAAGAGCGCTGAGTGTCTGCTGATCTGTATATACTTTATTTATTTATTTGTTTACCTATTTTCTACTCGTTTTAGTTTTGCTCATAATATGAACCCTGAGTTTGAAATAAACGATTGAATTGAATTGAATTGAATTGAATTGAATTTGTGTTAGTGCATGTTTGTGAAAGGTTATGTCCCACTCCTTCTGTTAATGAAAAGGTGGACATATTGCTTAATTTGAATTTGGTTTCATTCTGGACAAGGAATGCTTTATTTCCTATGTGTTACGAATCGTCCGCGCCCAGGCTACGAACAGCTCGCTGCCGGCCTTGACAGCCGTGGGTTGTATTCTGGCCTCACCAGGCTCTTATTGTGAAGGCGCTCGGTGGGGCTTCCGCCTGTCAAGGTTGGTCAGCTGTCTGTCATTACTGCTCGTTAGTGTTCGCCTTTATAAGGCGGGCACTGACAGCAGTTAGATTGCAGGAGTATCGTCAGACATTGTCAGATATCGCCAAACAATCCTCGTGAGGCCTCGTTAGACCTTCATGTCAGGTTCGTGTCCTTTCATGTCTTGTCATAGTTTAGCTCGTAGTGGCTGGGGTTAGCCCTATGAGCCCTTGTATCGCTTAGTGTGTGTTTTTGCCCTTAGTGGCTCATAGCCTTGTGTCTTGTCTTGTTGCATTAATAAATTACCATCATTGCAAAACTCACCGGTGGACTCTTGGTGTCTTATGGTGATCCGCGAGGGTCACCGCATGACAGTATACTCCTGCCAGATGTCTAAACGGAGACGCCACTGGTGGCATTCGTCCTGACTGTGGTTCGGCGAACTGCAGTATGCGCAGATGCCAGCCTCTCGCCTTCAACAGTGCTCATCGTTGGTCAAATGCCGAGAGAGCTTCACCGGCTTAAGCGAGGAGACGGCGCCACCAGTGTCAGTAAACATGGCAGGTTCCCACACGGTGCGCGGGAGAAAAGAGACCTCACGCTCTCTCGCGTGCTCACAGTGCCAGTTATCCAAACTGACAGCTTGAGCTATAAGATCGTCGAGGGTCTTAGGGACAGGGTGAACTGCCAAGTCGTCCCGCAGCTGTTTGTTCAACCCGTGGAGGAATGCACTGCGCAAGGCAATTTCATTCCACCCCGAGTCTGCAGCAACAACTTGGACCTCCACCAAGTACTCGGCCACTGACCGGGTGCCTTGGAGGAGCGTCAATAGGCGGCTCAACACATTGCCCTAGCTCTCAGACCGATCGAACGTGCAAGTGAAGGTGTCAACAAATTGGCCAAATGTATTGTGCCGCCCCTTGGGGTTGTCTAGTGTGGAGCATGCCCAATCAAGGGCTCGGTCCCTAAGCAACAGTGTAAAAAACTGTATCTTGGTTGTATCTCTCGGGTACCCCTCCCCGACCTGCTCCCTGCTCCAAAGACATATGTATCTGGATTAAGAAACTCTTACATCTCCCCACCTCCCCCGCGTACGGGGTAGGTATGGGAATGGAGGTAGTACGTCGCACCATAGCATGGGGAGCAGGCTGTGGAGGCGAAGCCGGGGGAGACGATTGAGATCAAAGCTGGATTAAGTTTGACACCTGTTGCGTCAGCACAGCAAGCTGGTGCTTGGTCACTGACAAGCGATCCAGCGCTGACAGCTCCTGTGACAAGGCACCGGCTGAGCTATCGTCCTGGCTGGCTCGTTCTGTCATGGTTAGCTGACAGCTCATGTGAACAATGCGAGCACAAGATGGAACCACACAAGGGGGGAACATTCAATAATTTATTAAATGTAGAAAACAGCGCTACGTTAGAGAAACAGCCACTCACCAGAAGATTCAATCCACCTGCGGAGAGAAAAGCGAGAGCTGTCAGCGGAGAAGCAGAAAAAGGGAAATGGATGATCCAAATTGCCACTTACTCGGGACTCTGACAGAGAACTGGCAGGACTCCAGCGGGGAATAGATGAACCAGTAGGGAAGGGGGAATGAGCTTGGAGTGCCTGCCCGGGTGAAGATCTGTTGCTGGGAAGGTGATGAGGTGGCAGGAGAGTGCACGCAGTCTCGAGACACACCCGCACAATGGCAGCAACCAAAAACAACCCAAAAGAGCGCAGTTTAGACGATGTGTCTAACGCTAGCATAAACAACCTGCTTGCCTGAATTTAGAGCAGTATACCCAGATGAGCAAGCATCAACTATGTGGAGGAGGCCTCCTTAAGTACGCTGGCTGATAAGCGGGTGCAGGTGTGTCTTCTGCCTCAGGTGCAGTGATGAATTGGGAAACGTGCGGCAGGAGGGGTGGGGCGCGCTCTTGCTGCCCATGACAATGAATGAAAATTAAGACATGAGACTCAACCCACGCCTTGACAATTTACTATTGCTCTGAGTGCTGTCATTCCTGTGTTATGTCCGTAAAATGTGGGACAATGATGAGGCGAGCAGTGAACTACAGAGGACTTTATTATAGGCTCACAGTATACGTACACATGCTCCCACTAGGCTGAGAGGTGGTCGAAGAGACCGCCCCTCGACCACACAGCCCTCTTACACTCTGGGTGACGTCACCACCCATGTTACACCATAATATGTCCTAAGAACAACACTACACCCCCCACCTTCAAAAAGGTCCAGAACATACACACAATCAAGACCCTCCCTAATTTGGAACCCAAATCACACTCTACAACTAACAGAAAATTTGTAAAGCCCTATAACATTCACACAAAACAACTAAAGCTAGGGGAGGACAGGTGGACTACCGTCCCATCCCCACACAGCTAGACGGATTATTCTGCCGTCTTTATTAAATGCAGTCTCTCAAACACAAAAGTGTTGTGCTCCCAAAATAAATAATTCAAAACAACCCCCTTTCTGAACACATATACAAAAGATTATTTCTTATCACTATAACAACAAACATCACTCATATTAACATCATGCATAACACGTCAACTTGGGCAAGTTATATACATACCAATATATACTCATATATTTATCCCATCCAGCTACAATGCTCTGCACTGTGTGTCTGTGTATATATATATATATATATATATATATATATACAGTATATATATATATATATATATATATATATATATATATATATATATATATATATATATATATATATATATTTATAGTAATATGTACATACTGTATGTATATTAGCTGCTCTTGCTTTTTTTTCTTGCCTTCTGATTGTTGCTCTGAGTGTTGCTATCCCTGTGCTGTTGCAATCCTGGAATTTTCCCGTTGTGGGTCTAATAAAGGCTTATCTTATTTGATTCAAAAGCGCATCAAAAAGCAACATCAACAACAGCAGTATGATTACTAAAGGTGCCTTCACACCAAACACGAAAAGGCGGCGCAAATCCATACAAAGTGAATGGGAAGACGTGAGTACGTGCAAATTTGCACAGTCGTGCATTCGCATCCTAGGCTAGCTTTGAGATTTTGCTGTCACCAGAGTAAAGGTATCACCATTGCAGAGTAAACTAGTTTGAAAATTTGAGTCACTCACCTGGAGACTCAGAGGACCGGGAGCCCTTCAGCTAAATTGGGATGTCATTGTTATTTACCAATGGCTTCCTGTCACGGACAAGCTAGCAAGCTAGCAACGTAAACACCCCTCATCTTGTGAACTTTTGGAGGCTTGAGACAACATTTTCAGGTAAGCCCCCGGCCGGATAATGTAAAAATAAGCATGACGTTATTTGGGGAATTTCCACAGACGGTTGAACACAGCTGCATAAGTTTTAAAGGCAACTTCGCCTGTCTGCATCTTACTCAGAAGGGGGATTCATGTCTGTCTGTGTGTTTACATTGAGTTATAATGTAATCATGCCGCACGAAAAATTTGCCTGTTTGCGTTTGGTGTAAACACACTTGAAGACACAAATCCATTTTAAGATTCTTAAAAATGTATTCTTGAGACTTTTTAAATCAAAAGGTTAATATTAATAGAAATTCTTGTACAGTCTGATTCCATCACTGAGAAAGGAGAACATCTCTTTTTTTCCTGTAATTTTTCTGTAAAGTTTGTTCTGGATAACACCTAACAAGCTTCTTCAACTTTATTGGACCATACAGTGCTGTGAAAAAGTATTTACCCCTTCCTGATTTCTTATATTTTTGCATATTTGTTACACCTAAATGTTTCAGCTCATCAAACAAATTTTAATATTAGACAAAGATAACCTGAGTAAATACAAAATACAGTTTTTAGATGATGATTTAATTTATTAAGGGAAAAAAGCTATTCAAACCTACCTGGCAATATGTGAAAAAAAATAATTGCCCCCCATATTACATCATGAATTAATCAAATCAAATCAAACTTTATTGTCATATTGCTGTACATACAACTGTAGTGCAGGCAAGATGAAATTGCATTTCTCTCGGCATCCATATAAATAGAAGCAGCATGATTTAAGACACACTCACGCATATCTTCACCCCTCCCACCCCCCCATCCATTCACACATCCCTGAGACATACTTGGGAAAAACTAACTAACTATAATATACAAATAATATACATAATGTCCGTAGGTGCAGTAGTGTGTATGAGAGATTGTGGGTCAACTGTTCAGCATCCTGACAGCTTGTGGAAGGAAGCTGTTGATCAGTCTGGTGGTTCTGCCTCTGATGCTCCGGAATCGTTTACCAGATGGCAGAAGTTCAAAGTGTTTATGCAGAGGGTGAGAACGGTCCTTGACAATGTTCAGTGCCCTGCTCCTACAACGGTTCTGAAAAAGTTCTTGGACAGAGGGGAGGGAGACTCCAATTACCCTCTCAGCTCCCTTGACTATCCTCTGCAGGGCTTTTTTGTCTGACATACTGCAGCTGGAGTACCATGTAGCAATGCAGTACGTCAGAACACTCTCCACCACACCTCTGTAGAAGGTCCTGAGGATGCAGATGGGGAGAGAGGCCTGTTTGAGTTTCCTCAAGAAGTGCAGTCTCTGCTGAGCCCGCTTCCTGATCCCCAAGGAATTCTTGCTCCAGGTCAGGTCCTGCGAGATCTGCACTCCGAGGAACTTGATATTCTCCACTCTCTCCACTAAACGGCCGCCGATGCTGAGGGGGACGTGTTCAGGCTGTGACTGCCGGAAGTCGATAAATCATCTCCTTCGTTTTGTCCACGTTGAGCACCAGATTGTTCTCCCTGCACCAGCCCTCCAGGTCTCTCACTTCTTCCCTGTACATTGATTCCTCATCCCTCTGAATAAGTCCCACCACCGTGGTGTTGTCTGCAAACTTAATAATCTGGTTCCCCTCGTGTCAGGATACACAGTCATGTGTTAGGAGTGTAAACAACAGTGGACTGAGTGCGCAGCCTTGAGGGGATCCGGTGCTCAGCGTGACAGAGTTGGAGATGTTGTTTCCAACCCGGACAGACTGAGGTCTCTCAGTCAGGAAATCCAGGATCCAGAGACATGTGGCGGTGTTCAGACCAAGAAGGAGAAATTTCTCCATCAGTCTCTGGGGAATAATGGTGTTGAATGCTGAACTGAAATCAATGTACAGGAGTCTGGCGTAGGTGTCTTTCTGGTCCAGGTGGTTGATGACAGAGTGTAGGGTGGTGACTATAGCATCCTCCGTGGAGCGGTTTGAATGATATGCAAACTGGAGCGGGTCGTGTGATGCAGGGAGGCAGGCTGTAATGTGTGGTTTGACAAGCCGTTCAAAACACTTCATCACAATTGGTGTCAGTGCAACAGGACGATAGTCATTCAAACAGGACACAACTGGTTTCTTTGCCACCGGTACAATGATAGAGGTCTTGAAGCATCTGGGAACGATGGCCTGACTCAGGGAGATGTTATAAATGTCAGTCAGGACATCCGCCAACTCGCTCACGCAGTCTCCGAGCACACGTCCCGGGATGTTGTCCGGACCTGCAGCTTTACGTGGGTTGACTCTGGTTAGGGTCCTCCGTGTGTCCGCTGTGTTGATGGTAAAAGCTGGTCCGACCGATGGTGGGGGTGGGCCAGCCCTCCCTCTGGTTGTCGGGTTTGATGCTTCAAAACGTGCAAAGAAGTCGTTGAGCCTGTCTGGAAGCGAAGCGTCGTCATCATCGACCCCCTGCCTAGACTTATAGCCAGTCAGTGTCCGAACTCCCTGCCACATCTGCTTGGTGTTCCTAGTGTCACAGAGGTGTCCCTGGATTTTCTCCGCATAGGCGCGCTTCGCCGCCTTAATTCCCTTTGAGAGCGCAGACCTGGCTGAGCGGAGGGCGATCCTGTCCTTCGCTCTGAAGGCTGCATCTCTGGCTGTAAGCAGCGAGCGCACCTCTGCAGTCATCCAGGGCTTATGGTTACCTTGCATAGTGACGGTCTTCACTGTAGTGACATCCTCTGTGCACTTCGTGATGTAGCTTGTGACCGTTTCAGCATACTCCTCCACATCTGTCTTGTCTTCCTGGGAGGCTGTTATTTTGAAGACCTCCCAATCTGTGTACAGAAAACAGTCTTTCAGTGCAGAGGTTGCACTCTCTGGCCAAATCCTTATTTGTTTCACTGCTGGCCTGCTGCGCTTCAGTAAACGTTAACTGTGATTTAACTGTGATTAACCACATTTTCTAGAAAGCTGAGTTCAGTTTCAGTAGCTACACCCAAGCCTGATTACTGCCAGACTTGTTGAAACAAGAAATCACTTAAATAGAACCTGTCTGACAACCTGAAGTAGGCTAAAAGATCTTAAAAGGCAACACATCCCACTGTGATCTAAAGAAATTCAAGAACAGATGACAAACAAAAACCCAGAACAATGTCTAAAGAACTGCAGGCCTCACTTGCCTCAGTTTGGACACTGGTCCATGATGGAACAATAAGGAATCCCATGAAATTCTTTTTCATGGGATCCCATGAAAAAAAGCAAAAAAAATTGCAACGTTGTGTTTTGAGTTTTGGACACCAATGTTATGGAAAGGTGAAGAAAAAAAAAACTAAACTAAAGCTGGGAAATGTGGCTTTTATAAATGATAGCACAACCCATCATCACGACAGTAGGTCAAAACAAAAGTAAAATTATGTAAAACAGCAATAAAATACTAATAGTATGTAAGAACATGCATGATGGGCACCAGATGCCACTGTTCTTAGTTAGAAAGAAGACTGTAAGCTTTGAAAGTCTCATAGCTTCACTGAGGCTTCACCTGGCCATCAGTACTGAAGAGCTGTAGCATTTACTGTTGTTTAAGAGCACCCTACATGTACATTTATTGCTGTTTACCAGTGTTGGGAGTAACGTGTTACTGTAGCGCCACTACTTTTGCAGTAACGTGCTGCGTAATGAAATTACTGTTTAAAAATCCAGTAATGCATTACAGTTCCTGAAATCTGATCAGATGCGTTACTCGCAGTACTCGTTTTATTAATATGGATAGATATTTTTAGCCTAAATAAATATAAACTGATTCTACCATAGTTCAGCCGTCAGTCTCCTCCACCGGTGTTATGCCAAGAATTGTCAGTTTCCTGTCCTGCTCACACGCAACCCAGTGGGAAGAAATGCAGTGGCGGAAGCAACTTCTCATATGGAGCCCTGATCACCTGTTGTACTGGCGGTGAGTAACCCCCAACAGCTCCTACCTCTGTGGTTAAACATGAGTATTTTTTGAGCAAGAAGCTCACATTTAAAGGGCCTATATCATGCTATTTTAAGCCTTTCAGAGTAAACTATATGCTTGTATGTGATAGTATATTACCTTTGGTACACTGGAGAATGAATTTCTTATGAAATATGAGTTATTTTCGTGAGCTACTTTTCCAACCCGGAAGTAAGATGCCTCGATCTCTGAGGCTCCGCATCTCCTTGTGGCTGCCGCCCATTTCATGACGTAACCCCTGAGCTGGCTGCTGCAGCGTGTCGCTGGGTTCCTAAATCTCTCACAGCCAAAGACACATTTACGCCACTTAGAAGACATTGTCTTACGTAAAAAAGCAAACAGTTGTTGTCACTGAGCAGATTAGGCGCGAGAGGAACTACTTCTTCACAGCGTCAATGCTAAAGTGAAAGAGTTTTGCTGATCACCGCTCCGTTAGCTGCGCGGAGAAAGTGGGTGTGTGCGTTAGCCTGGGGACAGTGCTGGCAGCACAGGCACTTCCTGGAGTGGGCGGCTCACCCACGTTCATACGTATGAATGTGGGGACCCGATCACTATCAAGGACAGGGCGGAGCAGCAGCTCAGAGAGCAGGGTTGAGGAGGAATACTCAGAGGTGCGTGAATGGAGCAAAATACCACTTTGGGGGTGTTTTTGGTGAGGAATTAACATTATAACATGCTTAAAAGCTCAAAAAAGTTGATTCTGCATGATATAGGCCCTTTAATGTCCGCAGCGGTGTAAATGTGTAAGCTGTGTAAACAATTGTGCAAGTTTTCTTACGCACAGAGAAAAAATGACTAATTTGTTGCAGTAAGCTTTTTCTAAGTGGTGAACTTTCATTTATCTGTGCTTTGTTTTATGTTATCTCATTCATTTACATGCTGTTGTGATCTGCAACTACTTCATGGGAGTAAATCCTCTAAATATGTATTTTTAATGGGCTGGTCCAGGGGTGTCAAACATATGTCTTGTGGGCCAAAAATGGCCCTCTAGGGAATCCAAAATCCTCTCTGTGAATTTACAGCTTTATTGCTAGTAAATTTCTGACTTTCTACTGATTAGAATAGTTTATGTAAATCTGAGACATTTTTTTTCTCTGTAAGATGAGACTTTTTTCTCATCAGTTTTCCTTTTCTTGTTTTTTCTGATGAGAACAAGGGGCCCTTGATCTTGCTATGTGTGCAAGAGGATTTAGGCATGCATTTAAAAGTAATGTGAAAGTAACTTTTCCAAGTAACTAGTTACTTTAATCATGCAGTAACTCAAAAGTAACTCAGTTACTTTTGAAATGAAGTAACTAGTAACTGTAACTAGTTACTATTTTTTAGTAACTTGCCCAACACTGCTAGTCACACATCACTGAGCCAACAACCACTACAGGTTGTGAGGAATTCACTTCCTCAAACCTCTTAGCTTCCTTCTACACCTAAACTGGTTTTTCTTGCTTAAGTTGCAGGAACGGCCAATATAAACCAAATGAGACCAAGGTAATTTAAAGTCAAGGCCTTCTCTTGTATAATAATGAGCCATAAATGTTTTCTGGAAATGTCACTCATATCACTCCAGTCTGATATACTCTGATAAAGATACACATCCAGCTTTTGTTGTCCTCCTCTAATTTAGACCTCAATAGACTTGAAGTACTGTTACAGTTCTTGTAAGTATACTTTTTAATGCATTTTCAAATGGATTGCAGTTGTTAAAAGTATGCTGATACTTTATCAAGAGGATGGGAAGGACTGTTCCCTGCTTTTTGGGAGCCCGGTACAAAATTGTAGTTTTTTTTGTTTGTTTGTTTGTTTGTTTGTTTGTTTGTTTGTTTTTTGGGGGGGTATTTTTGTAATGCTTAGGAAGATGTGGCAGTGCATCAATCTGGTAAACTTTAAGAATAAAAAAGGCCAGATTTGTGAATCTAAAACTCATAAAAAAAAGATCTCAGGTTCACTTAAAGGGTACCTGTAGTGAATTTTAATAAATAGCTATTTCAAAGGATCAGATATGACACTAGTGGTTTCGTCTGGTAATGTTGGTCATGATTCCTCGTCAAATACGTGTGAAGTTCAAGTCACTGCTCTGTCAGTCAGTCACAGTCAGCGACATCTTGCCTCCTACATGGGCTGTTGCAGCACCCGTAGTGACGAACAGTCATAGCTTTGTTCGATTGGCTGGGCTGGTCACTGACCCCGTGCTGTGTCCCTAGGACAATGGCGGAGTGGAAGGCTTACGGCTGCACCAACAATAAGTGAAGAAATCCCAGAAAACGTTTTTTTTGTGTGCCAAAACCAACTGATTATACAAGGTCAGAGTTGATAAAACTCCATAACCTCGACACAGGTCACACACTAAAATCCTTTCTGTTCAGATGGAATTCAGTGGTATGTGAAGACCACTTCATGCAGCGCTACTATCTGCACGATCTGGAGGCAAAATTGCTGGGTGCAAAGCCCAAGTGTTTACATCTAAAACCAGATGCCATTCCCACAGAAGGTCCAAGAATGACGACCGTTTAAACCCACTTCATCAGAGTGACAGGCCATTCTTTACTCATCCACAGTAAGCCGGAATCAATGATTATACATTGATTGGCTGCTTCCCATTGGTTTTGTCTGAGCGGATTTCATGGGAGACAGTTATTCAGTATACTGCTTCTAGGGTGTTATTTTTACTGAATAAGCACACTTTTGGCTTATAAGTAATCCCTTAAGTACGATTAATGTTGTTATAATGAGCAGTACCGGTTTCCTGTAAAGTGACACGCCGCCAAAAATCAAGTTTTTTTTCTTAACATGTCTGTAAGATGTTTTTATTGCTTACAAGACATATCAAGAGTAAAATCATTTGAATGTCTCATTCATCCATCCATTTTCTATGGCTTTTCCAGAGGTCCAGGTCACGGAGGCAGCAGCTCAAGCCTAGAAGCCCAAACTTCCCTCTCCCCGGCCACTTTCTCCAGCTCTTCAGAGAGGATACCAAGACATTCCCAGGACAGGGAGACGGAATCTCTCCATCGTGTCCTGGGTCTGCCCCGGGGTCTCTTCCCAGTGGGACATGCCTGAAACACCTCAAGTGGGAGGCGTCCAGGAGGCATCCTGATCAGATGCCCAAACCACCTCAACCGGCTCCTTTCAATGTGGAGGAGCAGCAATTCTACTCTGAGCCTCTCCCGGATGACTGAGCTCCTCACCCTATCTCTAAGGGTGAGTCCAGCAATCCTACGGAGAAAGCTCATTTCAGCCGCTTGTGTCCACAATCTCATTCTTTCGGTCATTACCCAAAGCTCATGACCATGGGTGAGGGTAGGAATGTCAGTTGACTGGTAAATCAACAGCACTGCCTCAACAGCACTCCCTCTTCACCACAACAGACCGGGACAACGTCCACATCACTAGAGAGGCTGATCCGATCCATCTGTCAATTCCAAGCTCCATTCTCCCCTCACTCGTGAATGAGATCCCGAGATACATAAACTCCTCCACTTGAGGCAGGAGCTTGTCTCCATCCCAGAGAGGACAATGTCTCGTGTTTGTTTTTTTGCTGTAAAGTTTCACTTAAGCCCCGCCCCCTGCAAAAAGGCAAGTTGAGACAGAAGGTTTTTGGCTACGTAACAATGTATGAAGCTGGCACATGGGTAGTGTTGAGCCAGCCAGGACTTTGTGGCCTAACTGAAGCTATCATCCAGACTAGTAAGCATTTTTTTACCAGCTGCATTGAAAACTTGACTCAAATTAAAATGGATTTTATCTAACTGCTTTTAAGGACTGATGCAACGTCAGTCATTATCCTGGGCCACCGTGCATACAGCTGGGCATGTTCTTCAACAGGTAAATCTTTTTATCACACACTTTATTCTGATAATGGAGTGCTAGCTACTATTAGCCTTGTGAGATGTGGATGGGCCTAATAATCACAGATCTTGGCATTTGAAGGGGGGTGTGAAAAGATTTTGACACAAAACTGTAAGACAATAAAAGTTTTTGTTTTTAGCAAAAAGGTCATAAGATACCATTTTAGCACAATGTAGATTTGTTTTTATAGGAGATTTATAGCCACCGGAGTGCATCTTAAAGCAAGTTAATCATCAAAATCAAGTCAAAAAGGCTTGAAATGTATCACTGCGGGTGTAATGAATATTGGATATTTTGAAGTTGATAATTTGGAATTATGTTGCAAGAAATGGACTTTTTCACAACAGCCTATTTTTTGCATTATTGTAATTTACTGCACTCATGAGCAGTTAAACAATGAGGCTCCTCTGTGTCTACAAGTGCAACAAATGCAAGATTTTCCTAATAAATGTTTATTCCAAATTCAAGAAACAAAGTTCCTCAATATCAAATATTAAAAAAAAAAATCTCTGCATCTTGATAATACACCTACAGGTGTTTCAGGAGGTGCAGAACAATCCTGTGGTGCCACTGGAGCAACAACTTACAGTGTTGTGAAAAAGTGTTTGCCCCCTTCCTAATTTCTCATTTTTTTGCATTGTTTGTCACACTTAAATGTTTCAGTGACATGATTGGGGGACCCAGGAGACAGAAGCTGACATGAGTAGATAGTTTGACAATTATTTATTAACTCAGTGAAAGGTGTTGAGTGTGTGAATGAGTGAGTGAATGTGTAGTAGTCTGGCCACTGGAGCTGAACGGGTCTTGCTGCGACTTGGCAACCCTGGAACACACAAGCACAGGATGTTATTACAGTTCGTGAGAACGGGAAGCTGAGGCTTGTGCTGCTTACTTGCAGGTGCCGCTGTGAGAGTCCTGCTGGCTCCGTGTCCTGGTGTAGCATGGTGCGCATGGCTGAGATGATGATGAGGAGATCCGAGGAGGAGGAGATGACGTCCCATTAACAGGGGAGGTGAGTCCGCCGCCAGGGAAGTCCACCTGTGCACAGGGAAGAATACTCTGACAAGGTCAGTGATGCTGTAGCTTACGTGGCGTGGCTTGGCTTGAAGACTTGGTTCCAATTCTGGCTTGAGGTCGTGTCCTTGACTCGATGCGTAGCGAAGGCGACAGACGACTCCGTGCAGAGTAGTCAGAGACTCTGGCTTTTAAAGCCTGCTGATTGCCGGTGACAGGTGTGTGTGCAGCTGGAGTAAATGACGGCCCAGCGGCCGCCATGACAGTACTCCCCCCTCTAGAGGTGTCTCCAGGCACCTGCCCTATCCTACCTGGATGCGCCCGATGGAAATCGCGGATCAGCTGCTTGTCAAGGATCAACGCTGGGCGAATCCAGGAGTGGTGCTCAGGGCCAAAACTCTCCCAGTCCACCAAATACTGAAGACCCCGGCCCCGCCGGCAGACATCCAAGATGGCAGTTACCCCCCAAGCCGGGTGGCCGTCGATCATCCTCGGGGGGGAAGGAGCCGCGGGGGGCGGGCACAGAGGATCGGAGATGTAGGGCTTGACCTGGGAGACGTGAAAGGTAGGGCAGATGCGCATAGAAGGGGGAGAACAAGGCGCACAGACACAGGGTTGATAATGTGTGAAACCACATAAGGACCGATGAAGTGCTTAGTCAGCTTGCGCTTCTCGGCCGGCACATTGATATTCTTGGTGGACAACCAGACTTTCTGACCCACCTTATAGTCCGGGGCGAGCCTCCTATGATGGTTGGCCACCTGGATATTACGTTCCGTGGTCCTGAGGAGGGCTCTGCTGGTGATGGTCCAGATCCGCCGACAACGCCTAGCGTGAGCCTGCACCGAAGGGACAGCCATCTCCTTCTCCTCCTCCGGGAATAGTGGTGGATCATACCCCAGAGACACTTTAAACGGGGACATCCCAGTAGCTGAGGACACCGTGGTGTTGTGTGCGTACTCGATCCAGGGTAGGAACGTGCTCCAGTAAGAGGAGCAGGAAGAAATGACACAGCGGAGCGCAGCCTCCAGCTCCTGATTGGCCCGTTCGCACTGGCCATTGCTCTGCGGGTGGTACCCAGATGAGAGGTTTGCCGTGGCCCCCAGCACCGTGCAGAACGCCTTCCAGACCTGGGACACAAATTGTGGACTTCGATCCGATACGATATCAGCCAGGATACCATGAAGACGGACCACATGCTGCACTAGAATGTCTGCCGTCTCCCGCGCTGAAGGCAACCCCCGGAGAGGCACAAAATGTGCCGCCTTGGAGAAACGGTCCACTATCGTCAGGACAGAAGTGAAATGACCAGAGGGGGGCAGGCCGGCCACGAAGTCCAAAGCCACGTGGGACCAGGGGCGGGAAGGAACCGGTAGAGGATGAACAAGACCCGCCGGGGGGGAAGATGATGTTTTCCCGGTGGCGCACTGGGCGCAGGCCCGGACATAGCTGGTAACATCCTTCCTCAACCCTGGCCACCAAAAGGCTCTCTGAAGGAGGTTAATGGTGCGGGCAATTCCCGGATGACACGCGAGTTTAGACGCGTGGCCCCATTGGATGACCTCCTCCTGACAGAAGGGGGGACGAACAAATGGTCCGGGGGGTCCCCACCCGGATCGGGCTCAGTCTCCTGTGCTCTCCTGACCTAGTCCTGGATCTCCCATGACAGGGCGCCCACCACACAAGATGATGGCAGGATAGTCTCCTCCTGATCCCCGGTGGTCCTCGCATCGAACTGTCTCGAGAGGGCGTCAGGGTTGCCGTTCTTGCTCCCCAGCCAGTAGGTGATTGTAAAAGTGAACTGGCCGAAAAAAAGAGACCAGCGGGCCTGGCGAGCGTTCAGCCGTTTGGCCGTCCGGAGATACTCAAGGTTTTTATGATCCGTCCCGACGACGAATGGCTGGGAAGCCCCCTCCAACCAGTGCCTCCATTCTTCCAGGGCGAGCTTCACGGCCAGCAGCTCCCTATCACCGATGCAGTAGTTCTTCTCTGTGGGCATCAGGCGGTGGGAGAAGAAAGCACACGGCCGGATCCTACCATCCACCGGGGAGCATTGGGAGAGGACCGCTCCAACTCCCGAATCTGAGGCGTCCACCTCCACTAGACACTGCAGAGCCGGATCCACCTGGGTCAGGACGCGGGCAGAAGCGAACTCCCCCTTTAACCTCCCGAATGCTGTGGCAGCCTCCTCGCTCCAATGAAAGGGGGTCTTGGGGGACGTGAGGGCGGTCAGGGGCCGGGCGATGATCCCAAAGTTCGGCACGAACCAGCGATAGAAATTGGCAAAACCCAGGAAACCCTGCAACTGTTTCCTGGACGTGGGTGTGGGCCAATCCACCACCGCCTTGACCTTGGCTGGGTCGGGGAGCACCTGATTGCGGGCAATAATGAAGCCCAGAAAAGAAGTCTTGTCGGTGTGAAACTCACACTTCTCGGCTTTGACAAACAGCTGGTTCTCCAGGAGGCGCTGCAGGACCCGTCGCACATGCACCTGGTGCTCCTCCAACGTGCAAGAGAAGATGAGGATGTCATCGAGGTAGACAAACACAAAGGAGTTAAAGGGTACCTGTGGTGGTCGTGAAAAAAAAGATATTATATTGAGACCCTGTCTCACGTTCTAGTTCAAGTTTAAGTTGAAATTCATGTTCAAAGCAATTTGATATAAATCCATTGCTGATGTGCTGGTTCAGCTATGTCAGCAAAACATGGGTGCAGCCATACTAGCGGCTACATGGCTTGCCAGGACGCTTCCTGTGACGTAATTTCGTTGACACCGCGATCTGGATCAATATTGGCTGAGCCTGGAGTGCCCGGATGAGCAGTGGCTTTCGGGATATTCAAATTCAAATTCAAACGTTTATTTCAAACTCAGGGTTCATATTAAATGCAGAACTAAAACGAGTAGAAAATAAATAAATAAATGCTTAAATTCAGCGGGTCGTCTCGTCTGATCTGAGGTCGTAACGGCCGCCAGACGGCAGATGATTCGGCTCCTCCCTCGCCACTAAAAAGAGCAGCAGACACTCGGTGCTCTTGTAACAACAAAAACATACAATGCGATATGGATATCGCAACATGGCGGAATGTAAAGCCTTTGGATGTCTCAATAATAAGCGAAAAAACAAAGATAAACACTTCTTTTGTGTACTCAAACCCAGCTCACCTTGTCAGAAGATCATAGCGGAAAAGTGATTGCGCAATCTCGGACTCTTTCGCTCCAACAAGAGTCCGACAATTGTCGGACTCTTCCTCAGAGTCCGACAATTCAGCCATAATAGAATAAAAACACTCACAACAGCACCCTAGTCTCTCATACAGGCGGAGCATTGACTGTTCAGTATCAACGAAGTGACGTCACATCCGCATGTGTCATGGCTGCGCGCAGAGTTTTCATTGGCTGGCCATGCCTGCGGTCGTATTTGCATGTTTCTCGGGTGGTATATGGCTGGCAATAATTATTTAACCAAATAACGAATACTTTGCCTAATGTTTTCAAGTTGAATGCGTTTAGACGACCACCACAGGTACGCTTTAAGGAAGTCCCAGAGGACGTCATTAATTAGACGCTGGAAGACGGCTGGAGCGTTGGTTAACCCAAACGGCATCACCAGGTATTCAAAATGGCCGCTTGGGGTCCGGAACGCCGTCTTCCACTCATCGCCCTCCTTGATGCGCCCCAGGTGGTACGCGTTACGCAGGTCCAGCTTCGTGAACCAAGCTGCCCCCTGGAGTGAGTCAAAAGCCGAGTTCATCAGTGGCAGCGTGTACTTGTCCTTGATGGTGATCTCATTAAGGCCCTGGAAGTCAATGCAGGGACGCAGCGAGCCATCCTTCTTTGCAACAAAGAAGAAACCCGCCCCCACCGCCAAAGAAGACGGCTGAATAATCCCAGAGCTAAGGGACTCCTTAATATAAGTGTCCATGGCCTCGCGCTCCGGGGCAGACAGGCTGTACAGACGACTTGCCAGGAGAGGGGCCCCTGCCCTGAGGTTGATCGCACAATCGTAGGGACGGTGGGGGGGAAGGGACAGCGCCCGTGACTTGCTGAACACCGCTCCCAAATCGTGGTAGACCTCTGGTACCATGGACAGGTCCGGGGGCGGCGTCGAAGGTGGGGCCACGGATACTGAGGGGGCACACTCTGCAGACTGTAGGCAGGCACTAAGACAAAAAGAGCTCCACGCAGTAATACTTCCAGCTTGCCAATCAAATGAGGAGTTGTGGAGACATAGCCACGGGTACCCCAGGATCACAGGCGAAGAGGAGATGGGCAACACCAAGAAACAAATCTCCTCCCGGTGGTTTCCAGAGACTATCACCGACACGGGGGCCGTCTGGTGGGTAACAGAGGTCAGTGACGCCTTTGACAGAGTGACAAGATTGACAGGTGGGCGAAGTGGTTGACAGCTGAGGCCCAGCTGGGTTGCCAGGTCTCCGGAGATGAAATTTTGCTCAGCTCCAGAATCAATAAGGGCGTGTGTTGTGTGTTCCCTGTGCTTATAAATTAGCCCTATGGGGACACGGCAGCTAGTGAGGGGCTTTGTCTGCTTAATGTCCGTGAATCCCCCTACTGTGATCCACGGACCTCCCCTTTTAACCGATTGGGACAATCAGCTACCCCGTGAGACCCATTGCCACAATAAAAACACAGGCCCAGATCCTTCCGGCACTGTCTCTCAGCCGCCGAAACCCCCGATTGCCCGATAACCATATCCTCTTGCTCCGGAAGTTCCTCTGACGGGGGCAGAGCCAGGAGACATACTGGAAGATTAGGAGTGGACTCCGACATACAATTCTGGTTTGAAATGTTTTATTAATCATTGGTATGAATGTATTGTATGTTTGAAAGTATGTTACATGAAACTTTATTCAATCCATGTTAATATGGAAATGCATGCTTACTGTTGTAATAATGAAAAATGAATCACTGAAGTTTAGTTTAGCTTATATATAATGTGAATTCCAGTTTAATCTTTTTTTTTTTTTCATGAAGATCATGTAAGCCATCTGACTTGAAACCAACTAGTCTAGTTTATGTGACACCTCCTTCATCCTATTGGTCAGTTTCCAACAACAAAACTCAGTGTAATTGGTCAAAAGTTTACGATAATGGGCAGATCCAAGTCTGATCTTTGAATGTAGTTGGGCAAAAACGTTCCTTTTTCGACAGTTGCAGTCATGAGAAAGCTGGGAGTGTCTCTTGAAGAAGCAGTTTCTGCTCTTCTTTCCCCTTTTTCTAAGCAGGCCTAGAGCTATGCTCTTTGTAAACTTTTTCTTTTCTTTAAAATTCATTTTTTCCTATTTTACTCCTTTTCTTAAATTACCATGTTAAAAAGATTTGGTTTTGATTTTTTTCTAAGCTTAAATCAACTTTGTTCTGACCACAACACATTGGAAGAAACAGTTTTGTGTTTCTTTTTTTTTTAAATTTATTAAGTTTGCTTTTCTGATCGGACTTTGAACGATAAACAAATACTATCTGGAATTTGCCACCCTTGCCAAATTCCTTTTTCTGTTCGTGAGTAGACCTCATCCAGCGTGCTGAACACCCAGCTTCTATAGTTGTGATCTCTGGAGCTGGCACGGGCCATGGGGCAGAACATTCCGGTTTCTGTCAACAAAATCCACGCAAATTCATCTGGATCAAGCTTGGTTCCAGAGGTCTGCTATCACAACGGGGCACAGTCTGACTCTGCTGTGCTGAAGGTCTGTTGTCCAAATTAGATTTAATTCTTCAGAAAATTCCTGGTATAAGTTCTATAAACCTAATATCTTTGAACTCCTTTCAGAACTTCAGATGCATGTGTCTTTTCATTAATTTCCATTCCTTTTCAGAGTAACACAAATTTTCCTTTTTATGAAATAATTTAATCATTTTCTTCATAAAATTGCATCCATTTTTCTTCGCCAATGCTATTTTATGGTTTCTCATTTTCCATTATGTTGCCCAGTTAAGCTGTGGTTTTCTTTGGTTCCACAAATGTTTGATAATACACGTTATGCTCAGTAATCCATTACCAGTCTACATAATACATGTTGAATTCTCTGTCTTAAAGTCATCCGAATGTGTTCATCTATCCTGAAATTTCTTATTAAACTATTAAAAAGACATATTGGAGTTACTGTTTGATTTCATGTCCATCTTCTCGATTTAAAGCAGACAAGAACTCACAGGGGTCTTTTTTTAGACTGATTCATTACACTGGTCAACACCAGATTTATTGTCTAAGTTTTTTTTAGCTGAATTAGGACAGTTTTGATGTGCTGAAACCAAAAATCACATTGGTTTTGCTCAATCAGGTCAACTTTTTGAACTATGGCCACATGCCTTTTTTTTTACGTTTTTGTTTACATGTATGGGAATTTTCGCTTTATATGATGCAAAATTCTTTTTTATTTCTTGAAATTCTCTGAATTTTGAACAATGATGATGTAACATTCAATTTACATGTACCTACCCTTAGCAATGTCTACTATTCAATTTACAGTACACCTGTACAACTGCTGTACAACTGCTTATAACCTAGCATAAAAACCTGACCTGATCGAGAGAAACGGATGTCATTTTTGGATTCAGTGGTGCAAAATTGTCTTAAATTAGTTGAAAAAACACAGACAACTTACAAAAAAATATTTTTGTTATGTTGTGATTATTGGTACAAATTGTCATGACTCAGTGCAAGTGAAGCTCAAACGCTGAATAAACACTTGGACTCAAGAGGCAAAATTTACCAGTTTATTGTCAAAGTAAAACACACACAGCACTAAATAAAGATGCAAAACTAAGGAAGAATGCAACACAAAAATGCACACTTAAATAGACAAAAACTGGTGTCCCCTGGAGCTCACGTAGCCTATGGGAAAGAACAGACAGAGATGCTTAGGGACGAGACCCCGCGAAGGGGAGATTAATAATGGGAGAGCGCACTTAGTCAGTGAGAGCGGAGCCCAGCAGGGAACTCCTGCTTGGACCAGAGGGACAGGGGAAAGGCAGTGACCTGGGTGGACATCTGGCGTCTTCTGTGCCAGGCGAGTGTGATCAGCTCCGGAAGGCACACCTGCAGGTGTCAGCAACCTGGGGAGGAGAAGGACGGGGAAGTGAAAACACAGGTCAACCAATAGATATAGTTTAAAGGCTTAGATTTTCTCTGGGGTAGCAAACCCAATTGATTCAGCAATGAACTCTCCACCTGCTGGCTCTTAAATAAGCTGGGTCATCAGGACGCAGCAGGTGTGTAATCACGCAGGTGTGGCTGATCCCCCGGTGCCGAGAAGACAGGAACAGGACAGGAGGGCGAGCATGCTCGCCTGATCATCACAGTGCCCCCTCCTCAAGGGATACCTCCTGGCATCCCACTGGGCTTGTAAGGATGGGCCTGATGGAATGCCCGCACAATTCATTTATCCAGAATGTAGGACCCCGGGATCCAGGACCTCTCTTCTGGACCATACCCCTTCCAATCATAAATGGTAAATGGCATTCACTTATACAGCACTTTTTTCTCATCTCTAGATGACCAAAGCACTTTATAGAGCCTGCTATCCACCCATTCACACACACAATCACACACTGATGGCAGCGTAGCTGCCATACAGCGGTGCTGGCCTGACCCACCAGGAGCAACTGGGGGTTAAGTGTCTTGCTCAAGGACACTTTGACATGCAGACTGCAGACAGAGCGGGAATCAAACCCCTGACCCCCCGATCAGTAGTCGGCCACACTACATCTGTGCCACAGCCGCCCAATGGATGAGATATTGGCACCCATGACCCCGTCGACGCACATGCAAAATCCTCTTCACCTTACATGCCATCTGGCCGTCGATGACCCGGGGGGGGGGGGGGTCCAGAGGAGGGCAGAGAGGACTGGTGAAGAGGGGCTTAATCCGGGAGATGTGGAAACTCGGGTGGATGCGTAGAGAGGGCGGCAAGTCCAACCAAATAGTGATGTCATTGATCAGCCGCTTGATGGTGAAGGGGCCCAAATAGCTTCCCGACTCCATGTTGAGCAGGAGCTGATCGTTGAACAGCCAGACCCTCTGTCCCACTGTGTACTTTGGCGCCGGCGCCCGTCTGCGGTTGGCATATTCTTTGTTGCGCTTAAAAACTTAGATTTTCTCTGGGGTAGCAAACCCAAACGATCCAGCGATGGACTCTCCACCCGCTGGCTCTTAAATACACTGGGTCATCAGGACGCAGCAGGTGTGTAATCACGCAGGTGTGGCTGATCCTCCAGAGCTGAGAAAACAGGAACAGGAGGGGAGGGGGAGCATGCACTCCTGATCATCACACAAATACAGAATTATTAAAAAAATTGTCCATTCTTTTGGACTGGTGCCCCATGAGCTTATGTGTGTTTGTAATGAAAAGAAATCTCCATTCCTACTCGCATGCATATTTACATTAATACTTCTACCAACAATAAACTACACATATAAAACCCTAAAGTAATCATTCTCCAGGATTTATTGGCTCGGCTTCCATTGTGTGGAATCAAAAAGCACTGAGGTGGTGTCAAAAAGTAAATGACATTTAACAGAATTTTGTTATTTTATTATTCAAAGATTCAAATATTTTTATTTGTCAACATTTCTATATGTAAAGGACATACAGTAGAATTGAAATGCTGTTTCTCTGTTTCTTAGTGGTGTGCACAATATATAAACAAGGAGTAAGGACGAAAAACAACAAAAGCAGTCTATGTACAGTAATGCCACCCGTAGTGCAAATGAAGATAAAAGATAAAACTGAGCAATCCTACATAAAGAAAAAGGGGAGCTGTAATACCCATAATTGCAAGTTTAATGCAGTAGTGTAGGTGCAGACTGTGACAGAGTGGACTGCACATTATCAATATTGCAATAACAGACAGCAGCAGGTATGGCATTTGTGTGAATAGTTGCAGTAAGGTGCCGAGACATACAGCAACAGATGTATTACTGTTGGTGTGCCAGTCTTTCTGTGCAAACAGCTGAAGTAGTTATTGTGTGGGTGAGTGTGTTACGGTCCAGGGGTGGGGAGGCGGAGAGTGGGCAGAGTTCAGGGTCCTGATAGCTTGGTGAACAAAGCTGTTTAGCAATCTTGTGGAGTGGGTCTGGAGGCTCTGGTGCCTTTTTCCTGAGGGCAGGGGGCTGAAGAGGGAGTGTGAGGGGTGGGAGGTGTTGATGGCTCTGTGGGTGAGGTGGGTGTGGTAGATGTTGGGGGGGGGCAGAGGGGCACCGATGATCTTGCTTGCTGCTTTCACTGTGCATTGTAGTGTCTTCCAGAAGGAGGTGGTGTAGCTTCCGTACCACACCGTGATGCAGCTGGTGAGGATGCTCTCAGTGGTACCCCGATAGAATGAGCACATGATGGGGGTTGGATTCATGCTCTCCTCAGTTTATGGAGAAAATAGAGGCTAGTTTGAGCCTTCTTGGCCAGTGATGTGGTGTTGTTGGACCAGGAGAGGTCCTCAGATGTGCAACCCCAGGAACTTGGTGCTGCATATCCTCTCCACAGCTGCTCCATCGATGAGCAAAGGGGGATGCGGTGTGTCCCCCCTCCTGAAGTCGATCACAATCTCCTTGGTTTTTTTTCCATGTTCAGGAAGAGATTATTGTCTTTACACCACTGAACCAGTTGGCTCACCTCATTTCTGTAGTTGGCCTCTTCATTGTTTGTGATGAGGATCACCACCGTGGTGTTGTCCGCAAACTTGATGATGTGGTTGGTGCTGTAGGCTAGTACACAGTCATGGGTCAGCAGGACAAATAGCAGCGGGCTGAGCACGCACCCTTGTGAGGCCCCTGTGCGAAGTGTGATAATCTTGGAGGCGTTGCTGCCAACCCGCACATTCTGTGGCCTCCCTGTGAGAAAGTCCAGCACCCAGTTACAGAGAGAGGTTTTGAGCACCAAGTGTCTGAGTTTTTGTATTAGTTGCTGGGGGATGATTAGTGTTGAATGCTGAACTGAAGTCCAAGAACAGCATTCACACATAGGAGTTCTTTGAGTCCAAGGTGAGTGAGGGCTGGATGGAGATCAGCAGAGATGGCATCTTCTGTGGATCTGTTTGACCTGTATGTAAAGTGAGATGGGTTGTGGGAGGGAGGGTGGACTTGATGTTCTGCATGACCAGCCGCTCGAAGCACTTCATTATGATAGAGGTCAGTGCTATGGGCCGGTAATCATTGTAGCTGGATGGGACAGGCTTCTTTGGGACTGGTATTATGGTAGCAGTTTTGAAACACGTGGGGACAACAGCTTGACTCAGGGAGATGTTGAAGATGTTGGCCAGTGCATTCTTGAGCTCCTTCACACAATCCTTTAGATCGCAGTCTGATATGTTGTCTGGTCCAGCTGCCTTGTGTGGGTTGATCATGGAGAGGGTTCTCTTCACGCTAGCAGGATCCAGACTTATGGCCTGCTCATCTGGAGGAGCAGTGATCTTCTGTGCTGATGTGCTGTTTTGTGCTTCAAAGTGGAAAAAAAAGTCATTTAAGATGTTAAGCAGTGTGATGTCACTTGCACAGGTCTGAGATGAAGCACTGTAGTTGGTGAGGGTCTGTGTGCCACGCCAGAGGGAACGGGCATCTCTGGTGTTGCTGAAGTGGCCAGATATTTTCTTGCTGTACTGTTGTTTTGCCTCCTTGATGCCACAGGACAGGTTGGCCCTAGCTGTTGTTAGTTCACCGGCCATGAAGGCTGCGTCCTGAGCCCTCAGAAGCCTGTGGACCTCTGCTGTCATCCATGGCTTTTGGTTTGCACAAACACTGATGTTTTTGCAATGAGTGACATTATCAATGCATTTAGCTATGTATGCTACAACAACCTCAGTGTACTCCTCTAGGTTTGTGTGTCCATTGTGAGTGATTGCCTGCTTGAAAGTGCTTAAACCTGCTTAAAAGCAAGAAATCTGTGTGTCTGTCACACTTCATAGGACATCATAGGACGGCCTATGATCTCTGCCTGAACATCATAGGACTCCAAGCCTGCCTTTATGATGTCATATACAGTGACATCAGGAAACATGTCTTTATGATGTCATCATAGGCCATCCTAACATGTCTTTATGATGTCATATACATCAAGGCTGCCTTCATGTCTTTATGATGTCATATGCAGTGAGTCCATGCCCGAAAGCCTCTTTTTGTTCAGATCTATTTTCATGATCCTGCCCATGAACTGGAATTACGACGCACCTATCCCTCAACCACTGGTCTCAACCAGATGGAGAGCAATAGAATGAGAACTGCTGCACGTCAGACAAGATGCCGTGACGATGAAACACCTGAGGTTCCAGCAGTACATCGAACCTGTCTGAGACAGGAGGACACCCTTCACCAGCATAGGGTGCGACACACAAGGGATGCGCAAACAGACAGGAAGCATGTGGCAGTGCGCCATGCATGTGCTGAGTCACTTGAAGGCCAAAATGCCCGCAAAGCGAGCAACACTGCATGCCAGGCAAGGCACAGACAAGCTGAGACCGAGGACATGCAGAATAGTTGGCTGGCCAGGGACAGTGAATTCCATGCAAGGCACAGACAGAAAAGCCGAGACTGAGGAGATGCGAGAAATCTCTGTGTCTCTGTGTGTGTGTGTCACATTTATAGGACATCAGGCATCATAGGACTCGTGATGCCGTCATAAAGATATGATGTCTATATGACGGCACATAGAGCACATGCAGAAGTTTGGGAGGGGAAATCTTTAATGAACGTCCATAGGGGATCCATAGGGGAGCTGTGGGCGTTCATAGCTATGACATCACAGGCGCACACTGTGTTCCTATGATGTCACATGACCATATAAAGAGTTCTGAACAACTCCTTTGAACAACTCCTTCTATGATGTCATACAGACAATCATAGGCACCCAGTGAGGTCAGAACACTCTTTTTAAAGGCATGCAGGAATGCTTGCTTACATTTGCTTTCTACAGGCATGCAGAAATACTTGCTTAACCATGTCAAAGATCAAAGGCAGGGATCACCATGGCACTGTTGCCATGTTAACAGTAACTTTCTACAGGCATGCAGAAATGCTTGCTTACACTTGCTTTCTATGGGCATGCAGAAATACTTGATTATACCAGGTTTCTATGGGCATGCATGGGTATGAATGGGCATGCACGGGTATGCACTAGTTTACATGATGATACATTAAAGTTTTTTTTTTAAATTCCATCCACATTCACATTTTAATTACGGACTTACTGTTGGAGTCTATAGATAGGCATTATTGTATTTTTTAAAAGGAATGAATGAAGGAAGGAACAGGGAAAAAGGGCATGCAGAAGTAATTACATAGGAACGTAAAATGAAAATAAATACTGAACGTATGCCCAAGGAAAATGTGTTCACTCCAAAAGCAGGTCCAGAATGGCAGGAAGCCTCTACAAATGCTGATCTTTATATGTGTGTCACCTGACACTGATGTCAGCTGGCCTGCGCTGAGTAATCATTTGCATAAGTTAACCTAAGTTGGCAGCAGCTACACATACGTTAGCCTAAGTTGTCAAAAGTTTCCCAACGCTGAATGCAACGCTGGCAAATGCAAGAAAAAGTTCGTAAAAGTTTGTGTGTGCTGAATTTAAAAAAAAAAAAAAAAACTGTTCACAAATGTAATTTTACCAGTGTTTGGACTAATTTCTCTGATTTTTCAAAACGTACGTATGTAAAACTCCGTCCAAACACTATAGTGTGATCCCAGCTTAAGATTGCACTTAGACTATTGTTATTCTCCTCCTCACAATTCAGCTGCTGTCAGTCATTCCCTGGTACCTGAGGGTGACGTCACCATCCCCCTACCTGATTACCCCCACACATAGCTTCCTTATCACGGCAGCTATAGGTTTGTTGTTTTTTTTTTAATTAATTTTAAACTTTATACAAAGAAAAAACAAAATTCACAAAACAAAACAATACAATACAGGACCAGTCAAACATATTCACAGCAGCTTAAGAACAAGGAAACAGCCATCAAGCAAACGTTTTTTGTACATGGGTTTTTTGTTTACACATCCACCTGCAATCCACTTGAGTCCAAACCACCGTTCAATCACAATGCTTCCAATGGCTTCGTCCATTTTTGTAGATAGACTCTAGCTTTCCCGTCAATAATATCCCAGTCTTATTAAAGTCAGGGTTTCCAGGATCAGCGATTTCCATATAGCAATAGAGGGAGGTTCATCTCCGACCCACTTCACCATAATGACTTTCCTAGCCAACTCTAGAAGTGTTTGAATAACATCCTCATGTTGCATCAAAGAGTCAGGAACATTTCCAAGTAAACATATTAGAGGATTGATTGCTACTTGTTTACCTACTACTTTACTAATGTTTGTGCATACTCCCTTTCAGAATTATTCTTTTGTTCTTATTAAAGACAAGAAGAGAAAGGAGATGTATTTACCTTCTTAACATGTTTCGACTGTACACTGCAGACTTCGTCAGAAGAGTCAGCTGATTGCTGCCAGGTGACATTTATCAGCTGATTTTCGTAGGCGGAGCCAGCTCAGCAGATCTGTCAGATCCACCGAGCCGGCCCCGCCTTCCGCTGTCAGATGGTCTCTGGAGAATGTGATCCCAGGTGTGGGAAAGCATATAGTACAAGAACGCCTCAATAATGACCGTACCCTTAAAATACGCACCAATCCCACAGTTCATGACATATCCGAACTATTACAATTTGTTGCAAAATCCACCTATTTTCAATACAGACGAAAAATTTACAGACAAAAAGAAGGATTTGCAATGGGAGACCCACTATCAGCCATTATGAGCAGCTTTTTCATGGAGGATCTGGAAAACAAAGCCATCAACACAGCATCTGCACAATGTAAACCCACCCTTTGGAAGAGATATGTGGATGACATTCTGGAAAAAATAAGGAAAGGACACACACAAGAACTCACTGACCATCTGAACAGCACGGACAGCACTGGAAATATAAAATTCACACACGAAGAGGAGGAAAATGGCACCATAGCCTTTCTGGACATGAAAATCCACCACAACGATGACGGCAGCATAAAAATCACAGTCTACAGGAAACCAACCCACACAGATCAATACCTACTATGGACATCGGAACACCCCACAGCACACAAGCTATCAGTTGTCAGGACATTATATGAACAGGCCACCATCATTACAGACCAAGAAGACAGACAGGAGGAAGAAAACCACATAAAACATGCACTTATATGCTGCCAATATCCAGTATGGGCCATAAACAAAGGGAAACAGCAAGTCAAAAACAAAGAAAACAAACAGGAAATAAGACACAGAACAAAAGCCAAAATCAAAAACAAGGACACCATAACCATACCATACATACGAGGGATCACAGAACCAATTCAAAGGATCATGAAAAAATACAAAATAAACACAGCAGTAAAACCACACAAAAAATTAAGACAGTTATTAGTACACCCCAAGGACAGAATAGAACAAGACAAAAAATGCAATGTAATATATGAAATATCATGCAGATCATGCAACAAAACCTACATTGGAGAAACTGGAAGCTCATTCACCACAAGAAAAAAAGACCAGAAGGAATGTGAGAAGGAAACACAAGGACGACTCACAAGATCACAAAAAGAAAAGGCAGAACAAGAAACATTAAAATCAGCAATATCAGATCACTGCAAAAGAAATAATCACATCATGGACTGGGACAACACAAAAATTATTGGATCAGAGAGCAACAGACACAAACGCTGGATCAAGGAGGCCATAGAAATCAGGAAGCGGGGAAAAGACACCGTGAACCGAGATGAGGGGGCCTTTATGCTTTCCCACACCTGGGATCACATTCTCCAGAGACCATCTGACGGCGGAAGGCGGGGCCGGCTCGGTGGATCTGACAGATCTGCTGAGTTGGCCCCGCCTACGAAAATCAGCTGATAAATGTCACCTGGCAGCAATCAGCTGACTCTTCTGATGAAGGCTGCAGTGTACAGTCGAAACATGTTAAGAAGGTAAATACATCTCCTTTCTATTCTTGTCTTTAATAAGAACAAAAGAATAATAATTAAAAGAAGACAAAATGAACCTACTTGTGCCTTCCAGAATGTCTGAATAATATTACATTCTCACATACAATGAAATCTTGTGCCAACTTGACTTTTACATTTAGCACAATTTGATGAAATTCCTGTTTTATATTTACTATAAATATATGGCTAAATATAAACATTGTGTAATATATTATACTGTAGTTCTTTAAATCTGTTACATATTGAAATTCTGGAAGGCAGCAACAACATTTTATCCCAGACATCATTTCATATGGCACATTTGAGTAGAGTACACCAGGATTTTCTTAACCATGCAAGTTTATCTAAACTCAAACTATATAATTCAGAATAAAATTTTGATATGAAGTGTTTGTGCTCTCTATTTGTCACCATGGGTTGAGATGCCGTCTCAGCGCTCAGCCCATGTTTTCCTTCATCCCTGCTTCTCATTGAGCAGCGTCTCAGCAGGCTCCCAGCTGGCAGCATTACGGACGGCTGGGGCCAATTAGTCCTCATCAGCTGGGGCGCTGCCAATGAGAATAAATAGGAGCAGTCTCGATGACTCGGGGCTGCGACATAAGCACTGCTAGGCTGAAGCCCCTTCGTCTGGTGTCAGCCTCTACTCCCCTTGCAGCATTCCTGTGATTGTAACCCGCTGTGAGTATGCACGCCTTGTTACCCCTATGTCCGGTACAAGCTTCCTGCTCCTGCGCTATGCAACCTGTGAGTGTACCACTGTATGAGTATCTGTGCTCTCCTCATCCCTCATCCCTCACCCTTAATAAAACATCACGACTCACTGGCTCGCCCTTGGCTCTTATTGCGCGGCTCCCTAGAGCCGTGTGTGACAGTATGTCGCAGCCAGATGAGTTACCGGCGGCCGTGAGTCGCCGTGGAACTGTACCTTTCTGTCCGGGTGTCAGCGCTGCTAGCAAGCCGTTTCCCAGGAGTCACTTCCGGCGCCAGGGCGACGAGCTGAGATCCATCTCGGGGGCTGTCGACGGGACGCTCTTCACCCTGCACGACGCCTCCAACGCGAGACGCTGGCATCCGGGCCGTGCTGAGGAACTCCTGGACTGTTACCCTCATTCTGTGTTCCATCTCGAGGACAGTGCCAGGATAGATGCCACAGGTACACAGCGAGAGAAGCTCCGCGGGTTGGATGGAAATCCCGGCAGGAAGCCGAAGTGGGTGACGTTGCCCCCCGCTTCGGGATCCCATTCCTGCCGCCATTCCAGTCCGGGAGTTCGTGCCAACCAGAGGGCTTCCCCCGATCTGCGCCACGTCACTCGGGATTCCCTTCAAGGAGCCGCAGCTGACAGCAGTTATGTCTGGGGTCGAGTGGCTGTCGCGAGCTCCACTGTGTGTCCTGTTACCATCTTCAGGCATGTGGCGGCGGCAGTGAGATTGATGGAGAGGACTCCAGGGCTACGAAGCTTTCCCGTGCTCGACGCCTTCCTCGCCTCGATCTCCGATCTGGAGCGGCGATTCCTGGGTTCCCCCCTCGCTTCGTCCCCTGGGAATAGCCGTCATCACATCGCCGAGTCACCTCTGCACGAACCTCGTCCGGATCCAGTTCTGGGCCGCCGCCAGGACCGTTCCTCCCACGCAGCTGTCACCTCTTCGCCTCGTCAGTGTGGAGTTTTCACGGCCTCGTTCCCTGAGCCTCATTTCCCCGCTGTCATTCCTGGACATTCGGGCTGGCTCACCCCGGCTGTTTTCCCCTCCTCCTCGACGCGCTTCCTGACTGCTGTGTGTGCCTGGAATTCCGGCCTGGTGAGCTCTCTGCTGGAGACAACATGAGCGATCCTCAGACGATTTCCCGGGGGGTCCTCCGTTATCGCCGGGCGGGGAGAGAAAGAAGCAGTATCCACCACAGCAGGCGATACTCAACCTCCAGGAGGCAGGCAAGTCATAGTTTTTTCACATCTGCTTAATGATTTGCTCTGTCACATTCCTGGAGGAGGAGTTCAGGGTTCGCAGCTCCCTGAACTCCCCCCACCTGCTGTACCCTGTGTTCCTAATCCTGCATCCTCTGTGTCTCTCTCCGCCGAGCGATCCCCGGTTCCGGGTCAACGTGGTGGGATAAGGAGAGGGCCTGTGGTTCCACAGCTACGTTGCGGACGGAGGAGGGGGACTGACTGCTGCGTGGAGTCCGCGCCGACGACTGAGCGTCCCTGGGTCTCCACGGAGGAGCGGTTCGGTCCAGCGGGACGAGATTCTTCTGGCTTCACGCCGAGTGGATCGTCGGCGGGGTTACCGGAGCTGGAGGAATCTCAAGCTGCGCTGACCATCGTGCTGGCTGCGGGGCCCGACGCGGCTGGATGGGAGCCTGACAACGACCTCCTGATGACGGATCCTGGATCTTCGCAGTCCTGGACGGCGTTAGAACCCGAGATCAGGCGAGTGCTCTCCTTTCTTTTCTCCCTTTTTATCTTTGAGCACTTCAGCCTGTCTCTGGGGGAGACGAGCCGGGTGCAGCCGCCCGCTGCATCTGAGCTCGTCTCGCCGGGTTCTGGCGCTGCCGGTGATCCTGATCCCGGTTCTGTTTTCTCTTCTGAGCCTTCTTCCAGGGTCACCGGCGAGGAGTTGCTGTTCCTCGTGGTGCTGGAGGGTCCAGGTTCAACGTTGGAGGTCGGTTCTGGTGCGGTGTCTAACATGGGTTCGCCCGAGACCCAATCGGGGTCCAACGTGGGTTCGCCTAAGGCCCGATCGGGGTCCGACGTGGGTGCTGCCCCAGTGTTGTCCAGGTCCGGTGAGGAGGTGGCCGTTTCCCTGCGGCCTGACGCTCGTCGCCCTCGTCATCGGCTCTCCCCTGAGCCTCTTCCACCGGGACCCGCTCTGACCCTTCGTCCGTCTCAACGGTCCTGGTGGTTGAGTGATGCGGGTCGACGACCCGACCCACAAAACTTTCGGTTCGGTGATCTGGTTCCCCCCGCTGGTCTGTGTTTGCCTTTGGGTGGCCTGGTTCGGCTGCCGTTGGACTGGATTCCTGGGATCTGGGTCCGGAGTTCGCCGTCCGAACATTTCCCTTTCCCCGGTTCGCCGACTGGACAATGGGCGGGGAGACCTCCGGAGCCACCTCGGCCATGTTGGACTCTGCCTGCCATATTCCTCGGGTGTCGCTTTTTCTTTTATCATTATTAAGGTCACTCGGGTGTAATATTTTGTCCTGTTGGTGGATATGTATTCATAGTGCTGTGTGTTTTCCATTCCTTGTACTCAGCATTTTACTTTTTGTGCCTTGTTTTTAGCCTTGTCCTTGCATTGTAGAGTTATGCGTTTTGTTTCTTATCGAACCATACTCTGCAGTTGTCCATTCGTTCCAGTCACTTTCGCTTCTTTAGGTGAATGTGTGTATTTATATATTCGTAGTGCTGTGGGTTTTCCTTTGCCCGCACTCAGCATTTCCTTTTTGTGCCCTGTTTGTAATTTTGTCTGTTCATTATAGAGTCATGCGCTTTGTTTTCCTTCAAACCATGCTCTGTAATTGTCCGTTTGTCCCAGTCGCCTTCACTACTTTTGGTGACTGTGTGTGTGTATGTATATACAGTATATTAGTGCTGTGTATTGTTTTCCCCTTATTAACCTTACTCAGCGTTTTTGCCCTGTTACCTTTTTAGTGGGTTTTTTTCCTTGCTCTGGGTCACGCATTGTTGGTACTCTCTGAGTAGTGTGTAACCGGCGTTCTGACCCAGTTTTTCTCCCCATCTGTGCCCTGGGTTAATTATTCCCTGTTTTGTTCAGTATTGTATTTGGGTTTTTTCCTCTTTTTTTTCCCCTTTTTTCCTGCTACCCTACATTGTCCCATTGGTGTTGTCCTTCCCTTGGCTTCTTCCCCTCCGGTCCTGCCTCCCTTCCTCCCACCCTAGGTAGGGGGGGGGGGGTGGCTGGGATGTTCCTGGTCGTTCAGGAGCCCGACCTTGAGGGGGAGGCTCTGTCACCATGGGTTGAGATGCCGTCTCAGCGCTCAGCCCATGTTTTCCTTCATCCCTGCTTCTCATTGAGCAGCGTCTCAGCAGGCTCCCAGCTGGCAGCATTACGGACGGCTGGGGCCAATTAGTCCTCATCAGCTGGGGCGCTGCCAATGAGAATAAATAGGAGCAGCCTCGATGACTCGGGGCTGCGACAGAAGCACTGCTAGGCTGAAGCCCCTTCGTCTGGTGTCAGCCTCTACTCCCCTTGCAGCATTCCTGTGATTGTAACCCGCTGTGAGTATGCACGCCTTGTTACCCCTATGTCCAGTACGAGCTTCCTGCTCCTGCGCTATGCAACCTGTGAGTGTACCACTGTATGAGTATCTGTGCTCTCCTCATCCCTCATCCCTCACCCTTAATAAAACATCACGACTCACTGGCTCGCCCTTGGCTCTTATTGCGTGGCTCCCTAGAGCCGTGTGTGACACTATTAAGAAAAAACTTTTCTAGTTGGTGAGAATCACCTATAAAGTCCAAAGAATTAGCTTTCTTATATGTGAAATGTCTAATTTGTAAATATCTATAGAAATCCTTATTTTCAAGATGATATTGAGTTTTCAAAGAATCAAATGTTTTAAATCTTCCATTTTCAAAAAGATCGTAAAGTCTCTTTATACCTGTTCTTTGCCAGCTTGTAAAATTTAATCCTGCACTTTGTAGCTAGAGTTCTGGATTATCTAATGTTATGAGGATATTAAGTGAGTTACTTTTAAATATTTTCCTCATTTTTTTCCATGCCCATAATATATTTCCTATCAGAAAATTATCCTTAACAATACATGGTAACTCATTTACACGTCTTTCCAGCAAATTCACAGGGGAAAAAGGTTTAGACATTACTGACTCCATCTCAAACCAGGGACATTGACGTGAATGTTCATTAACCCAGGAGGAGAGAATTCTGGCCTGAATGGCCAAAATATAGTTTTCTACATTTGGTAAACCCCATCCTCCCTGATCATTTGGCAATTGTAATATCTCTAATTTGACCTTAGGCCTTCTGCCAGCCCAAATATAGTCTGATAAAGCTTTAGTAATCATTTTAATATCCTCTGATTTTAATATCACAAATAGCATAGATATAGGATATATTATTTTTGGGAGAACTGTCATCTTGATGAGATTAATTCTGCCTAAAAATGATATTGGAAGGCTCTTCCATCTGGTCAAATTTTCTTTGATCTCTTTTATCATGGGATTAATATTTTCTGCATATAATTGAGTAATTTTAGGTGTAATTTTAATTCCTAAATATATAAATCCTGACGGGGCCCAGCGGAAGGGTTTGACATACATAGGTTCAGTGTTTCCCATATGACTTAGGGGCATTATCTCTGACAGATATTAGACCAAACTCCCTGACACACTGGGTCACTACTGGTAATGATTTGGCCGGGTCTTTTAATGTCAGCAAGACATCATCAACGTACAGCAGAATTTTGTGTTGTTTTGTTCCCACAGTTACTCCCTGAATATGTGGGTTTTGTCTGATAGCCATTGCTAAAGGCTCAATGGCCAGAGCAAACAGAAGAGGAGATAGTGGGCTTCCCTGTGCTGTACCTCTAGTTATTTTAAATGGAGCCGATAGATGGCCATTGGTCAAAACTGAGGCAGTAGGTGCTCGGTACAGAAGTTTAACCCATTTCAAATAATTTGGTCCGAAACCAAATCTTCTCATCACTTCAAACATACGTATATTCCCATTCAGTTCTATCAAACACCTTTTCAGCGTCCATTGAAACAATGGCCCCAGGAATCTGATGAAAATTAAGATAGTGAATAATGTTGAAAAGCCATCTTGTGTTATAGTATGAGTTCCGACCTTTGATAAAGCCTGTCTGATCGGAATTCACAATGGAAGGTAGAATCTGCTCTAATCTAGTAGCCAGTATCTTAGACAATATTTTGTTGTCCACGCCCAGCAGACTAATGGGTCTATAAGAAGAGCATAATTCTGGGTTCTTACCTTTTTTTTCTATTAATATTATATTTGCTCTATACATAGACTCTGGAAGTTCAGATCCCTCAAATGACTTATTAAAAACCCTGAGTAAGATATTATTGATTTTCCTTTTCATCACTCTAAAGAACTCAACTGGAAAGCCATCTGCTCCTGGACATTTCCCTGACTGAAGTGCTGAGATAGCCATGCCTATCTCAAGTTGGGATATCGGTGATTCCAAAAATGTAACTTGGTCCTCTACTAACTGCGGGAAACTTAAATTATTTAAAAAGAAACCTGATCTGAGCCTCTCCTCATCAGCCTGTGATCTATATAAATTAGCGTAAAGTTCTTTGAAGCTCTCATTAATTTGACGATTACTAACTTGTTTCTGATTGTCATTTAATATAGCTGGAATAAAAGATTTCACTAGAGCATTCTTTGCCAGCCTTGCTAAAAGACGATTGGGTGTGTTACCCATTTCGAACATTTTTTGCTTAGCAAACAATATATCTTTTCCAGCTTTCCTAGTTATCAAGTCATGTAGTGTATTTCTAGTATTTTTTAAGTTCAGCTAATGTCACCTCAGATTTTGTTGCATAATAAGTCTCTTCTAATTGTTTTATTTTATTTTCCAACTCCAGTTGCTTTGCTATTTGCTGTTTTTTATATAACATGTTTGTGAGATAATCACACCCCTCATATAGGCCTTGTAGCTACTGTATCCCACAGGATTCTGGGGTCAATGTCATCTTTATCGTTTAACTGTAAAAATAAATCTGTTTGTCCCTCCAAGAACCAAACAAATTCTTCATTCAAAAGCAATAAGACATTCATTCTCCATGAGAATGAACTTTCAGAGGGTCTAAGGGGCTGCATAGACAAAACCACTGGTGCATGGTCCGAAAGAGCAATAGTACCTATATCTACCTGTTCAACTAAATAGTTAAGGTGTTTAGAGGCAAAGATATAGTCTACACGTGATGCTGATAGATGTGGTTGAGAATAAAATGTATATTGCCTTGCAAGGGGATTGTGATACCTCCACGTGTCCAAGAGATCAAAATCCTTCATAATATTTAAAAGATTCTTAGCATTTTTAGATTGAGCTATTTGTGATGGGTGTCTATCCACCTTGGAACACAATGTACAGTTAAAATCCCCCCTAAGATAATATTAGTGCAGTCCAAAATACCAAGTTGACTATATAAAGATGCATAAAATTCTTCATCTTGGACATTAGGGGCATACACATTTCCCAGTATAATATCTTCACCATATAGCACCCCTTTAACCAGGACATATCTTCCCTCTGTGTCTTTGTAATAGTTTGTGGGAATAAATGGAAAAATTTTATGTACTAAAATAATTACCCCCTCTCTTGTTAGTTGAATAGGATGAAAAAAAGATCTGACCTACCCATTCTCTGCGATACTTCTTATGCTCATCGTCATTTAGATAAAAAGCTATCCGGACTCTATCCTTTTTAAGCGAGTTCAAAACAGATTTTCTTTTAAGCACATTATTAGATCCCCGAATATTCCATGTGTGGTATATATGACTCTTATATCCCATACCTACATATGTTAGAACAAGTGGAAATGTTTTGTGACAGCATATGTAAGGAGCTTCACACCTAGAAAGGACAGAGCATCCCCCACGCCGGGTTAAAGACAATGGACCTCCCAAGGCGCGGCAGTGGAGATGGACTCGACACCTTTACCCCTAAAGCGAGAGGGGGAGTTCCCATCACCTCCCAAGACAGGGAGAGGGGATGGCAGGACAATGGGGGTTAAGATAACGGGGAGATGTTACCTTTTTCAATGAGTGGCTCTTACGTCAGCTTTTTCAATGAGTGGTCCCATGTGTGCTTGTATTTAACCAGCGAGCGAAGCAGAGATCTTTCTCTTGCCTTCTGCCAAGCTCTACACCTGATGAGATTTGATAGAGGAGCTATTCATTAAAAACCCTGTTTTTAATACAAAACCGCCTCGTTATTTCAGCTCCACTACACTGGTGACCCTGACGCGAGAATATGGACCGGAGGCGTTCTTCAAGCTGCTCATCCATGGTGACTCGGGCATACGCCAGCGACGACGCAGACGAGGGAACAAGCAGACAGCTGTTCCCCACGGCAGAGGGCACTGAGAGAGCTCAACCGAGCTCCAGCACCGCCGTGAGTGCCGAGGCAAGGCACTCTCACCCGGTGGGCACAACAGTGATGGTGTGCACGAGCACCGTTGCTGTCAACCTGCCAGACTTCTGGCGAGAAGACCCCGCCTCTTGGTTTCAGCAAGCTGAAGCCCAGTTTGTACTGGCGGGCATCACAGCAGACGATATTAAGTTTTACCATATCGTCTCCAAACTCGACTCCGCCACTTCGAAGTGTGTGCGGAGCTTGGTCCGGCAACCACCAGCCCGGGACAAATATGAGACACTCAAGGCGACCATCGTGGCGAATTATGTCCCGTCAGCGGAGGAAAGAGCCGAGAGGATCCTGGCAGTCTACGGCCACAGAGGGAGCAATCCGAGGACCCTCATGGAGGATTTGCTACAACTCAAGGAGGAGGATAATGATAATTTCCTTTTCCAATTCATTTTCCTCAGCACGCTACCACCGCATTTGAGAGGGACACTCGCTAGTATGAAGTGCAATAATCATCAGGATTTCCACACACTGGCCAACGAGGCTTACCGGCTCGTCAACGCCTGCAGAGAACGGACACCCACGGCGGCATCCGCAGATCTGAAAACTGACACCCCGAGCCTTGGAGAGACTCAACCCACGGTGACAGCGGCGCGGCCCAAGCGCAACGAGCAGAACGACGTCTGCTATTATCACCGCCGCTTCGCAGAGAAAGCCCACAAATGCGTTCCCCCCTGCAAGTTTACGATGTCGTGGAAACGCCAAAGCCGAGGGCCATTAACAGCAGACGGTTCTCGGCGAGAAGAATAAGCTGTTATACGTGACGGATGGATACACAGGCAAGCAGTTCCTCATCGACACGGGAGCTCAGCTGAGTTTCGTCATGCCCTCCCACGCAGATCGAACCATGGGCACCCAGGGCAACGGAGCAGTGGCAGCCAACGGCTCTGACATCGACACGTTCGGCGAAAAGAGCCTGCACCTCCTTATCCACGGCCGCAGCTACAGATGGACATTTGTTGTAGCAGCGGTGAGCTTTAACTTGTTAGGCGCAGATTTTCTGTGTGCACATGGGTTATTAGTGGATCTTGCAAATAGGCGCCTGGTTAATGCATGTCTTTTGCTTCTATTCCATGTTCAGCTCGAGTTTCCCCACCACCTGTGCAGGCCAACGTCACCACAGCGGGAGGTAAGTTTGAGCAACTCCTCACCCAATTTCCAGCACTCACAACCCCCAAATTCTCAGCCACTGTAGCCAAACACGGGGTTAAACACTTCATTCCAACAACGGGACCTCCCGTTTTTGCCAAAGCTCGCCGCTTAGACGCGGCCAAGCTCAACATAGCAAGGGACGAATTTGCAGCTCTTGAAAATTTAGGCATTTGCCGACGTTCAAAGAGCCCTTGGGCTTCACCACTTCACATGGTCCCGAAATCCGACGGTTCTTGGAGACCGTGCGGAGATTACCACAGGCTAAACAACGCTACAGCGCATGACCGCTACCCCATTCCTCACATTCAGGATTTTTCATTACATTTAGCAGGTGCGCGCATTTTTTCAAAAATAGACTTAGTCCGCAGTTATCACCAAGTCCCAGTCCGAGCTGAAGATATTCCTAAAACAGCGGTTATAACCCCTTTCGGCCTTTTTGAATTCCTAAGAATGTCATTCGGCCTCAAAGGCGCGGCTCAAACTTTTCAACGGATGTTGGACGCAGTCCTACGCGACCTACCCTTTGTTTTTGTCTACCTCGATGACATGCTGGTAGCCAGTTCATCCGAGGAAGAACACGAACAGCACCTCACTACCGTTTTTCAGAGGCTGGAAGAGCACGGACTTATAATCAATCCAGCCAAATGCAAATTCGGCGTATCACAAATTGATTTTTTGGGACATAGGGTCTCCCCGGCAGGGGCAATTCCGCTTCCAGACAAAGTTTGTGCGATAGAAAGTTTTCCACGGCCTCAAACGGTTAAGTCGCTACAGGAATTTTTGGGGATGGTTAATTTTTACAACCGTTTCCTCCCCCACGCAGCTCAGCTCATGCAACCCCTATATGACGCGCTCAGAAAAAAGAAAGCTTCCAACGCGGTCGAATGGACCCCGGAGCGCGAACGCGCTTTCGCGGAAGTAAAAAGCGCCCTAGCTAACGCCACAATGTTAGTCCATCCAGATCCCTCAGCCCACATTGCTCTAACCACAGATGCTTCAGACCTGGCTATAGGGGCAGTTGTAGAACAACTTGTCAGTGGGGTCTGGCAACCTTTAGCATTTTTTAGCAAAACGCTAAACCCAACTGAACGCAAATACAGCACTTTTGACAGAGAGCTGCTGGCGCTTCATTTGTCCATCCGCCACTTCCAGTTTTGGTTAGAAGGGCGGAGTTTCACGGCTTTCGTGGACCATAAGCCGCTCACTTTTGCTATGGCTAAAATTTCAGAACCATGGTCAGGCAGACAACAAAGACAGCTAGCTGCGATTTCAGAGTTCACCACAGACATTCGACACGTAGCAGGCAAACTTAATGTAGTAGCTGAATGTCTCTCTCGCGCTGTGACACCGCCAGAGCACGAGGAGACAGATTACACCGCCTCAACAGCGGAACTCTTCACTAACGCACACACATACGCAGCACCTATCCAGGATGGGATAGATTATGCAGCCATGGCGGAGGAACAAAGCAGTGATGCAGACGTGCGCGCGCTCCTGTCCGGACCAACAGGGTTAAGGCTGGAGAAAAAAGAGTTGCACGACGGCGTGCCTCCCCTAATATGCGACGTTTCAACCGGCCGACCTCGCCCGTTAGTACCAACTGCTTGGCGCCGCCGTGTTTTCGACGCAATTCACGCCCTCGCGCACCCAGGTGTGCGCGCCTCGGTCAAAATGGTTGCTGAAAAGTTTGTTTGGTCAGGCCTGCGCAAAAATGTGAGAGAATGGGCAAAAACTTGCATTCCTTGTCAACGCGCCAAAATACACAGACACACAAAGGCCCCTCTGGAGCCTTTTCCAATTCCTGCTAGAAGAGTCGACCACATTCACGTCGACCTCGTGGGGCCTCTACCTTCCTCCCAAGGTTTCACACACCTGTTAACAATGATAGACCGCACCACGCGCTGGCCAGAGGCAGTCCCTCTAGCGTCAACCACAGCGGAGGAGGTCGCTCGCGTTTTTCTAGCAAACTGGGTGGCACGTTTCGGTGTTCCATCAGACATCACGTCAGACAGAGGGCCTCAGTTTATCTCAGAGCTCTGGTCAGCCATGTCTAACAGTTTAGGGGCAACAATTCATCGCACCACCGCTTATCACCCTCAGGCTAATGGGTTATGCGAGCGTTTTCACAGGTCCTTAAAGGCTGCCCTCAGGGCCTCACTAACGGACACAAATTGGGTTAATAAACTCCCCTGGGTTTTATTGGGGTTGCGTGCAGCACCTAAAGAGGATTTAGACGCTTCTCCTGCAGAATTAGTTTTTGCCCAGCCTATCAGACTCCCAGGAGAATTTTTACCAGAGAACCCAGAACCAGGACACTTTCCTGTCCCAAGGTTTTTAGGCAGCAGCGGACCGGTTTCCCTCCACGGTCCAGCTCATCACTCTTTTCCACGAGTTTTTCTTCCTCAAACTTTGAAAAACGTTGAGTTCGTTTTTGTTAAGCATGAAGCTATTAAACCAACGTTACGCCCAGTTTATGATGGCCCGTTCAGAGTGCTGGAAAATGGTGACAAACACTTTGTGCTTGATTATGGGGACAGAAAGGAAGTGGTCAGTGTCGACAGACTCAAACCTGCCTTCTTGCTGAGAGACGAGCCTACACAGGTGGCACGAGCGCCTCGGCATGGTAGACCCCCCAGAGGAAAAGTCTCAGCCCCCAGGCAGGGAACAAATAATCTCTTTCCTTCCCACAATGCAGATTCACCACGAGAAGGTCCCAGCGGGACACCTAAGCCAACCTACAGCAGTTTTGGGAGAAGGATAAAGCCCAAACAGCACAAGGACTGATACCAACCACCCCGCAATTATTCACTAATTGTGCTGCAACAGTTTAAGGCTACTTATGATTTCACTATGCTGTTATGTTTACCACTGAACTTTCTTAGGAGCATGGCTGCTAGAAAACTTCTCCGGTAGCAACAGTTGTAACACGTAGTATTTCATAGTTGTTTATCTTAGACTGTAATTCTTTCTGTGTCCTTTCCTAGTGTTTGGGGGGCCTGTGGTATATATGACTCTTATATCCCATATCTACATATGTTAGAACAAGTGGAAATGTTTTGTGACAGCATATGTAAGGAGCTTCACACCTAGAAAGGACAGAGCATCCCCCACGCCGGGTTAAAGACAATGGACCTCCCAAGGCGCGGCAGTGGAGATGGACTCGACACCTTTACCCCTAAAGCGAGAGGGGGAGTTCCCATCACCTCCCAAGACAGGGAGAGGGGATGGCAGGACAATGGGGGTTAAGATAACGGGGAGATGTTACCTTTTTCAATGAGTGGCTCTTACGTCAGCTTTTTCAATGAGTGGTCCCATGTGTGCTTGTATTTAACCAGCGAGCGAAGCAGAGATCTTTCTCTTGCCTTCTGCCAAGCTCTACACCTGATGAGATTTGATAGAGGAGCTATTCATTAAAAACCCTGTTTTTAATACAAAACCGCCTCGTTATTTCAGCTCCACTACACATGTACTAATCTTAAAAGACATCAGAAGTAGGCTGCATTATAAATTGTGAGCTGCTAACTTTGACCACAAAACATGTAGTAGACCAGTCTATGTCTTCAACAACCTTATCACAAAAAACAAAAATAACATGTATCCCGAGCAAAACCAGAACCACAAGCTTGGAATCACTGAAAACTTAAAATAAAAGACAAGAAAAAAAAATCAACTATGCTTAGCTGTACTTAACTAGAAAAACCGCACCTATAGGGGATAACAAGAAAAAGAAAAAAAGAATCCAAGTCCCCCCTTATTGGAAAGCCTCTATTAAAATACCGGTGTATATATAATCAAACTCAATACAAAGAGAAGAATACCAAAGAACAAAACCACCCCAAATTTCTAAATCACATCCACCTGGATTTAACAGTCATGCCTTAGCCAATCAGAATTTCTGTTCAATACGTTACTTTGAGGCTTGTAGTTTGTTCACATAGTCAATGATTTGTTCCATGTTTATGAGTGAAGTGCTGGAACCGTTAGGATGGAAAATTTTTATTACCGCCGGGTACAGAAAGGAGTACCGTATTCCGGCATCCCTTAAAACTTTAAATGCACTTGCGGACTCCTTCCTCCTCCTTCCAACTTCCACCAAAAAATCTTGATAGAAGGATACCTTCCCCGCTTCAGTGCTAATTGTTCCTTTATCCCTTGCCACATACAGAATCCTCTGCTTGTCAGTGTAGTTGTGCAGCCTTACCAGGACGGCCCGCGGTCCCTCTTTTCCAGCCAGTCTCATTGGAGGTCCAGTACGATGGACTCTGTCAATCACAATTATGTCCTTTTGCATAGCCAAAACTTCTGGAATCCATTTTTCAAAAAAATCGACTGGTGTTTGGCCCTCCGTTCCCTCCTTCAGCCCAACAATTCTCACGTTCTGCCATCGACTTTGATTTTCAAAACTTTCCAAGTGGTCTTGCACTTTCTTCAGCTGGGTTTCCAGTGCCTCCACCCGCGGTGTGTTAGTAGCTGCGACATCCTCCAGGTCAGAGACTCGCTGCTCCATCGTTCCCAGGCTTTCAATTAGACTGTCAAATTTCTCACACAGCTCAGTGACAGGCGTAATTATGTCGGCCAGCTTGCTGTCCAACATCTTCGCTATGTTAGCAGACACTCGCTCCACTATCGAGTCGTCTCGCTGTGCGTTTAGCTCTTCCTCGTCCACAGTGTTAGCATTAGCTACATCTGTTGTGTCTTCATCAGGGCTATGGCTAACACCTGCGTTGCTAGCAATAGCACTGGCTTTTTCTCCTCTTTTCCGCATTTCTTTCTTCTTAGTTGATCCAGGCTGCGTGAAAAAATTATCCACTGACATTATAGGCATCTTCAAGATGAAATTTCACCGGTAAAATATGATTAAATTTACATTTCTGGCAATCCAGTGCAGATACGAGGAAACTCATGTCCATTCACCTCGACTCATCACGTGATCCCCCATATTTTTTTTTTAAATATTCTACATTAGATTTTTAAGTACTTCACTAAACAAATGAGGTCCTTAATTTGTTACAAATGAAGGCAGATGATGTTAATTCTCTCAAAAATATGGAGGGTGAACTTGTAGCTTGGAGGTCCTCTCAGCCACTAGGGGCCCATAGTATCTGTGTATAATGACCTATAGAGGAAACGGCTATACAGTAAGGATGAGTTTATTTTAATGTGCGAGTGATGACCCACTTCATCTTTCAACGCATGCATGCCGAAGAATGAGATACCTGCTCAAGAAATAAATGTGGTGTTTAAGATAAGATAAGCCTTTATTATTATTATTATTATTGCTGCACGGTGGCGCAGTGGTTTAGCACTGTGGCAGCACAGTTTTACCCTCGGCCGGGGGATCGCGGGGATCATGAGATCGTGGGTTCGATCCCAGCCCCCGACCAACAGTGAGCTGTGTGGAGTTTGCATGTTCTCCCCGTGTTGCGCGGGTTTACTCCGGGATTTCTCCGGTTTCCTCCCGCACACCAAAAACATGTAGGTTTAGGGCGCTCGCGCACGCAGCGACCAGCAGCCGGTGGCTTGTCACCAGACTGCAAACCAAGTCTACCTACGGGTACAAATAAGTAACAAAAAAAAAAAAAAAAAAAAAAGCCTTTATTAGTCCCACAATGGGGAAATTCCAGGATTGCAACAGCACAGGGACAGCAACACTCAGAGCAATAATTTAGAAGATAAGAAAATAAGAGCAGTGAATATACATATGTACACATAAATATATAAATATATATACACAGTGTGGAGCATTGTAGCTAGATGGAATAAACAGCATAACAGTCTATTTAGTTACCCCACATAGTATGAATATGTACCCATACATACTGTCACCCACCGTAGCGATTGATATTGTCCTATTTGTATACTGGAGGGGACCATTTTGTGTAAGTTTGTTGTTTCTTTTGCATTCAATACTATTAGGTCGTAACATTTTGTTTACAATCTCTGTGAGCAGCCCTGCTTAGGTTATAAAGTCTGACAGCCGTAGGTAGGAAGGACCTGCGAAACCTCTTGGTCGCCACCTAGGATGATGTAGCCTACTGCTAAATTGAGCTCCTCAGTGCGTTCAGCATGTCCTGCATAGGGTGGGACTCGGACTCCAGCAGAGATGACAGCTTAGCCACCATCCTCCTCTCTCCTATATCCTCCACTGGGTCGAGGCACTGCCCCAGGACAGAGCTAGCTTTCTTGATCAGTTTGTTCAGTCTTTTCCTGTCGGCTGCTGTGATGCCGCTGCCCCAGCAGACCACTCCAAAAGTGATGGCTGATGCCACCACCGAGTCATAGAAGGTCTTCAGGAGCACCGCTTCTACACCAAAAGACCTGAGCCTCCTCAGGAGGAACAGCCTGCATTGTCCTTTCTTGTAGAACGCGTCAGTATTGTGTGACCAGTCCAGCTTATTGTTCAAATGACCACCCAGGTACTTGTAGGATGTCATCATCTCAATGTCTGTTCCCTGGATGTTTACTGGTGCTGTGAGGGGTTGTCCTTGCCTGCGGCAGTCCACCACCAGCTCCTTAGTTTTTCTCGTGTTGATCTGGAGGCAGTTTATGAATCATTACAAAGAAATGCCTCCAAACAGGTTATAGGTGCAAGGCATGAGGAAATGTCTTGTGTTGCAGGACTTCTGTGGAGGATTCCAGAGACCCCACCCCCACCCCTGGGTGGGGGCAGCTTGTTCAGAAGAGCATTGACATCATGACCCTAAAGTAGTTTGAATCAGTTGTTGGTTGGGTAGTTTAAATAGAAATCTGAGACATTATTAAAGGTAATCTAGTTTCATTTCAATAACAATTTAACAAACACATTTTCAGAAGAAAACTACATAGTTTTGCTCATGTTTTGTTATGCATTTTGTTACAGGTTTGGTTAAGACACAAATGCAGTTTTAATCAGTTTAGAAGAAAATCCAAGTTTGCTTTCATTGTCATATTTTCAAAGGAAAACTTTTGTGATTTGTATTATTTATCAGGATATTAAACTGGTCTAAAGCCTGTTGTTCAAACGAGTAGGTCAGAGATTAAAAAAAAACACTGTTTAAAAAAACTGCAAATATGCAAGAAAAAGTTAGTTACAAGATTTTTTTTTTAATTTATAAGAGAGAAGCAATATGCACACATGGACAAAATTGTTGGTACCCCTTTGTTAATGAAAGAAAAACCCACAATGTTCACAGAAATAACTTGAATCTGACAAAAGTGGTAATAAATAAAAATTCTATGAAAATTAACCAATGAAAATCAGACAATGCTTTTCAATTGTGGTTCAACAGAATTATTTTAAAAAACAAACTCATGAAACAGGCCTGGACAAAAATGATGGTACCCTTAACTTAATATTTTGTTGCACAGCCTTTTGAGGCAATCATTGCAAACGATTTCTGTAACTGTCAATGAGACTTCTGCACCTCTCAGCAGGTATTTTGGCCCACTCCTCATGAACAAACTGCTCCAGTTGTCTCAGGTTTGAAGGGTGCCTTCTCCATATGGCATGTTTCAGCTTCTTCCACAGATGTTCAATAGGATTTAAATCAGGGCTCATAGAAGGCCACTTTAGAATAGTCCAATGTTTGGCTCTTAGCCATTCTTGGGTGTTTTTAGCTGTGTGTTTTGGGTCATTATCCTGTTGCAAGACCCATGACCTGCGACTGAGGCCAAGCTGTCTGACACTGAACAGCACATTTGTCTCTAGAATACCTTGATATCTTGAGATTTCATTGTACCCTGCACAGATTCAAGACACCCTGTGCCAGATACAGCAAAGCAGCCCCAGAACATAACAGAACCTCCTCCATGTTTCACAGTAGGGACAGTGTTCTTTTCTTGGTATGCTTCATTTGTGCGTCTGTGAACATAGAGCTGATGTGCCTTGCCAAAAAGTTGCAGTTTTGTCTCGTCTGCCCATAGGACATTCTCCCAGAAGCTTTGTGGTTTGTCAACATGCAGTTTGGCAAATTCCAGTCTGGCTTTTTTATGATTTGTTTTCAACAGTGGTGTCCTCCTTGGTCATCTCCCATGAAGTCCACTTTGGCTCAAACAACAACGGATGGTGCGATCTGACACTGATGTACCTTGACCTCGGAGTTCACCATGAAATGTGTTTAGAGGTTGTTCTGGGCTCTTTTGTTACCATTTGTATTATCCGTCTCCTCCTGCGGCCATGTCCAGGGAGGTTGGCTACAGTCCCGTGGATCTAAAATTTCTGAAAAATATGTGCAACTGTAGTCACAAGAACATCAAGCTGCTTGGAGATGGTCTTATAGCCTTTACCTTTAACATGTTTGTCTATAATTTTCTTTCTAATCTCCTGAGACAACTCTCTCCTTTGCTTCCTCTAGTCCATGTTTGGTGTGGTACACACCATGTCACCAAACAGCACAATGACTACTTGTCACCCTTTAAATAGGCCGACTGACTGATTACAAGTTTGTAGACACCTGTGATGTTAATTAGAGGACATATCTTGGTTGAACATGTCCCTATGGTCACATTATTTTCAATCTTTTCTAGGGGTACCATCATTTTTGTCCATGCCTGTTTCATGAGTTTATTTTTTAAGGTAATTTTGTTGAACCACAATTCAAAGGCATTGTCTGATTTTCATTGGTTAATTTTCATAGAATTTTTATTTATTACCACTTTTGTCAGATTCAAGTTATTTCTGTGACCATTGTGGGTTTTTCTTTCATTAACAGAGGGGTACCAACAATTTTGTCCACGGCTGTATTTAATTAGTCAAAAAAAGTCAAAAAAAGGCTAATCTTTAGCAATGATGGGCAAGCGGAAGAAGGTGGATGGATGGATGGATGGATGGATGGATGGGCCCATCTACACACGTGGGATGGATGGATGGATGGATGGATGGATGGGCCCATCTACACACGTGCACACATACACGCACACACACACACACACACACACACACACACACACACACAGAGAAAACAAAAACACATGATTCACACTACTAGTGGAAATATATGGTCACTGTCAAAGGTTATACAAACACATCATTACGAGATTAGGTAGGTAGCCCAAAAAATGTGCACTGTACTAGAAATACTGCATACTTACTGTAAAACCTCTAAACGCATAATTCATTAAAACAGTACAGTAAAAACTTTGAATCATATCCAGTGTCTTTCAATCTATTCCCCTCACACAGTAATATGTGACCTTATAGTTTTGAAAAATTGCTCTGCAACACCTAGAAAAGTGTTTCCTTGTTCATTTTCAGTCACCGTTACCAAAAGCCAAGGCAGTTTTCATTAGAAGATTTGATTTGATTTTTTGTACTTTATTGATCCCCAGAGGGGAAATTCAGGGAATCCACCTGGATGGATGAAGCAGCCACGGTGCGGCACTATCCCTTCACCATTCTGGCCTAAACTGTTCTATTGACAACATGGCTGAACATTTTGAGGGCTTTGCTCATAAAGATGGCATAAGGACTCTTCATTCTGATGGTAGTGACAGTTTCATTGACATATTTTCTTTTGACACATAGACTAAACATTTTGAGAAAATTCAACCCTTTTGCAGCTCATCTACTGTGTTTTGCAGTTTGCACAATTTATTTTGAGAAATGCATGTAGTGTGCAAACTTTAATTCTGTTCTGAGAAATGCAGCAAAGCAACTGAGAAAAACTGTAATACACTGCCTATAAAACATATTCACCCCTTTGGGTGGTTCAACCTTTTATTGCTTTATAAAATGAAATCATGGTCAAAATAATTTGACTTTTGTGTCAAAAATGTGCAAAAAAAGCTTCTTTCATGTCAAAGTGAAAATAGATTTTTACAAACTACTGTCAGTTAATTAAAATTATATAAGGTAAAGTAAATGATTGCATAAGTATTCACCCCCTTCAGGTCAGTATTTAGTAGATGCACCTTTGGCTGCAATCACAGCACTGAGTCTGTATGGATATGTCTCCATCAGGCTGGCACATCTGGACACTGCATTTTTTCTCAATTCTTCCTGGCAAAACAGCTCGAGCTCTGTCAGGTTGCTTGGGGATTGGGCATAACAGCTATTTTCAAGTCCAGCCACAAATCTGAGATCTGGGTTTTGACTTGGCCACTCCAGAACATTCGTCTTGTTGTCTTTGAACCATGTCTGTGTAGTTTTTGCTGTATGCTTGGGGTCATTGTCTTGCTGGAAAATAAATTTCTCAAATCGTAGTTCTTTTGCAGATTGAATCAGATTATCCTCCAGGATTTGGTGATATTTTTCTGCATTCATCTTCCCCTCTGCCTTTACTAGCCTTCCGGGGCCTGCTGCTGAGAAGCATCCCCAGAGCATGATGTTGCCACCACCATGCTTCACGGAGGAGATGGTGTGTTTGTGGTGATGTGGAGTGTTTGGTAGTTGCCAAACATAGCGTCTAATCTGATGGTGAAAAAGCTCAATGCTTGTCTCAGACCAAAAAGCCTTCTTCCAGTTGACCTTGGAATCTCCCACATGCCTCTGGGCAAATTCCAGGCGAGATTTCATGTGAGCGTTTTTCAACAGTGGCTTTCTCTTTGCCACTCTCCATACAGCTTGGACAGATGAAGAACCTGGGCAACTGTTGTTGTATGCACAGTCTCTCCCATCTGGGCCACTGAAGCTCTCAACTCCTTCAGAGTGGTTGTAGGTGTCTTGGTGGCTTCCCTCACCTGTCTTCCCCTTGCTCGATCACTCAGTTTGTGAGGACAGCCAGCTCTAGGCAGATTTAGACAAGTGCCATGCTGCTTCCATTTCTTAATAATGGATTTAACTGAACTCCGTGAGGTGCCGAGTGAGTTGGAAATCTTGGAGCCAATTTTTTGTCTTATACTCTTCAATGATCTTTTCTCTGAGTTACTTGAAGTGTTCTTTTGTCTTCGTGTTGCAATTGTAGCAGGAAAACTGATGAACCAGAGACTGGACCTCCCAGACACAGGTGTCTTTATTCTACAATCCCTTGATACACTTTAACTGCACTCAGGTGATCTTCATTTCATTAACTGTGAGAGTGCAGGCATCAACTAGCTGGACCTCTGTTGAATTAGGTCAGTCACTTTAAAGGGGATGAATACTTGTGCAATCATTTATTTTAACTTATATCATTTTAATTAATTGACAGTAGTTTGTAAAAATCTGTTTTCAGTTTGATATGAAAGAAGCTTTTCTTTTTTTTGAAAATTTTTGTCAAAAAAGCTAAATTATTTTGGCCATGATTTCATTTTATAAATGTGTGTGTGGGGTGTGTGTGTGTGTGTGTGTGTGTGTGTGTGTGTGTGTGTGTGTGTGTGTGTGTGTGTGTGTGTACTTTCAAATGTGTTGCAATTGTGAAAAATATCCTAACATTTTATCAAGAGGATGTGCATATTTTAATGTGTGACTGATGATCCATTTCATCTTTCAATGCACAGAAGAAAGACCCCCCCCACCAAAAAAAAAATTGTGTTTATGAATCATTATAAAGAAATGCCCTCAAACAGGTGCAAAGCATGAGGAAATGTCTTGTGCTGCAGGACTTCAGTGGGGAATTCCAGAGATTTTGAGGGGTGGGGCTGGGGGGGGGGGGGGGTGAAAATGAAACCAATACAAATACAGAAACATTATAAAGAGCAAAGATACTCAAAGAAGTATAACAGAGGCAGTTTGTTCATAGGAGCATAGACATCACGACCCTAAGGTAGGCTGAATCAGGAGTGGCTGGGTAGCTTAAACAGAAATGTTTCAGCAATATTTTAATAAGAATTTAAAGGATGCCCATAATCTCATGAAACCTAGCTTAATTTTCCTGGCTGTGTCATTTGTGGCTCTGCTCATGTTTGGTTATGCATTTTGTTACAGGTTTGGTTAAGGCACTGATGCAATTTCAATTACAGTTTGTCTTAGTCACTTTATTGCATTTCTCAGAAAAGAACTGAAGTTTGCACAATACTTAGTGTATTTCTCAAAACAAAGTGTGCAAACAACAAAACACAGTAGATGAGCTGAAAAAAAGAGTGTAATTTGCTCAAAATGTTCAGTCTCTGTGTCAAAAGCAAATATTTACAGTATGTCAATGAAACTGTCACTACCATCAGAATGAAGAGTCCTTGTGCCATTTTTTACAAAGAAGACCATCAAAAAGTTCAACTAAATTGTCAATAGAACACTTTATGCCGTAATTATTTACAAAGACATGGAGTTGCTAGCTGTTAGCATGTGGCCTACATATCTCCCGAGGGAATACTCCCACGTGATCTGCATTATTATTTATGCAAATCCAACGGCGAACGCTGGGACAGCGCGTGACATCATCCACTCAGTAACTGGCAGGCTGCAGACAGAACATCCAGATGCTCTTCTCCTCATCTCAGGCGACTTCAACCATGTTTCACTGTCTCCCATTCTACCCACGTTCACCCAGTATGTCACATGCCACACTAGAGACAATAAAACACTGGACTTATTCTACGCAAACACTAAGGAGGCGTACATCTCATCACCACTCCCCCCACTCGGGAGATCGGATCACAACTTTTTAGATTTTTTTTAGATTTAGTATACTTTATTGATCCCCAGAGGGGAAATTGAGGGTCATCCACCACCTGGATGGATGAAGCAGCGCTATCCCTTAACCATTCACACACACATTCACACCTAGGGCCACTTTAGAGTCTCCAATTAACCTAATCTGCATGTTTTTGGCATGTGGGAGGAAACCGGAGAAATCCCGGGGTAAACCCACGCATACACGGGGAGAACATGCAGACTCCACACAGATCACTGTTAGTCGGGGGCTGGGATCGAACCCACGATCCCACGATCCCCACGATCCCCCAGCCAAGGGTAAACTGTGCTGCGGCAGTGCTAACCACTGCGCCACCGTGCAGCCACCAACTTGGTTCATCTCCGGCCGGTGTACAAACCCCTAGTGCACAGACAACCTCTGGTCATGCGCACAGTGAAGTTATGGTCTGAGGAGGCAATGGACGCTCTAAAGGACTGTTTTGAAACCACTGCCTGGGAGCAGCTCTGCGATCCACATGGTGAGGACATCGATGGCCTCACTCACACCATCACGGACTACATCAGCTTCTGTGTTGACAACACCGTAACCACCAAGACCATACGGTGTTGCTCGAACAACAAACCCTGGATCAACCCTGAGATAAAAACACTTCTGAGAGAGGAGAAGAGGATCTTCAGGTCGGGGAACAGGGAGATGCTGAAGTCCGTACAGAGGGAGCTGAGGAGGAAGATCAGAGAAGGCAAGGACAGCTTCAGGAAGAAGATGGAGGACAAGCTGCAACAGAGCAACATTGGTGGGGTCTGGAGAAACCTTAAAACCATCTCTGGGCTCCAGAATACCTCCCCCCAGGCCACAGGGGGCAGGGAGTGGGCGAACAATCTGAACCTGTTTTTCAATAGGTTTGACCAACCGCCCTCCCCCCCGACTGCACAACATCCACTGCTGCCTCTGAAGACATCGAGTCCTGCTGCCCACTCCCCACTCCACCATCACCCCCCCACTCCCAACACACAGCCCCCCAACATGACCCTCACTAAGACCCAGGTGAGGACGGAGCTGAGGAAGATCAAGGCGAGGAAGGCCTCGGGACCGGACGGCATCAGCGCAAAGCTCCTCAAGTCCTGTGCAGACCAGCTGTGTGGGATTGTGGAGCACATCTTCAACCTGAGCCTGAAGCTGGGGAGGGTACCACAGTTGTGGAAAACATCTCGTGTGGTACCTGTACCAAAGACTTCCCACCCCAAAGATCTGAACAGCTACAGACAAGTGGCCCTGACGACCCACATGATGAAGACCCTGGAGAGACTGCTCCTTGCTCACCTCCGCCCCCTGGTGGGACCAGCGATGGATCCACTCCAGTCCACCTACCAGCATGGCATTGGGGTGGAGGATGCGGTGATCTTCCTCCTTCACCGTTCTCTGTCCCACCTGGAGAAGCCCGGGAATGCGGTGAGGATCATGTTCTTTGACTTCTCCAGTGCTTTCAACACCATCCAACTGATGATCCTGAAGGACAAGCTGCTGTGCGCAGGGGTGGACCAGCACCTGTCATCATAAGATAAGATAAGATAAGATAAGATAAGATAAGCCTTTATTAGTCCCACAACGGGGAAATTCCAGGATTGCAACAGCACAGGGATAGCAACACTAAGAGCAACAATCAGAAGGCAAGAAAAAAAAGCAAGCAAGCAAGAGCAGCTAATATACATATGTACATATTACTATAAATATATATATATATATACACACAGACACACAGTGTAGAGCATTGTAGCTGGATGGGATAAATATATGAGTACATAAACACACAGTACGGAGCATTGCAGCTAGATGGAATAAATATGTAAATATATAAACACAGTGTGGAGCAATGTAGCTTGATGGAATAATATGTAGATATATAAACACACAGTACGGAGCATTGCAGCTAGGTGGAAAAAAAATATGTAAATATATAAACACACAGTGCGGAGCAATCATGGATCCTGGACTACTCCACTAACCGGCCACAGTTTGTGAGAACCCGGGACTGTGTGTCCGACACGATCATCGGTAGCACGGGAGCCCCCCAGGGAACTGTTTTGGCTCCCTTCCTGTTCACCCTTTATACTGCGGACTTCTGACACAACACAACACACTGCCATCTACAGAAGTTCTCTGACGACTCTGCGATCGTTGGCCTCATCTCCAACGGAGATGAAGCTGAGTACAGAGGACTTATCCAGGACTTCGTGGACTGGTGCCATTGGAACTGCCTCCAGATCAACGCGAGGAAAACTAAGGAGCTGGTGGTGGACTGCCGCAGGCAAGGACAACCCCTCACAGCACCAGTAAATATACAGGGAACTGATATCGAGATGGTGACATCCTAAAAGTACCTGGGTGTTCATCTGAACAATAAACTAGACTGGTCACACAATACTGACGCACTCTACAAGGAGGGACAGCGCAAGCTGTTCCTCCTGAGGAGACTCAGGTCTTTTGGTGTACAAGGGGTGCTGCTGAAGACATTCTACGACACGGTGGTGGCATCAGCCATCATTTTTGGAGTGGTCTGCTGGGGCAGTGGCGTTACAGCAGCCGATAGGAAGAGACTGAACAAACTGATCAAGAAAGCTAGCTCTGTCCTGGGGCAGCGCCTTGACCTGGTGGAGGAGATAGGAGAGAGAAGGATGGTGGCTAAACTGTCATCTCTGCTGGAGTCCGAGTTCCACCCTATGCAGGACATACTGAATGCACTGAGGAGCTCATTTAGCAGCAGACTACATCATCCTAGGTGCACAACTGAGAAGTTTCACAGGTCCTTCCTACCTATGGCTGTCAGACTGTATAACCTAAGCAGGGCTGCTTGCAGAGATAGCAAAAAGACGTGACAACCTAATAGTATTGAATGCAAAAGATGCAATAGACTTACAAAATGGTCCCCTCCGGTATACAACTAGGAAAATACCAGTCGCTACGGAGGGTGAAAATATGTATGGGTACATAATCATACCATATAGGATAACTAAGTAGATGGTTATGCTGTTTCATTCCATCTAGCTACAATGCTCCGCACTGTGTGTGTTTATATATTTATATATTTATTCCATCTAGCGACAATGCTCCGCACTGTGTTTATATATTTATATATTTATTCCATCCAGCTACAATGCTCCGCACTGTGTGTTTATACATTTATATGTACATACTGTATGCATACTCACTGCTGTTGTTTTTTCTTGTCTTCTGATTGTTGCTCTGAGTGTTGCTATCCCTATGCTGTTGCAATTCTGGAATTTCTCCATTGTGGGAATAATAAAGGCTTATTTTTTGTTTTTTTTTGGACTTATTTTTGTACCCGTAGGTAGATTTGTTCTGCAGTCTGGTGACAAGCCACCAGCTGCCGGTCGCTGCGTGCGCAAGCGCCCCTTAACTCCCTAACCTGCATGTTTTGGCATGCGGGAGGAAACCGGAGAAATCCCGGCGTAAACCCACGCAAACACGGGGAGAACATGCAAACTCCACACATATCACTGTTGGCCGGGGGCAGGGATCGAACCCACGATCTCATGATCCCCGCGATCCCCCGGCCGTGAGTAAACTGTGCTGCCGCGGTGCTAACCACTGCGCCACCGTGCAGCCCTTATCTTATCTTATCCTATCTTATCTTATCTTATCTTATTTTCTAATGAAAACTGTCATGGCTTTTGGTAACAGTGACTGAAAATGAACACGGCAACACTTTTCTCTGTGTTGCAGAGCAATTTTAAAACTATAAAGTCACATATCCAACGAAGATGAAGCTGAGTACAGAGGACTTATCCAGAACTTCATGGACTGGTGCCATCGGAACTGCCTCCAGATCAACACGAGGAAAACTAAGGAGCTGGTGGTGGACTACCGCAGGCAAGGACAATCCCTCACAGCACCAGTAAACATCCAGGGAACAGACATTGAGATAGTGACATCCTACAAGTACCTGGGTGTTCATCTGAACGATAAACTAGACTGGTCACACAATACCGGCGCACTCTACAAGAAGGGACAGCGCAGGCTTTTCCTACTGAGGAGGCTCAGGTCTTTTGGTGTACAAGGGGTGCTCTTGAAGACATTCTACGACACGGTGGTGGCATCAGCCATCACTTTTGGAGTGGTCTGCTGGGGCAACGGCATTACAGCAGCCAATAGGAAGAGACTGAACAAACTAATCAAAAAAGCTAGTTCTGTTCTGGGGCAACGCGTTGACCCAGTGGAGGAGATAGGAGAGAGAAGGATGGTGGCTAAACTGTCATCTCTGCTGGAGTCTGAGTCCCACCCCATGCAGGACATACTGAACGCACTGAGGAACTCATTTAGCAGTAGACATCATCCTAGGTGCGCGACCGAGAGGTTTCGCAGGTCCTTCCTACCTACGGCTGTCAGACTGTATAACCTAAGCAGGGCTGCTCGCAGAGATAGCAAAAAAACGTGGCAACCTAATAGTATTGAATGCAAAAGACGCAACAGACTTATACAAATGGTCCCCTCCAGTATACAACTTGGACAATATCAGTCATTATGGAGGGTGACAATATGTATGGGTACATAGTCATACCATGTAGGATAACTAAATAGACGGTTATGCTGTTTATTCCATCTAGCTACAATGCTCCTCACTGTGTGTAGATATACTGCTCAAAAAAATAAAGGGAACGCTTTGAAAACACATCAGAATTTTATGGGAAAAAATAAGCTGGATATCGAAATTGTGGCAGGCTAGTCCAGCTTACTCAGATTAAAAAGTGTTCCTTTAATCTGAGTAAGCTGGACTAGCCTGCCAGAATTTCGATACCCAGCTTATTTTTTCCCATTAAAATCTGATGTGTGTTCAAAGTGTTCCCTTTATTTTTTTGAGCAGTATATATTTATATATTTATGTGTACATATGTACACTACCGTTCAAAAGTTTGGGGTCACCCATACAATTATTTTGTGTTTTCCATGAAAAGTCCCACTTATTTACCACCATGAGTTGTAAAATGAATAGAAAATATAGTCAAGACATTGACAAGGTTAGAAATAATGATTTGTATTTGAAATAATAATTTTTTCCTTCAAACTTTGCTTTCGTCAAAGAATCCTCCATTTGCAGCAATTACAACATTGCAGACCTAACATGATTGTACAAGGGTTTTTCTAATCATCCATTAGCCTTCTGAAGCAATGAGCAAACACATTTTACCATTAGAACACTGGAGTGATAGTTGCTGGAAATGGGCCTCTATACACCTATCTAGATATTGCACCACAAACCAGACATTTGCAGCTAGAATAGTCATTTACCACATTAGCAATGTATAGAGTGTATTTCTGATTAGTTTAAAGTTATCTTCATTGAAAAAAAGTGCTTTTCTTTCAAAAATAAGGAAATTTCTAAGTGACCCCAAACTTTTGAACGGTAGTGTATATTCACTGCTCTTATTTTCTTATCTTCTAAATTATTGCTCTGAGTGTTGCTATCCCTGTGCTGTTGCAAACCTGGAATTTCCCCATTGTGGGACTAATAAAGGCTTATCTAATCTTATCTTATCTTATATTACTGTGTGAGGGGAATAGATTGAAAGACACTAAGGATAGGATTCAAAGTTTTACCTGTAGTGTTTGTTCTGAATTATGCATTTTAGCATTTTACAGTTAGTGTACAGTATTTCTGCATCTACAGTACAGTGCACATTTTTGGGTTACCTACCTATTGTCCCAAGAAAATTTTTACATAATCGAGAACACAGTGGTTCTCTCAATATTTGGTTGCACCCTTTGACCAATCTCAGCCCTTGTAAGACCATGATTTAGAACATGGTCAACAACTGTGGCCCTAATTTCATCGGGAACAGGCCTTTGTACTTGGCCTATCTTTCATCGCGCCAGCCGCTTGGTGGCCCGGCGGCCCTTGGCCATCCCTCCTGGGGCGGATGTCTGGCTGCCGTGGGGCTGGTTGGCCTCTGGACATTTGTAATCTGTGGGGGTCAGTGGCACTGTCTTGCTTGATCTGGGTTTCCCGGGGGTGTTGCTGTGACCTGCCACCCTCTTCGTGTATTTCCTGGCAAACCAGTCACACGCACACACTTATTTTGCGCACGCTTTCATATACACGCACAGGCATGCACACACAGATATGTCTCTTCTCTAATAGGTGCAGGTGCCAGACTCGTGATGAGAGCTTTTCAGTAGAAGAAACAGTTTGTCTTCTGTTTGTTGCAGTTGTGTTAGTCTGTTTGTCTTTGTTTGTTCCTCTCCCTTTTCTTTCCACCCCCCCACCCCCACCCCCGCTGGGTCCTTCATGGGTAAAAAAAAAAAAATAAAGTGTTAAAAGTTATCACAAGAGCAGTTTATCAATAATATACAGTACGTACAGTATATATGTATTGTAAATTTGTTTGGCACAATAAGGGAAGCAGATTTCTGTTCTGCTCACCTAGCTGCCTGACAGGACAAGGGGTAAAAGAAAAAAAAAGAAAAAAAAAACTGTGGCCCTAATTTCATCGGAACAGGCCTTTGTACTTGGATGATATTCCTCTTCTTCTTCTTCATCTGAACTACTCTAGAGAACTGGAAGGTTATTGTTTACCTGCAGTAAATTCTAACACATTTCCCCTCATTAGTGAAAATAAAGATTCACCTAAAAAATATCAATTTGATACATATTTACAAAAAAATTAATAGAAATGTATAAAATCTTGACATAATGAAAACTAGTTCAACACTTTTGCATGTAATGACTCAAGCAATAAAGGAATGCCTAAATGTTTTGGGGTGAAAGACTATTCAACAGAAAGCCTGTTTAATGTATTTTGACTGACATGACAGTTGCAAATGATAACAGCAGATAATTGTACACAAACAGCTGCAAAATGTACAAAAGCATTTGCTGTTTATTCAAACTGAGTAGAAATTACTTTTATGACGAACACAAGTGACTAGGTGCTGTGGGGGTTGAACTAATAGTTTTAAGAATTTCAATTCTGTTCTGAGAAATGCATTAAAGTGACTGAGAAAAACTAATTTGGAAGAAAAACTAAGTTTGCTTTCACTGTAATATTTTCAACTTTTGTGGTCCGTATCATCTATTAGAATATTAAACTGGTCTAAAGCCTGTTGCTCCTGAATCAAATGTGACTATTGCCAGCAAGTGGCTCCAAGAGCTTTAAAAAAAGAATCACAAAAAGATAAGATAATGTCATGATTCAGCCCGGGATATGGCTCAAACACAGAGCAGCCAGGACGATCACTCAGACGCCAATAAAAAGTTTCACAATTTTATTGAAAAGACAAAACAGAAAATAAAGCGCAAAACTAGAGAAAACGAAACACAAAGACGCCAACTTAAATTTCTGCCAAGACAGGTGCCCCCTGGAGTGCACGTAGCAGTTTGAGCCGTGGAGTCCGGCAGGGAACTCCAACGGGGACCGGGAACAGGTGGAAGGCAGGACCTGGGTGGACGTGATGGTCTTCCTGGTCACAATGAGCGTGATCATCTCCGGGAAGCACACCTACGGGTGGCAGCAACCTGAGGAACAGGAAACACACAAAGGATAGGTTCGGGGAGACAAGATAACCAGATCAAACTTAGACAAAACTTGAGGCTGCAAACCCAGACGATCCAGCGATGAGCTCCCTCACGCAGGTGTGCTCATCACCGGAGTGGGAAACCAGGAACAGGAGGGGAGGGGGAGCATGCTCACCAGACCGTCACAGATAAGATAAGATAAGATAAGATAAGATAAGCCTTTATTAGTCCCACAATGGGGAAATTCCAGGATTACAGCAGTAAAGGGATAGCAGCACTCAGAGCAATAGTTGATAAGATAATAAGATAAGAAATGGGTAGCCAAAGCAGTAGAGGAATATACATATGTACACAGATATATACACAGTGCAGGAGCATTGCAGCTAGATGGAATAAACAGCATTACGGTTTCTTAAATTACCCTGCAGAATATGAATATGTGCCCAGGCAGTATATTTCACATTTGAATCAACAGTGTTGTTGCCACCCTCAGTAATGATTGTTATTGTCCTAGTTGTGTATTTGAGGGGGCGATCGCTATTGTGCAAAGTTGTTACGTTTAGTACATTTAATACGACCTCTACAAGCAGCCCTGGTTAGGTTATAAAGTCTGACAGCCATAGGTAGGAAGGACCTGCAGAACCTCTCCGTGTTGCACCTAGGATGGCACAGCCTACCACTAACTGAGCTCCTCAGTGCATTCATCGTGTCCTGCATGGGGTGGGACTCAGACTCCAGCAGAGATGACAGCTTAGCCACCATCCTCCTGTCTCCTATCTCCTCCATTGGGTCGAGGCGTCACCCCAGAACAGAGCCAGCTTTTTTGATCAGTCTGTTCAGTCTCTTCCTGTTGGCTGCTGTGATGCTGCTGCCCAGCAGACCACTCCAAATGTGATGGCTAATGCCACCACCGAATCGTAGAAGGTTTTTAGGAGTGTCACTTGCACTCCAAAAGACCTGAGTCTCCTCAGGAGGAACAGCCTGCACTGCCCCTTCTTGTAGAGTGCGTTGGTGTTGTGGGACCAGTCCAGTTTGTTGTTCAGGTGAACACCCAGGTCCTCGTAAGATGTCACCATCTCAATGTCTGTTCCTTGGATGTTTGCCAGTGCTGTGGGGGTTGCCCTCACCTGTGGCAGTCCACCACCAGTTCCTTGGTTTTCCTCTCATTGATCTGGAGGCAGTTCCGTAGCCACCAGTCCACAAAGTCCTGGCTAAGTCCTCTGTACTCTGCATCATCCCCATCAGAGATGAGGCCGACGATTGCAGTCATCAGAGGACTTCTGTAGATGGCAGTGTGGTGTGTTGTGTGAAAAGTCAGCAGTGAAGAGGGTTAAAAAAAAAATAATTCATAACAAAAAAGAAATTTCATAACAAAAAAAATGTTAAAAGAAAAACATCCAACATTAGTATAAAACATGCACATTTATAACAAACAAGCTGGAAATTTATGAGGAAAAAAGTTCCAAATGTATTTAAAAAATGCAAATTTTTCAAATATAGAGTGAATGAGGTTGTAATATTTGCAATTTTTTGAGAAAAAAATTACAGAGAAAAATAATACCATCTAATCTAATCCAATACCTAACGGAAACCAAGCCAGTTTAAATGTTTACAAAAACTGCAAATATGCAACAAAAAATTGGGATATTTACAAAGGAATTTTTAGTAGTCTTATAGTTAGTTAACTAACTAACTAACTATAAGATATAAACTGTATATTTAATTTTAAAAAAAAGCAAAAAACAGCCAATCTTTAATACTGACAGGCCCATCTTCACACACACACACACACACACACACACACACACACACACACACACAAAGAGCAAAAATTTTCGTGGAAATATATGGTCACTGTCAATGTTTATGCATTAAAAAAACTCCAACTGATGTAAATAAAGTTTTTTAAATCAGCAAAGGATCAGCAGATGGATAGTTGGATGAACTGAATATTCACAGAAATAGAACCTGAACAAACTCAAGTATTTTTGAGTATAAGTATTTTATTTTATTCTATTAAGAAATATATCCATTTATCTACCAATTAGAAAATCTTTTTTTTTTGTTATTCTCTTTTTGTTTTTCTTAAAAAGACAAAAATAGGAAGACAAGAAATATATATACAGTATATTAAACAACATGAAATACAACAACAGCGCCCCCCACCCCATCCATGTGCATTTTAGTTAGTTTCAGTGCCTGCCTAAGCTGAAGTCGGTAAAAAATGTCGGATCAAAAATAGGCTGAAAAAAAAAATAAATCTGCTCCAGACAAATGACACACTTCCACTTTGGTGTTCTCACCTTTGAGACACTGTAACGACCAAAATTAGAAGGATTTAAATATGATGTAAAGTATAATATATGCACAATAATATGTTCTTGTACTTGTTGATCTCTGTTTCTTTTTCCTTAGACAAAATGAAAAAACTTATCCTCCTGAGTGCCGCTGTGGCCACTGCAGCCCTTATCTACAATTATATTGTGAAATGGAAAGCTGAAATACCTTGTGTGGACCCCAGCGACCCAAAGAACCACGATGGCTTTGTTATCAAACATGTCCTTAATGGGTCATTTAACAGAAGCAGCAAACCTGATTGGGAAAGGTAAAGTAAAAGTTGAACTGAAAGACTATTTGTTAAAAAAGGTAAAATGTGATTTCTATTGAATCTCTACGACTATTCTGTTAATTCTTAAATACAGTCATTATTTAAGTTCTCTGTAATACATTTAAATCTTTGCTGTAATATCAGCTGTTTTTTTTCAAACTCTCTAGTTAAAATGATACGCTTGTAGAAGTGGTGTGCTCAAATGACGAGGCTGAGTTTAGTCATAAACCAGCTTTATTTGACAGAACACAGCTTCTAGCATTCTCAAAGCAGGAAAGAGAAAGAATCATATCTCAACACCCTTTTATACGTTTCCATCATCAGAATTCAAGTCACATGGTGTCTTCAGTAAACATACAGTTACAAAGCATCCCTTTGAAGCTTCACCATTGTCTCTCATTTCCTGATGAACCGGAAATCTCTCCGGGGCATCTTCTGTGGGACAAAGAGACAAATCTCACACTTCCTTGTTATCTCCTGCAGATTCGAGTCCTCAGTCCTTGCAGACGTGACACCCCACAATACACATGCAGTCCTGTCTCTGTGGCAGCGTGAGCCCACAATGTGTGTCGGCCACACTACCCCCCCCCCCCCAAACGTCTAGTAAGGCAAAACCTGCATGGCATAACAAAAAAAAGGAAAAACACAAAGCACTCCATACATCGCTAATCAATCCACCAACTGCCTAGGTTTTAACCTTCTGCCGAATCTGCTGCAACCTGGCTTGGCTGCCCCTGCAACATCTCTCTGCACCTGTGGATTAAAGCTGTTAGCACCTTTCTGTGAAGATTTTGGAGAATGTCCTCTCGGCGGCCTGCCACGGCGGGGGGGCCTGGCGAGCTGCATCTCCTCGTCAGCCAGAACAAAAGCGGGTTTGAGCCTGTTTATGCAAATCAGCTCCCTTCTGCCCCCTAAATCTAGCAGAAAATGCTTCTGCCCGGTCTCCAGCACTCGAAACGGTCCGTCGTAAAACGGCCGCAAACTTGGACGCTGAGCGTCATGTTTAACAAAAACAAACTCTGCATTTTTTAAAGCCTTGGGCACAAAAACGTGTGGTAAACTGTAACGGACCGGGCCAGGGAGCGTGTTTGCTCCTGAGCCGCTCTGCCACGGCTGAGCAGGGGGGCCATTAGGTGCGGGATTATCGGGAAGAAATTCCCCGGGCAAACGGAGCGGTTGTGCAAAAACTAATTCAGCCGGGGAAGCGTGCAAATCTTCCTTAGGTGCAGAACGCAACCCCAATAAAACCCATGGAAGTTTGTCTACCCAATTTGTATCCGTTAGCGACGCTCTGAGGGCTGCTTTCAATGACCTGTGAAAGCGTTCGCATAAACCATTAGCCTGGGGGTTATACGTGGTGGTGCGATGAATCTTCACCCCCAAGCTGCGGGCCATCGATGACCATAGCTCGGAAATAAATTGGGGACCCCTGTCGGACGTTATGTCCGACGGTACACCAAAATGCGCAACCCACGCTGCTAAAAATGCTCGCGCAACCTCTTCCGCTGTGGTTGATGTCAGAGGAATCGCCTCTGGCCAGCGCGTGGTGCGATCCACCATCGTCAAAAGATGTGTGTGCCCGTGTGATAACGGAAGCGGGCCGACCAGGTCAATATGCACATGATCAAAACGCTTAGCGGGGATGTGGAAAGGTTCTAACGGGGCCTTAGTGTGTCTGTGTATTTTGGCTCGCTGACACGCTACGCAGGCTGCTGCCCATTCCTTGACCTGTTTGCGCAACCCGGGCCAAACAAATTTCTCCCCCACCAATTTGATCGATGCGCGCACCCCCGGGTGCGCGAGAGAATGGACCAAGTCAAAAACACGGCGACGCCACGCAGCTGGCACCACGGGGCGTCGCCGTCCCGTGGAGACATCGCAGATTAGCGGGGGCATACCGTCTTGTTGCACCCTGTGCTCCAGCCTTAACCCTGTTGGTCCAGACTGGAGCGCACGCACGTCTGCGTCGTTAACCTGCTCCGCAGCCATGGCTGCATAATCTAACCCAACACAGACCGGGGCTGCGCGCGCTCCCGCGTCGCTGCCCGGGCCCGCGGCCATGGCTACAGAGTCTGCCCCTATGGGGCTTGGCGGTGCTACCGCACGCGAGAGCCAGTCTGCCACAACATTGTGTTTACCCGCGACATGCTGAATATCAGTAGTGAACTCCGATATTGCGGCTAGTTGCCTTTGTTGCCGGCCTGACCAGGGTTCTGAAATTTTGGCCATCGCAAAAGTTAGCGGTTTATGATCCACAAAAGCGGTGAAACGTCGCCCCTCTAACCAGAACTGAAAATGATGGATGGCCAAGTGTAGGGCCAAAAGCTCCCTGTCAAACGCACTGTATTTCCGTTCACTATCACGCAAAGTCCTGCTGAAAAACGTGAAGGGTTGCCAGGTACCTGCCACGAACTGTTCAGCTACCGCCCCCACCGCAACATCGGAAGTGTCAGTGGTGAGCGCCATGCGGGCCGTTGGAACTGGGTGCGCTAACAAAACTGCGTTTGCCAGGGCTGATTTGACTGGGCAAAAGCGCGCTCCCGCTCCGGAGACCATTCAACCTTATTTGCAGGCTTTTGTTTTTTTAACGCGGTGTACAATGGCTGCATGAGTCGTGCTGCGCTTGGGAGGAATTGGTTGTAAAAATTAACCATCCCTAGAAACTCCTGAAGCGCCTTGACCGTTTGAGGTTGCGGAAAATCCGTTATGGCGCGCACTTTATTTGGAAGGGGAACCGCTCCCTCTGCCGAAACGTGATGTCCCAAAAAATCAATCTGCGCCACCCCAAAATGGCACTTCCCTGGGTTAACTATTAACCTGTGCTCTGCCAGCCTCTGGAAAACTGCTGTGAGGTGTTTTTCATGTTCGCCTTCGGACGCGCTAGCTACCAAAATATCGTCCAAATAAACGAACACGAAAGGAAGGTCGCGTAAAACTGCATCCATCATGCGTTGGAAAGTGTGCGCGGCCCCCTTGAGGCCAAAAGGCATGCGCAAGAACTCAAAAAGGCCGAAAGGAGTTATGACCGCTGTTTTGGGTACATCCTGCGCGCGCACTGGAACCTGGTGGTAGCCGCGCACCAAGTCTATTTTAGAAAAAATGCGCGCCCCCGCCAAATGAACAGAAAAATCCTGAATGTGCGGAATCGGGTAGCGGTCATGAGCTGAAACGTTGTTCAACCTGCGGAAATCGCCGCAAGGTCGCCACGAGCCGTCAGCCTTTGGGACCATGTGTAACGGCGAAGCCCAAGGGCTCTGGGAACGTCTAACAATGCCCAGTTTTTCCAGATTGGTGAACTCCTCGCGCGCGATGGCCAGTTTAGCTGGGTCCAAGCGCCGAGCTTTTGCAAAAACAGGAGGACCGGTGGTTGTTATGAAATGTTCTACCCCATGTTTAGCCACCGTTGCCGAAAACGTGGGGACTGTGAGTGCTGGGAACTGAGCAAGCAAAGTGTGAAACTTACCACCCGCAGCTGAGACGCTGGCACGTGCAGTCGGCGGGGCCACCCGAGCTGTGCAGGGAATAGAATGAAAGGACAGTGCATTAATCAGACGTCTGTTAGCAAGGTCAACCAATAAACCATGTGAGCACAAAAAATCAGCCCCTAACATGTTGAAACTGACTGCTGCTACAATAAATGTCCACTCAAATGAACGGCCCTGTAAGGACAGAAGCATGGTCCTCTCACCAAACGTTTTAATCGTGGAGCCGTTCGCTGCTGACACTGACACCCAGGGGGCTTTAGAAGGCGACAGCCGTTCCGCGTAGGTGGGTGTGACGAAGCTCAGCTGAGAGCCCGTGTCCACGAGGAACTGTTTCCCCGAGCGTGCATCCGTCAGGTAAAGCAGCCTGTTCTCGTTGCCGAGGGTCGCAGCTGCTACCGGCCCTCGGTCTTGGCGTTTTCCTGGCGCTTAAAATTGCACGGTGGGACGCACCTGTGCGCTCTCTCTGCAAAACGGCAGTGGTAGAAGCACGAGCCGTTCTCCGCTCCGCGTCGTCTGGCTCCCGTCGCCGCCGCCGTTGGTGCATCTGGCGCCGCGGCCGCTGGACCTGCGCTGTCTCCGGCCGCCGTTCCCGGACTGGCCGCCGCGGCCGAAACCGCGTTCCGCTTGTGGGCGTCGACCAACCTCTGCGCCTCCTTGCTCAACCCATGGTAGTCTCGCTTGGCCAATCGGGGCGACTCTGCCAGGGCCACTCTCACTGCTGGTGGTAGGGTTTGAAGGAAAAGGTGGGCGAAAATGAATTCGCCATCCTCAGAGGCTTTGAGTTGCAGCATCTTCACCATCAGGTCCGCAGGTCTATCGTTTTCTGCCTCCGTCAGCGCCAGGAGCCCCTCTGCTCGTTGTTGGACTGAGGGGGTGAAATGGCTGATCAGCGCGTCCTTCAATGCGGTGTACTTGTCGCTGTCTGGTGGATGGTTAACCAGATCCTCCACTCTCTGGACCGTGTCGCTGTCCAGCTTCGCTACCACGTGGTAGAATCTTGTGTCGTCGTTGGAGATTCTCCGGAGGTTGAACTGCGCCTCGACTGCGCTAAACCATGAGCGGGGGCTGTGCTGCCAGAAATCGGGCAGCCGGATCGTGGAGGCGGCCATCAGGCTGGCTTCCGCCGAGCCCTGCTCGGGAGAATTCTGTGTGCTCATTTTCCGTCGTAGGTCACCAGTGTAGAAGTGTGTGCTCAAATGACGAGGCTGAGTTTAGTCATAAACCAGCTTTATTTGACAGAACACAGCTTCTAGCATTCTCAAAGCAGGAAAGAGAAAGAATCATATCTCAACACCCTTTTATACGTTTCCAGCATCAGAATTCAAGTCACATGGTGTCTTTAGTAAACATACAGTTACAAAGCATCCCTTTGAAGCTTCACCATTGTCTCTCATTTCCTGATGAACCGGAAATCTCTCCGGGGCATCTTCTGTGGGACAAAGAGACAAATCTCACACTTCCTTGTTATCTCCTGCAGATTCGAGTCCTCAGTCCTTGCAGACGTGACACCCCACAATACACATGCAGTCCTGTCTCTGTGGCAGCGTGAGCCCACAATGTGTGTCGGCCACACGCTTTTGAAAACTGTAAAGCAGAACTACATATAGCTCCTTTAAAGCCTTTTGCATTTTCAAACGCACTTGCTGCACTATAAATCCTAATTACAGTTGTATGTTGATTGAATTACAGCTATCTGGGGAGTAAAGAAGTGAACAATAAAAGCCTAATGTGCAGAGTTCCAGTTCAGTCCTTTATCGACCACAGCAAGAGCGATGTGAACAGCATCTGCAAAACCGGCAAACATCTTCACAACAACCTGTGTATCAGCAGTTCAAATATGACGATATATGAAGTTGAAACTGCCTACAACAACGACAGTGTGTGTGAAGTTAATAGAATTACTCCACTCAGTAGACCTGTGATTGTGGCATGTAATATAGTTGCAGGACCTTGTCTCCCAGTACATTTTGAGCCATACAAAGGCCAAGTACCCACCGCTTCAGGTTGCTCCTAACCGCTATTCTCAATTAATTCTTTCATCCATTCTTTGGCTTTTCCCCCCCATGGTTAGACTCTGAGATGTAAAAGTGGCTTTACATTGGTGGTTGGTAAGAAGTTTCATTTACATGCAACGTTTCCATAAACAGATATGCTTTTCTCTTATTTCAGTTCATTTCTAAGGAAAGCCCATGCTTTCTCTGAAGCACATTTAGCACTGCTCTGAATTATTTACCTGATGGTAATTGAGTGCAGGGTCGATTTTTCTCACCAGTGTTGAAAATATTGCTGTTCTTTTCTTACACAGGAAATATTTAATATATTACTGTGTACTTTTTCATTGACATGATTTGGATTATATTTGAGAATACGTGTGGATAGTTTATATTTTACTCTCCTCAGGATTAATACTAGTTTGTTCATTAGCCAAAAGAATAAACCTGAACAATGTGTTTGTCTCTTTCAGCTAGTCAAGCAGTCGTTTATGATTAGACTGTTTTAGTGTGTGATTTATTGCATTGAATGTGTCTCTGTTTTGCTTCGACCAGTGTCAAATACCTTTAGCCTGTATTCAGCTTTCTTCAAATTAACTTTTGAATTGAAAGAATCAGTTGTAAATGTCAAATGAGTGTTTACTTTAAAGTTACAGAGGGACTCTGTTTCATTCGTTCATTCTCTTTGGTTTATGATACACATCACCAAATGACCTTCTAAAGAGGCAAAGCAAATTAATCAGGAGGTATGGGATAAGAAGTTTAAAGTGACCGTGTACTGGTTCAGCATTACTTAAGTATATGAAGTTGACCGTATTGTATTTTGGAGTGTTGCCCAATCTCCTCTGGGGACAGAGGACTGCCAGCAGAATGCATGCTCAACACCAGTCACTGCTGTCTTTCTCATATACTCACAGGACTGGTAGAGCTTTCACATCCTGCTGCCTTTGTATCTTCTCAGTGCAGCACCCAGTATTCCGTCTCATTGCTGGCATTGTCTCATCTCACTGGTATGTGGCAGCATTACTCCTCTGGTCACTCCATTGTTGCTCACATGCTCCCCCTCTCCTGTCTTCTAGTCTCACATTTTACCTCAGATGCTTCTGGATTGCACAAAAATGGCACTCCTCTGCCTCTACTACTCTGCTTTAGTTGATAGTTTAACAGCCCAGACCATGGTAAAATCAGGGCTCCCAGGTGGAGGTAACAGTAGCCCATTTTAAACTGATCAAATGACCATGGAAAACACTCCAAGACTTTGGTTGTATGTGCAGTTTGAAAAGGGCCACCCAGTACAAGTTCTATGAATATGGCAAGTTTCTTTTAAGAACATCACTTTTCAAAAAAAAAAATAAAAAATCCACCGACTGCAGCCATTGCTGTCATGATTTCCAGCTGTCAGACCCAAGTACAAGAGCAACTACAAGAGGGAGACGGAGACCAAGGAATGTTTTAACAAAGTTTTTTATTAAGCAAATATGAACAATAATCCCAGACGCTCACCCTCACCACTGGGAACGGCCTAAGGAAAAGAAGGAGACAGAATGATTCACTGAGCAAAATGGGAGTTATTGGGCTGTTTGATGTTTGCTTATTGTTCAAGGAGCTGCACCCGGCAGGTGAGGGAACTGGTGGGCTACCCTCCTCCAAGATTAAGACAGTTTTGCACCGCTTAATCCGAAAATGACATCCGTTTCTCTCGATCAGGTCAGGTTTTTATGCTAAGTTGATCTTTAAAAAATCTGATCTTCTGACTAAATCGATTACATTTTTGTGACATTATCGGTTGATTTTTGTTAATATTTTTCATCCGAAATAGATTTTTAAGAGAAAAAAATCATTTTCTAACACAGTTTATTGATTAAATGTTACAAACTTCGATTACTGTAAATTGAATAGTAGACACAAAGTTTAATACCAAAATAGGTCACCAAGTTTAATACCAAAATAAGCATGGTAAACACGCTTTATGAAACTTGTGACTGGATTCCTGTTAGGAACAATGGTGTATTCGCCGCAGATGTAGCAGAATACGTCAAGCTTATTTTTACAAAATCTTCTGGTCAAAGCCATTTAATTCATCTGTAAAACAAAAATACCAATTAGTCATAAATTGACACATGCATACTCTTCAGAGTTTGAGAAATTTCAAGAAATAAAAAAGAATTTTGCATCATATAAAGCGAAAATACTCGTACATGTAAACAAAAATGTAAAAACAACAATATGTGGCCATAGTTCAAAAAGTTGAACTGATTGAGCAAAACCAATGTGATTTTTGGATTCAGCACATCAAAATTGTCCTAAATCAGCTAAAAAAAAACCTTAGACAATAAATTTGGTGTTGACCAGTGAATCAGAATTGAGCCAAAATTGAATAATGGATCTGACTTCATTAGTTGTTTTTTTTTTTTTTTGTTTTGTTTTTTTTGTTTCATTTTAGTGTTTTGGTCACAGCCAGAGACACTGTGTGCTGGCAGGGAAATGCTTGGAGCTCCAGGCCAGAAGGGGGCTCCCAAGGGCTGGTCCATTTTGAATCACTACAGTGGTGACAATGTGGAGAGTTTGCAATGACAGTGATAGGCTAGTGCAGAACTCCCTAAAGTTGCCCCACCCCTACCTCTCACTCTCTCATGTACCAGTACAGATCTTATGTAAACAAACAAGTGAGAGTGGCTGTGTCAAAATGAAGCAAAGTTATCCATCTGGCAGTGACAAAAAAAAGAAGAAAAAAGAGGAAGATGAGAAATGAAAGTAAGACAGTGGTAAGTAGTGCAAATAATGTAGTAGTTAATTTAGCTCAGAGCAGCTTAATGTGTCCTGCCTCTTGTTTTGACCATGTTGAGCACCTGGATGTCATGGTAAGGACAAGGCACTTGTCTTGTTTGCTGAGCTAGCAGGCTGAAAACAAAAACAGCTAATTGGACAAATGATATAAGGATGATGAACGTTACCCCTCCCCAACCCCCATGAATTTTATGCCAAGGGCCCCAAGAGACCAAAGAATTGCCTCTGGTCACAGACAGGGGTAAGAGTCGGAAGTTACATACAAAAAGGTGCCTTTACAGTTTGTATTGTGGCAATTTACTGAAAAGTCAGTGTCATAATTTGTATAAAACAGACATTATTGGCGAAAGCAACAGCTAAATCTGATATTTTACAAAAAAAAAATAAGTAGGTCTAAAAAAAAAAAGAAAAAACCTAATGAAATCAGACCTATTATCATTTTTTGGCTCAATTCAAATTTTATTTTGACAAGACCAAAACCATAAAATAGCTATTTCTGTTTTCATTTCACAAACAAAATTATTGAAACAAGGAAGAGTACACTGATTCAGAAGTCTCTTTGGACAATTAATCATATATAAAAGCATGCAAAAAAGAGAAAAAAAAATCCCATTCAATTCACATCAAATGCATGGAAACAGCAACTCATGCATCAAAAGCAAATATAATCACTCACTAAAAATATATATAAAAACACTATATATTTTTATTTTATTTTAATCGTTTAATTTTACAGGGACAATGCACATTAATAAACAATTCTGTAAATGTGCCAGTTTAGGCAATTGGCTAATTTTCAACTGCAGTCTCTGGGCAGGTAAAACACATAAATTCAAGAGACAACAATGCACAAGTACCAAAACACATAAAAAAAAGGCAAGGACAGCATCTAAAAACAAAATCAAACAACAGCAAAACAAAATGCTTTCAACAAAATGCATCATCATCATCATAGCAGTCTGTCGGGGGCGACAATGACTGTTTCATTTAGGTTTGATCAGATTCCTCCACGCAGCTCTGTCCCCCGCCCTCCGCTGCCACAAACTCCTGACCTTGTTAACCTGGGCGATGTCCGAGCTGGTATAAGTTGCTTTCTGACTGACCATTTCATGAAACTGCTTGCAAAGTATTTGAGTACCGCTAGCTTTTGCTGAACTAGCGGCACATTCTTGGCAGATAGAGGTATTACCAGTGGCAAGGACAGGCCAAGACAAACTGACTCCAGTATCTGTTGCGGTGACTGACCAGATGATAGGTTTGTTTATCTCTGCTCTTTGTGTAGTGCATGTCACGATGCACCGACTGGCAAAAGTCCACCACAGACCTTGCGACAGATGTGCTTATCTGCCAGGATGTCCAGTCTCACCCCGTGTAACTGGGAGTGGTCTACCACAGACCTGTGACAGATATTGCTTTTAGTTCTGCCAGGATATCCAGTTTCACCCTCCACACCCTCGGAAGAGTGGGGTTGCTGGTTGAGTCGCTAACGGTCTGACCCATGGGACAGGTAGTATCGGTTTTCATGGTTATCCGGTAGCAAGCAAACCAATACCTGACCTGTCATGAGAGACAGAGACAGAGCCTAAACTGAATAAAATCCACATCAACTGCAGATCATGCAAAGCGACAGATTATACAAAGTCACAAATGTCCGAGATTTAAAAGATCGAAAAATTAAAACCATTCTTTTAAAGAATGAGTTGACTGTGCAAGTCACAAAGTTTAACAAAAATATTCTGACAGCAGAAAATTTAATGATCTACAATGTTTTTCAACCGGGGTTCTCCGGAACCTTAAGGTTTCTGCAGAAAATGATCTAATTTCACATCTTAACCCTTTAACTGCCCAGATTAAATGGATGGGTCACGTGCCCCCAGTGTCACAGCACAGCAACTGCACTTGTCAACTTACTGACGTCCCCCCTATACTGAGAATTTGTACTAATATCTATTGATCTGACAGTTTAGAAGGTGGCAGACACGTGCCAAAGGAATCATGGCTGACATGGAATATAGCAAAGAAGGAGAAATCCTCATTATTATTCTTCCTTTTTCCGCTTTGAGCTCACACACCAATGTGTATGCCTTTACGATCGGTCATCGCGGCAGCGATGATGACAGAAACTGCATGAAACGGGAAAAATATCCACATAATACAAGCGAAATTCACATGGGATAATCATAAGAGTTTGTAGATGTGGTACACGGGTGTAAATTACTAAGTAAAGATGTTACATCGACCTCGATGTAACAAAATCTGAGCTCCCTGTACCAAGATAGCGGCACCCACCGGCGGCATGGATTCCCACAGGAAAAATGCACCAAACAGAAAAAATAGCAAAGTAATACAAACAAAATTCAAGTGGGGTTATCATAAGAGTTTGTAGATGTGGTACAAGGTGTAAATGGCTGAGCAAACACAGAAACATTGGCTACGATGGACGAAAATGGACCGGTCACGTGGGCGGGCGAGCCCCCCTCCCGGTAACAGGTAAGAGAGAAATATGTTTTTTTTGACATTTTATTGATTTTCTGGTTCATATACTTTGAAGATTAGATAAAAACATACCTCTGTAGACAAATCGGCGTAAAAAAAAAAATGGACCATGTGGGATAACCCCCACAACAGACTGAGACAGGCACAGCGCTCGGCTAGAGCAATTAACAGAACAGTGAAATGTGTGTATTAATGTCAACAGGCAGCCCCGCTTCTTCTGGCTTTTCCCTGCTCAGTACTGTGATGTTAATGTGCCATTCATGCATTGTGTTCATGCTTCCTGCCCTTACTGTGATCCATAGCCCCTCAACATCGCGGATCCACAGGCAATTTTTGCGTGGCCTAGATGATTTCACCGTCCCGGGCCGGCACTTGCTACCCCCCCCCCCACCGCCGCCTACAGCGAGCTTCCCCCGCAGCTCGCTCCCAAAGCCGGATTATCGAGACCTCAGCTGCCTGCTGAGCCCTCTGGGGGGAGTAGTGTGGGATAACCCCCACAACAGACTGAGACAGGCACAGCGCTCGGCTAGAGCAATTAACAGAACAGTGAAATGTGTGTATTAATGTCAACAGGCAGCCCCGCTTCTTCTGGCTTTTCCCTGCTCAGTACTGTGATGTTAATGTGCCATTCATGCATTGTGTTCATGTTTCCTGCCCTTACTGTGATCCATGGACTGATAACAATATGTAGATGTGCCTTGTAACCTCTTTTGTCCTACAGCTCCGGAGCAGAGGCGAATTCCGGCCAGTAATCTCATTATTGTTATGTGTGTCTCTCAAATGCAAATGCCCATACCTACTGCTGTGAATGCTTTGTCTGTAACCGGGTATAAAAACTGCATATGTTCTGTAGCTCACTCTCTCTTCTACTGCACGCATTGCCTATCTGCTTGAGAGCCTCCGAGCTCGCTCTGGCGCACGTGCATCGCGCCGGGGTGAGCTCTGTGATGGTGGTATGATGAATAAACCTACTTAAAACTCTCAGTTCGCCGCTTATTATTCCTTACTGCCACAGACCATTCTTTATACAAATGTGTTGAAAGTCCACTTTTGACTGAGTTATGTAATTTATATAGCTGCCGCGACATTATGCAAATTAGATGCGTAAATTTATTCCTATCTGAAACTTTGGATCATATTCTACATCTTTCTAATTGACAGTAAGCCATTATCTCTTGCAGCTTGTAAGTTATAGCCTTGGAAATCTGAACTATTTTACTGACAAAATTTTTTACCACTCTTGACCACTGGGGGGGATGGGGGGGGGCTTGAGTTGCCTTGCATTGCCCCAGGCGTCACATGGCACCTTGGGCAGTTAAAGGGTTAACTTCCACCACCACCACCCCCCCCCCCAAAAAAAAAATTGCAAATAATTTGCCATTGCTGTGCATAGGTTCTGTAGACAACCATGCACCATGGCAAATTATTTTATTTTTTTTTTTGGATATTAACAAGTGAAATTAGACAATTATAAGATAAGATAAGATAAACTTTATTGTCCCTCAAGGGGAAATTTGTCTTGATCTTATCACCCGTGCTGCAACCACACAATCCACACATACACAATGGATGTAGTACATAATAAATGAAAGAAAACCCAATAAATAATACAAGTGCATACATAAATAAATATATAACAGCAGTCATTAAGAACAGGAGTTATAAGTGTCCCTGACCTATTTATCTGAGTTTAAAAGTTTTACTGACGTCGGGATAAATGAGTTCTTATATCTATTGAACCTGCACTTGGGGACTCTGTATCTCCTACCTGAGGGCAGCCGCATATATTCATTGTTTAGTACATGGCTCATGTCAGTGATTAGTTTTTGAGCTTGTCTACAGGCTGCCTGTTCGTGTAAGATCTGCATGGGTAAATACTCTTTAACTCCAATAATTTTCCGTGCTGTATGAATTAAACGCAACACTCTGTTCTTTAGTTTCACAGAGAGGTTGCCAAACCAAGCTGTAATGCTGTATCTAATACAGCTCTCCAACACAGCCTGGTAAAATACTAACAAAATCCTTTTATCAATGCCATGTATTCTTAATCTATGCAAGAAATGCAGCCACTGTTGTAGTCTGCTACAGAGGTAATCAGTATGTGTGCTCCAGGTTAATGAATTGTCAATACATACTCCCAAATATTTATAGGAACTAACCTGTGTTATAGTGTGGTTGTGGATGACCACAGGCCTGTGGTCACCAACTCCCCGAGGGTCAAACACCATCTCCTTTGTTTTATCAGTATTCAAAATGAGATGACTGTCATCACACCAATTGACAAGCCTCTGAATTTCTATAAAATAGTTTGACAGATCATGAGTCTTTTGAAGTAGTGATAAAATAGCAGTGTCATCAGAAAATTTAATAATTCGATTGCCTGGATAGACACTTCTGCACTCATCAGTGTACAAGGTGAACAAAAATGGTGAACTAACACAGGCTTGGGGAGCTCCTGTGCTGAGGGTTCTAAATTTAGATAAAGTTCCATTTACACTACCTTGCTGTTTACGATAAGTTAAAAATGAGTGGTACCATTTAATAATGACAGGATGCACTTTAAAATCATTTAACCTCTTAATTAAAAAGTGTGGCTGCAGTGTGTTAAAAGCTGAACAAAAATAACCAATAAAAGACGTGCATATGAGGTTGTCTCCTCCAAATGTTTAAACACAGAATTGTTCACAGAAACCTTAACTAGGGGTGTTGGGGGGGCGGGGAGCGATTCATCTAAGAATCTAAATTCTCATTTTACACAACCAAGAACCGATTCACAAAAATTAAGAATCGATTTATTATTATTATTAATTTTATTGTTTTTTTTGCGGTGGTGCCAGGGTCCCATCACGTGACATGTATTGCCGCTTCGTGATACGCAATTACACATTTGACACTGCCGACACAGGAGAACCATGCAGAGTAGCTTACTAAGCTAGCAGCTGGATGAAACAGTCAGAATAGAGGAAAAATTGGAGCAGCAAGAAATTCGAAACAGGTCCATCCGCAGCTCGCAGACTCCGTCTACTCCCCTTCAACTAGTTACACTCCCTTCAGCAAGTTACCCCCCCTCCCCATGTTATGTCTCTCCACAAACTGGCTAACTGTAGCTGACCGTGCAAATATGGCTGAGCATACACAAATTCAGGTGTTGTAGCCTTGTAGATGGGCCGTCGGTGGCCACACATTTCAAAGGAAGAATGTAAGAATCTAAAAATCAGAAAGTTTAGTATACAGTAGATGTTAAAAAATGTTTATGGTCTATGATGACATTTGTTTTCCTGACTATGCACTACCCCGTTGCCCAGCAACCCTGACAGCCGCAGCTGAGGGGTTTTTTTCCCCAACATTTTTTGACAGCGATGGAAGCAGTGTTCTTTTCATTGAATAAAAACCAAATCTTGTTATTGACTAAAAGTAGACAAAAATGATTGATAATGAACAGACTAAAATAAAATTATAAAAATCGTCACAATAAATCTGAGCTCAAATTAGGTGTCAAAAGTAAAATGCATAAATGGTAATTTTAGTTTAATTTCTAGCTTTAATGGATGAAAAAAAAATAGATATAGTTTTAGTTGATGAAATTAACACTGGATGGAAGTTTGTTTGTTTTAAATTACTGCATTTACTTTACATTTTACTGGAGAAGCTCCACCAGGCAAAAGACTATGACCAGATAATCACTCAGAGTTGAAAGAAGTGGAAAAAGTCCTCCTGCTGAACAACACACACTGCACCACTTTAACAAGCTCCCATCAAATTCTGAACGGCGGGGGTGGGGGGGGAGCTAATAAACAAAACAGACATCTGTAAATTTGATAAGATTGTCCCAACTCAATAAAATATGCCTTGCAAAGCAGTGACAGTAATGATGACAGTTTGGTTTCCTATCAAGTATCTTCACAGCTTCACAGCTCCTTGTCAGGTCAGGCATTGGTTTGCTTGCTACCGAATAACCATGAAAACCGGTACTATCTTTCTCATGGGTAGGGCCGTTGGCGACTAAACCAGCAACCCTGCAATTCCGAGGGAATGGAGGGTGAAACTGGGCATCCTGGCAGAACTAAAAACAATATTTGTCACAGGTCTGTGGTGGACCACTCCCGGTTACATAGGGTGAGACTGGACATCCTGGCAGATAAGCACATCTGTCGCAAGATCTGTGGTGGACTTTTGCCAGTCAGTGCATCGTGACATGCACTACACAAAGAGCAGAGATAAACAAGCCTATCATTTGGTTAGTCACTGCAACAGATACTGGAGTCAGTTTGTCTTGGCCTGTCCTTGCCACTGATAATACCTCTGTCTGCCAAGAATGTGCTACTAGTCCAGCAAAAGCTAATGGTACAAATACTTTGCAAGTAGTTTCATGAAATGGTCAGTCAGAAAGCAACTCATACCGGCTCTAACATCACCTGGGTTAACAAGGTCCGTGCTGATCTGTTCATGCTCCGACAGGCAGCGAAAAGTATGTTAGGAGCAGAAAGAAAGAAGAAGAAGAAAGCAGCAGCCTTGTGTGTAGCAGAATGGAATGCACGCACTCTGATGGACAGATCAACATCACAGCGCCCAGAAAGACAGACTGGACTTGTGGCCTTGGAAATGAACAGATACAATGTAGACACAGCTACACTTAGTGAAACAAGATTACCTGGATTTGACAGTGTGGAAGATCATGGGTACATCTTCTTTTGGAGTTGGAAATCAACTCAAAAAAGGAGAGAAGCAGGGATAGGCTTTGCAGTTAGAAAGGAGATAGCAGCAATGCTTGATGAGGGACCAGTGCCAATCAGCGACAGGATAATGACTATGAGACTCCCACTACAGCAGAAGATGTACGCCACACTCTTCAGCATGTATGCCCCAACAATGACTAACACAGAGGAGGCGAAGGAAGAATTCTACAGTGATTTGCGTGAGACTAATAGGCGTGTACCGTCTGATGACAGACTGATACTTGTTGGAGATTTTAATTCTACAGCTGGTTTGGACACTGAGAAATGGAAAGGAGTGCTAGGCAGTCATGGAGTAGGCAAGTGCGATGCTAATGGAGAACTTCTACTTACATTATGTGCAGAGTACAACCTTGTGATAACCAACACCCTATTTAAGCACAAGGAGACACACAAGAAGACATGGGTGCACCCAAGAGCCAAGCACTGGCACTTGTTAGACTACATCATAGTAAGGCAGAGAGACATAAGGGATGTATTATTATGGCTGCACGGTGGCGCAGTGGTTAGCACTTCGGCAGCACAGTTTACCCTTGGCCGGGGGATCATGGGATCGTGGGTTCGATCCCAGCCCCCGACCAACAGTGATCTGTGTGGAGTTTGCATGTTCTCCCCGTGTATGCGTGGGTTTACCCTGGGATTTCTCCGGTTTCCTCCCACATGCCAAAAACATGCAGGTTAGGTTAATTGGAGACTCTAAAGTGGCCCTTGGTGTGAATGTGTGTGTGAATGGTTAAAAGGGATGGCGCCGTATTGTGGCTGCTTCATCCATCTAGGTGGTGGATGACACTTAATTTCTGTAAAGCGTCATTGAGTGTCAATGATAAAACGCTATATAAATCTGATGTATTGATTGATTGATTGATTGTATTGGACACCAGAGCAATGAGAGGTGCAGACTGTGGTACTGATCATGTTATGCTGAGATCTAGACTAAGGATTTGCAGATGAAAACAGCACTGCAAGACAGGTGAGAAGCCACCACGGAAGCTAAAAGAAGGCCACTGAAAGGCCGAAAGAAGCAGGAAGAACTTAGACAGGAAATGGATGAAAACTTGAAAGAGTGGGACAGCAACAACTCAGAGAATGACAAAAGAGAAATGGGCAACACTGAAGAATAAGGTGTATCAGACTGCGAGTGATGTTTTACACCACCCTGAGAGGAAACATCAACATTGGTTTGATGAGCATGATGGACATTTGAAGAAACTACAAGAAGCGAGGAATACAGCTAGGCAGGAAAAATCTACAGTGTAACACAAGGTAGAACAAGAAGAAACACTCAATATCTCATAGTGAGCTACAGAAGTACACCAGAGAGATGAAGTCCAACTGGTGGAATGAAAAAGGGGAGGAACTTCAAACTGCAGCAGACATGAAGGACATGGAAACATTCTTCACAGGTCTGAGAGAAATCTACGGCCCTAAACCAAGAGGATTGATTCAACTAAAGGCTACAGATAGTGAAATGATTTTGCAGGAGAAAGACAAGATCCTGGATGGATTTACAGACCACCTTGACCAACTACTAAACAACCCTGGAGATCTTGCTGAAGAGGCTAAAGAAGCTCTAGTGCAGCAACCAGTTGTATCAAGTCTGGATGAACCACCAAATCTTGGTGAGCTAATGACAGCTATCAAGGCAACACAGTATGGTAAAGCTCCTGGAAGGGATGGAATTCCAGCAGAAGTGTAGAAATTTGGTGGTGTTCAGCTGACCAACTGCCTGCACAAGCTCATCCAAGAGACACAGGATGCCCAGAAAGTACCTCAAGACTGGAAGAATGCAAGTATTGTGCCTTTGTTCAAGAAAGGTGACAGGAAAGATTGTGGAAATTACTGAGGTATATTACTGCTAGCCACTGTTGGTAAGATTCTTTCACGTGTACTACTGAACTGATTCAATGAACACATCTCGCAGAATGTACTACTGGAAACCAAGTGTGGTTTTACAAGTGGAAGAAACACAATGGATATGATTTTCTGCTTGAAACAGGTTCAAGAAAAGTGTATCAAACAGAACATGCCATTTTATGTAGTCTTCATTGACTTCATTACAGCCTTTGATACTGTATCGTGGCAAGGACTCTGGCAGGTACTCAAGAAATATGGCTGTACCGAGAAATTTGTCAACCCGACCGAAGCACTCCATATAGGTATGCAAGCAAACGTGGCAATGAGTGGTTCAGTGTCTAAAGACTTTTCAGTAAGTAACGGGGTGAAACAGGGGTGTGTGCTGGTGCCTACATTCTTCTCACTATATTTGTCAGCCATGCTTGGGGTGGTCTTCAAAGACACTACAGAAGGAGTATACATTCAAACAAGGAAAGAAGCAGACATGTTCAATGTGGCACAGTTTAACCTCTTGCACTCCGGTGTACCGCGGGCAGTCATGTCTGGCACACAAGGGCGCCCTAGGACGCACACTGTGCATCCTAGTGCGCACTGAGGAAAAAAAAAGCTGCGTTTCCGTTCTTCCACTACAGACACAGCCGCGAACAGAAAGCCAAAGGAGTGCTTTGATTGGTTTAGATGTGATTGACCTCTCATTCGACTAATAAGAGCCTTGAATTGGGTTTGTGAAACCTTGAAGAACCAATGACTGAAAACCTAGCAAGAAGGACCCGCCTACCAACGGCTGCGAATACAGCGAGCCAATTGAAGCACAGAAGTTCGAAAGCGTGCGTCCCTTGCCTAAAATCTGTTTTGTGTAAGCCGCTGGGTGACACACACGCGTTCGCCAGTCTTTTTTTCTTACTGCTGTTCTTATTTGTTTTGAAAAATTGTTCGCCAAAACCGCAATCATGGAAGTGCAAAACCGCAATAATGGAATTATGGTTTGACCAGGTCGCATGACCAGAACCATGAGTCTGTAACAAGCGGACCAGCGTCATGTTCATCTGACAATGAGGAAGAGAAGTTCGCCAGCGACACTGCTGTTGTGGACAGGTAAGTGTTATAAGCTAAATTATTCTTTATCCCTGAAAATTGTAATCAAAATGACTTTTGACCGATCGGTAAATTACAACTGTGCGTCATCGCAACATCACGGACCCGGACCACTCCGGTCCGGACGGCGCACGGATATCCGTCCTCTGTAGCGGGGGGTGGGGGGTGGGGTGGGGTGGGGGAGGTGTTATCTTCTACATTACAGATATTTTAGTATAATTTTTATTGCACTGTAGGTTATTTTTTCTTGTAAAAAAAAAAGCCACATATTTTTTACGTGGCATGCTTCTTTGTGTGTGGGGGCTTGTTTGTTCATTCATTCATTCATGAATGAATAAACAACCCCCCCCCACACACACACACACAGCCCTTCACCTTTCATTAGAGCCCAAGATAAGATAAGATAAGATAAGATAAGCCTTTATTAATCCCACAATGGGGAAATTCCAGGATTGCAACAGCACAGGGATAGCAACACTCAGAGCAACAATCAGAAGGCAAGAAAAAACAACATCTAGTAAACATATGTCCATATTACTATAAATGTATATATATAGACACACAGTGCAGAGCATTATGGTTGGTTGGTGAATGTGCAGCAGAAAGTCTAAGCTCTCTCTCCGCGGATGCGGCGGGCCAGCTGGAAGTCTTTGGGCATGATGGTGACCCCCTTAGCGAAGAAGAGACCCACCAGGTGGGCCTCGCTGGTCTCCTGCAGAGCCATGACGGCGAAGCTCAGGAAACGCAGGATGGTCTTGAAGTCCTGAGCGATCTCCCTCACCAGGCGCTGGACGGGCAGCTTACGGATGAGCAGCTCCGTGGATTTCTGGTAGCGACGGATCTCTCTCAGAGCCACAGGCCTGTGACGGCGAGGCCTCTTCACTCTGCCGGTGGCCGGAGCGCCTCTCCAAGCAGCCCTGGTGGCTAGCTGTCTCCTGGGGGGCTTCTTCCTCCAGTAGATTTTACGGGCGGTCTGCTTGGTTCTTGCCATTGCTCTTTATTATTCTGTCTTATATTTCTTGCACGCCGCCTAAACTCCAGCCCGGCACCCGCATCGTTTTCGCTACAGCTCCCGGTATGTCAAGTTTCCCATTAGCACCGGGCAGCGGCCAAGTGCTAGCTAGCACTAGCTCCTCCCCGCTGTAACGTCTCCCGCTGCAAACCGTGGCTCCGTCCGCCGACCCGGGAGACCCCCGGGGCGATCCGTGCGTCCGTAATATATATATACAGAGTGAAAGGTGTAGAAAGAAGAAGGAAGATTAAAAAAAAGGCTGTTGCAACGGGCAGCCTACTCGTGTGGTGCCACCAGTCCGGCGGAACCGGAACCGGAAATGAAGATGAAGCTTCTATATTGAATCATTCAAAAGTTACAGACGTTTTTCCATACTGTGCCATTTGGCACAATTTGGCACAGTTCAAAAACGCCTGGGAACAACCTAAGAAAAAAGCTGTGTAATATATTCATCTTTTGTAGTATTGTTACAAAATTTTGACCTCAGCTGGATAACACTTGGTTCTACATTTCTGTTGCATTTCCCAGCCCGGATCTGACAGCTGTGTGTTATCTGCAAGCATTTGTATCCAAAAAAACACCCAGGCGAAATTTATTTTCTTCAAGTTCAGTATGTTTAGATGACTGTTACTCAGTGGCAGGAGCACTTGGAGAGATTATGACTTTTTTGCCAAAAAATTCAACGTGTTTTCTTTTAAATGAGGCCAACCCCATGAAGATGCTGCAAAGGGTTGAAGAACAGCTTTTGATTTACTTTGGGTAGGTTATTTTTTGGCGTTTTTAGGGAAATTGACCAGAGTGCTAGGGGTTAAAGCCAAGAGTAAGACATCAATAAAGGTAGTAAGAGAAATGCTCTTTGCTGATGACAGTGCTCTTGTTGCTCACAATTTGGAAGATATGTAATCTTTAGTGGAGAAATTTGCAAGAACAGCTAGCCATTTCAGCCTCAAAATCAACATCAAGAATACAGAGTGCCTCTATCAACTACCAAAGTTCCAGTTATCAACATCACTACAACAACAACATCACCAGAAGAGATCAGCATTGGTACAGAGCCACTAGTCAAGTGTAAGACTTTCAAGTATCTTGGGAGTACTGTTTCAGAGAATGCTAGGCTGGTGGATGAACTATCTCTCAGAATGGGAAGAGCGAGTGCTGTGTTTGGAAACTTGAGGGAGAGGCTGTGAAACAATTGACATGTGTCGGTCTGTGTGAAATGCAAAGTGTACAGAGCAACAATACTGGCTACTCTATTGTACTGTGCTGAAACATGGACTGTCTACAGGGCATAGGCAAAGAAACTTCACGCATATCTATATGAGATATGAATATCTCATGGAAAGACAACCAACACAGAAGTTCTGAAATGAGCTGGTCTACCATCAATGGAGGACATGCTACAGTGGGGCAAAAGAGTATTTAGTCAGCCACCAATTGTGCAAGTTCTCCCACTTAAAAGATGAGAGAGGTCTCCAATTTTCATCATAGGTATACCTCAACTATGAGAGACAAAATGAGGAAAAAAAATCCAGAAAATCACATTGAAGAATTTTTAATGAATTAATTGGTAAATTCCTCAGTAAAATAAGTATTTGGTCACCTACAAACAAGCAAGACTTTTAGCTCTCACAGACCTGTAACTTCTTCTTTAAGAGGCTCCTCTGTCCTCCACTCGTTACCTGTATTAATGGCACCTGTTTGAACGCGTTATCAATATAAAAGACACCTGTCCACAACCTCAAACAGTCAGACTCCAAACTCCACTATGGCCAAGACCAAAGAGCTGTCAAAGGACACCAGAAACAAAATTGTAGACCTGCACCAGGCTGGGAAGACTGAATCTGCAATAGGTAAGCAGCTTGGTGTGAAGAAATCAACTGTGGGAGCAATTATTAGAAAATGGAAGACATACAAGACCACTGATATTCTCCCTTGATCTGGGGCTCCACGCAAGATCTCACTCCGTGAGGTCAAAATGATCATGAGAACGGTGAGCAAAAATCCCAGAACCACATGGGGGGACCTAGTGAATGACCTGCAGAGAGCTGGGACCAAAGTAACAAAGACTACATCAGTAACACACTACGCCGCCAGGGACTCAAATCCTGCAGTGCCAGACGTGTTCCCCTGCTTAAGCCAGTACATGTCCAGGCCCGTCTGAAGTTTGCTAGAGAGCATTTGGATGATCCAGAAGAGGATTGGGAGAATGTCATATGGTCAGATGAAACCAAAATAGAACTTTTTGGTAAAAACTCAACTTGTCGTGTTTTGGAGGAGAAAGAACACCATATCTACTGTGAAGCATGGGGGTGGAAACATCATACTTTGGGGCTGTTTTTCTGCAAAGGGACCAGGACGACTGATCCGTGTAAAGGAAAGAATGAATGGGGCCATATATCATGAGATTTTGAGTGAAAACCTCCTTCCACCAGCAAGGGCATTGAAGATGAAATGTGGCTGGGTCTTTCAGCATGACAATGATCCCAAACACACCGCCCGGGCAACGAAGGAGTGGCTTCGTAAGAAGCATTTCAAGGTCCTGGAGTGGCCTAGCCAGTCTCCAGATCTCAACCCCATAGAAAATCTTTGGAGGGAGTTGAAAGTCTGTGTTGCCCAGCAACAGCCCCAAAACATGACTGCTCTAGAGGAGATCTGCATGGAGGAATGGGCCAAAATACCAGCAACAGTGTGTGAAAACCTTGTGAAAACTTACAGAAAACGTTTGACCTCTGTCATTGCCAACAAAGGGTATATAACAAAGTATTGAGATGAACTTTTGTTATTGACCAAATACTTATTTTACCGAGGAATTTACCAATTAATTCATTAAAAATCCTTCAATGTGATTTTCTGGATTTTTTTTTTTCTTATTTTGTCTCTCATAGTTGAGGTATACCTAAGATGAAAATTGGAGACCTCTCTCATCTTTTAAGTGGGAGAACCCGCACAATTGGTGGCTGACTAAATACTTTTTTGCCCCACTGTAATACAGATGAACCTGAGGTGGCTCGGACATGTTGAGAGGATGGATCACCAGCATCTCACTCAGCAGTTATTCTACTCACAGTTATGCGAGGGCAAATGCAATCAGGGTAGACCAAGTCTCAGATTTAAAAAGCAGACGGACAGACGAAAATTCAATATCGCTAATTCATATCTCAAATTGTTGTCTGAGATATGGATGTCACCAACTGCAAAACAAATCTGCCTACGGGTACAAATAAAGTAACCTGAACCTGAACCTGAACCTGAGACGAGCTAAGTCGAACCGCACATGTTTTGGTGTCAACGTATGTCGCATAAGGTGACAATGCGCTCTTGAAGTATGCTGTTGTGGAGAGCTGTCTGACCCAGCCAAGCGATCAGCAGCTAAGATGGCCACTGACTGTGTGGCGTCACCACCGGCAAACACACGCACACGGTTGGCGGCCAGTGGTGTGTTTTGCTTCATGCAACACTTGATGTTTACGTCTTAAAATCGGCGATTACGGATATTTCTCAGAATACTTGTGGATTACAAATAGATTATTTATGATGATTAGGATTTCAGGAATCGAATTAATATGGTTTGGCGTTGTGTTGTCTACGGGTGCGATGGTACACCTGCTGTGTTTTGCTTCATGCAACACTTGATGTTTACGTTTTAAAATTGGCGATTACAGATATTTCTCGGAATTACCAAATATTTTCATGATCATAAGAACAGTTAGGGGGGAAAAAACATGCTGAAGAAAGACAGTTTAACTCACCGGTTACTTATATTGGAAGTCCATCCTCCTGTGTTTTTTAGAAGCAAAGTTCTCAATTACAGAGACATACAGTGTTCCCTATTGCTTCAGCTTCTGTATTAAAGCAGACTCCAGTGAAATAGTACCCAGGTTTGTCAGTCTTTCTTGTCCACATATATTTTGCAGGTGTCACGGCTCGCCGCTCTCAGGCATCTGCCTCATCTGCGCGCACACCTGCACCTCGTTAGCGCCCTACATGTGCAGTAGACATTTCGTTTACAGCGATTTCGAGAATAAGATGCAATTTGAAATGAAATTTGCAAAAAGATTGGTGATAAAGAAAACAGCTATTCCAACTATATATCCCGCGATTCCCAAGTCTGACTCTGAGACAAGTGTCAGTGACAGTGGCGTGAAAAGCAAGGGTGATCTACCGATGCGATCAGCTGTCAGAAAACGAGAAGTTAACAGGGTAAGTTTTGTATTTTTAATATTCACAGCAAATGTTTACTAAACATTTTAAATGAATTCCAAGCAATGGATGATTTTCAAAATCAAACATGTAAAAGTAGAAGAAATTACCAATGACAGTTCAGCTTTCAATTTTTAGGGAAGCAACATATTTGCTAAGAAAAATAAATATAAGCCTAAGATTGTAAGAGAAATGTGCTTTTAAAAATGGAACCCCAATTTTCTACCATAAAATGGTGCCCATTATAACTGTGAAATGTTATTTATTGGAATATAATAATTGCTATATCTGGAAACTAGTTATTTTCTTAATCTGTAGTGATACTCCATTGATTTTTGTATTTCTTTGTATATTTCTGCTGTGTTTTCAAACATTCATACAAAGGTGGTATAGTATGTAATATTTCTTTTCAAATTGAGAAGAATTTAGTGTGTTCAAATTATTCAAATGTATATGACATGCGACTTTGATGAATGCTGAACTATGAGAATTATAACATTGACATGAACATTAATAAACTCAATATATGGTTTTACAAAACTTTATTTAAATATCATTGTTCACAAATCTAATCTTGGTAGGCAAAATCCCTTGTAGTGATCAGATGGGAATGTTTCTCTGATGAGGCTCACCGCACAGGCAGGCAACATAACCTTCACTTCTTTCCCACAAGTAAGGCTGAATACCCCCCTCAGCACCACCCAAAACTACTTCATCATCCGATTCTTCATTTTCAATGTCATCATTTATATTGAGGTCATCAAACTCGAGAAAATAATCGCTGTCCGAATCACTTTGCTCTCGTTCTGCCATTTTCTATTGCTGTGGTGACGTCACTAATGCCCGCACCTATCGAGAGATGGCGGTACTGCAGCTTCACTAAGTGAAGGCTGGGCTATGAACAAATAAGGTCATTTATGGAAGCTGGTGACGCATATTAAATCGCGGGAATAGACAGAATAGAATATTTTCATACAATCAGTTGATTGGTTCAATAAAAATATGTCACTGTCCGTCTGCTTTAAAGATACTGTAAAAAGAAACCTGAAGAAGTTGGATATAGACAGGAGTTCCTGGCAGCAGAAGGCGAAGGACAGAGCTGCATGGAGGAATCTGATCAGACCTAAATGAAACAGTCACTGTCACCCATGACAGACTGCTATTATGATGATCTTCACAGGTTGATGGTAAGCTGACTGTATAGGTTTGAGTGTTGTATAGGAAGCTTGTGCCCAGCTTGTTAGGCAGTATGACAGATGTGACATAGAGCATCAGTTTTAATTGTTTTTTTGATGGTAAAATTGTAATCAAGAATTATACCAAGATATTTATAGTCTGATACCACCCTTAGCTTTACTCCTGCAGCATAAATATCAGGTGCATCATTATCTGTTAACCTTTTGGAAAAGAACATACATGTGGCTTATATTGTTCATATATCCATACCTACATATGTATAGACACAAGAGGAATGTTTAGAGATTGCATATGTGGAATGACCTCATGTCTCAGAGCAGGACAATAGGTCTAGACCACCGGCAGAGATCAACGAGGAGACGGAGACGCAGCGGTGGAGACCTGAATGGACTTCCTGACCCCCCAGGGTCAGGTGGAGGAATGAGAGGACAATGGAAGGAGATAACAAGGATGTGTGATGTCGGCTTTTGTTATGTGATGTATAAGTATGAAGGTCTGACTGCGCTCAGCCTCTTTTCTGCTTCTGCATTGAGATGAGACATGTTGGGGATTGGAAGCCGACAATAAACCTGATTTATAAAATCACTTCGCTTCCTTATTTCAAGCTCCCTACAATACAGACTGTTTTCTTTATGTTTAAGTGAAGACAGGAATTCTGCAGCCATTGTGTGACATTAGCCATTATAGCTGTGAGCTTACATGCAGCTTGCTGTTTGTTTATTGCATGTACACAGATGACAGTATCATCTGCATACATTTGGATTTCAAAGCCTTGGCATACGTATATTAGGATGATCATCTATGTACAGACTAAACAACAACGGTGCTAGAATTGACCCTTGGGGAACACTACTGTCACAACTAAGGGCTGATGACAGCTTGCCATTTATCCTAACCTGTGTTCTACCTTCCAAGTAGGACTGTGGCACTATGGGAAAAATTAAACCTTGAAAGCTTTGCCAGGAGATATATAGGGGGCTATACGTATAGCCTGGCTTAACTACACACTCCTGTGCATAAATTATATTATGAGAAGTAAATAAACATTTTCATGACAATTACTGTATTTGTTTAAGATCTACCTGTATTTCATTCCTTAGCCTATTTTGCTATAATGTTTCTTCCACCAGCTGTGGTTAGCAAGTTTCTGAGCTTCTTATAAACCAGGGACTGGCCACTCAAACAACACACCAAAGTCCCCAATAATGATCATATTCTGCCAATTTTACATTAGTTATCTTAGGCTGAAGCCAACAGCCAGAGCTAGCCAGCAGCTAGCATGGGGCTTAATAGCATTTAAAGAAACAGGCACTGACACAGGATGGTCTGAGCAAGAGTGTTTATTTTGGGTGGAAAAGGGTGTTATAGTATTTAATCACTGTTGTATTTTGATGAAAACATGTCATAGACATTTCATAAAGACTACTGGGAAGTACATGTCAGTATGAAGGAAAAAAAAAACAAAACATCTTTTACTATCGCCGGGTGATTTTCACCCGAGCAAATGTATATGATTTTCAATATGTTGCATTTTACAGAGTGTCATGGGTCCCTGGGTAGCTTCACCATTGTTTTTGACATCTTTGAAGGTGTGGGTGTTTCCTTACCCCAAAGCCCACTTTTTCCTACAGGCATGCTTTTGGGTGATTTTCACCTGGCAATAGTGAAAGAAGGTAAAGTACGTTTTGGGTGGATTTCACCCCGTGATAGTGTTAGTGTATAAAATCAGAACACTCGCTATAAAACGTAACACCATCACTTTTGCCGGGTAATTTTTACCCAATATAATATATCCAACAAAAAGTACTTGTCATAAAAAAAATAGATCAAAATATGACAACACATGATAAATTAGAGTGGTTTTCTTTTATTTTCAACTGTGGCATGTGTAACAAAATGAAAAAAAATGTCATAAGTGCCAAGTGCTACACTGAATATCACCTTGGCTCTTTCTAGGATAAACAAAAACACAACTGTCACTTCTAGCATTATTAATGTAATTAGTAATTAGCTATGTAAAAGCATAGTAATTCTAATGTCACTTTGATTTAGCATACCCCTCTGTTGCAGGTCCTGAATCTGGAGTTGTAGTTGGTTTGCTGTGACGTGCAGGCTGGTTTGACTCTGCATCAGCTTGTTTTCAGCCTGCCCCAACCAGTAATCACTATTTTGCAACTTTGTTTCAGTGTCTCTCAGCCTAGTATCACTCTGCTTCAGCTTGTTTTCAGTGTCCTTCAGCCTGGTCGCCATAGATCTTAGTTTATCAGTCATGGCATCAAACTTTTTCAAGAGATCACACTGGTTAGTATAGCATTGCCTCACCTCTGTAACATTGTCAGCATCCTGCACCAAACTCAAACCAGACAGCAGGGAAACAAGCCACAAAGTTGAAAGAAGCATCTTTCAAAATGATTCAGTGTTTCTTGCCAAGCTGCGCTCGAGTGGGATCCCACTGACTGCTTAAAGTTGTTCAAGGACAACCTGTTAATATTTAATGTATTCATTGCATAAGAGGTGGGGGTTCAGCCAGGTACTCAATGTCCAGGATCTGCCCCTTGATTCAGATATATGTCACACTCTAACAGTCAATACCGTGAAAACACTAAAATGGGTTGAGGGACAGCAGACACACAGGAAGGATTACTCTTACCGGGAACCAAATCCTGGAGCTCTACATATGTGCAGGCTGCTTTTGTGGTATGCATCCTAACATTAGGCTCCCAGGACACTCTACAGTTTTAACAAAACTACACATCTCAGTCACTTACGTTTCCCCTCCAATTGTCGTTTGCATTTGTTTAGCTGTCCTGTCCAGAAGATCGGTGAACAGAACAGATATGGGGTTGTCCTATTATGCCAACCACATTTACTTTGGAAAAAATAAGCTCTTCAAATATATATACATATAAATATATACTATATATATATATATATATATATATGTGTGTGTGTGTGTGTGTGTGTGTGTGTGTGTGTGTGTGTGTGTGGTCATGTGAAAACATTTGGACACCCCTTTAAATATTCAGTTCTTTATTAAGAAATGTTTACATATCTATGTCTAACCTTGTTTTTGTTTTTATTTGCATCTTTGTAAATTTATTTTAGTCATTGTAAGTGGGAATGAATGTGGGGGGTGTCCTAAAAAAGATGGGGGTGCCCTAATTTATTCCTCACTATTTGTTTAGAATTACATTTTACAGAAAATTTGAAAAAAAGTCTTTAATTCATTTTTAATTGTTTAGTTGTATTACATGAATCTCCCAGTATTTTTAACATTGATATTAACTAGAAAAGCACTCGGAGAGCGCAGACCTCCGCCAAGCACCACAGTTTCCCCCATACAGTGTTTGTGTGTACGTTTTCAGATTCCTTGACCATGAAAACATATGACTAGCAATTGGATTCACAATGATAGGATTAGTGGTTCAATAGTTATTGACGAAAAAGGCATTTTCTGTAATGGCTGTTTAGCGCCACAGTTCCCCCCGTACAGTGTTTGTGTGTACGTTTTCAGATTCCTTGACCATGAAAACATATGACTAGCAATTGGATTCACAATGATAGGATTAGTGGTTCAGTAGTTATTGACGAAAATGGCATTTACCGTAATGGCGGTTTTCTTCTGGACGGTGATCTGGATCACCACCAAAATCTAATCATCTGTAGGATACCCAATTTCTGACAATCTGTGAAAATTTCATGAAAATCCGTCTATAACTTTTTGAGTTATCTTGCTAACAAACAAACAGACAGACAGACAGACAAACCAACGCCGATGAAAACATAACCTCCTTGGCGGAGGTAAATATCCATATGTCCAAATATGTTAAAAAACAAACATGTTACGTATGGCTCTCGCGAGCCATACAATGAGAGCCAAGGGCAGACCAGTGAGTTTGCGTTATTTATTGCAACAAGGGGAAAGGAACAAAGGAACAGGGCCTCGTGGGGCCAAAACACAAACGATGACACAAGGGTAAACACTTGCACACGATGCAGAATGACAGAAGGATGGCTGGCGCCGGACATAGGGGTTCCAGCCTTACCCACGCCGGAGAAGAGCGTGGATAATCGTGCGCGAGGTCACAGCCCCGAGTGATCGGAGCTGCTCCCTTTTATAATGGTTGACAGCGCCTCAGCTGATGAGAGGTAATTGGGCTCCAGCCGTCCCATAGAGCTTGACAGCTGGAAGCCCGCTGAGACGTTGTCACAATAAGAGCTGGGCTGAGGAGGAATATGGCCTGAGCGCCGGTAAGAACGACGAGTGTGACAGTACCTCCCCCTCCATGCTGGGCTCAGAACGGTCAGTAAGAATTGAGAATCAGAAAAAAAAAAAGGAAGAAGAAAAACTACAATATTAGCAGGGAACAATGAAGCAATACGGAGTATGAGGGGAAAAAAAGAACACACAATACTCCATAGGCAACAATTCAGGTTTTTCAGTCACGTGACCCGCGCACCCAGTGATGCAGCCGGCGGCCATACTGCCGGTCAAGCGCGACGCCCGCCAGGCTTGTTTACATAACAAAGATCGTGAGTGTTGCAAACTTCTGAGTCTTCTGGAAGTGTGGGACAGGTTAGCTGGTAGTTTATCACTATTTATCATGTCTGAATGTGAAGGAGGTCTGAGTGAACAGACCAAACACCTCTCTGGCATCGAATTGAAGCGGTATCAGGATAAAATAGCCATTCTAGGAGGCTGTGATCCTTACACTGCACCTGGCGTGTTGTTCTCCCCCATCACAGCTGAGGATGTCACACTGCCAGACTTTGAGTTCAGAGACTTGATGAGTTACCTGATCGTGCACCCTTCACCATAGAGTCTGGAGAATTTTGAGGCTCACAAGACCAAGGATGCCTACAAGTTCTTCAGAGCAGGATGGGTGAATGAACCCAAGATCTGGCACCTCAAAGTCAAGATGCTTCATGTCATCACTGCACGTGTAACTATTCCCCCACCAACCCCATGTATTTTCATTGAATAAAGATTATGGATAAGCAGACTTTTACATGCTGTATATATATACTGTGCCCATGAATTGCAGGAAATTGTCAAATTAATAAGGGTTAATTCAATGTGTGTAAACCCTTTCTATTTTTTTTGAAGCTCACATTCTCCTTCTGTCCATGCCTATTATGGCAGTGAACAGCACAACACGTCTCCGGCATGACAACAACGACAAAAACGGCGATGACAGGGCTTAGAAAACGTGTGAAAGTGGTTTGGTTTGTTTACACAAGCTTGTGTACTATGCCCGCCAGCGCTTGACCGGCAGCATGGCGGCGCCGGCCTGTGACCTAGATCCGTGATGTCACATGAAAATCCCCAATATGCAGACGGAAAAAAAAAAGCCACTACTTAGGCAGAGGACAAATGTGGCAATTACAGAGAATGAGGAACGGGGGAAAAAAAACCCCACAATACTCCATGAAATGCCCATAATAAAATAAAAACAGACACAAAGAAAAACAACCCAGGAGACCTTAAAACGAGAGCAGAGGCTCCTAAGGTGAAATCTAACAGATACATGGCATCCCTCAAACAGGAGGGGAAGAAAAAAAAAGGCACACTAAACGCGAAACAATTACAAGAATTTACATGGCTGCACCCACACAAAAACACAAAAGACTAGGCACAGCAGAGATAATTCAGTTCGGGGGGTCTCCCCGCACCCAGCATCCAAACCGCCAACAGGGGTGAAGGGAAATGTTCAGGCTGCCTACCCGAATCCCAGGCCAGAAAACACAGTATCTCGGGCGGCTGGACCAGATCGCCGAACAGAAAGTCCAGTAGGTCAGGCGGCCGAACCAAAGAGCTGAATGGGCACGGCAGTCCCTCTGGCGGCCGACCCGCATCGCCCAGCCACCAGGCCCGTAGGGGAGAGAGGGGCAACGGCTTCCCTGTGGAGAGAGATAGTGAGGGTGAGCCGGGCCTACAGTGAGAGGTCCATATGGGCCCTGGTGGAGAAGGCTTGGGGGGAAGATGAGAGCGACTCAGGTGACGATGGTGAAAAGGGGAATGAAAATTATGATGAGCCGGTCCAGTGTCCGATGGCCGGGGATCTGCTGCTCCCTCACCGGACCTGGATACCCCTGGTGCTGCACCCTCGTTGCACCCCCACCGGGTCGCGGCTGCTCCCGCAACGGACCCCGATTGGGTCTCAGTAGCACCCGTGTCGGACCCCGATTGGGTCTCGGTAGCACCTGCATCAGACCCCGATTGGGTGGGCGCCGCACCAGAGCCGATCTCCAATCCCGAACCTGGAACCTCTGGCACAGCGGGCAATAACAGCTCCTCGCCGGCGACCCTGGGAAAAGGCTCAGGAAAGAGAGAAGAACCGGAATCAGGATCACCAGCAGCGTCAGAACCCGGCGAGATGAGCTCGGACGCAGCGGGTGGCTGCACCCGGCTCATCTCCCCTAGAGACAGGCTAAAATGCTCTAATATAAGAAGGAGAAAGATAAAGTAGAGCACTTGCCTGATCTCGGGTTCTGATGCCATCCAGAACTGTGAAGATCCAGGTTCAGACGGCAGCAGGTCGTCTTCAAGCTCCCACTCAGCTGCGTTGGGCTCTGCAGCTGGCATGATGGTGCACGCAGCTTGCGAGTCCTCCGGCACTGGTGCCCACGCCAATGGCCCACACGGCGTGGTGGCAGGAGAACCTTGTCCCGCTGGACCGAACCGCTCCTCCGTGGAGACCCGGGGACGCTTCATCATTGGCGTAGGTTCCACGCTGCAGTCCGCTCTCCTCCTCTGCCCACGGCATAGCTGCGGAACCGGAACCAGGCTCTCCAGAACCGCAGGCCCCCTCCTCATCCCACGACGTTGGCCTGGCGTCGAAGACCGCTCGGCGGAGGGAGACACAGAGGATGCGGGATTAATAATTACAGCCACAGCAGGTGGTGGGAGCTCGGGGAGCTGCAAACCCCGAACTCCACCTCCAGGAGTCTGACAGAGCAAATCACAATCAGTGGATGAATTAGCTGGGACTTGCCTGTCTCCTGGAGGCTGGGTGGTGACTGCCGTGGAGGACGTTGCTCCTCCCTTTCCCCACCAGACGGTAATGGAGGACCCCCCCGGGAGGACGTCGGGGAGCCGCTCGTGATGGTTCTGGGACGGAGCTCGCCAAGTCAGGACTCTGGGTGCACACAGCAGCCGGGGAATGCGTCGAGGGGGAGGGGGCGACAGCCGAGATGAGCCGGGCCCGGAGCGCTGACGTAACAGTGGGGGAAGATGGCTCGGGAGACAAGGCTGCGGGGTTTCCCCTCTGATGAGGTGCAGGAGTGACAGCTGTGTGGGGGATTGAGACCTTGCAGTGACCCGGAACTGGATCCGGACAGGATTCATGCTGAGGTCGATGACCGGTGTGACGACGGCTACTTGCAGGGGGTGAGGCGAAGGTAAGGTTCGGGAATCGCCGCTCCTGTGCCGAGACCAAGGTGAGGAGGTCGGCAAACTCCGGGAAGTCCCTTAATCTAGGATTCCTCTCCACGTCTGACTGCCGCCGTCACATGATCAAAAGCCAGAGAGGGATTTGTTGCTGAACGAGCAACCGCCATGTGGTCCCAGATGGAAGCAGCTGCGAGCTGGAGCTTCTTCAGGGGATTCCCGAATGACGAAGCTCTCTGGTGGGGATCACCCCTGGGCAGAGCGAACTCGTGGACCGGAGTGGAGGCATGAATGGGATCCGGACGTGAGGAGCGGGGATGCCTCCTCTTCGGCTTCCTGCCAGGATTTCCCACCAGCCCACAGAGTGTCTTGTGCTGCGCGGTGAGTTCAGCCCTCCTGGCGCTAACTTCGGGGTGGTCGGCGTAGCGAGGAAGATTGTTAAGGAGAACCTCAGCGTAGTTTAGGTGCCAGTGAATCTGGTTTGGGTCGTTGTCGAGACTAGCGGTGAAGAGCGTCCCATCGACGTACTCCAGGGCGCTGGCTAGCTCATTGCCCAAGCGCCGAGCGCGGCTCCTGGGAGACAGCATGCTCCCAGAGTTGACACCCAGACTGGGAAGAACAAAGTCCAATACTGCAAACTCAAGGCCGCCGGCAACTTGCTTGGCTGTGACCTACTGTTACGTATGGCTCTCGCGAGCCATACAATGAGAGCCAAGGGCAGACCAGTGAGTTTGCATTATTTATTGCAACAAGGGGAAAGGAACAAAGGAACAGGGCCTCGTGGGGCCAAAACACAAACGATGACACAAGGGTAAACACTTGCACACGATGCAGAATGACAGAAGGATGGCTGGTGCTGGATGTAGGGGTTCCAGCCTTACCCACGCCGAAGAAGAGCGTGGATAATCGTGCGCGAGGTCACAGCCCCGAGTGATTGGAGCTGCTCCCTTTAATAATGGTTGACAGCGCCTCAGCTGATGAGAGGTAATTGGACTCCAGCCGTCCCGTAGAGCTTGACAGCTGGAAGCCCGCTGAGATACTGTCACAATAAGAGCTGGGCTGAGGAGGAATATGGCCTGAGTGCCGGTAAGAACGGCGAGTGTGACAAAACAGGCTTATACAGGGTGTCCTAATTTTTTTTCACATGTCTATCTATCTATCTATCTATCTGTCTAGCATAGATATTTATAGGGAAGTCTTGCTTTAAAATAACTTTAATACGTTATTTAATAGCAGATGTAAAGAAGGAGGGACGAGGACCCCCCAATGGCAAGTATGTATGATGGTGTGTGAATCATGGTGAATGGGCGCACATGTGTGTAATGTGGAACAGTTAATGCAAGTGCATGTATGGAGAAAATGGGTGCACGTGTATATACTACTAAAGTAAAATAAGCACCCTATGCTATGGACAGCAGGGGTGCCCCCAAACCCTCACTGTCTGTGGTGCAATCAAAATTGAAGCGAGGGCAGCACACAGTACAGCAAGGAGAAACCCGACTTACTGACACCACACGGTACACCCCCACCCTAAAACCTGAAGTATGTGAAAAGGGATGTGTGTGGCCCCCGCTGTGGTCCAGAGGTGCGAAACAACTGGATGTCATGGCCCCTGACCTGCCTTGGCAATTTCCACAGGGCAAAAACCAATATCTCCCCTGTCATTCTCTGTTGCATGTAGGGGTGGGTTCAAAGGATTGAAGAATCGCTAGTGAATCGATTTTATTTGAATGATTCAATATTGATTCACAAAATTCTAAGATCAGTCATTTTAATATAATGTCTTTTCATGACTGAAATGTATAAGATGTTCACAGGAGATCTCTAGTGTGGCTGAACTCATTTTCATAATTTTTTTCTATTTTTACAGCATGGGGTCTCTAAGAAATTCTTTCATTTACAAAGAAAATAGGCATCATTAAAATAAAATCCCTCACTGAACTGATATTGAATCAAATGAGATTGTACTGAAATTAAATTGAATCAGTTTTCATTTTTCATGCTTGTATACTTACAGTATATACTCAAATGCAAGGTAGCTGGTGAGTGTGACATTACTGTGAGCATTTAGTTGGTCAGCAACACAAGAAGGAATCCCCCAAGGTCAGAGTGATTTGCTCTGTTTGCTGATGCTGCTGACTTGGGGTTGCTGTGCCCGTTCAGCTGGGCTAAGGGGTTACCGTTTGAGTCTTTGATATGTTGTTGTTGATGTAACCTCTCTAATGCTAATAGATATACTTGGAACAATAAGGGCAGCTTGGACTTTGTGTATGAAGGTAGAGAACTATTATATATTCATTATAGGTGTATGTATATACTCATTTACATTTGTGCATAAGTTTTTAATGTTTATTTGCAAATCCTTTTCCCGACAGGGTCACATGGACTCGAGAGTGTTCATGCATCTTCACACACGCACACACAAATGCACACATATTGTATGTGCTTTGTTTGTATGTTATTGTCATTGTCCTAACACTTTGGTCACCTTGTAGATGCTGGGTTAATCATCTCAGACTGGATGCAAAGGGTAAACAGAGAAGGACAATAGGTATTGAGATGAGAGAGATTATGGTGAGGTAGCAGGAAGAAGTAGTGGGGGGAGAAGGGCTGAATGTATTGTGATGCGAGATGTCATGCAGATGTGAGATGGGCAGATGATATAAAAGGAGAGACCCTGGTGTATTGTAAAAAGGCTTTTTCTGTGTATGACTGATGTGACAGTGAATGAAGTTGTCTGCTGCATGAGTCTGCCTCCATTATTTGCACTCTCCACACTGGTGACCCCTTGACGAATTATGGAACGCGAGGCAAGAACCCCGGAGTCGGCCCGGACGGGAAGCCCCAGCAACACGTGCGCTGTTTCGGTCAAACTACCGGACTTTTGGCTGCATGACCCGCGGTCTTGGTTCCACCACACTGAGGCTCAATTCGCCCTCTGGGGAATAATGGCAGACGACACCAGATATTTCTATGTGGTCGCAGCGCTGGACGCTCGCACGTCTCAGCAAGTAGCAAGCTTGCTCCAATAGCCTCCAGCCCACGACAAATACGAGGCTCTAAAGGCCGCGCTGACCCGGCGCTATACGGTCTCGGATTGTGAGAGAGCAGAGAGGCTTCTGAGGCACTCCGAGTTAGGAGATGGGTTGGCGGTTGAACTGATGGAGAAGATGTTGGCGTTGATGGGCATGGACGACGGGAATTTTCTGTTCGCCCATCTTTTCCTCCGGAACCTCCCAACAGAGGCAAGAGCGGTCCTTGCCAATTCGCCGTTGCTGGCCGCACGTGACGACCGTGTGCTAGTCCAGGAGGCAGATCGGCTCATCCTCACCACCAGAGCCCTCACAGTGAACGCGGCAGCGTCGGAACCCAGCGAGACGACCAGCGGAGGCAAGGAGCCAGCAACGGTAGCGGCAGCGGGGGGCCAGGAAGCGGCAGAGAGACACACTCTGCTTCTACCACCGCCGCTTTGGAGAGAACGCACGCAGATGTGTGCCACCGTGCCAATTTGAGCGTTCGGGAAACGCCAAGGCCGGCAGTTGGTAGCAGCTGCGACCACCGGTGAGGAAAACAAGCTGCTCTATGTGACGGACTCGCGCTTGGGGAGACGGTTCCTCGTAGACACCGGCTCCCAGAAGAGCCTCATCGTGCCGTCCTACGCCAAATGGCTAGCAGGAGCTAGCAGCCCCAGCTGGTAGCCGTAAACGGCTTGGACATTAAGACTTTTGGTGAGAGAACACTGACTTTATCCCTACACGGCTGTATGTACGAGTGGACTTTTGTCATAGCGGCATTGAGTCTCCCAATCTTGGGAGCTGATTTTCTGTGTGCACATGGGTTGCTAGTCGATATTACTAACAGACGCCTGGTTAATGCAATGTCTTTTGATTGTCTCCCCTGTAAAGCTCGAGGGGCTGGGCCAATAACACAAGCCAACGTCACAGCTCCAGGCGATAAGTTCTACACACTGCTCACTCAGTTCCCAGCACTCACGGTCCCGACTTTTTCAGCGGCCAGCATCAAGCACGGAGTGGAACACTTTATCACCACCACCGGGCCGCCCGTTTTCGCACAACCTCAGTGCCTGGACACAGCTAAACTGCCCATAAAGCGCGAGGAGTTTGCCAACTTGGAAAGGTCGGGCATCATCAGGCGCTCAAACAGCCCATGGGCATCCCCGCTACACATGGTCCCCAAGGCCGAGGGATCGTGGCGACCTTGCGGAGATTTCCGCAGGTTGATTAACGCCACAGTGCACGACCGCTATGCGATTCCCCATATTCAGGATTTTTCTGTTCACCTCGCCGGGGCACGCATTTTTTTCTAAAATAGACCTGGTCCTTGGTTACCACCAGGTCCCAGTGCACGCGGAGGACATACCCAAAACAGCGGTAATAACTCCGTTTGGCTCGTTTGAGTTTTTACGCATGCCCTTTGGATTAAAAGGCGCGGCACAGACATTCCAACGCATGATGGATACGGTGTTGCGCGATCTGCCGTTTGTGTTTGTCTACCTGGATGATGTCCTGGTGGCCAGCGTGTCTGAGGATGATCACGTAGCTCACCTCAGGACGGTTTTCTGGAGGTTGGAAGAGCATGGGTTAATAATCAACCCAACGAAATGCCAGTTCAGCGTGATGGGGATCGACTTTTTGGGGCACTGCATCTCACCGGAGGGAGCGATACCCTTGCCCGACAAGATGTGTGCCGTGGCGAATTTTCCCCAGCCTCAGACGACCAGGGCACTGCAAGAGTTTTTGGGGATGGTTAACTTTTATAACTGGTTCCTCCCCTGCGCAGCTCAGCTCATGCAGTCATTGTACGCCGCGCTCAAAAAATGGAAACCGGCAGACAGAGTCGAATGGACTCCGAAGCGGGAGCAGGCGTTCTCTGAGGTTAAAACAGCCCTGGCAAATGCCGCACTGTTGGCGCACCCGGACCCGGCGACCCGAATAGCACTCACTACGGACGCCTCGGACGTGGCCATAGGGGCCGTTGTGGAGCAACACGTCGCCGGTTCATGGCAGCCGCTCGCTTTTTTCAGCAGTGCTTTGCGCGACAGTGAGCGTAAATACAGCGTGTTCAACAGGGAGTTGCTGGCTCTCCACCTGGCCATACGTCACTTCCAGTTCTGGCTGGAAGGGCACAGCTTCACCACGTTCGTGGACCACAAGCCGGTAACATTCGCGATGGCCAAGGTTTAGGAACCATGGTCGGGCCGGCAGCAGAGACAGCTGGCCGCGATCTCGGAGTTTACGACAGACATTCAGCATGTGTCGGGTAAACTGAATGTGGTGGCAGACTGCCTCTCGCGTGCAGTAGTGGCCCCGGTTTGCTTAGGGATAGATTATACAGCCACGGCCGCAGAGCAGATTGGCGATGCGGACGTGTGCGCGCTCCAGTCTGGACCAACAGGGTTAAGGCTGGAGAGCGGAGTACTGCAAGACAGCAGCTCTCCCCAATCTGCGATGTCTCCACGGAACGCCCGCGCCCAGTGGTCCTATTTTCTTGGTGCCGCCGAGTGTTTGAGTCAGTTCACGCTCTGGTGCACCCAGGAGTGCGCGCGTCAGTCAAAATGGTGGGAGCGAAGTTTGTTTGGCCAGGCCTGCGCAAACAAGTGAAAGAGTGGGCAGCAGATTGCATAGCATGCCAATGAGCCAAAGTACACAAACACACAAAGGCTCCTTTGGAGCCGTTTCATATACCGGCTAAGAGGTTCGACCATGTTCACGTGGACCTCGTGGGCCCCCTCCCACCATCGCAGGGGTTCATGCACCTTCTGACAATGGTGGACCGCACCACGCGCTGGCCAGAAGCAGTCCCACTGGTGGCAACCGCGTCCGCGGACGAGGCGCGCGCTTTTTTGACAACATGGGTGGCACATTTTGGCATCCCATCGGACAGAACGTCTGATGGGGGCCCGCAGTTTGTTTCCGACCTCTGGTCCGCGATGGCCCGTAGCCTGGGTGTTGCAATTCATCGCACGACCGCGTACAACCCGCAGGCCAATGGGTTGTGCGAGCGTTTCCATAGGTCACTGAAAGCAGCGCTCAGAGCTTCGCTGACGGATGCAAATTGGGTAGACCGGTTGCCATGGGTTTTGTTGGGGTTGCGCTCCGCACCAAAAGAGGATTTGGAGGCTTCCTCGGCGGAGCTTGTTTTTTTTCAGCCACTGCGGCTCCCCGGGGAATTTTTGCCAGATAATCCCACGCTGGACAACTGTCCATCTCAGCGTTTGCAGCATAGTGCAGATATAGGCATGCTGCCAAGCCCGGCCCACCACTGTTTTCCACGCGGTTTTGTGCCAAAAACTTTGAAGAACACGGCATTCGTGTTTGTCAGGCACGATGCCCACCGCCCCCCATTGCGCCCACCCTACGATGGCCCGTTCAGAGTGCTGGAAACAGGGGACAAACATTTTTTGTTAGACTTGGGGGGGTCATAGGGAGAAAATATGTATAGACAGACTTAAGCCCGCCTTTGTGGTGGCGGACGAGCAAGTGATGGCTCAGGCCCCTGGGCGTGAAAGACCCCCACGGAGATCCCCCCAGGTAAATGATTCATCAGAGCAGCCACACGGGCAAGTCGAAGGTCCCCCCCCCCTCGCCATTGCCCACCCACAGACAGACACACCCCCAGGAGCCCACCACCAGCACAGCAGTGCCACGGAGGTGGAAAACCCCGTTACAGCAGATACAGGAGGAGACTGAAGCCAAAAGGATGTGAGGACTGAAACTCGGTCTGAGATTCTGGTGTGGGGGGGGGGGTAGACACTGGGTTAATCATCTCAGACTGGATGCAGAGGGTAAACAGAGAAGGACAATAGGTATTGAGATGAGAGAGATTATGGTGAGGTAGCAGGAAGAAGTAGTGGGGGGAGAAGGGCTGAATGTATTGTGATGCGAGAGGTCATGCAGATATGAGATGCAGGGATGTGATTTTTCCGCTAATTCGCGGAATTCCGCTTTTTTTATCTTCCAGGAAGATAAAGTACGTTAAGTACGTTAAGTACGTTAGCGGCTTGTGGTCCACGAACACAGTGAAGGTGCGCCCTTTCAGCCAGAACTGGAAGTAGCGTATGGCCAGGTGGAGAGCCAGTAACTCTCTGTCGAACACGCTGTATTTACGCTCACTGTCGTGCAAAGACCTGCTATAAAAGGTGAACAGCTGCCAAGAACTGGCAAAGCATTGCTCCACGACGGCCCCTATGGCCATGTCCGAGGCCTCAGTAGTGAGCGCTATCCGAGCCACCAGGTCTGGGTGCGCCAGTAGTGCAGCGTTTACCAGAGCTGTTTTAACCTCAGAGAACGCCTGCTCCCGCTCAGGAGTCCAGTCGACTCTGTCCGCCGGTTTCTGTTTCTTGAGTGCGGCGTACAATGGCTGTATGAGCTGGGCTGCTAAAAGTTAACCATCCCCAAAAACTCCTGCAGCACCCTGACATTGATGTTGAGGAGAAAAAAATAGCAAAACAATTTAGTTAGATTACTTTTACGACTCCAAACAGTTTGAAATTGACAGTGCACAGTGGACATTGACTCATAACTTTTGAATATTTCTAAGACTTGGCTACATCAGTGATTGTGCAAAATGAACTGCTCAAGACTCAATGGAGATTGAAACTGGTGATCTGAAATGAATGCTGAAATTATAAAAAGTAATGGTATGTTGGAATTTTGTTTCTATTATGGAATAGATAAAATTAACAGATTTTGATTTGATCAAGTGTTAAAGCATGTGATGGATAATGCTTGCTGGAATATTTTAGGAATGCTATCTTCTTGGAACATAAGTCAATATTATACAGTAATAAGTGGCATTCAGCTGTTTGTTGTATGTCATTTAAGCACAGTTCTGGTACTTAAAAATCATAAAAACCCAGGAGCTTCGGGGGGCTTTGCCCCCCTTGCCCCCCCCCAACAGGGCTCTGCCCCGGACCCCGCTGGGGGACTGTGTCCCCCAGACCCCCTGCTGAATTTTTAGATAATTTCCCCAACCCCAAATCACATCCCTGGAGATGGGCGGATGATATAAAAGGAGAGACCCTGGTGTATTGTAAAAAGGCTTTTTCTGGGTATGACTGACGTGAGAGTGAATAAAGTCGTCTGCTGCATGAGTCTGCCTCCGTTATTTGCACTCTCCACAACCTAGCACTGTGTTTCACCTGGCTCTATCAACAGTTCTCGCCAAAAAAAATAATAATCACAATAGAAGTCACAAAAATGCTCCTCTGACTGAAATGTATTCAGCAATGGTGACCACGCGTCAAACAAGGTGCTGTAATTACAAACTGAACTATCAAAAAAAAGAACATCATTGAAAACTGATTTCATTTGCACAATGCAGCTCATTCATCATCCATTGATTTAAAAAATGACATCATCAGTGTTATGCAAAATCATGTAGTATAGCCTTCAACAGTATAATTTCAACTGGTGACATTCAGGTGTTTGACAACTTGCTTCCATTCCACAGTAAGATCTGTCAGCTTAGCTTTAATTTTCCATGAATGGATGAAAGCTTGCTCAACATGAACATACTCTGTCCATGCAACAGTGCTATAAAGCAGAAATACAACTGTAGTGTAGACAGACGCCGACAGCCGTTGGTGGTGGGACACATCCAGACCAAGGATGGATAATTTTTTCACACATAAGGAGTTGTTCAGAACTCTTTATAAGAACTCCTGATACAAAGATAAACAGTGATGATATAGAGTGAAGTATGTGGCGGTAACACACCTATAAGCTGGTTGCCAACTGCCAATCAAATCTAAAAGAAGAAGAAGAATCAAACTTTACTGTTGGTATGCTGTTTTTGGAGTGATGTGCAGTGCCATTGCACACCTGGTGTATGGCATCCAAAGAGTTCAATTTTGGTCTCATTTGACCAAACTATATTCTCCCAGTATTTAACAGGCTTGTCCAAAGTTGTGTGGCAAACTTTAAATGACCTTCAACATGTTTTTTCTTCAGCAGTGGAGTAATGCATGGTGAGCATGCATACAGGCCATGGATGGCAGTTGAGTGCATTACTTATTGCTTTCTTTAAAACAGCAGTACCTGCTAACTCCAGGTCTGTCTGAAGCTCTCTACAAGTGGTCCTCATCTCTTGGACAACTGTTCTGATAATTTTTTCCCCACTTATCTGTCAAAAATCTTGTGAGGAGCACCTGGTCGTGGTCGGTTTAGGGGAAAATGATGTTCTTTATTTTTTTGTGTGTGAAACACTTTATGATTTCTGTATGTGAAAGGTGCTATATAAATACATTTTCCTTGCTTGCTTGCTTTCCACTTCAGGATTATAGCCTCAACAGTGCTCAGTGGAGCATTCGGAAGTTTAGAAATTCTTCTGTAACCAATGCCAACAGTATGTTTTGCAACAATAAGATTGTGAAGGTCTTGAGAGAGCTCTTTGTTTTTACCCATCATGAGATGTTTCTTGTGTGACACTTTGATAATGAGACACCTTTTATAGGCTATCAGTTGAGATTGAACTAGCTGATATTATTTTGTACTGTCAAGGGGTGGGATTGCTTTCCAATTACAGATGATGATACAGTGGTTAGCACTGTTGCCTAACAGCAAAATGGTTCCAGGTTTGAATTCCCAGGGGTAGGAACCCTTCTGTGCAGAGTTTGCATGTTCTCCCTGTGCTGTGTGAGTTTACTCTGGGAGCTCCGGTTTCCTCCCACAATCAAAACATATGCATGTTAGGTTATTTGGTGATTCTAAATTTTCCCTAGGTATCTGTCTCCTATAGGCCCTTAGAATTGAGGGTTAGCACTAGTGAAGCACTTTGAGACTAGAAAAAGCCCTATATAAGTGCAGGCCCTTTTTGCACCTCCTTTTTTTCATGCATTTAATACTTTCCCCTATGTCATTCCACATTATTACACATAATGTATGGATGTCTATGATTTGATTTCTTTCAGTGTGTGGATTGTATGGGTTGTTATATCTACCAAGAAAATTGGTGATGTGTTCAATACTTATTATTACCTCCACCAAGGAGGTTATGTTTTCATCAGCGTTGGTTTGTCTGTCTGTCTGTTTGTTTGTTAGCAAGATAACTCAAAAAGTTATTGACGGATTTTCATGAAATTTTCAGAGATTGTCAGAAATGGGGTATCCTACAGATGATTACATTTTGGTGGTGATCCGGATCACCGGGGGAACTGTGGCGCTTGGCGGAGGTCTGCGCTTTCCGAGTGCTTTTCTAGTTCCTGTGTGTGTGATGAGTTGATTATTCTAGTCACTCATTTACTTTTGTGTTATTTTTATTACATTAAACTGCCACGGGATACAAACGAAATTGGCGTGGGATAATCATAAGACTTTGTAGATGTGGGAGAGAGCGTAAATGACTGACAGAACTCAAAATAAAGACCACGATGGACAAAAACAGAGCGCCAGACGGTAAGTGACAAATTTCTTTGTTTCTTTACATTGTATTATTTTCTGGTTCATATACTTTGAAGATAAGACAACAACATACCCCTGTACAAAAAATGGTGTCAAAAAACAGAACCATTCTTTGTGTAAATATGTCCAAAGTCCACTTTTGACTGGGTTATGTAATTCAATATTGCTCCCGTGGCATTATGCAAATTAGAAGTGTAAATTTATTCCTATCTGAAAGTTTGGATCATGTTCTACATCTTTCTAACTGACAGTAAGCCATTATCTCTTGCAACTTTCAAGTTATAGCCTTGGAAATCTCTCCAGAGGGTCTGAATATTTCTCGACAAAAAATCTATACCACTTTTGACCACTAGGGGTTATGGTGCCAAACGGCACCTGGAACAGTTAGAGGGTTTTAAAGAGTGGAGATTATAACATTTTTTTTTAGAGTCAAACCATCAACCTTCGTTAGTCAGATGCTCTGATATATAAACCCTGCCCTGTATAATTTGCCAATGTATCATTTTAACTTGCCATATTTAATTGTGGAAGCAGTCCTGATTACTAGCAATGACTCCATACTAGCAATGACTCCATATAAGTGAATTTTATTTAATGTGACAACAATAATCTCTGGTTCTTACATTAGTGAGACCAAATGACCACTAAAAGTTGTATGGAAGTTTGATCCCCAAACCTGGGAAAATGAAGCCAAGTACACAGCCACCTGATCACCCAGGTTCATTGGAACGAATGCTGCATTTCCTCCATTTCCGTCTGTTGATTGCTGGTCGTGACGGGTCTCTACAATTCCTGCATTGCTCTTGAATAGTCCCAAAACTGTGTTTGTTTTTGAATGATAAAAAAATGAAAAGAAATAGATGCCTGCCACAGGTGCTGTAAAAATACCTGGAAAAAGATGTGGAGCTTTAGTGAGTTATTTGTTTTTTTTTTTATAACAATTAAGAACTTAAGTCAAAACCATCTAAACACATGAAAACACAGCATTCTTATAAAGGATTTGTTTTTTGTAGTGGGCAAGCTTACCTGTCTCTGGATTGTAGGCATTGCCAATGTTTGTAATCACTCTTTTGAAGGTCACTGCTGTCCACGGCTGGAAGAAGGGTCCAATTTGTGCATCTGACACTCCTAATGCTGCACTGAATATTACTTTGGTGCTTTCTAGTACAAACAAAAACATTCACACTAAACCTTTTTTTTGCAGTTGTTCTTACTAATGTATTGCAAACACAATTTCTCAGTGTAATTAGTAATTAGCCTTGAAAAACAAAGCAACTAAAATGTCCCTTTGATTTTGCATACCCCTCTGTTGCAGCGCCTGAACCTGGAGTTGTAGTTGGCTTATAGTGAAGTCTAGTCTGGTTTCTGTTTCTCTCAACTTGTTTTCAGCCACTTCCAACTTGGCTTTAATTAAAGCAAGGCTGGATTCAGCTTCCCTCAGTCTGGTATCCTCAGTATGCTGTGTCAAACACAAACCGGACAGCAGTGAAACGAGCCACAAAGTTGAAAGAATCATCTTCCAAATTGTTTCAGTGTCTTTTTCTGAATGTGCAACAGGATCCCACTGACTGCTTTTATGTTGTTTTAAGGTCACGTTTAATATTTAACATATCGCCACTGCATAAAAACAAAAAAGCCAAGCCCTTGATTTGGACCTACTCTGAAATCGAATTGGTTGTTCTCCTCCCCCCCCCTCCCCCAAGTTCCACCCATCCACCAAAGTTTATTGACACTAGGTCAGCAGTTTTTGTGCCATCCTGAAATTCAAACGGCACAGAAATCTTTACCTCACACAATTGTATAACATGTTTCCCCTCCAATTACATTTTGCATTTTGTTCCTAAACATGAAAAAAACCTCATCCCTTCTACGTATACCTATTTTCAGGTTATTAATGCGTTCCTCAGCTGCTAACATTTCTATTCTCTTTCTGTTCTCCACAATCTCATTACTACCTCCTCCAAGGAGGTAACATGATTGGGGTGGTTTGTCTATTTGTCTGTATGTTTGTTAGCAGGATTATGCAAAAACTACTGTACAAATTTTGAAGAAATTTTCACCAGAGGTAGCCCTTGGGCCAAGCATGAACCCATTAAATTTTGGTGATGATCTGAGAGTGCATACCTCCACCAAGGATCCTGTTTGTATTTGTGCAGCAGGATTACACAAAAGCTACCGCATGGATTTGGATGAAATTTTCACCAGAGGTGGTCCTTGGGCTAGAGAGGAACTCATTACATTTTGGAGGTGATTCATGAGGGGCAGAAGGAGCCTTAGAAGATGTATGTGTTCTGAGAGCTTTTCTAGTCAGATTAGTGTTGCTTTTTGAGTGACACCTGAACTCTATTTTTCTGCTTGGCCTCATTTGCCTTGACCCTGGTATGCATAAAAAATTCAACTGACCTATTTTCTGCTTCTTACGTAAAGTCTGTCTGGTTGTTTGGTCTGACGCCCTGAAGGCTGATCAGATCAGATTTTGAAAAGGAGCTGTTGACCATCCATTTGACCTGTATATTCTGCAACCACTACAGCTTATGTACGTATCTATTGCTTTTACCTCCACTCTATGTTTCTGTGTGATCTGATACAATTGCAGATATTGGCAGCTTTGGAACCATAAACCGACTCTTATACTCCCCATTTCCAGGACATTTGAGGTATTACCCTCCCTATATTTTTTTATACAGATTATCTACTGTATGTGCTGCTTGTAGTGATGTCTTCTTTTATTATTCTGTGCCAATCATATTAATATATCAGTTGCATGCTGTTTATTCATCATTAGAGGGTTGGCTTGATAAAAATCTGTTGTTTTTGCAACTTTGGCTTCCATTGTATTTGTGCTTTTTCTTCGCTATTTATGCCTCTATTATACAGTCTTATCAGAGACAAGCATCTAGAGCGAACTATAGACTGTACAGTTCCCCAACTTCCACCCTACCACCAAATTTTATTGACACTAGGTCAGCAGTTTTTGTGTGATCCTGAAACTCAAACAGGTACAGAAAAGAGAGCTTCTGATGGCTCTTAGTGAAGACACTCAGAATTTGTGTTCATTTCCAGAAGTGCTCCACCCTCATTGAGTTACACTGCCGTTCAAGAATGAATTTCTAGCTCTATAAACCTTTTGCTACCGACTTTGGGGAATTGATCAACTGGTCATCATCAATCCTCTTTACTTCCGATGGAGCATAAGGTGCTGACAAACTTCCTCCAGGCATCTCTGTCTTGGGCAAGCCAGCTCATCTCATTCCAGGTCTTACCCGCCTCCTTCAAGATCAACTGGTAACACCTTCTAAATGAGAGGCTGAAATTATTTTTGTTCTATTTTTGATTAAAAACCTCTTTGTTTCTGTAAGTGCTCCTGTCCCATTGAAAGACACTGACATCCAAGAACACATTTATAGCACTACAAATCTTTTAGACAATGACCTTGGGACATTGATTGATTGGCATCACTTTTCTTAAAGTGACACACCAGTGAAAATCAAGGTGTTTTTTTTATTAACATGTCTATAACATGTTTTCATGACTTACAAGACATATCAAAAGTGAAAACACTCTCATGTGTCATGCATGCTTGAGCACCGTAAGCACATGATTTTATAAAACTGAAAGAAGATTTTTTAACAAAGTCACAGTGATTTTTGTCCAGAAGGATAAGCAAACTTATTTCATTTATAAGTAAAGGTAAGACCATGCATACATAGTTGCTGTCAATACTTAAATTGTCATTAAAAAGTGAGTTTCCAAAAGTTCCATATATGATCTATTTATCTCGACATTTGATAAATGGTATTCAAATATATTTGTTTTAAAGCCAGCACTATGCTTTCATGCTTTTTCTACAATAGTCTGATATAAGAATTGCATGTTCAATTTTAATATTGGTAGTAAATTTGTGTGTGTGGTCCAACGCCATCTGGGAATCCAAGTGAAAGAGGAAATAATCACCCTTCACTACCCAATCAGCTTTACTGGAATTGTTTTATGAGTCACAGATTTACTCTTCTCTGTACAACATGTGAACATTAAGGTGACAGTTTATTTGGCTTCAGGTCCAATATAAAAGCTGACTTGAAAGAAACACAAGACCATAAACCTAAATGAACACACTTTTTTGAATTAGTATGTACAGAACATCCTGAAAGTATTCACAGCGCTTCACTTTTTTTCCACATTTTGTTATGTTACAGTCTTATTTCAAAAGGGATTAAATTTATTTTTTCCTCCAGATTCTACACACAATACCCCATAATGACAATGTGAAAAAAAGTTGAGATTTTTGCAAATTTACAAACTCAGATAAAGTAAGAAATCACATGTACATAAGTATTCACAGCCTTTGTTTAATGCTTTGTTGATGTACCTTTGGCAGCAATTACAGCCTCAAGTATTTTTGAATATGATGCCATAAGCTTGGTACACCAATCTTTGGGCAGTTTCGCCCATTCCTCTTTGCAGCACCTCTCAAGCTCCATCAGGTTGGATGGGAAGCATCGGTGATCATAGTCTGCTGCCCTGACATATGAGCCCATTCCTGTAGAACGACATTACATGCCAAAAAATCTAAAGCTACAAGTAACCCCGATTACCTGCACTTGCTCCATTTAAGTACATTATGACTTTTGCAATCAAAGTTTCTGGTCCTTACATTAGAGAGACCAAATGACCACTAAAGATTGTATGATAGTTTGTACCCCAAACCTGTGCATTTGCTCCCAGGCGCACATACACTTGTTCACCCCTGTTCACCAAAAGGAACACTGCATTTCCTCCATTTCTAGACCCATCTCCTTTTGGCTGATGATGATGAGTCACTGCAATCAGCTGGTTGTTCTTGTACAGTTTCAAATATCCGTGTCCTCCAGAATGATAAAACATGGAAAAATAATACACACCTGCCACAGGTGCTGTAAAAATACCTGTGAAAAATGGTAGGCATACTTAATGAATCATATTGCAAGTTAACGTTTATGAGTTTGAGTCTGATTTAAGTTTATTTTGTGTCACTTGAGAAATCATATCAGACTAAAACAACTTGTTTCACATGCTGTCCCAACAACCGCATAATCCTGCTAACAAACATACAGACATTAAAACATCATTCTTATTCACACAAGTAATAGCTGAAGTAGGTTCATTTTGCCTTCTTTTCATTATTTACCTTTTGTTCTTATTAAAGACAAAAACAGAAAGGAGATGACATGTAAAGTGTCACGGCTGGCCCTCACGAGCCAGCATAAGACGCCACAGTCCAGTAAGTTGCAATTCAGTTCCTTTATTTGTATCGTACAGGGCTTGGGTGTACAAAACAACTAGCCACGTAGGCTTCGTTACACAACAACAATATGAACACACAAAAGGAGTTAGCGGCTGAGACGAGGAGCTCTCGTTCGCCGCAAAGGCAAGGAATACTAACGTGATACAAGGAGAGGGTAACGGCTGAGACGAGGAGCTCTCGTCTGCCGCAATAGCAAGGAATGTAAGCTAGGGAGAAGTACCGTTCCTATGATAACAGGTAGACTTACATGCAGCGGGATACGTCGGGGAACCCAAGGAGCATGTTGATAAGGAAACAGGGGAAAGTCATAAGACTCTTGACGAGACAGCCGCAGAGTCCAATTCACTCGCGCTGACATTTAAAGCCAGCTGCTCATGATTGACAATGCGGCGCAGCTGCTCAGGTTCTGACAGCGGAGAGCCCCCGAGCGTCTGGCCAATCAGAGCCCGGGAAACCCGAGTGACGACACCTGCTGTCAAAGTCTGACAAGGAGGAGGTATAACCCGAGCGCGGACAAAAGCGCTCGGGATATGACATAAAGAAGTTGAAACATGTAAAGAAGGTAAAAACATCTTTCTATTTTTGTCTTTAATAAGAGCAAAAGGTAAATAAATTATTCACACACGGTTTTATTTAAAGAAACTTTACCTGTATATTGATTGAAGGCATTCCCAATGTTTATAATCACTCTTCTGAATGTCAGTGTTATAGCTGTGTTGCTGAAGGGTCCAACTGGGGAATCTCCTACTCCTAGTGCTGCACTGAATATCACCTTGGTTCTTTCTGCAGTTAAAAAAATAGTCTTCAAGCTTCTAAGATCTCACAAATTCACATTTAAAACATCCAGTTTACAATTTGTTATCAGTGGAGTGAAAATAATAAAAATCTCACTTTGACTTTGCATACCTTTGTGTTGCAGCTCCTGAATCTGGTCTTTCAGTTGGGTTACAGTGTAGTTGAGTCTGGTTTCACTGTCTTTCAGCTTAATTTTATTCTCCTTGAGCTGGTTATCACTCTGTTCCAGTTTCACTACAGTGCCCTCTAGCCTCTTTTCAGTGTCCCTCAGCCTGGTATCACTCTCTTCCAGCTTGTTTACAGTCTCCTTTAGCCTGGTTTCCATTGATCTAAGTTTTTCTGTCATGGTCCCAAAGTCTCTAAGTAAATCATAAAGGTAAGGAGGGTTTGGCTCTGGTCCTGTCTCATTACCACCAAGTTGGGCAAAACTCAAATCACAGAGAAGCAAAAAACCCAACAGAGCTGCACAATTCATGTTGAATTCAGTAATATTCCTCATCCCTAACACGTCTGATAAATATCATCCCTTTGGCTGCTTTTATGCTGCTGAAAAAATCATCTGTTAATTTTTAAGCAACTTAACCTTGGCCCTTCTCTTTTAAATTTTGTTATCCAACTGTATCAGTGGTATTTATGTTTTTATGTTGTTTGAATACTATATTGCAACATCTCACTAGACGTTATTACTTGTTGTTTTAAAGCACGTGTTTTCCTTGTGTAACCAAAGAGTTTAAAGGAAATTGTAATCCAGAGTTTATTTTTACTACATTCTGACTGATAATATGCTTGTGGCTTTTATGACTTTTTATGTTTTAACATTCAACTTGACACATCAGTGCGTTATCACAAGTCAGATTTGTCATCTATTTGATGTTTGAGTTGGTACAGGTGTATATGCGATGTTACTGAGCTGTCCAACGGGAGTGCACGTGTGTGTGGGTGGGGTGTAGTATAAACCAGCAGAGGCAAGATGTGAAGGTAAACATACAAATGTGAAAGGTCCTAATCTACAATCAAAAAAGTCACAAATTTACCATAAGAGAGTCCCAAATTTATGATAAAACAAGTCACAAATTTGGGAGGAGGTAAAAACACATTTCCAAGAAAAGCTATTCATATACAAGAAAAAAAGTTCAGCGTTTATAAGAAAGAACACTGCAAATGTACAAGGCAAAAAGATGCACATTTTCAAAAAGATGCAAATTTGAGAAGAAAATACAACTTATTATTGCTGGCCATTTTATTGGTATTGTGCAGTGTGTGAGGTTTTCCTAATTTTTTTCAGATAAATGTGTAACTTATGATAAATTTGCTCCTATCCTCCCACTTGTAGCAGTGTCAATAGAAACATTCCTACTTGGCTTGCCAAGTGGGCCGACCCTCTTGGCAACACAGGTAGTGCTGGACTCTGAAGCCGGAGGTTGTGGGTTTGAACCCTCAGTTGTATGTTGCCAGTTACCACCAGTTGGGCTTGGCCCATCCACTTGGTTACACTTGGTGTTGTTGGCAGGACTTACTGGCAGCGTATTAGTTCCATTCTCCTTATCCCCGCTAGTGTCAGAAGGTGGCCACAGAGCCTGAAAGCTTAAATGCACCTCTGACATTGGGACAATTCAAAAATTGAAGGGAAATATGTAGCAGTGTCAATAAAAGCATTCCTTCTTGGCTTGCCAAGTGGGTCGGCCCTCTTGGTGATACAGGTAGAGTGCTGGACTCTGAACCTGGAGGTCATGAGTTTGAATTCCCCGGTTGGACATTGCCAGTTGGGGCTTGGTTACACACTGATATACTGAACTGTTCTGAAAAACTATCCTTGTAGTTTGTATGGGGAAGGAGGGTGGCATTTAAGATAGGGGAGGATTTTTGGTCAGTGTGCTGGCATGGGGAATGGCCTTTCTAATTTTGCAAAGACATTTTTTTATTTGAATGGAGGTTTAATATTTTATTTATAGAAAGAAAAGCTGTTTACAGATTTTTGCAAAGGTTTAGTTAATTTGAACACATATTTATTTTTCCAATGGAAGCATGCCCATTTTTTTCCATTGACATTTTGCCATGTAAATACATAATTCATGATGAAGACGACAGTCTATATGAGTAAATGACTGTAGAAATGGGGTATTAAATATATCCATGAGTTTATAGGTATTGAAATAAAAATAGATATACCAAGTAAGCACAGTAAAATTTGTGCAACTGTATGTAGTTTTACTTTTTTCAATATTTAAGAGTGCCCTTTCTTTGGTTGAGCACCTGCTCCCCAAAACGTTTGTGCACATCACTGACAGGGACTGTGATGTCTGTCTCTGACTAAACAAGAACACAGTCTAAGCAGTGTAATTGAGTAGATAACACTCTTAGAAATAATAAAAAATTGACCATTTTCATCTCCAGAAAAAGTTCCTTACAACTAACAAAAAAAGGTTGCGGCTGCACGCCACATAAACCATTTTCGGTCTTGTTCCTTTGATAAAGCTTGCCTATCAATGTGGCAACCCAAAAAAACACAAATGTTTATGGGTTCAAATGTTTATGCTTTTTCTCATGCTCTGTCATACAGTTGTGGAATATAAAAAGACTTTCTGACTGGACATATTGCTTTGTTTCTGGAAGTTATTTTCTATTATTGGATATGTGTGAGGACATAATTTAAACTAAAACTGAAATAAAGGTGTAGTCTAGGCAAATTAGTCAAAGGCACCAAGAAAAGTTTAATGTGCTTTATTGCGACACATTTTAGAGAGACATACGTTTGTTGTTTTTTCACATTTGAGCAACCAAAAAAAACCCCACTGAAACTTGTTTGCCTCGATCCCCAAATATGTGAATTTTCATTCATTCATAGATAAACTTGGTCACCCTGCTGAAGCTGCAGAGTCACTGCATTTCCTCCATTATCTGCTGTCACCGACTACCCCATGATCATTTGTGTGGACAATTATCTCTTGGTTCTTGTAGAGAAGCAGCTGATATCTTCCAGTAGCGCGAACGAAGATGACAAAGTAGTAGACACCTGAAACAGGTGCTGTAAAGACATCTGAGAAATAACAATGTTGGTTAAAGCAAAGACATGAGGTGACTCATTGATCTTCTACAAAGAAGTAAAATGAACATTTTTTTAAACATTGTGACAACTATTAATTTGTATGTATTGTAACTACATGCATGTTGCTATATCTTGCTATTAAAACTGAACAAAAACATCACAGTTATACATACAGCAGAAACATCTCAGCAGTATTATACAGATGTCAACATTTAGGAAGCATTTAGTCTTACCTGTCACTGAATTGTCGGCATTACCGATGTTTGTGATCACGTTTGCGTAGATTAAAGGGACCGCTACATTATAGGGTCCAAGAGCTGAAGATCCTTGTACTGTTGCACTGAAAATCACATTAGTTCTTTCTTGGAAACAAAAACATATTCATTGCTTATAATGTATGAATTGTTTCTATATCACCACAATGAAATTAGCTAAAGGAAACTTTAATCTGTGTTTACCTGTTCCCTGGCTTTGCAGTTTAGTTTTCAGATATGCAGTTTCTTCTTTCATGGCACTAAACTCCTTCTGGAGCTCACAGAGGTCAGGATAGCAAGTCTCAGGAGGGTAACCTAGGGCAAAACCCAAGGTACAGGACAGAAGAGTACAACCCAGAATGTCAAAATTCATCTTCCCAGTTGACTCAGTAAGTCTCTCTTAAAATGCTGAATAGATATGACAGAACTAGCAGCTTTTGCAGTGAGTTGTTAGTTATTAACTTTTTTTAAAATACCCTACCTCTCGCCCAAAAGACGCTGTGATCGGCTCCAGCTTCCCTGAACTGAAATGGATCCATCCAAGAAGGAAGGGCAGGGCACAGCAAATTACTGTTGCCTCAGCATGTTGGGATGGTGATCCGTTGTCATGGAGCATAATTGTTTTAAACTTTATTCCTTTGTATTGTATCTACTGACATCATAAAATGGCTCATTTCAGTACACAATTCCAGGTGCAATTAATCAATCACTCAAAAAATACAGTACTTTAAAAAAAAAAATTGCCCCCTTCCTGATTTCTTATATTTTTGCATATCCTACTTAAATGTTTCAAATTATACAAATTAGTTCTGTCCTAGCGATTTGATTGGACAATAGGGATTTCAGGAGTTACGTATTCCACAATAATCACACCAACATTTCACTGGATATGTATCACTCCACTTAAAAGGTGTTCTATCTGTTGGATACCTTAATTTTCACAGTGAGGTGCTGTTTGGAAAAAACAAACAAAAAAAAAAAAGCAACTCTGTGACCCGGCCATTCTAGCTTTTTTTTTTTTTTTTTTTTTTATAAACTTTGTTTAGGTTAGTCATACCCTTGAAGACACCTGCATGCTATTTCATATCTGTTTTTTTTTCTTTTTTAATAAGCAAGTTAGAGTTGGATTTATTGTCTCAATTAGCAAACCACAGTACCTTTGTGGGGAGGGGCTTTTTATTTCAGCTGAAAATGTGAGTGAAGTGTGCCAAAGCCAAATTGCTAGCATGCTAACTAGCCACCTGTGCAATTTCACTGGCACCATAAACCTACCCAACAGGTAACTGGTATGCATTATAAACACTGACTAAAGAATATTTAATTTGTTTACATGTGTGTGAAATGACAATAGATGTATTCCTTTCCAGCTGATGCTGATGGAGATGCTTAGCAACAGTTAACTGGGTACATTTAGAAGGGATGATTTTTCTGGGTGGAGCAAAAATAACTGGTTAAACAAACAACTCAGATACAGTAAAACCAAGTTAATGCTTTTTTCTAATTCCAGAACACAGTCTTCAGATATTCCCAATACTGGGACTTCTCATGGGAAAAAAAAAAAAAAAAACTGAGGTAGTTATATGCTATAGATACAGTAATTGGGAATCTGGCTGGATGACTGTTTTACTTTAAAGGGCCTATATCATGCAAATTCGACTTTTTTGAGCTTTTAAGCATGTTATAATGTTAATTCCTCACCAAAAACACCCCCAAAGTGGTATTTTGCTCCATTCACGCATCTCTGAGTATTCCTCCTCAACTCTGCTCTCTGAGCTGCTGCTCCGCCCTGTCCCTGATAATGACTGGGTCCCCACGTTCATAGGTATGAACGTGGGTGAGTCGCCCACTCCAGGAAGTGCCTGTGCTGTCAGCGCCGCCCCCAGGCTAACACACACACCCACTTTCTCCGGCTAACGGAGCGGTGATCGGCAAAACTCTTTCACTTTAGCACTGACGCTGTGAAATAGTACGTAGTTCCTCTCGCACCTAATCTGCTCAGTGACAACAACTGTTTGCTTTTTTTACGTAAGACAATGTCTTCTAAGTTTTCGTGGGTGGAACCCAGCGACATGCTGCAGCAGCCGGCTCAGGGGTTACGTCATGAAATGGGCGGCAGCCACAAGAAGGAGAGGCGGAGCCTCAGAGATCGAGGCATCTTACTTCCGGGTTGGAAAAGTTCATATTTCATAAGAAATTCATTCTCCAGTGTACCAAAGGTAATATACTATCACATACATGCATATAGTTTACTCTGAAAGGCTTAAAATAGCATGATATAGGCCCTTTAAATGTCATATTGAAAACCTGGTAAGAGAGCTCAGGCTGAAGTTAGGCTTTTTCTATAGACATAAAGCTTGTTTTTTTACTACAAGCTAGAAAAAAAAGAGATTGGTTTTATCCACCTTTTTACCAGTTCTTAGTTATGGTGACCTTTTGTATATGAATGTCTCAACTAAATATCTCATTAAGCTGGACTCTAAATCATAGTGCTTTAAGATTTGTTACTAACCTCAGACCTCTAACTCACTGTTGTGTTTTGTATTCCAGTGTTGGCTAGCCATCTCTTTCCATGCGACATTTAAGACATTAGTACAACTTCATTTATAAAGCCATACTTGCTAATCATCCGTTCTACCTTTGTAAAAACAGTATATTCAAAGAGATTCAAGATTCAGAGATTTTATTTGTCAATACTGCTATACGTATAGGACATACAGGAGAATTGAAATGGCATTTCTCTCTCTTCAGTGGTGTGCACAATATAAAAAAAAGAAAAACGAATAAGGCTGGAAAAACAACAACAGCAGTCTATGTACAGTAATGCAACCTGAAGTGCAAATGGCGACAAAAGATAGACCCAGACCTCCCATAGTGCAAATAAAGATAAACGATAAACGATGATGAAACCCAGCAATCCTATATACAGAAAAGTAGAGATGTAATACCTGTAGTTGGAAGTTTAATGTGGTAGTGTAGGTGCAGACAGTGACAGATAGGACTGCACATGATCAATATTGCAGTAACAGAAAGCAGCAGATATGGCATTTGTGCAAATTGTTGCAGTTAAAGTGCAGAGACATACAACAGCAAATTGTATTACTGTTGGTGTGGCAGTCTTTCTGTGCAAACAGGTAAGGTAGTTATTGTACGGGTGAGTGGGGGGGCAGAGTTCAGGGTCCTGATGGCCTGATGAATAAAGCTGTTTAGCAGTCTCATGGAGCGGGCCTGGAGGCTCCGGTACCTTTTCCCTAAGGGCAGGAGGTTGAAGAGGGAGTGTCAAGGGTGGGAGGTGCGACTGCGATGTTAATGGCTCTGCAGGTGACAGAGATGTCGGGGGGGGGGGGCACTGATGATCTTGCTGGCTGCTTTCACTATGCGTTGTAGTGTCTTCCGGCAGGAGGCGGTGCAGCTTCCATATTACACAGTGATGCAGCTTTTGAGGATGCTCTCAATGATGTCCCAATAGAAAGAGCACATGATGGGGGGGGGGGGGGATTCGTGCTCTCCTCAGTTTGCAGATGAAATGGAGGCAAGTTTGAGCCTTCTTGGCCAGTGATGCGGTGTTGTTGGACCAGGAGAGATCCTCAGAGATGTACACCCCCAGGACCTTAGTGCTGCTCACCCTCTCCATAGTTGCACCATTGATGATCAGAGGGGGGTGCTGTGTGTGTCCCCTCCTGAAGTCAACCACAATCTCCTTGGTTTTTCCCACATTCAGGAAGAGGTTATTGTCTTTACACCACTGGACCAGTTGGCTTACTTCATTTCTGTAGTTGGCCTCCTTGTTGTTGGTGATGAAGCCCGCTACTGTCATGTCATCCGCAAATTTGATGATGTGGTTGGTGTTGTAGGCTGGCACACAGTCATGGGTCAGCAGGGTGAAGAGCAGCGGGCTGAGCACGCACCCTTGTGGGGCCCCTTTGCTCAGTATGATGATCTTGGAGGTGTTACTGCCATCCCACACATTCTGTGGCCTCCCTGTGACAAAGTCCAGCACCCAGTTACAGAGAGAAGTTTTGGGTCCCAAGTGTCTGAGTTTTTGTATCAGGTGCTGGGGGATGATTGTGTTGAATGCTGAACTGAAGTCCAAGAACAGCATTCACACGTAGGAGTTCTTTGAGTCCAGGTGGGTGAGGGCTGGATGGAGAGCAGCAGTGATGGCATCTTCTGTGAATCTGTTTGACCTGTATGCAAACTGAGATGGGTTGTGGGAGAGAGGGAGGATGGACTTGACGTTCTACATGACCAGCTGCTCGAAGCACTTCATTATGACGGAGGTCAGTGCTACAGGCCAGTAATCATTGTAGCTGGATGGGACAGGCTCTTTGGGACTGGTATTATGGTGGCCGTTTTCAAACAAGTGGGGACAACAGCTTGACTCAGGGAGATGTTGAAGATGTCGGCCAGGACATTCTTGAGCTCCTCTGCACAATCCTTCAAGACGCGACCCAGTATGTTGCCTGGTCCAGCTGCTTTGTGTGGGTTGATCTTGCAGAGGGTCCTCTTCACAATCCCAGGATCCAGACTCATGGCCTGCTCGTCTGGAAAAGGAGTGGTCTTCTGTGCTGATGTGCTGTTTTGTACTTCAAAGCGGCCGAAGAAGTCATTTAGTTTGTTGAGCAGTGTGGTGTCACTCACACTGGTCTGAGGTGAAGGTTTGTAATTGGTGAGGGTCTGTATGCCACGCCAGAGTGAACGTGTATCTCTGGTGTTGCTGAAATGGCCAGATATTTTCTTGCTGTACTGTTGTTTTGCCTCCTTGATGCCACGGGACAGATTGGCCCTAGTTGTTGTTAGTCCTGCAGTGTTGCCAGCCCTGATGGCTGCATCCTGAGCCCTCAGGAGCCTGTGGACCTCTGCTGTCATCCATGGCTTTTGGTTGACACGAACAGTGATGGTTTTGCAGTGAGTGACACCATCACTACATTTCGCTATGTATGCTACAACAACCTCAGTGGACCCCTCTAGGTTTATGTGTCCATTGTGAGTGGCTGCATGTTTGAAAGTGTCCCAGTCTGTAGTGCTGAAGCAGTCTTTCAGAGTATCTGAGGCCCCCTCTGGTCACACACATACCTGCTTTTCTTTTGGTCTAATTGTTTTCACTCTGGGTTTGTATGCCGGCCTTAACAAGATGGTGATGTGATCAGAGAGACCCAGGTTGGGAAGCGGGGGGGGGGGGGGGGGGGGCTCTGTATGCTTTCTTGTGAGTTGTGTTCACCAGGTCCAGCAAATTGTCTCCTCTTGTTTGAAAGTCTGCATGCTGGTGTAGGTTTGGTAGGAGGGCCTTTAAATCTGCATGGTTGAAGTCTCCTGCTGTGGTGAGGAATCTGTCTGAATGCACTGTTTGTGTCTCACTGATGGCCTGATAGAGTTCTTTTAGTGCTTTGCTCCTCTTGCCGATGCCAGTGGGTGGGGCATACAAGGCGATTGGTAGGACAGATGAAAAATCTCTTGGAATGTAAAAGGGTCGGCACTTGATGATCATACATAGACTCCACCAATGGAGAACAGTGTTTGTGTACAACAGTTGCATCTCTGCATCAGGCGTCACTGATGTAGACACAAATCCCCCCTCCCCCAGCAGGTTTTCCCTGTAGTGGTCACCCATTGGATCCTTATCTTTGGTGATTCAGAGGTCACCCACCAGACTGTATTTCCTCTCTGTGGCCTCCCGACCATTTTTCCCCTTTGCCCTGCCTTGCCCCTGGACTTTGTCTTTTTCCCCCAAGAAGACGAGGAAAGAAAAAACAAAACCGGACAAAAAGACTTTCTCTCCACTGGTTCTTCCTGCCATTGACTCTGGACCTTTATTAGAAGTCCTCCATCCTGACCCCACTCCTCCCACCCAGGTTCTTGTGGACTTGATTGCTCTGAGGGCATCAATAAAGTGCTATGAGACGACTGCTGTTGTGAAATAGTGCTATACAAATAAAGTTGAACTGAAGTGAAAATGAACTGGAACTGAAGTGGAATCAGCCTCATAACAGGGGACTCTGTCAGAAGAACAAGCTCTGGGATCATGCTCCACCTTTTTAGTTGGTTTTATTATTTTAGACTTATGTTTCTTATGACTTATTCTGTTTCAGGTTTTGGTTATGTTGTGATTATTCTTGTTTGATTATGTTGAATTTATGATCATTATAATCTGTTTCTCTATTGGTAGTATCTCCTGCATTTAGTTTAAGCTTGAGTTATAGATACAGTGGATATAAAAAGTCTACACACTCCTGTTCAAATGCCAGGTCAGAATCAGAATCAGAATCAGAATCAGAATCAGAATCAGATTTATTGCCATTGTTCATGTAATACACAAACTAGGAATTTGTCTCGGTGCCATGCTGCAACATTAAAAACATAATGAGAAAAAGAGATAAACTAAAAAACTAAAGGACTAGAAACGTGCAATAAGTGTAGAAAAATAAGTAATAATAAGTAATAATAATAATAATACTAGTAATAATGAGTAGTACTAGTCAAGGCAGTTTTAAAAAATTAGCATGTAGCAGATAATGTGAAGTACCACATAGTGCAGTCAATAATGCAACAGAAAAACAGTGATGATTGACATGAGTCTGGTTGAGCTGCTGTACATAGTGCACGAGAGTCAAAAGTCACTTAGTGTTCAGCAGTCTGATGGCAGAGGGGGAAAAGCTGTTCATGTGCCGGGAGGTTTTAGTCCGAATGGACCGAAGCCTTCTACCTGAGGGGAAGGGGGCAAACAGCACGTGACCAGGATGTGAAGGATCGGCTATGATCCGGCCAGCACGCCTCCGGGTCCTGGAGATGTACAGGTCCTGGAGAGATGGGAGCTCGCAGCCTATCACCTTCTCAGCAGTGCGCACGACGCGCTGCAGCCTTAGTCTGTCCCTGGCAGTGGCTCCTGCATACCACACAGTTATGGAGGAGGTGAGGATGGACTCGATGATGGCCATGTAGAACTGCACTAACATCTTGGTGGGTAGCTTGAGCTTCCTCAGCTGCCGCAGAAAGAACATCCTCTGCTGGGCCTTTTTGATGAGGGAGCTGATGGTTGGCTCCCATTTGAGGTCTCGGGTGATGGTGGTGCCCAAGAAGCGGAAGGAATCTGCAATGGTGATGGGAGAGCCTGTGAGGGTGAGGGGGGGCAGGGGGGATGTGACTTTCCTGAAGTCCACAATCATCTCCGCTGTCTTCAGAGCATTCAGCTGCAGGTTGTTGTGGCTGCACCAGGACACCAGCTGGGCCACCTGTCAGCTGGCTCCTGTCTTCACAGACATTTTTAACACCTCCCTTAAGCAATGTCACGTGCCGACCTGCCTCAAATCCTCCACCATCATCCCTGTCCCCAAGAAGCCACGGATTACTGGACTTAACGACTACAGACCTGTAGCGCTCACCTCTGTAGTTATGAAGTCCTTTGAGCGCCTGGTACTGTCTCACTTCAAGTCCATCACCACACCCCTCCTAGACCCGCTGCAGTTTGCCTACCATGCTAACAGGTCTGTGGACGACGCAGTCAACCTGGCCCTCCACTCCATCCTGCAGCACCTGGACTCCCCGGGAACCTATGCCAGGTCTTTGTGATGTAAAAAAAAATGAGACCAAAATAAATAATTTCAAAACTTTTTCCACCATGAATGTGACCTATAATCTGTACAACCCAATTGAAAAACAAACTGAAATCTTTTTCGTCCATCCATCTTCTACCACTTTTCCGGAAGTCCGGGTCATGGAGGCAGCAGTTCAAACAGAGAAGCCCAGACTTCCCTCTCCCCAGTCATCTTCAGGGAGGATATCAAGGCATTCCCAGACCAGCTGGGAAACGTAGTCTCTCCAGCAAGTCCTGGGTCTGCCCCGGGGTCTCCTGCCAGTGGGACATGCCCAAAACACCTCAAGTGGGAGGCGTCCAGGAGGCATCCTGATCAAATGCCCATAACACTTCAACTGGCTCCTTTCAATGTGGAGGAGCACTGGTTCTACTCTGAGCCTCTCCCAGATGACTGAGCTCCTCACCCTATCTCTAAGGGTGAGTCCAGCAATCCTATGGAGAAAGCTCATTTCAGCCGCTTTTATCTGCAGTCTCATTCTATTCGGTCATTACCCAAAGCTCATGACCATAGGTGAGGGTAGGAACGTAGATTAACCGGTAAATCGACAGCTTTGCCTTAGAGCTTAGCTTCCTCTTCACCACAACAGACTGGTACAACGTCTGCATCACTGCAGATGCTGTTCTGATCTGTCTGTCAGTCAATCTCGTGCTCCATTCTCCCCTCACTCGTGAATAAGACCCCGAGATACTTAATCTTACTCCTGTAATTATAGTAGTTTGCCTGGTTATTTTTTTAAACTTTTTTTTTCAATAAATATGTTATACAATGTTTTTTTGTGAAATATTTTGCTCCTTTTTTTCAGGAGAAATGTAAATTTCAAAATCTGCCAAGTATTTGTCAATATTATGTGTTATAAATGCTTAAAACAGAGTATAACAACAACAACAAAAACAGATTTGAATTTTCATCAGTTTACCCTTTATAAATATTTGAAATGTACATGAACAAAATATTTAGGGTATCAAAAATGAAAATAAACCTATTATACATGTCCAAAATTTGTGTTTGTCTAGATGGCTGTGTCCAATTTACAGGCATTTTTTTGTTGTCCCGTCCAGTCGTTTTAGGTGCTGTGAAAGGTAAAAAAGCTGTTTCTATCCACCTGAAGACACAGCCCCACATTGCTCTCCCTACACATCCAGGGGGTGTTTTTTTTTTGCATAGATTAAAATAAAACATAAGATTTTATATAAGATCTATCCAAAAGAAAGGTGTGTTTCCACAAAAAAATGTTCAACAGTATAGAAATAGTTACTAATTGTTACCTAGTAATAAATATAAAACAGGAAAAGTAATATACAATGATAAAGCAATTTGAGACTAAGCTAATACCTGAGAATAGGTGACCTGATACGGGGAAGATCTGCAGGAGCATGACGACCACCCCAGCTCCTTCCCTGCCCCACTACTGGAGACTGCTCCCACAAACGTCATCTGAAGACTCTAAAAATATAACATGAGATTTTATATAAGATTCATCCAAAAGAAACACAGGAAAAGTAACACACAATGATAAGGCAATTTCAGACAAAGCTAATGAGAGAAAAATACACTAGAAATTGAAAAAAAAAAAAATGTGATCAAATTGGGAATAAAACTTACCCTGGCTGCGAGGCTGGCTTACCCTGCCTCTTCATGAGAATCAATGATCTTCTGAAGATTTTCTTAGATGTCACTGTATCTATTACCTGTTTAGAAATAAGTAAAAAACAAAAATCAATATAATTTGTAAAAACCACATGCTACAGTGTAAAAATCAACGAACAAAAGAATAATGAAATGTAACAATAGACAAACTTCCAGTTTGGGATCAATAAAGTACATCTATCAAATAGTCCAAAAATTGGCAAATAACAACACAATAAAAATACTCACAAACTAAAACTACTATTATTTACACAGTCTGTTAAAAACATGTACTACAGTTGAAAAGCCCACATATGACAAATACTTGGCAAGTATTGCCACTTCTCCTGAAAAAGTGAAAATGACTGTACATAGACTGCAGCTGTTGTCATAAATGCCCCTTCGGGGCAGAAGGACAGGCCCAGGCGCTGGATTGTGTCTGTGTCATTTATTAACAAAAAGAACATAACGGTGGGAAAACAGTGCTGACGATACAAACATGCAAACAGAAATCACTTACAAGTAAAGCCTCTGAGCAGGGAGTGCTCAGGAGAAGAAAAACTTCAGAGGCTGGAGCAGTTGAGTGAAAAGAGGACCATCCAAAATAGCCGCACTGCAACAGTGAATCAGCAGTGCTTAAAAACCATACAGTTTAATAAGGCACAGGTGTGGGCAGGCTGAGCGAGCTGGTGACCTAATCAAGCCAACTGTCCACAGCTGAGCTGTCATGTGTCTGAGCTCATGTTTTTACTGAGCTCAGACCCTCACTTTATTTCCAAGTTGTGGAGTGTGTAAATGAAGAGGCATATTCATTTCAGATGATTTATTACACACTCACATCTCACAAGCAAAGAACAGACTGACTGGTTACATCAAGCATTCCTCTCTCTATATCAAGCCACACTTCACAAGGTTCCAGGCACTTCCTCATACACAGCATGACATCTACACTACACTTCATTCAACCCCCTCTCGCCCACTTGGGCATTGTTCTCCCATGTGTATTCATTGTCTCTGTCTAAGGTGTGAAATAACCTGAGGCCCACACCGCCCCCCCAGCATCTTAGATAGAACAATAGAACATCAGTCCACATGCTGTTTTGGCTTCAGTCTCCTCCCATATCTGCTGTAACTGGGGTTTACAGCCTCCATGGCGCTGCTGTGCTGGTGGGAGGTTGCTGGGAGTGTGTCCGACTGCGGGTGAGCTGTGGAGAGGGGGGGGGTCACTCTGTCCTTGTGACTGCTCTGATGAATCGTTCCCCTGGGGAGGTCTCCGTGGGGGTCTTCCACGCCGAGGGGCCCTCGCCAACAGCAGTTGCTCATCCACCACTACAAAGGCGAGTTTGAGTCTGTCTATGCCAATTCTCTCCCGTCTACCCCCCAAGTCTAGCACAAAATGCTTATCCCCTGTTTTCAACACTCCGAAAGGTCCATCATAGGGTGGGCGCAATGGAGGGCGGTGGGCATTGTGTCTGATGAACACGAAGTCCGCGTTCTTCAAAGTTTTAGGCACGAAGGCGCGCAGAAAACTGTGGTGGGCAGGGCCCGGCAGCGTGCTTGTGTTTGCGCTACGCTGCAAAAGCTGAGACGGATTGCTGCCCGGCGCAGGATTGTCCGGTAGAAATTCCCCAGGCAGCCGTAGGGGCTGCGCAAAAATGAGCTCTGCCGGGGAAGCTTCCAAATCCTGTTTTGGCGTGGAGCGCAACCCCAATAAAACCCACGGCAGCCTGTCTACCCAATTTGCATCCGTCAGTTAAGCCCTGAGTGCTGCTTTCAGTGATCTATGAAAACGCTCGCATAAACCATTGACCTGTGGGTTGTACGCGGTTGTTCGATGAATTGCAGCACCCAGGCTGCGGGCCATCGCGGTCCAGAGGTCGGAAACAAATTGCGGGCCCATGTTCGGACGTAATGTCCAACGGGACTCCAAAACGCGCCACCCATTTTGTTAAAAAAGCATGTGCTACGTCCGCGGACGTGGTTGCTGCCAGCGGGACTGCTTCTGGCCAGCGCGTGGTGCAGTCCACCACTGTCAGGAGATGCGTGCACCCCTGTGATGGCAGGAGGGGGCCCACGAGGTCCACGTGTACATGGTCGAACCTCTTAGCCGGTACCGGAAACGGCTCCAAGGGAGCCTTCGTGTGCCTGTGTACCTTGGCTCGTTGGCACGCCACGCAGGCTGCAGCCCACTCTTTTACTTTACACGAACTTCTCTCCCACCATTTTGACAGACGCGCACACTCCTGGGTGCGCCATAGTGTGAACCGACTCAAACACGCGGTGGTGCCACGTGACCGGGACTACCGGACGCGGGTGTCCCATGGAGACGTCGCAGATTGGGGGGGCGCCATCTTGCATCACCCTGCTCTCCAGCCTTAACCCTGTTGGTCCAGACTGGAGCGCGCCCACATCTGCATCGCTAATCTGCTCTGTGGCCATGGCTGCGTAATCTATCCCCACGTAGACTGGGGCCACCATGGCGCGCGAGAGGCAGTCCGCCACCACATTCAGTTTACCCGACACATGCTGAATATCGGTAGTAAACTCTGAGATCACGGCCAGCTGCCTCTGCTGCCGGCCCGACCACGGTTCTGAAACCTTGGCCATTGCGAACGTTAGTGGCTTGTGGTCTACGAACGCGGTGAAGCTGTGCCCTTCCAGCCAGAACTGGAAGTGGCGTATGGCCAGATGGAGAGCCAGCGACTCTCTGTCGAACGTGTTGTATTTATGTTCGCTGTTGCGCAAAGTTCTGCTGAAAAACGCGAGCGGCTGCCAAGCCCCGGCGAAGCACTGCTCCACGACTGCCCCTATGGCCACGTCTGAAGCGTCGGTGGTCAGCGCTATCCGGGCCGTCAGGTCCGGATGTGCCAGCAGTGCGGCATTTGCCAGGGCTGCTTTACCTTCCGAGAATGCCCGCTCTCGCTCCGGGGTCCATTCGACTCCATCCGCGGGTTTCTGTCTCTTGAGCGCGGCGTACAATGGTTGCATGAGCCGCGCCGCATGGGGAAGGAAACGGTTATAAAAATTCACCATCCCCAAAAATTCCTGCAGCGCCCTGGCCATCTGAGGCCGGAGAAAATCTGCCACAGCGCGCACTTTGTCGGGCAACGGGATCGCTCCTTCCGGAGAGACGCGGTGCCCCAAAAAATCAATCTCCGTCACGCCGAACTGGCATTTCACCGGGTTGATTATCAACCCGTGCTCCTCCAACCTCCGGAAAACCGTCCTGAGGTGGGTTTCGTGTTCGTCTTCGGATGTACTGGCTACCAGGATATCGTCCAGGTAGACGAACACGAATGGGAGGTCACGCAGCACTGCATCCATCATGCGCTGGAACGTTTGTGCTGCGCCTTTTAACCTGAATGGCATGCGCAGGAACTCGAATAAACCGAACAGAGTTATTACCGCTGTTTTGGGTACGTCCTCCATGCGTACTGGGACCTGGTGGTAACCGCGGACCAGGTCTATTTTAGAAAAAGCACGCGCTCTGGCAAGGTGAACTGAAAAATCCTGTATGTGGGGAATTGGGTAGCGGTCGTGTGCTGTGGCGTTGTTCAACCTGCAGAAATCACTGCACGGTCGCCACGATCTCTCAGCCTTAGGGACCATATGTAGCGGGGATGCCCATGGGCTGTTTGATCGCCTGATGATGCCCAACCTTTCCAGTTTGGCGGACTCCTCGCGCGCTATGGCCAGTTTAGCTGCGTCCAAGCGCCGAGGTCTTGCAAAAACGGGTGGCCCGGTGGTGGTGATAAAGTGCTCCACCCCGTGTTTAGCGATGGCCGCCGAAAACGTCGGGACCGTGAGTGCTGGGAACTGAGTGAGCAGTGCGTGGAACTTACCGCCTGGAGTTTTGACGCTGGCTTGTGCTGTTGGCCGGGTCCCTCGAGCTATACAGGGGAGAGATTCAAAGGACAGTGCATTAACCAGGCGCCTGTTAGCAACATCCACAAGAAAACCATGTGCACACAGAAAATCAGCGCCCAGGAGCGGGCAACACAGTGCTGCTATGATAAAAGTCCACTCATACGAGTGGCCATGTAGAGATAAGGTCAGTGTTCTCTCACCAAACGTCTTAATCTCCGAGCCGTTTACTGCCACCATTCCGGGGCTGCTAGGTCCTGCCAGCCAGTCAGTGTAGGACGGCAGGATGACACTCTTCTGGGCTCCGGTGTCGACGAGGAAGCATCTCACCGAGCGCGAGTCCTTCACGTAGAGCAGCTTGTTCTCTTCACCGGCTGTCGCAGCTGCTACCAACTGCAAGCCTTGGCGTTTCCCGAGCGCTTGAAGTGGCACGGTGGCGCACATCTGCGCGCATTCCCTCTGAAGCGGTGGTGGTAGAAGCAGACCGTGTCTTTCTGGCGCTCCTTGGCCCCCGTTGCTGCTACCGTCGGTGGCTCCTCGCCTTCCCTGGTCGTCTTGCTGGGCTCCGCTGCCGCCGTGTTGACTGTGATCGCCCTGGTGGTGAGGATGATCCGGTCTGCCTCCTGGGCTAGCGCACGGTAGTCTCGCACGGCCAGCAACGGCAAATTGGCCAGAACCGCTCTTGCTTCTGTTGGCAGGTTCCAGAGGAAAAGGTGGCAAACAGAAAGTGCCCGTCGCCCGTGCCCATCAATGCCAGCATCTTCTCCATCAGGTCTATGGTTGACCCATCTCCTAACTCGGTCCGCGCCAGGAGCCTCTCCACTCTCACATTCCGAGAGCGTGTATCGCCGGATGAGCGCAGCCTTGAGCGCCTCATATTTGCTGCTGGCTGGTGGCTGATCGAGCAGGCTCGCTACCTGCTGGGCTGTGCGGGAGTCCAGCGCTGCTACCACATGGTAGAACTTGGTGTCGTCTGCTGTTACTCCCCGGAGGGCGAACTGGGCCTCGGTGTGGTGGAACCAAGCGCACGGGTTGGGCTGCCAGAAATCCGGTAGCTTGACTGAAACTGCACACGCGTTGCTGGGGGTTCCAGTCCTGGCTGTCTGCGGGTTGGCTTCAGCGTCTCTGGGGCTTCCCGACCGGGCCGGCTCCGGGGTTCTTGCCTCGTGTTCCATAATACGTCTTGGGTCACCAGTGTGGAGTGTGTAAATGAAGAGGCATATTCATTTCAGACGATTTATTACACACTCACATCTCACAAGCAAAGAACAGACTGACTGGTTACATCAAGCATTCCTCTCTCTATATCAAGTCACACTTCACAAGGTTCAAGGCACTTCCTCATACACAGCATGACATCAACACTACACTTCATTCAACCCCCTCTCACCCACTTGGGCATTGTTCTCCCATGTGTATTCATTGTCTCTGTCTAAGGTGTGAAATAACCTGAGGCCCACAAAGTATTGTTTATCTTTTAGTTGATTTTTGTCTATTTCTGTATTTGCTTTGTGGGTTGTTTACTTTTGTGCCTCCTCTTCTCAGACACTCCCACCACTGCCCACAGCTGGTCGTCTCCTGGTCATCTCAGCTGTGGGCAGTGGTGGGAGTGTCTGAGAAGAGGAGGCACAAAAGTAAACAACCCACAAAGCAAATACAGAAATAGACAAAAATCAACTAAAAGATAAACAGTTCTTGGAAATAAAGTGAGGGTCTGAGCTCAGTAAAAACATGAGCTCAGACACATGACAGCAGTTGCTGTTTGTTTTTCTTGTTTCTCTTTTTTCCAGCCTTATTCCTTTTCTGTTTATAAAATGCAAACCAATAAAGAGAGAGAGAAACGCCATTTCAATTCTCCTGTATGTCCTGCAGGTATAGTAGAACTGACACTAAAATCTTTGAATCTTGAAAGGCATGTGGGAGGAAACCGGAGAAATCCCGGAGTAAACCCACGCAGAGATCGGCAACTAGTACTTGCCAGAAATTCCTGCAGCTCCTTCAATGTTGCTGTCAGCCTCTTGGCAGTCTCCCTGACCAGTTTTCTTTTCATTAATTTTGGAGGGATGTCTTGTTCTTGGTAATGTCACTGTTGTGCCATATTTTCTCCACTTGATGATGACAGTCTTCACTGTGTTCCATGGTATATTTAATGCCTTGAAAATTCTTCTGTACCATTCTCCTGACTGATACCTTTGAACAATGAGGTCCCTCTGATGCTTTGGAAGCTCTCTGCGGACCATGGCTTGTGCTGTAAGATGTGACTACAAAAATATGAGAAAAAGCCTACTAGAACAGCTGAACTTTATTTGGGGTTAATCAGAGGCTCTTTAAATGGTGGCAGGTGTGTACTGACTCCCATTTAACATGAGTTTGAATGTGATTGGTTAATTCTGAACACAGCCACATCCCCAGTTATAACAGGGTGTGCATATTTATGCAAGCAGGTTATTGTAAGTTTTGGATTTTTTATTTTTCCCCTGAAAAGATTTCAGTTTGTTTTTCAATTGTGTTGTACAGGTTATAGGTCACATTAATTGTGGAAAAAATTTTGAAATGATTTATCTTGGTCTTATTTTTTTACATCACAAAAACCTGGCATTTGAACAGGGGTGTGTAAACTTTTTATATCCACTGTAGATAGCTAGCTAGCTAGCTAGCTAGATAGAAAGATAGATAGGCAGACATGTACTTTATTGATCCCAAACTGGGGAATTACAGTTTAACAGCAGCATGACGCAGTAGATGACCCAAACCAACAGAAATACACACAGCACAATAGGAAAAAGGAGTTACCCAGGGAAGTAAAAATACCTAGATAACCCTACATGCCACATAGGCCACTACTAGGTTAAATCGATGATGATCTCCATGTGTCTATGGATCGTACTGACTGTACAAAGAAGAGCCCTAAGGTGCAGGGTAAAATGAGAGATACTAATTTGACTGTAAGATGCAGTATGGCAGCATTGTTATGACCAAAATTCCACATTAGCGTCCACATTGTTATGACCACATTGTTATGACCAAAATCTAACGTTAGAGTGAGTTATTGTACAGCGAAATGGCATGTGGCAGAAAAGATTTCCTGTAGCTGGCCATTCAGCAGTGAAGCTGTAGCAATCAGCTGGAGAAAGTGCTTCATTGTCTGTCCAGTGTGTGGTGGACACACACACTGGACAGAAACTTATATCAGATCACTTATATCAGAGCAAGATGGCACCTGTGACTGGTACGGCCTCTGCTGCTCTTTCGCTGCTGGCGTTTTTATTCCTACTATGTCTGTCTGAAGCCATTTCAACATACCCTTCTGAGCTACGTTATGATCGTACAATGCTGTTGCAAATTAAGGCATCTATGGAACAACACAGTACGAAGTGGGGCCGATGCTTCTTTGCTCCACCATTTGTTTGTGCTGACCTGTCACTTGGAAATCTACTGCTGCTGCCTCCACTGCGTAGAAGGCCACGGAGGCGTGGATCCCGAGCCAGCGTCCAGGTGAGGCTGAGGAGCACCAGCTGCCTAAACCAAGAGGGATACACGAGTTGTGTCCCATCCATGTGCAAACACCTGAGGAGGACTACAACCCCATGCCACCGCTCCGGTATGACCTGTTCTACTGCCACCTTCGCTCCTGGAGAATTTCTACTCCATGATACCGCTGTTTGACAGCTGTCAACATTCAGTCAGCTGGGCGTGATGCAGCGCTGCTGTCACGGATTAAGATGGCTCTGCTGAACACTCGCTCCATCTCAAACAAATCATTTTTTTCTGAACGATTTGATTGGGAAAGAAAACCTTGATTTTCTATTTCTGACTGAAACGTGGCAACGGCAGGATGAATTTGCTCACCTGAAGGAGATCTGCCCTACAGACTGCGCCTTCATTGCAACCCTTCGCCTGAGTGGACGGGGAGGTGGCCTGGCCATCATTTTCCACAACCGCTTCAAATGCCGGTCTGTGAACTCTGAGCGTTTCTCGTCATTTGAACTTCAGATATCAAAGGTAAGTGCCTCAACTCCTTTTTATTGTGTTTTAATCTACCGCCTGCCCAGCCCAGCTGGTGTGTTTTTATCGGAATTCTCAGACTTTTTATCTTCCATTATTAAACTAGAAAGAGTTTTAATTTTAGGTTTAATATACATGTAAATGACATGTCTTCTAATGCTGCTGCAGACTTTTTAACTATTACAGAGGCTCATAATTTCAGGCAGCACATCTCTGGCTCTACACATAATAAAGGGCGCTCCTTGGACCTTGTTTTTTCACTGGGACTGAGCTTGGACAATTTTAAAGTGGAGGATGTTTGTGTCAGTGATCATTGCTGTGTTTTCTTTGAGCTGTCAGTTAATGTGGAACAGCAGGAATGTAAAACATTAAGACAGAGGTGCATTATTAACCAGCAGGCTGTGGATAGATGCATTTCAGCTTTTGACACTCATCTTGTTGCAGGATGTGAGGATGTAAATTCTATGGTGGATTGCTTTAACCAACAGTGCCAGCTGGTACTTGGTTAAGTGGCTCCTATTAAATATAGCTATAATTCTAAGAAACCATGCCCTTGGTTAAATTAAGAGATCTGTATTCTTAGGAGAAGCTGCCGTAAGGTGGAACGTTTGTGGAAAGCCACCAAGCTTGAGGTGCACAGACTCCTCCTCAAAGACCTCATAACTTCACTAAATGATATGATGAAGGATTCGAGAACAAACAACTTTGCTCAGCTTATATCCTTAAACAAGGGAAGTCCCAAGTTTTTGTTTGACACCATTAATTCCATTGTCTCACCTGATTTAGCCATGGTTCCTGCTTTTTCTAATACTGAATGTGATGACTTTGCAAATTTTATGGTGAATAAGGTGAATGATATTAGAGCAAGTACTACACCATCTGCTGAGGACCTTGGCCTGAATCAGGTCCCCTCTAGCACGTGGTCCTCATTCACTCCAGTCACGCTACTGGATGTAAATGGTCTTCTGGCCTCTATGAAACCCTCTTCAAGCCCCTTAGATATCCTCCCAACATCACTACTTTTCAAAATACTTGACTCTATAGGGCCTTTAATTGTCGAAATCATTAATTGGTCACTTTTATCAGGCACTGTTCCCAGTTCTTTTAAACAAGCAGTGGTTGAACCGAAATTAAAGAAACAAAACTTAGACCCTACAGAACTGAACAATTGCAAGCCAATTTCAAAGCTTCCCTTTATATCCAAATTGCTTGAGAAAGTAGTAGCCGAGCAATTAATTACATTCATAGAGAGAAATAAAATCTTAGACACCTTCCAGTCAGGTTTCTGCAAAATGCACTCCACCGAGACAGCACTAATTAAAGTCTCCAGTGACATCATGATGGTAGCAAATTCTGGTCAGTACTCGGTCCTGGTGTTGTTGGATCTCACCGCTGCTTTTGACACGATGGACCACAATATATTGATAAATAGGATGAAGGACACATTTGGTATTTCAGGATTAGTTCTGAAATGGTTCTCATCCTATTTAGCTGACAGAGGGTTTTGTGTTTTATTTAATGAGAAGATGTCAGAGGTTAAAGGACTTTCCTGTGGGGTTCCTCAAGGCTCGATTCTGGGCCCTACTCTGTTTTTATTGTATTTAACCCCACTTGGCCAGATTATTAGTCAGTTTAAGGGTGTTTCTTACCATTTTTACACAGACAACATTCAGCTTTACTGCTCATTTAAAGAAAATGAGCTGAACATTTTATCAAACTTAATCTCTTGCCTGTCTGCCATTAACAAATGGTTAAAGGCCAAATGTCACGTAACAGGGTCCTTAAAATGTCTTGAAACTAGATATAAAAGGGAACCAATCCGTTCGGGTCTTGGTGCATATGCTTCAGTAACGCCGGAATATTCGTTAATTTAAAACTGCCACGCTTGGCCTGACGTTCCTACTCACGGCCCCCGGAATCGCCTGGGGAAGAAGGCGGAAGTGACGAAATAGATTGTACCTTAGTTTGATGCTTGGGGTATCCCGATTGATTGTTTATATGGAGACTGGAAGATTGAAGTGAGCAACAAGAAAGAAAAAATTGGATATTTCACCCATACCTTAAAACGGGGCTATAAGGGACAGCTGGGTAATAAGGGACACTTTTCTGGGAAATGTTTTCATACCTGTCAAGTGATACATTTTCGCCGTATTTTGATACCGTAAAACGCGGCTATAAGGGACGGCGGGGTAATAAGGGACACTTTTCTGGGAAAAGTTTTAAATGTAATTCGTGTTGTTATTGTCAAATATTTTAAGGATTCATGGATATTTGACAATAACAACACAACTCAGCGTCCGGCTCAAAATAAAAAAAAGCAGAATTCTGGATTTGGAAGGCGATTCCTTTCTGTTCCGCAGCCGCAGGACAGCTGAAAGTGTGAGGCCATCAGCCTAATGACTTCTCACTGTAGTGATAATAGCTCCCGCTGAGCGATCTGCCTGGGGCGGCCATCAGCCTAATGATTGAGTCCACACTTCTAACAGTAGTGAGAATAGCTCCCGCTGAGCGATCTGCCCGGGGTGGCCATCAGCCTAATGATTGAGTCCACACTTCTCAATGTAGTGAGAATAGCTCCCGCTGAGCGATCTGCCAGCACCCTAGCTGTGGGGGTCTCACACACACGACATGTCCCTCAACACACTCAATAATTTTTTTCCCCGTATATTTTTCTTTTGGGCGTACAGAAATGGCAATACGACCGTATTTGCTAAAATTGCATTTTCCCCGTATTAAAATACGGCGGAAACGTCTCTCTTGACAGGTATGCGCTTCCATTCTCATATTGATCTGGTAAATTTCTTGACAGCAGCGGCTCTCCTCCACTGTAACAATAATGGCTTCCGAAAAATCAATATTTATGGGGCGCCCTCAACAGACCCCCTTCGGCTTCCTAATTCTGGAGGCGATTAATGTCCAATTCAATGACATTTTCCACTGGTTCTGCTCTCTGGTCATCGTCGGAACTGTTGTCATCAGACAAAGCATCTGATTTCGTCTCGGACGGCTCGAACCTGTAAGGTTCTATGCCTCTGTCACTGTCTGACCCACTGACAAAAAAAAGACAAAAAGAAAAGACAAAAAAAAGACCAAAAAAAAGACAAAACTAAACTAATTTGTTCACAATCGCTGTCACTTTCCGTCATGATTGTCCAATGTTGATAAGTGTGAATGTGGATAGGCAGGGCAGCCAGGGTGAAATTTGTGATGTCAAAATCATGGCCGCAGTCTGGATTGGCTGTCACAAGCCAGCGAGCAAGGTGGGGCCTTCGCCTGCTGTATTTTGTGCAATTATGTAAATACGGGTGGGTGATATGGTCTCCGATATGAATATTTGGTTTAAGCTATGTGTATTTTATCAAAATTCGTTGTCATTTAGAAAAAAAAATTACGTGACATTTGGCCTTTAAACAATAACTTCCTACAATTAAATCTTAATAAGACAGAAACACTGACCATTGCTCCAGACGGTAAAATTCCTCTGATAAAGCAACACTTAGGTCACCTAGGCTTTTCTGTCCAGACCAGCCTGCGTAACCTGGGTGTTGTTTTTGACAATGCTATGTCACTGGGCTGCCATGATTGGCAACTAGTCAGAAATTGCTTTTTTCATCTGAGTAATATAGCAAAACTTAGACCTATGGTCTCAACATCTGAACTGAAAATGATCATTCATGCTTTTATCTCATCTCACTTAGATTATTGTAATGCCCTTTATACAGTATGTGTTTTAATAAAACTGCTGTTGCCCGCCTTCAGACTGTGCAAAATGTAGCAGCTCGGCTTTTAACCAGGACGAAGAAAAGGGAACACATTTCCCCAGTTTTATCATCCCTTCATTGGTTGCCAGTTGCTTTTAGATTTCATTTTAAGATTTTAATTTTGACTTTCAAAGCTCTTAATGGCCAAGCCCCTTCATACATCTCAGCCCTCTTGACTTCTTATGCCACGACGCGATCATTAAGATCCTCAGACCAGAGACTCCTGGTGGTCCCTCGGACCAAGTTCAGAACCCGTGGAGATCGATCTTTCCAGGCCGCTGCACCACGGCTTTGGAACGCACTTCCCCTGTCCTTGTGCTGCCTTGAGTCTGTTGACTCTTTTAAGAAGGAGTTAAAAACTCATTTGTTCAGACAGGCTTTTAGCTCTCATTGAATGGCTTTTATTTCTTCACTGTTTTCTCTTTTTTATCCCTATTAATATGTATATTGTATCTTATTTCTATTGATTTCAATTTCTGGGTATTTGTAAATTTTAACTTCTTGTGAAGCACTTTGTGATATATATCTGTGAAAAGTGCTATACAAATAAACTTTGCTTGCTTGCTTGATCAGGATTGTCCATGATGGATTGCAGTTTGTTCAGTGTCTTCCTCTCCACCACAGACTCAAAGGCCTCTGACCTGAGACCAATCACAGACCCAGCCTTCTTGATAATGTTGTCCAGTCTGTTGGTGTCACTGGCTCTGATACTGTTACCCCAGCAAACAGCAGCGAAGAAGATGGTGCTGGCAGCAATGGTCTTTTAGAAAAGCTCCAGCATCTCACTGCACACTTTGAAGGATCTCATCTTCCTCAGAAAGTAGAGTCTGCTCATCCCATTCTTGTAGCAGCATCTGTGTTAGAGTTCCAGTCCAGTCCATTGCTGATCACGGCACCCAGGTATTTGTAGTCCTCCACTACTATACAGTAGTACATAGTATATTATTGTATTTATACTGTATAGTATATTGTATTTGTGTTCAATTTACTGTATGTCTCACCAGTTCTCAGGTTTATTTTCTAGCACCTTTTATCTTGGGTAGTTTTTGTAGCATTACTTCCTGTTAACTTTGTTAAGCCACTTTCTGTAGTCCTGTCATAATTTTTGCTTTACCTTTTGTATTATGTAACTCCATTAGTTTAATCCTTCTCACCTATTTTTTCACCTGTTTCTGTTTAGTAATTTTCTGTTTGGTTTAAATTGAACTGAAGCATCCTGTTCATCACAACACCATTGTTTTCACTTGCTTGAGTTCTGTGAATTATTATCAGCTTAAATGGATCACAGTGTGCATTTGGGATCTGTCTCATTCTCTGAACATGACATACAGTAAAAACAACTCAGCAGTGTTATACAAATTTGAACATTTGGGAAAATTTTTGTCTTATCTGACACTGAATTGTAGACATTATCAGTATTTGTGATCATGTTTGATTACAAAGGGACCACCACATTGTAGGGTCCAATAGTTGAAGATCCTTGTACTGTTGCGCAGAATATCACAGTAGTTCTTTCAGGGGAAAAATAAACATATTCATTGCTTATAATGTACTGTATGAACTGTTTCTATATCACCACAATGAAATTAGCTAAAGGAAAGTTTAATTTGTGCTTACCTGTTTCTTGGTTTTGCAGTTTAATTTGAAGAGATGCAATTTTTTCTTTCATCATACCAAACTCTTTCTGGAGCTTACAGAGGTCAGGATAACACGTCTCAGGAGAGTAACCTGTTGCGTTAGAGTATGGACCTTTATTTGTGTGTTATGGCTGGTGGCGCCACCTTCCAGTTCTGCCACCACCTGCGGCTATAAGAGGGCAGTGGGCAGGAGGGGCAGTCTCTTTGCCATCTCTCTTCCTGACGGCTGCGCTCATGTGTTGTGCCTCTGAATAAACGTGTGTTTAGTTCGACACCTGGCCTCGTCCTTGGCTTCTTATTACCGACATAACATTTGGCAACGAGGATAAAAGCAGGTATGGACGCATGTGTTACACCTGTTTGTCCGTTTTTGGAGCTTCCTGGTGAGCCACTCGTTCCTTGGTCGAGGTGGTTCACCGCATTCCAGACGTACATGGTGGTGCTAAACCTTGGGAAGTTGGAAAAATTGAGGGCACATGCGTTGTTGGTCCATAATCTCGGAATGGAGGGACAGCGAATTCTGAGCATGATGAGCTGAGCTGCACGGTGGCGCAGTGGTTAGCACTGCGACAGCACAGTTTACCCTTGGCCGGGGGATCGTGGGGATCGTGGGATCGTGGGTTTGATCCCAGCCCCCGACCAACAGTGATCTGTGTGGAGTTTGCATGTTCTCCCCGTGTATGCGTGGGTTTACCCCGGGATTTCTCCGGTTTCCTCCCACATCCCAAAAACATGCAGGTTAGGTTAATTGGAGACTCTAAAGTGGCCCTTGGTGTGAATGTGTGTGAATGGTTAAAAAAGGGATGGCGCCGTATTGTGGCTGCTTCATCCATCCAGGTGGTGGATGACCCTTAATTTCTGTAAAGCGTCTTTGAGTGTCTATGATAAAGCGCTATATAAATCTGATGCATTGATTGATTGATTGATTGATTGATGAGCAACTGTGATAGCTTTGAAGAAGTGGTTGAGCTAATGGTGTGCCATTTTCGAGTCCCGGAATACATCATTGTCCGCAGAATCCGGTTTTGACAGCACCACCAATGAATTGTTGAGTCTGTGCAGAGGTTTCGTAGCAGACCTGAGACTGTTGGCCAGCGAATGCCAGTTTGGACCGTTGGAGGAGGAGATGGTTCGTAACCAGTTGGCGGAACATACCAGCTGCCCCTCTATTAGGTCGAAACTGCTTACATTCTCGGGCAAACTGACGCTAGCTACGGCCATCGAGTTAGCCCAGCAGCTGGAGGCTGCGGATAAACTATCACAGGAGCTGAGTGGGAGTGTGCCACACTGACAACTGGGATCACAGCCGATGGCGCATGCAGTGGACCTGGACAGTGATGATAGCGTGGAGGGTTATGTGGACGATGCCAACGCTGTGAAAATGAGGTCTGCTCCAGGAACACCCGTATGCATGGGTCCATGAAGGACCGTTTTAAGGCCAGAGAGTGTCCGGCGAGAGGGAAGCGCTGCGGCAAGTGTGGACACTTGCATCATTTGGAGGAGGAAATGGTTCGTGACCAGTTGGCGGAACATACCAGCTGCTTCGCTATTAGGCCGAAACTGCTTACATTCTTGAGTGAACTGACGCTAGCTACGGCCATCAAGTTAGCTCAGCAGCTGGAGGCTGCGGATAAACTATCATAGGAGCTGAGTGGGAGTGTGCCACACGACAATTGGGATCACAGCCGATGGCGCATGCAGTGGACCCGGACAGCAATGATGGCATGGAGGATTATGTGGACGACACCAACGCTGTGAAAATGAGGTCTGCCCCGGGAACACCCGTATGCATGGGTTGTGGGTCCATGAAGGACCGCTTTAAGGCCAGAGAGTGTCCAGCAAGAGGGAAGCGCAGCAGTAAGTGCAGACACTTGCATCATTTCGCCAGGGTATGCCGCAAGTTCGAACGGGGAAATCCAAGACGCAAAGAGGACTGTCCCACCCCACGGTTATCCATGTGGTGTCCCTGAGCAACAATGGACGCACATACTGTATGATGGAGTTGGACGGGGTGGAGGCTCAATTATTGATTGACACGGGAGCGATGGGCTCCATGCTGAATTGGGCAACCGTGAGGTGTTTCTTCCTGCATTACAAGATTGGAAGTGACCTGGCACCATTTTGCGGTTATGGTGGAGGGAGATTGGCCATGATAGGAATGCTGAGATAGGACGGCCCGGTACAAGTCGGCCGAGGTGTGTGACGTGAGGTTCACCGTGACAGCCCGTGGTGAGAACATAATGGGATGCAATCTGCTTTATGGTCTGGGCTTCACCATTAAAAGCGGTGCTAGGGAGGAGTGGTCAGGCTGCAGTTTGTGGGACTGGCCGGTCCTGAGAATGGAAGACGGGGCTGTGTGGGACGAGAACATGCCTGGCACCCTGGAGAATGAGCAAGACCAATATCACACAGGGCCACCACAGGAGGGTCCCTGTGCCAGAGCTCAAGTCGTCCTGGACGAGGGTACTGGGCAGCACAGCGGGACACCTGTGAAGGTGGGTTACGTTGAGAGGCTGGCTCCACTTGTTCCCGGATTTTGGCTGGAATGGGCCAGTGAACAGGGAGTCACAACGGCGATGGCGGCTGTGAAGGTAAAAGCTGTCGGGGCCGGACCGTCTGGCATGGTAGAACAACGTACCAAGCAGAGACACTGCAAGCCGAGTAGGGCCCCTCTGAGTGTCGCAGATGTGGTCCAGGCCCGGGAGGAGGCACGGTCGAGGCAGATTCGGGCCAAGCGGTGGATGGAGGAGCACCAGGGGTGGTTGCATGTGGTGGTCAGACGGGAGGACGCCTATCTCTGACTGTCGGATGGTTCATGAAGGCACCCGAATGAGCTGTGGCGTGCCCGGGAGAAGACTGGTGGGCTTGGGCCTGGACATGGGACTCCTTAGGTGGTGTCGAAGAGGAGGTGCACCGGGGTCGAGACAGCTAATGGTGACCCGGGAGGTGATTTTTCCTCTGGGACGGACTGATGGAAGGACAGTCCAAAAGGATGGGGATGGGGGGGGGGGCATGGGTTTGTTCTTATAGTTAATATCTGGTTTAGATGGTGTACAGGTGTGTATGTTTTGATGGCCATGTGGCACAGCTTATTTGATGTTTTTTAGGATGTTTTATTTTATGTATCTGATATTTGTATATGTTCATGGGGATTAATATGATGTTATGTTTAGATTAGGACAGGGCGGTAATTTGTTTTCACCAGACTTTTTGAAGTATAAGCGGCAGAATAATCTGCTTCTCCATGTGGGGTGAGGTGGCAGTCTACCCATCTCCCCCTAGTTTTAGTTATTTTGGAATGACTGCGTTAGGCCATTTGTATTGTGTTATCTCATTACTTTTAGTGTGTGATTCGGGTTCCAAATTGGGGTGGGTCCAAATTGTGTGGGTGTGTTTTTGGCTTTTGTGAAGGGCGGGATAATGTTATGTTAGAGTTTGAACCTTTATTTGTGTGGTACGGGTGGCAGCTTCACCTTCCAGTTCTGCCACCACCCACCGCTATAAGAGGGCAGTGGGCAGGAGGGTTGGCCTCTTTACCATCTCTCTGCCTGATGGCTGCGCTCGTGTGCTGTGTTGTGCCTCTCAGTAAATGTGTGTTTAGTTCAACACCTGGCCTCGTCCTTGGCTCCTTACTACCGACATACCATAATCCAGGGAAAAACCCAAGGTACAGGACAGAAGAATAAAAGCCAGAGTGTCAAAATTCATCTTGCCAGCTAACTCAATAAGTCTCTCTTCAAATACTGAATAGACATGATAGAACTAGCAGCTTTTATGGTGATCTGTTAATTACACTGGTCAACACCAAATTTATTGTTTAAGTTTTGGTTTTTTTTGCTGATTTAGGACAGTTTTAATGTGCTGAATCCAAAAATCACATTGGTTTTGCTCAATCAGGTCAACTTTTTGAATTATGGCCACATGTTGTTTTATATGTTTTTGTTTACATGCCCAGGTATTTTCGCTTTATATGATGCAAAATTCTTTTTTATGTCTTGAAATTCTCTGAATTTTGAACAATGATGATGTAACATTAAATTTACATAAGTACATGCACAGTACTATGTAAGTACAAGTTTTTACTTAGCACCTGATTGAGAGAAAGGGATGTCATTTTCAGATTCAGCGGTGCAAAATTGTTTTAAATCAGTTGAAAAAACACAGACAACTTACAAAAAGTTTATTTTTGTAACCCTGTGTTATTAACTGTATTTTTTTTAAATAACCTGCCTCTCACCCAAAAACGCTGTGATAGGCTCCAACCTCCATGAACTAAAGTGAATCCATCCAAGGAGGTAGGTCAGGGTAGAGCAAATTACTTTTACCTTTGCGTTGTGTCTACCATCTTCATAAAATGGCTAGTTTCAGTGCACAGTTCCAGGTGCAATTAATCATCCATCCATCCATCCATCTTCTTCCGCTTGATCCTTTTTGGATCGCGGGGGGACTGGAGCCTATCCCAGCATCTTTGGGCGAGAGGCAGGGTCCACCCTGGACAGATCGCCAGTTCATCACAGGGCCAACACAGAGAGACAGACAACCATTCACTCTCACATTCATACCTAAGGACAATTTAGAATCCCCAGTTTGACGCCAATTAACCTAACTTGCATGTTTTTGGCATGTGGGAGGAAACCGGAGAAATCCCAGAGTAAACCCATGCAAACTCCACACAGATCACTGTTGGTCAGGGGTTGGGATCGAACCCAGGATCCCCCGGCCAAGGGTGAGTTGCTGTGCTGCCGCAGTGCTAACCACTCCGCCACCGCACTATCAGTCAATAAAAAATACAGTACTGAGCAAGGTTGGCCCTGGTCATTTTAGCGCCTTAGGTGAGATTTGGGTACCCCCACCCACCCACACCCACCCACCCACACACACACACACACACACGTCATTTTCGGGGCCTCAGTAAAACTAAGAACTTTGATCTACATAAAACGGTCACAACATGAAGCAATTGCATCTTAAAACTGTTAAATTACCTTAACATGCATGTCCACACGTCATAGTTTACAATGACATAATACTGCTACTCTCGCTGCAGTAGGAGTTATTATGCCATTGTTATTATGCACAATAGTGTGCTACAGCTTTAACCATACCGACAGAGACCCAGCAGCTGATTACAAGATTTTTTCACTGATTACAAGATTTTATCACTCTGCAGCCAACATTCACCGAATCTGAGCCAACAGACAAAGAAGACAAAAAACTTCACTTTACAGTAGGGTTGCCACCAGAGGCGTCAGACTGAGGGGGTAAACGGAGCTGTGTACCCAGGGCCCACTGTAGGGAGGAGGCCCTCAAAAAGCCTGAAATGAAAAGGGTTTTTTGTGTTGCATTTTAAAATTTCTAATTAGTAATGTCATAATGAAATTCACCCTGACTAAATGAAGTGGCTGAGAGACTGAATTTTTCATCAACAATAATTATGGATATTCTCTGAGGCCCTGTCACCCCCTTAAAAAGGTGCAAAGTGGTTTAGTCCACTCCTACATGGCTGCACCGGCTGGTTCGATTTAGTTACTTTAGACTGGTCCTGGTCAGCCAGCGGAGCGGGAGGAGAGAAAACAGCAGTGGTGGACCCTCAGGGCCAGCAAAGCCTTGATGGCCTAAACAGTATCAGAATTACATTTCCAACCTACATTCTTATATTTGTTCCATGAGGATATATTAAATTATTCCCAATAGTCTATTCTCTTCATTTTGTAGCTTTTCTCTTGGTTGCACTCCTTCCAGTAGTGTAATGCATGTTAGTGTTTTTGCCCAATCATATTTCAGCCATCTGTGTTGCCAGGGTCAAGCAACTCTGCCTTGAGCCTTCAGGAATTAACAGTGCGGCTCTGGAAGTTAAATTAACTGTTAAACTTATCCTGTTGCTTTAAACAATCAGATGTCTTCTGTACATCCAGGGGTACGCATAGAAGGCATCCAAGAACGTCGGCATTTTCACGTGTTTTGATTGGATGGTTAGACTCCTCCACCCACACTGCATATGATCCTAGCTAGCAAAACGGCAGTGCAAGGACTTGCTTAAACAGCTACAATATACTGTATCTGTTTAAATATAATAGCTGTTTTTCCACCCACAATGGCTGACAGGGGAGAGGAAAATGATTTAGTAGCTGATATTTTAAAAAATCAATTTTCCAGATGGACTCTTCAAGAAAAGCTGGTCATTGTGAAGCAAGGTTGGCCAACCCTGAAGCTAGCAGGCCGGTCTCAACCAGGGAAAGGATTTGTCACTCACTTCCATATTAGCAACGAGCGGTATCCTTGGATTCCAGCCTCCGAGGAGTGCTGCAAATTATCTTGCTGGGAATGCATGTTGTTTGCAACTGATCGAGTAGATACTTGGAGCCAGACAGGGTTTGCAAACTTGAGCTGTCTGTCACACCATGACGATTTAGGCAGCGTACGCCAAAACATATAAAAATTGGTCTAAAACACTGGGCTGTGGAGAGAGGAATAATCAGGCCAAGTGTTCAAAGCAGACAAACTTTATTCACTCTCTCACATATCTCAGAATCAGAAAACAGAACTCATGCTGCAGGGCCTCTCCTTTATATTACAACACTCACACCCCCTGCTGCCTGAGTTCTTGCATCACAATTCATTCTCGCATCACAATTCCTATTGTCCCCCAGCCGCTTAACCCCCATGCTCTTCCAGCAGAGGAATTTACTGCCTCTCCCTTCCTTCCAGTCTGAGATGAATACCACAGCATGGGTCCCCCATACACCCCCCCCCCCCCCACAGAGCCTCAGACTGAGCGTTAACTCTCACGCCATCTCGGCTTCAGCCTCCTCCCATATCTGCTGTAACGAGGGGTCTTCAGCTCCGCGGCGCTGCTGTGCCGGTGGGGGGTTCCTGGGGGTGTGTCCATCTGTGGGTGGACAATGGAGGGGGGGGAACCTTCAGCATGCTCGTGTGACTGCTCTGATGAATCGTTTACCTGGGGAGTTCTCAGTAGGGGTCTTCCATGCCGAGGAACTTGAGCCAACATCACCTGCTCATCCACCACCACAAAGGCGTGCTTAACCCTGACTATACAGATTTTCTCCCGGCGACCCCCCAAGTCTAACACAAAATGTTTGTCCCCTGGTTCCAGCACTCTAAACAGGCCATCGTAGGGTGGGCGCAATGGGGGCCGGTGGGCATCGTGCCTGACAAACACGAACGCTGTGTTCTTCAAAGTTTTCGGCACAAAAGCGCGTGGAAAACAGTGGTGGGCCGGGCCAGGTAGAATGCCTGCATTTGCGCTATCCAAATCCTCTTTTGGTGTGGAATACAACCCTAATAGAACCCACGGCAACTGGTCCACCCAATTTGCATCCGTAAGCGAAGCCCTGAGCGCTGCTTTCAGTGACCTATGGAAATGCTTGCATAACCCATTGGCCTGTGGGTTGTACGCGATTGTGCGATGAATTGCGACGCCCAGGCCAGAGGTCAGAAACAAACTGAGGGCCCCGATCGGACATGATGTCCGAAGGGGCACCAAAACGTGCCACCCATGTTGTCAAAAATGCGTGTGCCACATCTGCGGACGCGGTGGAAGCTAGTGGGACTGCTTCTGGCCATCATGTGGTGCGGTTCACCACAGTCAGGAGGTGCGTGAACCCCTGCGATGGCGGGAGGGGGCCCATGAGGTCCACATGAACGTGGTCGAATCTCTTAGCTGGGATATGGAACGGCTCCAAAGGGGCCCTTGTGTGCCTGTGCACTTTGGCCCGTTGGCACGCTACGCAGGCTGCAGCCCACTTTTTCACCTGTTTGCGCAGGCTCGGCCAGACGAACTTCGCTCCCACCATTTTGACTGACGTGTGCACTCCTGGGTGCACCAGGGAGTGAACGGACTCAAAAACGTGGGGGCGCCAAACACGTGGGACCACCGGGCGTGCGCATCCTGTGGAGACGTCACAGATTTGGGGGGGCCCCCCGTCTTGCAGTACCCTGCTCTCCAGCCTTAACCCTGTTGGTACAGACTGGAGTGCGCACACGTCCACATCGCCAATCTGCTCCGCAGCCATGGCCGTGTAATCTTTCCCTACGTAGACTGGGGCCACTACTGCACGCGAGAGGCAGTCCGCCACCACATTAAGTTTACCTGCCACATGCTGAATATCGGTCATAAACTCCGAGATCACGGCCAGCTGTCTCTGGTGCCGGCCCGACCATGATTCCGAAACCTTGGCCATCGCATACGTTAGCGGCTTGTGGTCCACGAATGCAGTGAAGTTGCACCCTTCCAGCCAGAACTGGAAGTGGCGTATGGCCAGGTGGAGAGCCAGTAACTCTCTGTCGAACGCGCTATATTTACGCTCACTGTCGCGCAAAGACCTGCTAAAAAAGGTGAGCGTCTGCCAAGAACCGGCGACGCATTGCTGCACGACAGCCCCTATGGCCACATGGCATCCGTAGTGAACACTATCCGAGCCGCCGGGTCCGGGTGGGCCAATAGTGCGGGGTTTGCCAGGGCTGTTTTAACCTCAGAGAATGCCTGCTCTCGCTCAGGAGTCCAGTCGACTCTGTCCACCGGTTTCCGTTTCTTGAGTGCGGCGTACAATGGCTGCATGAGCTGGGCTGCATGGGGGAGGAAACGGTTATAAAAGTTAACCATCCCCAAAAACTCCTGCAGTGTCCTGACCGTCTGAGGCTGGAGAATATTCGCCACTGCGCGCACCTTGTCTGGCAAGGGTATCGCTCCCTCCGGTGAGATGCGGTGTCCCATAAAATTGATCCCCGTCACGCCGAACTGGCATTTCGCCGGGTTGATTATTAACCCATGCTCCTCTAACCTCCGGAAAACCGTTCTGAGGTGGATTACATGTTCGTCCTCGGACGCGCTGGCCACCAGGATGTCATCCAGGTAGACGAACACAAATGGCAGATTGTGCAACACCACATCCATCATGCGCTGGAATGTCTGTGCCTTTTAATCTGAAAGGCATGCGTAAAAACTCAAACAGACCAAACGGGGTTATTACTGCCATTTTAGGTATGTCCTCCGCGCGCACCGGGACCTGGTGGTAACCACGGACCAGGTCTATCTTAAAAAAAATACGTGCCCCGGCGAGGTGAACGGAAAAATCCTGAATATGGGGGATCGGGTAGCGGTCGTGCGCTGTGGCGTTGTTTAATCTGCGGAAATCTCCGCAAGGTCGCCACGATCCCTCGGCCTTAGGGACCATATGTAGTGGGGATGCCCATGGGCTGTTTGAGCACCTGATGATGCCCAGCCTTTCCAAGTTGGCAAACTCCTCGCACACTATGGCCAGTTTAGCTGTATCCAGGCGCCGAGATCATGCGAAAACAGGCGGCCCGGTGGTGGTAATAAAGTGCTCCACCCTGTGTTTAGTGATGGCCGCCGAAAACGTTGGGACTATGAGTGCTGGGAACTGGGTGAGCAGTGTGTGGAACTTACCACCTGGAGCTGTGACATTGGCTAGCATTGTTGGCCCGGCTCCTCGAGCTGTACAGGGGAGGGAATCAAAAGACACTGCATTAATCAAGCGTCTGTTAGCAACATCGACTAGTAGTCCACGTGCACACAAAAAATCAGCGTCTAAGATTGGGAAACTGCATGCCGCTATGACGAATGTCCACTGGTACGTACGGCCGTGTAGGGATACAGTCAGTGTCTTTTCACCAAAAGTCTTAATGTCCGAGCCGTTTGCGGCTGTCAGCTCAGGGCTGCTAGCACCCGCTAGCCGGTCGGCGTAGGACGGTAGGATGAGGCTCTTTTGGGAGTCCACGAGGAACCGTCTCTCCAAACGTGAGTCTGTCACATAGAGCAGCTTGCTTTCTTCACCAGTGGTCGCAGCTGCTGCCAACTGCTGGTTTTGGCGTTTCCCGAATGCTTGAATTGGCACGGCGGCACGCATCAGCGTGTGTCCTCTCCAAAATGGCGGTGGTAGGAGCAGAGCGTGTCTCTCTGCCGCTTCCTGGCCCCCGATGCCATTACCATTGCTGGCTCCTCGCTTCCGCTGGCCGTTTCGCTGGGTTCCGACGCCGCTGCGTTCACTGTAAGGGCTCTGGTGGTGAGGATGATCCGATCTGCCTCCTGGGCTAGCGCACGGTAGTCACGCGCGGCCAGCAACAGCAAGTTGGCAAGGACCGCTTTGGCCACCGTTGGGAGGTTCCGGAGGAAAAGGTGGAAAAACAGAAAATGCCCGTCATCCGTGCCCATCAATGCCAACATCTTCTCCATCAGTTTGATCGCTGACCCATCTCCTAACTCGGAGCGCGTCAGGAGCCTCTCTGCTCTCTTGCAGTCTGAGAGCGTGTAGCGCCAGGTCAGCGCGGCTTTGAGAGCCCCGTATTTGTCGTGGGCTGGGGGCTGTTGGAGCAGGCTCGCTACTTGCTGAGTCGTGAGAGCGTCCAGCATTGCGACCACATAGTAATATCTGGTGTCATCTGCCATTATTCCCCAGAGCACGAACTGGGCCTCGGTGTGGAGGAACCAAGACTTCGGGTCGTGCAGCCAAAAGTCTGGTAGTTTGACCGAAACGGCACACGTGTTGCTGGGGCCTCCTGTCTGGGTCATCTCCGGGGTGTTTTTCTCGTGTTTCATTATTCGTCAAGGGTCACCAGTGTGGAGAGAGGAATAATCAGGCCCAGCGTTCAAAGCAGACAATTCACTCTCTCACATCTCTCAGAATCAGAAAACATTGAACTCATGCTGCAGGGCATCTCCTTTATATTACAAGACTCACACCCCCTGCTGCCTGAGTTCTTGCATCACAATTCATTCTCGCATCACAATTCCTATAGTCCCCCAGCCGCTTAACCCCAATGCTCTTCCAGCAGAGGAATTTACTGCCTCTCCCTTCCTTCCAGTCTGAGATGAATACCACAGCATGGGTCCCCCATAGGCTATGCCGAAATTTTCACATTTGGCTCTATGCATCGCATGTCCATGACAACTTGAACAAATACATAACGTATTAGTAACTTATATAGAATATTTCCATTACTTGTAAGTAACTTATACCAACTAATGCCTAGCATGTTGTCGACATTCACAACTTATGTGCAGCAACAGACTAACTTCTGCACAGTGCAGTCATGCCAAACTGCCGTTGCCTCCTGATCCATGAATCCTAGGTGTGTGAGAGGTCATCTCTGTTCAACTGAGATGATTCTCCCCTCCAACGACCGCGGTGGGGGGCGTGACTGACCTGGCAGAACTGTCAAATCTGTCAGGTCAGTCACACCTAAAACAGCTGATGTGACACGTCAGGAACATCAGCTAACAGTTGTCACAACTCTGCTCAAAGGTATGCAAACTGATGGTGATAAAAAAGTTTATTTTCAATAAAGTGAAAAAAAATTCGAGATAATGCATGGAGTGTGCTTTTGCTGGGAGGCGCAGCCAACAGGAAAGTGTGATTCATCATGGAAAACAGCTGCCCTCTGTGATCAGCTGACTGGTTCCTCCTCTCCTTCTCCGGTGTTCTGACATTTTGGCATATCTATCAGAACAACACCGGACGGCTGATGGTACAGACCAGTCAAATGGAAAAAACCTGACAGGTCCTGAAATACAAACAAGTACGTGTGTGTGTGTGTGTGTGTGTGTGTGTTGTAGGCAGAGCTCTGTACGGGTTTGTCCTGTGAACTAACGTTGCAAATATGTCATGTGCTTCGCAAATGTGGGACATAACAGCCATACGCTGGATACGTCAGAAAATTTTCAGCATGGTGAAAATTAATTTTCGGAGGAGCTCAGCGAAATACGTCGTATACCAGCATGCTTCACCATTCTTCAGCGTGCTCTTAAGTTACACAAAACATAGCCATAACCGATTTGACGTACACCAGCGTATTCTTCAAATTTTTCATACATTTTGGCTGCCTAAATCATCTAGGTGTGACAGCGCCTTAACCAAGGCAGCAGCGAGACACCAAAGCACAGCCGCCAGCTGGACACTTACAAGCAACAGTGCTTTTAAACCTTTGGGGAAACAAGAGTGGATCTTCAGCTCAATGAACAAGTCCGCAGGGAAATGGAGCTCTATATGGCTGTGTTGTGAGACATGTATATGTTGGACACTGCATATGTGATTTAACCACGATGAAGGAGAGCCAGCCCCCTGCGGTGCGGAGCCACAGAGCCTGGACCCCCTGCGGAGGCCAGGGGACAGAAGACTTCCTGACCACTGAGGCTCGAGAAGAGAGATAAGATAAGATAAGATAAGATAAGCCTTTATTAGTCCCACAATGGGGAAATTCCAGGATTGCAACAGCATAGGGATAGCAACACTCAGAGCAACAGTCAGAAGGCAAGAAAAAACAACATCTAGTAAACATATGTCCATATTACTATAAATGTATATATATAGACACACAGTGCAGAGCATTATGGCTGGTGAATGTGCAGCAGAAAGTCTAAGCTCTCTCTCCGCGGATGCAGCGGGCCAGCTGGAAGTCTTTGGGCATGATGGTGACCCCCTTAGCGAAGAAGAGACCCACCAGGTGGGCCTCGCTGGTCTCCTGCAGAGCCATGACGGCGAAGCTCAGGAAACGCAGGTCGGTCTTGAAGTCCTGAGCGATCTCCCTCACCAGGCGCTGGATGGGCAGCTTACGGATGAGCAGCTCCGTGGATTTCTGGTAGCGACAGATCTCTCTCAGAGCCACGGGCCTGTGACGGCGAGGCTTCTTCACTCTGCCGGTGGCCAGAGCGCCTCTCCGAGCAGCCCTGGTGGCTAGCTGTCTCCTGGGGGGCTTCTTCCTCCAGTAGATTTTACGGGCGGTCTGCTTGGTTCTTGCCATCGCTCTTTATTATTCTGTCTTATATTTCTTTCACGCCGCCTAAACTCCAGCCCGGCACCCGCGTCGTTCTCGCTACAGCTCCCGGTATGTCGAGTTTCCCATTAGCACCGGGCGGCGGCCAAGTGCTAGCTAGCACTAGCTCCTCCCCGCTGTAACGTCTCCCGCTGCAAACCGTGGCTCCGTCCGCCGACCCGGGAGACCCCCGGGGCGATCCGTGCGTCCGTGATATATATACAGAGTGAAAGGTGTAGAAAGAAGAAGGAAGATTAAAAAAAAAAAAAAAAAAAAAAAAAAAAAAAAAAGGCTGTTGCAACAGGCAGCCGACTCGTGTGGCGCCGCCGGTCCGGCGGAACCGGAACCGGAACCGGAATATAACATAGACCCTGATAATAATTTATTTAGCTCTGAAGAGGATGATAAAATAAAGGCAGCGTTGGATTTTTAAATAGCTTTATTATCACCCGCCTTCATCAGAACTCGGCTCCAGCCCATAGTGTGAGCAGGCTGAAGCCTCGTTCCTCCAGCTCTCAAAGAGGAGACAGTGTGTGTGTCTCGCAGCAGATGCAAAATCAGAATGAGTGAATGAGAGAAGGGGGAGTTATGTAAATAAAAGGCTAATGAATGTGGATAAAGAGATTTTGAGAGAGATGTGTGATTTCCCCCGCGAGGGAAATGGTTTGATGTCAGAATGTTTAAATGAGAGAACTTTGGTGTGTTCACCCTCTTTGTTCGCTGCTCAAGAATGAGAGCAGACAGTGGAATGATTACTTGAATAAACTGGAATGAGAGACAATTCGGTTTCGTTATTCAAGTCTCCCCACATTGGTGACTGACGACGTTGAGAATGAACGAAGAAATTCTCAGGGTCCCGGACTCACAGCGCTCAGAGCTGGCGAGCGCAGTGGCCGTTAAGCTGCCTGATTTCTGGCAGGATAACCCACGGTCGTGGTTTCTGCAAGCAGAGTCGCAGTTCGCGCTCGCAGGAGTAACGGTGGATGACACTAAGTTCCACCATGTCATCGCTAAACTGGACAACAGCACAGCTCGGTGCGTGCAAAGCTTGGTGGAGCAGCCACCCGCGACCGACAGGTACGGCAAGCTGAAATCCACCCTCATCAAGTTTTTCACCCCCTCGGCTGAAGTGAGGGCGAGGAGGATCCTGTCTTTGCTAGACCAAGGTGGACACAGGCCGAGCGCCCTGATGGAGGAGATGATACAGCTGAGAGGGTTGGACAACGATGATTTCATTTTTCAGTTCATCTTCCTCTCCAACCTCCCGGTGCATGCGAGAAGCATGCTGGCCGGCAAAAAGTGTCACACCCTGGAGGAGTTCCGGGAGCTGGCCCAGGAGGCAGATGGGATCCTGGACGCCTGCGGCGGGCAAGCAACCACAGCAGCGACCCGAGACAGCGGGGAGCCAGAGGCAGCAGAACCAGACTGGCCGACGACGGCGGCAACACGGCCGCGACGAGGGGGAGCCAATAGCCCGGCGGCAGAGGCGCGGGCACGACACAGCGGAGGAGAAGATCTCTGCTTTTACCATCGGAGGTTCGCAGAGAAGGCACGCAGGTGTGTGCCGCCCTGCATCTTCAGGAGTTCGGGAAACGGCAAGACCGGGGGTCGCTAGCAGCTTTGACCCTCGGAGAACGCAACAAGCTGCTCTACATCACGGATGCACGCTCCGGACGAGAGTTCCTCATCGACACCGGAGCACAAGTGAGCTTCATCACCCCAACATACGCGGACCGGGTGGCTGGACCCCACGGTAGCGGAGCTACAGCGGCAAATGGCTCGAACATCAACACCTACGGGAGAAGGACCTTGCCTTTATGCTTACATGGCCGCACATATGAATGGACTTTTGTGATAGCGGCGGTGAGTTTCAACATGTTGGGCGCGGATTTTTTGTGTTCACACAATCTGTTAGTTGATCTTGCTAATAGACGGCTGGTAAATGCACTCTCTTTTTACTCTCTCCCCTGTTCAGCTCGAGTGTCCCCGCCACCAGTACAGACCCACGTCGCTACAGCAGGTGGTAAGTTTCACACACTCCTCACCCAATTTCCAGCGCTCACTGTGCCCACTTTTTCAGCGACGGTCGTGAAGCACGGGGTGAAACACTTTATCCCCACTTCTGGTCCTCCCGTGTTTGCAAAAGCTCGGCGCTTGGATGCAGTTAAGCTCGCCATTGCGCGCGAGGAGTTCGCCAGCCTGGAGAGGCTGGGCATCGTTCATAGGTCGAAGAGCCCGTGGGCTTCGCCGCTGCACATGGTACCGAAAGCCGATGGCTCCTGGAGACCGTGCGGGGATTACCGCAGGCTAAACAACGCTACGGCGCACGATCGTTATCCCATCCCGCACATTCAGGATTTTTCGGTGCACCTGGTGGGGGCGCGCATTTTTTCAAAGATTGATCTAGTTCGCGGCTATCACCAAGTCCCGGTCCAACCGGAGGACATTCCTAAAACAGCGGTAATAACCCCGTTCGGACTTTTCAAATTTTTACGCATGCCGTTTGGTCTCAAAGGGGCGGCGCAAACATTTCAGCGGATGATGGATGCCGTGTTACGCGATCTCCCTTTCGTGTTTGTGTACCTCGACGACATTTTGGTCGCGAGTACTTCAGAGGACGAACACGAAACGCACCTCACAGCAGTTTTTAGGAGGCTGGGAGAGCACGGCTTAATAATTAACCCAGCCAAGTGCCAGTTCGGCGTCGAGCGGATCGATTTTTTGGGTCACCGCGTCTCCCCGGAGGGAGCGGTTCCGTTACCAGAGAAAGTACGCGCGGTAGCGGATTTTCCCCGTCCACAAACGGTCAAATCACTACAGGAATTCTTGGGGATGGTGAATTTTTATAACCGATTCCTGCCCCACGCAGCTCAAATCATGCAACCGTTATATGCCGCGCTCAAAAAACAAAAACCGACCCAGGCGGTCGAATGGTCCCCGGAGCGGGAGCGCGCGTTCACAGAGGTTAAAAAAGCCTTGGCTGACGCTGCGCTCCTGGCCCACCCAGACCCTGCAGCACGTATCGCGCTGACGACAGACGCTTCAGATTTAGCCATAGGGGCCGTTATTGAGCAACAGGTAGCCGGAGTTTGGCAGCCTTTGGCTTTCTTTAGCAAATCTTTAAGCGCGGCTGAACGAAAATACAGTGCGTTTGACAGAGAACTGTTGGCGCTGCATTTGGCTATTCGTCATTTCCAGTTCTGGCTGGAAGGACGGTGCTTCACCGCTTATGTGGACCACAAGCCGCTCACATACGCCATGGCCAAAATTTCAGACCTGTGGTCCGGCAGGCAGCAGAGGCAGCTGGCCGCAATCTCGGAATTTACCACTGACATTAGGCACGTCGCGGGCAAATTCAATGTAGTAGCGGATTGTCTCTCACGCGCGTTCACGACCCCAACACGCGCAGAGGCAGAACGGGCCACCGTGACCGCGCCGCAGGAGAGCGGCACGGTGGCGCGCGCAGCCCCGGTGCACGTGGGTATAGATTACGCAGCCATGGCAGCGGACCAGGGGGCGGACGCAGACGTGCGCGCGCTCCAGTCTGGACCAACAGGGTTGAGGCTGGAGAGCAAGTGTTTACAAACCGGTATGCCCCCCCTGATCTGCGACATGTCGACGGGGCGCCCGCGTCCGGTGGTTCCGGCCACGTGGCGCCGCCGTGTTTTTGACTCGGTCCACTCACTGGCGCACCCGGGGGTGCGCGCGTCGGTGAAACTAGTGGCGGAAAAGTTTGTTTGGCCGTGCCTGCGCAAGCACGTGAAGGAATGGGCAAAAACCTGCATTTCCTGTCAACGGGCCAAAATTCACAGGCACACAAGAGCCCCGTTAGAACCGTTCCGCATTCCGGCCAGAAGGTTCGACCATGTGCACGTCGACCTTGTGGGCCCCCTACCGGCATCACAGGGGTTCACGTATCTTTTGACAATGGTGGACCGCACCACACGTTGGCCGGAAGTGGTCCCACTTGCGACGACCACGGCCACGGAGGTGGCTCGCGTTTTTTTAACGGCTTGGGTGGCGCGCTTCGGGGTTCCGTCGGACATTACGTCCGATAGAGGACCGCAATTCATCTCTGAGCTGTGGTCAGCAATGGCCAACGGCTTAGGAGCCAAAATTCACCGCACTACGGCTTACCACCCTCAGGCCAATGGCTTATGCGAGCGTTTTCATAGGTCTTTGAAGGCAGCACTCAGAGCGTCGCTCACGGATGCAGATTGGGTGAATAAACTTCCATGGGTTTTATTAGGGTTGCGTTCTGCGCCTAAAGAGGACTTAGACGCCTCCCCAGCGGAGCTGGTATTCGCACAAACTCTGAGGCTGCCGGGCGAGTTTTTACCAGAGCACCCAGAGCCCCCACCTCTCTCGGCTCTGGGACCGTTAGTCGGCACGGGGGCAGACACGCTCCCGGGTCCGGTTCATCACGCTTTTCCACGAGTTTTCGTCCCCAAGGCTTTGAAAAATGCCGATTTCGTTTTTGTCAGGCGCGAAGCCCTAAAAGCAACGCTCAAACCACCTTACGAAGGGCCATTTCGAGTGCTGGAGGCAGGTGATAAGCAATTTGTGCTAGATTTTGGAGACAGAAAAGAGACAGTCAGTATTGACAGACTAAAACCTGCTTTTGTCATGAAGGACGTGTCTGTACCGGTCGCGGTGGCGCCTCGACGAAGCAGGCCCCCGCAGGGGGCAATTAATCACTCTCTCCCTCAGTCAACAGACCCGAAGCAGAAACGCACCGCAGGCAAGGCGGGGCCAACACACAGCAGATTCGGCAGACGGCTGAAGCCCAAGCGGCGCACAGACTGAATGTTGGTGTTAATTATTCAGTAGTGAGTAAGGTGCTATTTAATTTTAGGAATTAGTCTGTTCTTCATCGTTTGGGGGGGGGGTTATATGGCTGTGTTGTGAGACATGTATATGTTGGACACTGCATATGTGATTTAACCACGATGAAGGAGAGCCAGCCCCCTGCGGTGCGGAGCCACAGAGCCTGGACCCCCTGCGGAGGCCAGGGGACAGAAGACTTCCTGACCACTGAGGCTCGAGAAGAGAGAAGGGGGCGTTATGTAAATAAAAGGCTAATGAATGTGGATAAAGAGATTTTGAGAGAGATGTGTGATTTCCCCCGCGAGGGAAATGGTTTGATGTCAGAATGTTTAAATGAGAGAACTTTGGTGTGTTCACCCTCTTTGTTCGCTGCTCAAGAATGAGAGCAGACAGTGGAATGATTACTTGAATAAACTGGAATGAAAGACAATTCGGTTTCGTTATTCAAGTCTCCCCACACTCTACAATGAAAAGGTAAAGATTTTTAAAACTATAATTTTATCGTTAAAGTTATCTTTAATTTGCCTTGTGTAGACGGCCCTATAGGCTATTTTTATGGTGCTTAGTATGAATGGCACTTAAACCAGGTACAGTGGGGCAAAAAAGTATTTAGTCAGCCACCAATAGTGCAAGTTCTCCCACTTAAAAGATGAGAGAGGTCTCCAATTTTCATCATAGGTATACCTCAACTATGAGAGACAAAATAAGAAAAAAAAATCCAGAAAATCACACTGAAGGATTTTTTTTTTTTGTAACTTAGATTTTTATTCATTTTTCATCATATATAATGCATTCAGATCACATTCTACATTTAAAAAACAAAGGGGTTAGGGTAGGGAAAAATAAAAAAAAATAAACAAAATAAAAATAAAAATAAAAGGGGGGGGGACAAATGTTGGAGCATCAAGTTTTTAGTTTCCATCTCTTAATTCTTCTGTTTTTTCAGTGTCTTTGGTTATTCTTTCAATTTCTGCCTCGTTGTTGCACTTTGTAGTGTGTCCATTTCCGCCATTTTTTCTCCCATATTCCTTCTTGCATTCTTCGTCGATATGTTAGTTTTTCCATCATACGTATGTCCTCAACAATGTCAGTCCATTGTTCTTGGTCAGGAAGAACTTCTGATCGCCATTTTTTTGTGATAGTTTTTTTACATGCAATCAACAAGATTTTAACTAGATATCTGTCCTCAGCCTGTATAACATTGTCTTTTTTAAGATCACATAAGTACATCAGGTTACAGTTCATTGGTATATTATATCCTAATATCCTCTGTATTGTCACATGCATAGATTTCCAAAATGATGATATTTTGTAGCATTTCCAAAACATATGTGAGTGGTCTGCATTTTGAGCCCCACATCCCCTCCAGCATAAAGATTGGGTATTTGAATATTTTCCTTGAATCTGTGGTGTAATGAAAAAGCGAATCAGGTTTTTCCATCCAAATTCCCTCCATGCCCTTGAATTTGTTGACATGTGTTGTGTTTTCCATATTTCCTGCCAGCTTTCTTCTGTTATGTTTAAATTGAGCTCTTTCTCCCATTTCTCCTTTATATAGTTACTTGTATGATTGTTTGTCATAAGTTTCTGATATAGTTTTGAAATAATTCTTATTTTATTTCCTGCATATGAGCTTAAAATAAGTTGTATAATCTCGTTCACATCTGTTTGGAGGTTATGCCTAATCTTCTTCATATAGTAATCTCTCATCTGCAGATATCTGAAAAATTCCGATCTTTCTAATTTAAATTTTCTCCTGATATTTACAAAGCTCCCGAGATCTTTTTTTCCGATATTGCCCCATGCTGTGATTCCCTTGTTCACCAGATTTTTGTATCCCCTATCTTGTTTTGCCGGTTCAAACTGACTGTCAAATGCTACCCATTTCAATAGTTTTATGTCTTCCCTTATATTATATTTTTGTACTATTTTATACCACAGTTCTAAAGTAAATTTAGTGATTGGGTCTATTTGTTTGATTTGCTTATATGCATCTTTATCCCCTATTATGCTTTGTACTGGGAGTCCCTCAATTTCCTTTTCCATTTCTTTCCATTTTGCCTCATATCCCTCGTCGCACCAACATATGATATATCTTATTTGTGCTGAGCAGTAATATTCCTTTAGACTCGGTAGGCCCATGCCTCCTTTCTCTTTTGGTAATTGGAGGGTTTTATATTTCACTCTTGGTTTTTTACCTCCCCAAACAAATCTCGATATCATCCTGTCCCACTTTGAGAATTGGGCATCTGGAATCTCTGTTGGTATAGCCTGGAAGAGGTAAAGTAATCTAGGTTGTATGCTGATTTTGACTGTCTCAATTTTTGAATTCAGATCCATATTTAAGATTGACCATCTATCAATATCTTTTTTTTATTTCTTGTTCCAACCTATCATAGTTTGCTTTATATATTTTGCTTAGGTCTTTAGGTATGTTCACTCCAAGGTATTTTATTTCTTTTTGCTTCCAGTTTAGTTTGATCTTATCAGTTATCTGGTTTAGAGGGTTATAGTGGAATGTCAGTATTTGTGTTTTTGTTATGTTTATCTTGTATCCTGATAATTTTCCAAAATTTTCTATCAAGTTCATCATTTCCATTATTGATTTATCTGGTTGTTCAAGGTAAACTATAATATCGTCTGCAAATAGCCCAATCTTGTGTTCCGCCCCCTTTATTGTTACACCTTTTAATTTCTTATTTTGTCGTATCACTTGAGCCAATGGTTCTATGAACAGAGCAAACAAGGTGGGCGATAAGCAGCATCCCTGCCTAGTTGATCTTTGTATATTTACTTTGTCTGTTAAGCTACCGTTTATCTTGATTCTTGCCACAGGTTCTTGATATAGCGTCCTTATGCATTGTACTGATTTTTCGTTAAATCCAAAGCGCTCCAGTACACTATATAGGAATTTCCAGTTAACCCTGTCAAATGCTTTTTCTGCGTCTAAACTCATTATTACTGCGCTTTTCTTTTCTTTATGTATTTGGTTAATTATATGTATTGTTCTTCTGATATTGTCATGTGTTTGGCGTCCCTCTATGAATCCAGTTTGATCATCTTCTATCAATTCCGTCAAGAATGTCTTTATTCGTTTACATATAATTGTTGTGTATATTTTATAATCTACATTTAATAAAGAGATTGGTCTATAGTTTCCGCATTGTTCTTTATCTTTCCCTGGTTTTAAAATAACTGAAATGATTGCTTCGTTCCATGTTGGAGGTATTTTCTTGTTGTTCAGCGTCCAATTAAATGACTTTAGGAGTTGTGGCGTGAGTTCTTCTATAAACAGTTTATAAAACTCAGATGGGTATCCATCACTACCTGGTGATTTACCATTTTTAAGTGACTTAATCACATCTCTGATCTCTTGTGTTGTTATTTCTGCTGTTAGTTTTTCATTTTGTTGATTTCCTATTGATGGCAAGTCCAATGTGTCTAGAAATTTTTTGATATCTTTAGTATTTGTTTCTTCAGGTTGCGAGTATAGTTCTTGGTAGAAATTATGGAAAATTTCTTCGATGTTTTCTGGGTTAACTGTGGTTTTATTTGTGGTGGGGTCTTTAATCTTGTATACATTATTCATTGTTTGTTGTTTTCTTAACCGTTTTGCCAGCAGTTTTGTGGCTTTTGGTCCCGTTTCATAATATTTTTGCTTTAGATATCTATTTTTCCTTTCAATTTCATCCATTTGTGTTTCTTTTATCTTTGTTTTTTCTTCTTTAATTTCTTGATATATTTTTGGATCATTTGTGCTTTGATGTTTACGTTCTAATTCCCTCAGTCTCTCACATCTTTGTTCATACGCTTCCAGTTTAGTCTTATTTGCTTTTCCTGTTTCAACAATTAATTTACCCCTTAACACGGCTTTTAGTGCGTCCCATAGTATTGTTGGGTCCACTTCTTCATTGTCATTCTCTTGGATATATTCGTTTATGTTTATTTTTATTCTTTCTTTCATTTTCTCATCATTTAACAGTCCTACGTTAAGTTTCCATGTTGTTTGTCGTTTTCTATTGTTTAAATATATTTCCATGTATATAGGATTATGATCTGATATTTCTGCCCCTCCAATCCAACAATTTCTCACCCTGTGTCTGTCACCTTCATTCATAAGGAAGTAATCTATTCTAGAGTGTACTTTATGGACTGCTGAATAATGTGTATAGTCTTTTTCGAGTGGGTGTAGGTCCCTCCATATGTCTACCATACCCATTTCTGCCAGTGAGGTTCTTATGAACTTTGTTACATGTTTTTTTGTCTTCTTAACACTTGTTGTGTCAACTTCATGATCCATGACAGCATTTAAGTCTCCTCCACAAATTAGGACTCCTTCACTGTGTGTTGCTATGAGATCAAACAGATGTTGAAAAAAACCCTTGTCACTTTCTGGTGGGGCATAGATGTTCACTAATGTGATCTGCATACCATCTATTCTTCCCTTTATTATTACATACCTGCCTTCTTTATCCTGGATTTCCTGTTCACTTTCAAATTGTATTTTGTTTGAGATTAGTATCATAACCCCCCTTTTTGCTCCTCCCTTAAATGAACTGTAGTAGGAGTTCTTATAGCCAAATCTCTTTAGTTTCACATGTTCTGCCTTGCTCAAATGTGTCTCTTGCATAAATATAATTTCAGCTTTTTCCTTCTTGAATTTTCTTATTATTCTTTCCCTTTTAACAGGTGAGTTCAGACCATTCACGTTTAGTGTCATTATCTTAAGATTTTTACCCATATTCATGTTTTTCCATTTTTTTAACTTGTGCTCCTAGCCCCTTTAACAACAAAAATAACACATATTTATATAAAAATACATTAAAAAAACTCGACCTCCGTACTTTGGGCCTTTCTTCTGCCCACTGGTCCCTGTTGGTGGGTGGGGGGTTTGTCTTCACAGAGTGAAGGGCCCTCCCTAGACTTCTAATTACTATCAAAGTAATAGTCATAAGTCTAGAAATGTCCAACAAATATCACTTAAACCTCTCCTAGCCGTCTGTTTCTCTTTTACCTTGTCTTCTTGGCCTTCATTTCTTCTGTGCCTTTCTTAATCTTTGTTATGATCTAGGCTTTCAGTTGAAAGCCTTGTAGCTTGTCCTGGGCCCGCTGCTCTACATCTCTCCCCCTTCTTCCGCCGCTCACTCGTCTCCACTCCATCTGTCGTGGTGCGTTCAGGGCCGCCGCTGCTCCAGCCGTCTCCTTCGGCACGCTCACCTCAAGGCCCCGCTCCATCATATCCCGCGCTGCCTCTTCGGCCGTGTTGTAGGTTCTTGTGCCTTCCTCCCAATGAATCCTCATTTTCGTTAGCGGCATTTGGAATCTAATTTTTTTCTCTTTCAGCGTTTTTTTAATATTGGCATATTTCTTCCGCTGCTGCACGATTTCTGTCGGGTAGTCATGGTCTAAAAATACCTGTTTGTCGCCGATTCGTATCTTTTTTTTCCATGCTTGCGTCAGGATTCTTTCCTTTATGTCATATTTCACAAAGTTTACCACAACTGACCTGGGTGGAGAGTTTGTTTTCGGGTTCTGTGCCGGTGTTCTGTGCGCCCGTTGAATCTGCAGATCCGTTTCTCCGGGTATTTCCAGTTCTTTTTTTAAGAACTGATTCATGAATTTTGTCATCGAGTTGCCTTCAATGCCCTCCGGAATTCCAAAGATGCGCATATTGCTTCGTCGGGATCTGCTCTCCAAGTCGTTTATTTTCTCCTGCATCCTCTGCGTTTGCGTCGTCAGGGTCTGTAGTTGTTCGTTTGCCTCGCTTTTCCAATCTTCTAGTTCCGAAATTCGGGTCTGCGCTTCTGTCATACACGCCCGCTGGGAGCGCAGCTCCTCCATGTTTTCCGTTAATTTACGCTCCATTTCTCTTCGGAGGTCCATGATTTCCTCCTTAATTTCTTTTTTCAGTTCCTCCTTAAGAGCCGCTAAATCCTGTTGTAGCTGTCGCTTGAATTCTCTCAACTCTTCACCCAAACTGGCGATGCCAGCGTTCATGTTGTCGAGTCTGGTGTCCTCCATTTTCTCTGCTGTGGACATCTCGTTTTTTTGGGCTTTGCGTACAGCGGTTTTTCCTGCGTTGTTGGAGAGGAATTCTTCAATTTTACCCTGTTTTTGTCCTTGTGCCCGGTTCCTTCGTGTTTTCATCCCTTAGTTTATTGATTCGTTTATGTCGAGTTGGCCATTTACCGATGATTTTTAATCCGGCTAGGGAGAGCTCTTTGTTTTAGTGTTATGTCTCTCCGCCATCTTCCCGGAAGTCACACTGAAGGATTTTTAATGAATTAATTGGTAAATTCCTCAGTAAAATAAGTATTTGGTCAATAACAAAAGTTCATCTCAATACTTTGTTATATACCCTTTGTTGGCAATGACAGAGGTCAAACGTTTTCTGTAAGCTTTCACAAGGTTTTCACACACTGTTGCTGGTATTTTGGCCCATTCCTCCATGCAGATCTCCTCTAGAGCAGTGATGTTTTGGGGCTGTCAATGGGCAACACAGACTTTCAACTCCCTCCAAAGATTTTCTATGGGGTTGAGATCTGGAGACTGGCTAGGCCACTCCAGGACCTTGAAATGCTTCTTACGAAGCCACTCCTTCGTTGCCCTGGCGGTGTGTTTGGGATCATTGTCATGCTGAAAGACCCAGCCACATTTCATCTTCAATGCCCTTGCTGGTGGAAGGAGGTTTTCACTCAAAATCTCACGATACATGGCCCCATTCATTCTTTCCTTTACACGGATCAGTCGTCCTGGTCCCTTTGCAGAAAAACAGCCCCAAAGTATGATGTTTCCACCCCCATGCTTCACAGTAGGTATGATGTTCTTTCTCCTCCAAACACGACAAGTTGAGTTTTTACCAAAAAGTTCTATTTTGGTTTCATCTGACCATATGACATTCTCCCAATCCTCTTCTGGATCATCCAAATGCTCTCTAGCAAACTTCAGACGGGCCTGGACATGTACTGGCTTAAGCAGGGGGACACGTCTGGCACTGCAGGGTTTGAGTCCCTGGTGGCGTAGTGTGTTTCTGATGTAGCCTTTGTTACTTTGGTCCCAGCTCTCTGCAGGTCATTCACTAGGTCCCCCCATGTGGTTCTGGGATTTTTGCACACCGTTCTCGTGATAATTTTGACCCCACGGGGTGAGATCTTGCATGGAGCCTCAGATCAAGGAAGATTATCAGTGGTCTTGTATGTCTTCCATTTTCTAATAATTGCTCCCACAGTTGATTTCTTCACACCAAGCTGCTTACCTATTGCAGATTCAGTCTTCTCAGCCTGGTGCTGGTCTACAATTTTGTTTCTGGTGTCCTTTGACAGCTCTTTGGTCTTGGCCATAGTGGAGTTTGGAGTCTGACTGTTTGAGGTTGTGGACAGGTGTCTTGTATACTGATAAGGAGTTCAAACAGGTGCCATTAATACAGGTAACGAGTGGAGGACAGAGGAGCCTCTTAAAGAAGAAGTTACAGGTCTGTGAGAGCCAGAAATGTTGCTTTTTTGTAGCTGACCAAATACTTATTTTACTGAGGAATTTACCAATTAATTCATTAAAAATCCTTCAATGTGATTTTCTGGATTTTTTTTTCTTATTTTGTCTCTCATAGTTGAGATATACCTATGATGAAAATTGGAGACCTCTCTCATCTTTTAAGTGGGAGAACTTGCACAATTGGTGGTTGACTAAATACTTTTTTACCCCACTGTAGATCACCACTGAAGGCCTAGTTGTAAAATACACGGTCCGCCACTGGAAAACAGTCATGTCTTTCCTCAAGAAATTTAAATCAGGATATCAAAAAAGAAAAGAAAGAAAACTGAAGAAGAGAACATTAAGGTAAACTCAACAGTTTCTTTGAGATGAGAGGTGAGCAGCACACCTGAATTAACACATGGTTTAAGCCAATATCAGCAGCAGTTGTCTCAGAGTGAAGCAGCACGTTAGTGCAAAAACTCAGTGCTTTATTTGGACAACAGAGAATAATAGTTACTATCAGAAAATCATCAGCTTCAGAGTTACTACCAGTACACCATCATTTGACACTGAGATGTGGCAGACCTCGTGGTAAAAACAGTTCAACTTTGTATTGATATTTTAGCACTTCCTTGTCAGAATTGGTCAAATAAAACAGAGGGGGGAAATAGTCCAACTTTAAGGCCATAATGAATGACGAATAAGGTAGAGTCTAATTATCATAGGCACTGTCTAATAAATTGACAGTAAGCCATTATCTCTTGCAGATTTCAAGTTATAGCCTTGGAAATCTGAACTACTTTCTTGACAAAAAATCTTTACCACTCTTGACCTCCAGAGGTTATGGTACCAAATGGCGCCTGGGACAGTTATGCATCAGAAGGTGCCCACCCTGCATGGGACTGTATGACTTGTTTTATACTAGCCATACAAAACATGACTAGTATGCCTTTGGAGGTGCAATGGGACAATCAGTGTTGGACAAGTTACTAAAAACAGTAACTAATTACAGTTACTAGTTACTTCTTTTCAAAAGTAACTGAGTTAGTTTACCAATTACTGCATGATTAAAGTAACTGGTTACTTGGAAATGTAACTTTCATGTTACTTTTAAATGCATACTTACTGTAAATCCCCTTGGACACATAGCAAGATAATTAACGGATTACATTAAATGGATTAATGGATTGCTGTCCTACTGCTATTGTTATTATTGTTGTGTCATTTGTTTTATTAATGTTGTATTGTTTATTGTTGTTGTATTGTGTTATCTGTTCTATGTGGCTGGCCAGGGGACACAAGATGGAAATTAGCTTCAGGTATAATCTTGTATTCTGCATATTTATAGGTCTTATGTTCATTAATATGCACTGTCCCTTTTATAAATAAAAAAACTTACAATCTTACATTATGGCTTATCAATGTCAGGCTAAAAACAAACTGCTTCAGAGAGAGCTTTTAGAACATGTTCATTCTGCTTTATCCTGCCTTGAGAGCTCTTATTTAGGAAAAATCTGAAGGAAATCAGCATGATATTGCCAATAATTTCCTCATTTTGAAGTGAGAGTTGGAAACAGCATAAAGCTGTCCATATTATCTTACCTTTATGATATGGATTTAATCCGATGTGCAGTGATCCAAAGAAAACGTCCATTATCCACAGTCCAAATGTCTGCTGTGACAGAGACATGATCAAGTTTCTCAAATTCCTTTTGGAGTTCAAAATCCATTTTTGAATAATCTTTATCCAGGTAGCAAGTAAATGTGTTTTAACTTCAGTCCAGCTGTCTGATGGAAAGTGACTATTGTCACATCTTCAGTCTGTAACAATGTATCTGGCAATCAGGTTTAATTCTTGCTGGGTCACAAACTGTCCAAATGCATACTTGTGCTTGAAATCCAGCCGTGGGTGTTGAGACAAGAGAATTTCCATTTTACATCAACTTGTGGCTGTTCAGATAGCGTAGATCCACTGTTGTTAGCATAAGTATCCATTACTTAACACTAGCTTTGTCCGAGCTTTATTGCTGTTCTCAGGTGCTTTTGAAGATTACAGTCGGTCTCAACCACACTTTAGCTTCCAACCCATCAATATGCTTTGGTCCTTAACCATGACAAAGGAAAAAATAATCTGTTTCAACAAAAACAAAGTAGCTTCACCTTTTCCTCTGCTCAATAGTGAAGACTCAGCTCTCTGCAACAGGTCACATCGACTGACGGCTGCATCAGCTACATAGGGTCAGTTTGTACAGTCATGAAAAAATTAAGACACCCTGTATAAGCCTGTGTTGTTGTTTTTTTTTACATATTTGGACATATGGATATTTACTATCAATGTTAAAAATACTGGGAGATTCATGTAATGCAACTAAACAATTAAAAATGAATTAAAGACTTTTGTCAAATTTTCTGTAAAATGTAATTTTATACAAATAGTGAGGAATAAATTAGGACACCCCCATCTTTTTTAGGACACCCCCACATTCATTCCCACTTAAAATGGCTAAAATAAATGTTAAAAAAAATGCAAATAAAAACAAAAGCAAGGTTACACATAGATATGTGAACATTTCTTAATAAAGAACTGAGTATTTAATGGGGTGTCCTAATTTTTTCACATGACTATTTGCATTAAAAATATCCATATTAATACAAGTAATGAGTAATGCATCTGATCAAATTTCTGTACATGTAACCCATTACTGAATTTTTAAACAGTAATTTCGTAGTAGCATTACAATAATGTGTTTCTTTGTAACGTGTTACTCCCAACACTGGGAACAATATATACAGTAGTACAAAGTGTCTATTTGTATATAAGGAGGTATGTGTGTGCATGTGTGCCTGCATGACATGTTTTTTTTAATTGGCTTTCTCGTTTGTTTAAGGGATATTTACACATTTTATTAGTTTTGAGTTGTTTATGTATTTGTTTACATGTTTGTTTACTCCAGGTGATGAGTGTGAGCTAGTGATTCGGGGTCGTGTTTTGTATTTTGAGGGAATTAAGCAGGGAATTATGAAATGTGATTTTCATTGGTGTTGTTATTTTCTACCACTAGACTGTGCTGTTGCACAGGAAAATGAGCATGCCTTTTGTCAGCAAAGAATAAGATTGGTTTGCTATGGAAACAGAAACCTGGGGACACTGACAGTTTTTTGCCATCCATCCATCCATCCATCTTCTTCCGCTTAATCCTTTTGGGGTCGCGGGGTGGGGGTGGGGGGGCTGGAGCCCATCCCAGCATCTTTGGGAGAGAGGCAGAGCACACCCTGGACAGATCGCCAGTCCATCGCAGGGCCAACACAGTGAGACAAACAGCCATTCACTCTCACATTCATACCTAAGGACAACTTAGAGTCCCCAGTTTGATGCCAATTAACCTAATTTGCTTATTTTTGGCATGTGGGAGAAAACCGGAGAAATCCCGGAGTAAACAGTTTTTTGCCATCTTGTGAAAATTTTTCTTGGTCTGTGGAATAGAGAATATGCACATGGTGTCACAAAACAGACCTCATGGCAGTTACAAAACACTGAGTGGCAAAAATGAGTGGTAGCATTATGCATTAAAACACAAAAAATGCACACAGTATTCAATCACAGCAGTGCATAGAGTACCTGCTTGCATTGTGGAGAACTAATCTGGAATGATATCCCATCTTGTATTAACTGGCAAAAAAATAGAACAAATTATTAAAGGCTCTGAATCAGTTCTTGACTTATGTGTGGTCTTACCCACACATCACTACAGTCAAGTAAACAGTGTGATATTAACTTTTATCTGAAAAAGTACTCTCTGCATTGCTGTGACTAAATATTTTGTGTGACTTTTATGTTTTGCTGCATACAAACGAAAGTTGCCAGATGTGTTTGCCACTTAGTGCTGGGTAACTAAGGTAATTGTCCTGTAACTGCCAAAAATTCTATTACAATTCATCCCCTCTAAAAAGTTCTTTTTGTGGAATTTTCAGTCAGTCTGTCTGCTCTCTCAATAACTCTCTCAAATAATAATAAAAATGAGTGAAATCTGACCATTTGACTTTTATTATACTGGCAATTAGGCATTTTCTCAATATAGAGGTGAAACTATGATCGTATTTATAATCTTTGTCTTATACTGTATTGTTTGACCTGTATACTGTGGGGAAAACTATGCGTGAGATATTGATCAAGTGAGCATGGGGGTCCACCAAGATGGTTTGTACATGGGGCCCAGAATTTCAAGCTTCAAGGTGGCAGATGGTTTGGTGTGGCACGCCAACCATCTCCATCAGGTTCGAACAGCAGTCCCGGAAGACAGGGCTTTGTGGGAGGTGACTCGCACAGTGTGGAACCCAGACTGGGGTGTTGTGAGAGACAATCCCGGTCCCTGCACCTCCAGGGGCGCGTCCACTGTGGGCTCGCTACAAGGCCACTCCAACTGGACTGCCTTCCTCAAGAAAGAAAAAACTGTTTAGCTAGGGTTGCCCCTGGGCTACGCGATGGTCTACCCACTGGCCCTAGCTAGTTTTGGAGTTCATTATGCACCAGATTGGGCAGGGTTAATTCATTCATGTATGTTGTTCTGTTTTTCCGGGGGGGGGGGGGGGGCGTTGAATGTGGTCTAACTGTTATGCCATCAAACTTGATATTAAAGGAGACAGACAAGAAGGTTGCACTGGAACACAGCGTTAATATAATGTAGGTTGCACTACAAGGAACGCACAGTATGTGGAGTCGTCCTGGGCAAAGAGGAAGCCCTAATGGCGGATGCCCCATATTATAGGGCAGTGTGGCGACATAACCAGAAGGCGGCGTCATCACACCGCACTTCACAATAAACCCCCATCACATTCTCACCCCCTTACAAAAAATAAAAACATATCCAATTAGAACCCATCCAAATTTGGAAACATAGAACCCCAAACAAACAACGCTAAACCAAAAGCAAACATAAAATCACACAACTCAACACACAAAGGCAAACTAAAATTGGACCTGTGAGTAGACTGCCACATGGCCCACACGGCAAAGTAAGTTATTCTGCCACTTAATTTTGGAACAGCCATGCTCCTAACTAAACAGTTTTCAGTCTTTTATTTACAGTTCCCCACAGTAATGGTAGGTCAGGTGGGGTGGCCCTGTGGCAGCCCCACAGCAGCAGTGCCCCTGAAGGTGGCAGACCCCAGGGGCAAGTTCCAATCTTCGAGACACAAGAGCTTGGATCCCACACCACCTTGGCCAGTTCCTGCGTAGCCTTGCCACCCGGAGCATCCACCTGGACACGCCACAGCTGGTTTGCAGGCCAAATCAAGCTGTCCACCAGCCAGAAACACGCTGCTCCCAACTTTGCCACAATCCTCAGCAGCACCCGATGTATCGCCGGCTGTGGTCTGGCAAATTGCCACCCTGGTCTCACATCAGCCCGAACTCGAACCCAGTCCATGACCTGCAGCGGTGACTTATCGGCCTGATGTGCAACTGTGTATGTGATAGCTCCATGATCTCATGTCATCTGACCCCATTGTTACTCTGCAGTGATGCAGTAATCACCGTTGTTGCAGCAGACCCCCCACATGTCTTCGGCTGAAACCCAACACGGCTGCTGAAGGTGTCCGATGCCTCCCCGGTGTCACTCATCAGAACGGACATTCCACCCGCCAACTCAGTCACCCCTACTACCTCCGGCCAAGCACGGGCACAGAAGCCATCCCGTTCCTCCATTGAGCTGGAAGTGGGTGCCTTGGTGACGGTACTGTCCGAAAGCGCCTTGTCCCAAAACACAATGTCATCGTCCACCGGTACCTTCGGGTTCCAACGATCACACCCAGACCATTCAGTCCCAGCGCTGTCTGTGATGGCGAAACCCAGTCAGTAGAACAGGCCACATCCCATGATGTTATCGCCATGCGCCGCCACCTGGAACGTGAAGTCGTGCACCGCTTCAGACTTGTAGCGAACCGTCAACTCCACAGTCTCGATATTGCACAGTCCGGTACCACCGTAGCCGTACAATGGTGCTGGATTACTCCTGATCCTATGGCATGGGAAAAACTTTTTCACCTTGGCCCAATTCAGCATCAACCACACTGCCGCCATGTCGAGCAGTAATGGCAAAGCAACACCGTCCAATTCCACCATGCAATAAGAATACCCGTTGGCGTTGGGACTCACTGAGTGGATGGTCATTGTAGGCAGGTGGGCTGGCTTCCTTGGCGGGCTCCACGGTACTGGAAACTGGCATACTCTGGCAAAATGATTCGTGCACCCACACTTACTGCATTGCTTCCCTCTTGCTGGGCACACTCGCACTTTAAACTGGTGTGTTGGGGACCCACAACCCCCACAAATGGGGTCTCTCGAGGCAGACCTTCGGCTCGCCATGTTAGCCTCATAGTCCTCGTCCATTCTGTCTTCGTCCTCCGGGTCCACTACATTCACCGATGTAGTCGTCCCCGGCGGCTTCTGTGACTGGCGCCAGCTTAGCTCTGAAGCTAGCTTATCTGCAGCTAGCTTGACAGCCCTAGCCAACATCAAGTCATTAGGCACCTTTAGCAACCTAGCACGTAACCCAGCGTTACACATGTGCTCGGGCAATTGATCTCACACCATCTCAACGGCCCAAAATGGCACTCATTAGCTAACTGTCTGAGGACAGCGACGAACTGTTGGATTGGCTCACCCACCCTTTGGTGTCTCTGACGAAAGCGAATCCGCCGTACCATCACACTGTCTGGCGTGGTAAAGTGGTTAGACAGCAGTTCCACGACATCCTTGTATGAGTCCGTCACGCCAAGCATCCGCAGAATCCTCTGGCCTTCAATACCCAGGTTGTGGAGAAGGCGCACTTGCGTCCTCATCTAATTTAGCTTCCTGAGGTCCAAAGCCGTGATGTAGGTCTCAAAGGCTTCCAACAAGTGAGGCCATGGCACTGGTGGTTCGCCAGGAAGCTCCAGGAAAGGCCGCAGTGGTGTAACGCACGCCTCCATGGTTTAATCCTCAGTGGCTAAATGTTATGTCTACAAACCTGGTATTAAAGGAGACGGACAAGGAGGTTGCACTAGAACACGGCTTTAATATAAAATAGGTTGCACTACAAGGAACACACAGTATGCGGAGTTGTCCTGAGCAAAGAGGAAGCCCGAATGGTGGACGCTCCGTATTATAGGGCGGTGTGACGACATAACCAGAAGACGGCATCATCACACCGCACTTCACAATAAAGCCCCATCACAGTAACCACAAGGATTGGTTGACAGCGGCATGGTGACATAGCCGTTTGGTGACATCACCACACCAAGGATATATAATGTGAGGGTCGGCAATCTTAGGCTCTCTCTCTTCTCTGGCTAGGCTCAGCCTCCCATAGCTGACACCTGCATTGTAAGTTAAATTAAATTAATTAAATCACCCTTTATTGTCATTCAACTGTACAACCAATCATGTACAGTAGAACGATATTGTGTTTTACCTATCTACAGTGTTAATCACACACACCCCAAGTGTAGAATCAGAGGGCCACTGCCATGCAAGGCGCCGCCACAAATTTCCCTCCTCCATTCCATTATTGCTGAGCACCAAGCTGGACAGCAGGAAGTTCCACTTTTATATGGTCTTCGGCATGACCCGGCCGGGATTTGAACCCCTGCCTCCCGGATGTGGGGCGGATGCTCTACCATCTGAGCCACCACTCCAGTAAATACGGTTATATACTTTGTTGTAATAAAGTTTGTGTTCGAAGCAAGCACCACTCTCCGTTGGTCATTCCAGATTCCCAGACATAACACCAGTCTCACCTAAAATGCAAACAAAAAAATGTAATTAATCACAGCCAAATCATGATGTAACAAGGGGGAAATTACTTTTTCACATAGGGCCAGGTAGGTTTGGATGGCCTTTTTTTCCCTTAATAAATGAAATAATCCTTTAAAAACTGCATTTTGTATCTACTCCGGTTATTTTTGTCTAATATAATTTTTTGGATGATCTGAAACATTTGTAGCAAATATGCAAAAATATAAAATCAAGAAGGGGGCAACAGGGATTAAAGTTCTCTGTCACTGTGACAGATTTCCATCAATTAGAAAAAGAAGAAAAAAAGCAGCACATTCTGAGGTTAATGTATTTTTTTATTACACAACTCAAAACTTCCTAAAATTATTCAAAAAATAAAAGTTCTATATCATTCCAATGATCAGAATGGCTTGGTTTCTTTATGTGCTTTTATTATGAAAGGCCTCAGTCACATATACTTGTCTTAAAATGGCAGCTTTACAATAAAGGCTTTTCTGATAATTTGTAGAAAAAATACTTTGTAAATGGAGTTTGAAGGGGAAGGGAAAAAGAAGATTTTGATTGTCTGAGTGATGCTGAGGTGAGTGTGTTATGTCTGGAAAACTGGAAGGATCGACAGAGAGTGGTGTTTGCTGGGAACAGCACCAGCACCCCAGTCACAGACTCCAAAAAGGGTGGGTACTCTGAAACATCATTTGGTGCATAGGCACAAATGATGGTCAGGACCCGTTTCCCAACCCGAAGGCGCAGGGAAGCAACCCTTTCGTCCACTGGGGAAAACTCCAATATAGAGGCAGCAAGGTGGGGCGATACAAGAATACCCACCCCTGCTCATCGCCTCTCCAGAAAAGGCCAAGCTCCAGCCCCTCTCCAGGAGACTGATTCCAGAACCGGAGCTGTGTGTTGAGGTGAGGCCGACTATATCTAGCCAGTATCTCTCAACCTCATACACCAGCTCAGGCTCCTTCCCCACCAGAGAGGTGACATTCCACGTACCAAAAGTCAGTTTAGAAAGCTTGGGATCAGTCCGCCAAGGTCTCCGCCTTTGACCGCCACCTAATCCACATAGCACCGGACCCCCATGATCCCTCCTGCAGGTGGTGAGCCCACTGGAGGGCGGACCCATGTAACTCTTTCGGGCTGAGCCCGGCCGGGTCCCATGAAACTCTTTCGGGCTGAGCCCGGCCGGGTCCCATGGGTGGAAACCCGGCCACCAGACGCTAGCCTTCGAGCCCCTCCCCCAGGCCTGGCTCCAGAGTGGGGCCCCGGTAACCCCATACCGGGCGGGGTACACTGAATCCTTGATATACAATTTATCATGAGAGTCTGTTGGATTGTTCTTAGTCTGGCCCTTCACCAAGGACCAGTTTGTCTTGGAAGACCCTATCAGAGGCAAATTGCCTCGGACAACATAGCTCCTGGGATCACTGGGGCACGCAAATCCCCCCCACCACGATAAGGTGACGATCCATGAGGGGGAGTTGCTAACATTCTAAAAAAAAAAAAAAAAAATACATCACTCTGTGGTGTAAGGAAAACCACAAGTTTGGTCAGCGTCAGCATGATGACGCGGCCGCTTGGTGACGTCATCACGCGAAGCATGTACCTGTAAGGACGGCCATTTTATAGTCTCTTTTCCTCTGCTCTTTATGGCTATCTTGGGTTCGACCTCCCAACCAACACACTGTTGTACCACCATTATAGTGTTGTATGAAATAAAGTTCATGTTCTCAGCAAATGCCACTCTCTGTCGATCCTTCCAGTTTTCCAGACATAACATTTAGCGATGAGAGTAAACTAGACCAGGTTTTTGTGATGTAAAAAATATGACCAAGGGATTGGCATCAGGTGTGCTGGCAATGGAGTCGGTGTGTGCGTTGCTGGCTCCTGCTATATTTTTTTTCAGTCTTACTTTTTAAACCCTACTTTGCTGTAAGCTATCAACATTTTGGACGTGTAATACGTGCGGAATCTGTTTTGAGTTGAGAAATATGTCCAAAACAAGAAAGTAGACTGAAAAGGAGGCAGCAGTGAACAATGCTAACACCAGCTTAGCTGAGGATGCTAATATAAGCCTTAACCCTGCACTTGTTGCCTTGCTTGAGCAACACAGAATGTCTATAGCTGCTGACTTTAAAGCTTCATTTGATCTTATTAATGGCAAGCTCGACAAGATTCAAGCAGATGTGGCTAACCAGAAGCAACGCATTGGCGACCTTGAAAGCAACACGGAGGATGTCAGCCAGCGCCTAGCGGCGCTTGAAGCTACGTGTGAGTTAATACAGGGGGAGATCAAGCTTTTGCAAAACAAACTTTCTGACCTGGAGGGAAGAAGCAGGAGGCTGAATATTCGTCTGGTGGGTCTGCCGGAGTCCTTTGATGTGGGTCCACGGCCATCTGAATTTTTTTCTCGGCTGTTGGTGGACGTCTTTGGCACACAAACTTTGCCATCTCCCCCAGAGCTGGAAAGAGCTCACCGCAGCCTCACGCTCAAGCCGGGTCCGAACGGGAAGCCGCGCGCTGTCATTATTTGTTTCCACCGGTTTCGGACCAAAGACTTGGTGATGAGAGAAGCGCGGAGACGCCGTGGGACTTTGGAATATCGTGGACATAAACTTCAGTTCTACAAGGATTATAACGCCGATGTTCAGAAGCAACGAGCCAAATACAAGGAGGTTATGTCCAAGTTGTACAAGAGAGGTTTTCGTCCTTCTCTTCTCTTCCCCGCCAGGCTCCGGATAACTCTTCCAGACGACAAAAACCAGTGGCTGGCGTCCGTCTCGGAGGCCACCCGCTTCATGCAAACCATGGAGAGAAATCAGCGATTTTTGCCCTGAACTGGACATTCCTGAGTTGACCAACTCCCACATTGGACTACTTGATTATTACTTCATTAAAGCTGCACTGACTGGACATTGATGCATTTTTAGATGTTCAAAAACAAGGTAAAATTGGCTCCCTATATGTTGTTGTTTACTTAATTTTTTTTTTAGGGTAAAATGTTCATACTATGCAGGATTGAAGCCAGTTGTATGGGAGTATTTTGTTAGGATGAGGATAGAGCAGGAGATGGAGCGGTTGCTGTTCTTTGCAACCGGCTGGAGTGTTGTTATAGGTTTGGTTGTTGATTTTTTATTTTTTTTTTTAATCGATTTATTAACACCCCCCTTACCCCCCCTTTTTTTTTACCCGTACCTCACCCCATTCTTTTTTGGGCCACACAACACAATATATAAATTTTACTCTTTGAATGAATAGTAATCTTACTTTGGTAAACTGGAATGTGAAGGGGTTGAACCACCCAATTAAACGAAAGAGAGTCATGTCACGTCTAAAGCAATTTAAGCCTGGGGTACTGTTTTTGCAGGAAACCCATTTGCAGGATTCCGACCACTTGCGCTTGTCAAAATGTTGGTCAGGACAATTTTTTCATTCAAATTTTAAAGCTAAGGCCAGGGGCGCCGCTATTCTTATTGATCGAAATATCCCATTTATTCCCTCTAATGTTGTATTAGATAAAAATGGACGATTTGTAATAGTATCAGGTAAACTTGGCAATAAACATGTCACCTTGGCTAATCTGTATGCGCCGAATTTTGATGATGTACACTTTTTTCGCAACCTTTTTTTCGCAGCTTCTAGATTTAAATACTCATTCTTTAATTCTTGGGGGTGACTTTAATTTGTATATGGATCCGATCTTAGATCGCTCATCCTCAAAACCTGCTTAACCTTAACCTTAATTCTCTCCATGCCAGGAGGCACATAAGGCCTGGACATCAATCTGCCACTGGTGTCTGTCTGCAGCTGCGTGGCGTGCTTTGCCCCAAGATCTCCAGCCAGCAACGGTCCGCTCTACTTCCACCATCCTTCTCCAGGTTGTTTTTGGGCGGCCTCTTTTCCTGCGTCCTTCCGGGGTCCACTCCATGGCTACAGCGCAGTCGTCCTTCGGGTCTTTCCTGAGAATGTGGCCGATCCAGTTCCATCTCTTTCTTCTGATTACCTCGCTGATTTTCTTGGTTTCTGCCATTTCCAGGATTGTCTTGTTGGATATGTGTTGCTGCCAGCGCACCTTGAATATCCTTCTCAGACACTTGGCTTGGAATGTATCCAGCTTTTCCTCCTCTCCTTTGGTCAGCTTCCAAGTCTCACAGCCGTACAAAAGCACTGACAGCACCAGGCTTCTGTGCAGGGAGGTTTTCGTCTTCTTGCTGATGCTTCCAGTTGCTCAGATTTTGCTCAGCCGCTTGTACTGGGCATTGGCCAGGGCTATCCTTCTCTTGACGTCAGCTCCTCCGCCTCCGTCCTTGGCTTCCGTGGCTCCAAGATAAGTGAAGCTCTCCACCTCTTCTATTTCATTCCCTCTGACTCTTAACTTTTCCGCAGACTTGCTGTTCACCTTCATGGCTTTGCACTTGTGGTCGTTCATCTTCAGTCCAACTTTGCAGGCGTTTTCCTCCAATCTGGCTGTCTTTTGCTGTAGGTGATTCATGGTGGATGACAGAAGCGCAGGATTGTCGGCGAAGTCGAGGTCTTCCAGCAGGTTTGAGAAGTTCCACCTTATGCCTGTTCTTTCTCCATCTGTGGTCTTCTTCATGACCCAGTCAATTACTAGCAGGAACAGAAACCCTGACATGCAGCATCCCTGTTTTACTCCGGTGATAACAGGGAACCAGTCTGTTGTCTCTCCTTCGTCTATGACCGATCATTGGAAGTCCTTGTACAACATTTGAACCATTCTGATGAGTTTTTTGGGGATTCTGTATTCGCTCATGATGATCCAGAGGCTGTCTCTGTGGATGGAGTCGAAGGCCTTTTCAAAGTCCACAAAGTGGATGTATAAAGTGGCATTCCATTCATTGTTTAGCTCCAAGATGTTCCTCAGTATGAATATCTGTTCTGTTGTTCTTCTTCCTTTTCTAAACCCGGCTTGTTCCTTCCTGAGCGACAGATCCACCCCTGTTTGTATCCTATTAATCAGGACCCTGCTGAGGACTTTGCTGGCCAGTGGCAGTAGCGTGACTCCTCTCCGGTTGTCACATTCCTGAAGGTTGCCTTTCTTTGGAATTTTACAAATGAGCCCCTTCATCCATTGGTCGGGAACTGCTTCCTTCTCCCATACTAGATCGAATAGTCTCTTCAGTTCTGTGCTGGTGTGCTCTGGGTCCGCTTTCAACATCTCTGCCGTAACCTGGTCAATTCCTGCTGCTTTTCCGTTGTTGAGTGTGCGTAGAGCTGATCTTATTTCTTCTAAAGTTGGGGCTTCGGTTGAGATATCAAGTTCTTCTCTCTCCTCTTCCTCTACTTGTGGGGGCTCCTCCGGTGCATCTCTGTTGAGGACTTCCTGGAAATGCTCCTTCCACCTTGCCAGTCTTGCCTCCTTGTTCTTCAGTAGATCTCCATTCTTGCTCTTCACTGCTGCTGCTTGTCTTGTGCCTTGTCCTGTTAGCTGCTTCACAATGTTGTATAATTCTTTCTGTTGTCCATTCTCCGCTGCAGTTTGTGCTCTCTGTGCTCTCTGTGCTCTCTCAACCATCCACTTTTGCTTGTCTTCCCTGGCACTCCTTTTCACTTCCCTGTCTTTCTGTTTGTACTCCTCTCTCCTCCTGTTCCGGATTCTTTCTGAGTGGGTGCTGTCCATCCTTGTTTTGATGTCCTTCCTCTCATCGATCAGTTTCCAGGTGTGCTCACTGATCCATGGCTTGCTCCTCCCTTTCTTATAACCTAACACTTCCTCTGCAGCGTTGACATATGCATTTCTCTGTTGTTCCCACACCTCTTCTACATCTTCGCTCTCTGTCCTATTTTCTTCCATTTTGCTCCTTACTGCCTCACAGTATGTCCTCCTCGTTTCTTCATCTTTTAGCCGTTCCATGTTGAGCTTTGGCTTGACTCTGTTGTCGTCTCTGTGGGCCTTGAGTCTCATCTTGATGCTGGTCCTCACCAGGTAGTGGTCGCTGTTGGCATCTGCTCCCCTCTGTACCCTAGAGTTCAGGACAGATGATCTCCACTGCCCGTTGATCAACAGGTGGTCTATTTGATTCCTCACCTTCCCATCAGCTGATACCCATGTGGCCTTGTGAATGTCCTTGTGAGGAAATAGCGTCCCAGTTATGACGAGGCCGTTCATCTGGCTGAACTCGCACAGCCTCTCCCCATTGTTGTTCTGCTCTCCCAGGCCGTGCACTCCCATCGTCCTCTCGTATCCGGTGTTGCCCCTGCCCACCTTGGCATTGAAGTCGCCCATGATGATAATGATGTTGTTCTTGTTGCATCCATTAGCTGCTTCCTGTAGCTCCTGGTAAAACTGCTCCTTCTCTGCTTCCTCTTTTTCGTTGTGGGGGGCATAAACTTGTATGATGGTGACCCTTCTCTGTCTTGAATAGAATCGAGCCGTGATGATTCTCTTGCTGATGGGTGTCCATTCCATGAATGCTCTCCTTGCTTGCTGGCTGACCAGATGGCAACTCCTCCTTCGTGCAGCTCCTTGTCCCCACTGTAGAGCACTGTCTTCCCTGATGCTAGCTGTATCTTTCCGGCTCCCATCCACCTGCATTCACTGATCCCTAGAATGTCTAATTTATATCCCTCCATCTCCCTCGCTATCTGTGCTGCTGCTCCTTCTCTGAACATGGTCCTGACATTCCAGTGTCCGATGTTCAGTCTGTATTTGGGGCTTGCAATGGACCTTGTCGGGCGCTGAGCTTCCCGTAGGCTTTCACCCACCACGGTCATGTTGCCGGAGTCGGCGATCCCTGCTCCTCCCAGGTTGTCTTGTAGATTGATGTCCATAGTTTCTGTAACTCTAGTTTTTTTACAGGAGAAGGAGTTGGCCTTCTGCCCAACCCCCAGACTTGGAGGACCAGGGTTTTCTGTCAGGGTGTCCTTGCCTTAGACTGCGTTGGTCCACGTGTGCAATCCCCCATCCGCCACCCGGGGGCCGCGCCTCTACGCCGTGCAGTCCCAGCGCGAGGCTCAAAACCTGCTAGTCTTAATAAATCTGCAACTTATGTTAAGTCTTTTCTTGAGGAATATATCCTTACAGACCCTTGGCGTTTTTTACATCCTAACGGCAGGGACTATTCGTTTTTCTCTCACATACACCATACTTATACCAGAATAGATTATTTTTTTGTTGACAGTTTATTAATTAATAACCTTAGCTCTTGCAGTTATGATAGCATCTCGGTTTCTGATCATGCCCCTCTTGTACTTAAAATGATCCTCCATGGATGTGACTCCATGAGAAAGCATTGGAGACTGGATCCATTATTACTTACAGATGAAAAACTGTTTGCGAATATTTCTTCTAAAATTAAGGGTTTTTTTTGAAAGAAAATAAAACTCCTGGTATGCCATACAAATCGATATGGGAGGCCATGAAGGCATTTCTTAGGGGGGAATTTATCTCATTGGCAGCATTTAAAAGACGATCCGCAATACAGGAACAGAAGGCTATTTTAGATCAAATCTTGGACATTGACAGACAATATGCTCAATCTCCATCACCCGCTCTGTACAAGGAACGTTTGACATTACAAACTAAACTTAATTTACTCTCCACTCGACAAATTGAAGGTTGTTTAATAAGGAACAAGAGTGAATTTTATGAACATTGCAGAAAAACCAGTAAACTTTTAGCTAATCAACTGCGCGGTATTAGAGCTAAGCAAATTATTACTGGAGTTAGGACAGATAAAGGAGAGGTGACATCTGATCAACAAGTGATTAATGATATCTTCAGGTCATTTTATTCCAAATTATATACCTCAGAATATACAACAAACTTAAAGGATCTGCAAGATTTTTTTGATTTTATTGATATCCCTTCGATTTCCTCAGAATCTCGGCAAATTCTAGAAGCTCCCATCACAAAAGAAGAAATTCAGCTGGCAATATCATCCATGCAATCAGGAAAATCTCCAGGACCTGATGGGTTTTCCGCTGATTTTTTCAAAAAATTCTCTGACGACCTTGCCCCTTTCCTTTGTCAAGTTTTTACAGAGTTGCTTGACTCTTGTACACTTCCTCCTTCATGTTATCAGGCCTGTATCACTGTGTTGCTTAAAAAAGACAAGGATCCTGTTGATTGTGCTTCTTACAGGCCTATTTCCTTGTTTTCTCAGAAAGTAGGAAATTCTACTCATTACCTCCACCATACATTGGACCTTGTTCTGACATATGGCATAGAAATAGAAAATCTGGTAGTGTCTCCTCATAACCCTGTACTGTCAGACCATTGTCTGTTAACCTTTGATTTTACTATTTCTGACTATTTGGCTCCTAAAGAAAAATATTATCACAGTAGATGCCTCTCAGATGATGCTGTTTCCAAATTTATGCAGATTGTTTCCTCTATGCCATGTGTCAACACAACGGAAATAAGCTATAGACAGCTTGCTCCTTCTGTAATTGATAACATGGTGGATAGTGTTTCAGCTTCTCTGCATCAGGCTCTAGACTTGGTGGCCCCCTTAAAAAAGAAAAAGTCTAATCAGAGATTTTTAACTCCTTGGTTCAACACAGAAACTCGTAGCTTAAAACAGAAGACTCGTCAATTAGAAAGAAAATGGCGCTCTACTAATTTAGATGAAATCTATTTAGCTTGGAGAAATCATCTTTTAATTTATAAAAAATCTCTTAGAAAAGCTAGAACGAGTTATTACTCTGCATTAATAGAAGAGAACAAGAATAATCCCAGGTTTCTTTTCAGTACTGTAGCCAGGTTGACAAAGAGTCAGGACTCTGTCAATCCTAGCATCCCCTTAGAGCTTACTAGTCAGGACTTTATGAACTTTTTCAATAATAAAATTTCATCCATCAGAGATAAAATCAATCAGATTCTTCCCACAGTTAACTTAAATACTGTAACTACTACAACTCCTTCTATTGATGTCTGTCTTGATGAGTTTACTCCAATCGACTTTTGTGAGTTAGACAAAATAGTTTCCTCATCCAAACCTTCAACTTGTCTTTTAGACCCTATTCCTACCAGGTTATTTAAAGAAGTCTTCCCACTTATTGGTAGCTTTATTCTTCATATAATCAATTCTTCATTAACTTTAGGCCATGTACCGCAGGCTTTTAAAACGGCTGTAATTAAACCCTTACTCAAAAAGCCAACGCTAGATCCAGGAGCTTTAGCTAACTATAGACCAATCTCTAATCTCCCTTTCATTTCAAAAATCTTAGAAAGAGTTGTTGCTACGCAATTATTTGACCACCTGCAGGGAAATGGTTTATTTGAGGAGTTTCAATCTGGGTTTAGAATCCATCATAGCACTGAAACAGCCTTAGCGAAGGTCACTAACGACCTCCTCATTGCATCTGATAATGGACTAGTTTCTGTACTTGTCCTTTTAGATCTTAGTGCAGCTTTTGATACTATTGATCATAATATTCTACTTGATAGATTAGAACACTATGTTGGACTTAATGGAACTTCGTTGCAGTGGTTTAGATCTTATTTATCTGATAGGTTCCAGTTTGTTCATGTAAATGATGAGTTTTCTCTCAGCTCAAAGCTTAGTCATGGAGTTCCACAGGGATCTGTGCTTGGCCCTACTCTTTTTAGTTTATATATGCTTCCGTTAGGCAACATTATTAGAAAGCACTGTATACATTTTCACTGTTATGCAGATGACACACAATTATACCTGTCAATGAAGCCAGATGATACTAATCAATTAGCCAAGTTAGAAGCCTGTCTTAAGGAAATCAAAGTTTGGATGACTTGTAATTTCCTGCTATTAAATTCAGATAAGACTGAAGTCATTCTTGTTGGTCCAAAAAACCTTAGAAATTCCTTTCCAAATCAAACTTGCAGTTTGGATGCAGTTACTCTTTCTCTTAATAGCTCTGTGAGGAACCTTGGAGTTATTTTTGATCAGGATTTGTCCTTCAATTCACATATTAAATTTGTTTCTAAGACTGCCTTCTATCATTTGCGTAATATTGCCAAGATTAGGAGCATCTTGTCTCAGAGTGATGCTGAGAAGCTGATCCACGCTTTTGTTAGCTCGAGATTAGATTATTGTAATTCTTTATTATCAGGTTGTCCTAAAACATCTTTAAAAAGTCTTCAGCTGATCCAAAATGCTGCAGCAAGAGTTTTAACAGGTACTAGAAAGAGAGATCATATCTCTCCGGTTCTGGCCTCCCTTCATTGGCTTCCCATAGAGTTTAGAATTAAGTTTAAAATCCTTCTTCTTACTTACAAAGCTCTAAACAATCAGGCTCCTTTTTATTTAAAAGATCTGATACTACCGTATCATCCTAACAGAGCACTACGCTCCCAAAATGCAGGTTTACTTGTAATACCTAGAATCTCCAAAAGTACAATGGGAGGCAGAGCCTTCAGTTATCAAGCTCCTCTCCTGTGGAATCAGCTGCCAATCTGGATTCGGGAGTCAGACTCGATCTCTGTTTTTAAGAATAGGGCTAAAACCTACCTTTTTGATATAGCCTACAATTAGGGAGGGATCATGTGTTTTCTGAACCCTCCCTTAGTTATGCTGCTAATAGGTTTAGTCAGCCGGGGGACCTCCAGTAATGCACTGGGCCTCACTCCTTTCCTCACTCTCTATGAAATATTTTTTTTTTGCTGGTCATTAACATTTGTTTGTTCTCTCCCATAGATTGAGTCCCCATCGTGCTGTTTGCTCTCTACATGTCTGTTCTTTTCTTCTTCTCTATCCCCTCACCCCCCAGCCAGTCGCAGCAGATGACTGCCCCTCCCTGAGCCTGGTTCTGCTGGAGGTTTCTTCCTGTTAAAAGGGAGTTTTTCCTCTCCACCGTCGCCAAGTGCTTGCTCACAGGGGATCGCCTGATTGCTGGGGTCTTTCTGCAACTGTGGGGGTCCTCCCTACAGTTGATAGTGCTATGAGATGACTGTTGTTGTGAAATGGCGCTATATAAATAAAGTTGAATTGAATTGAATTAAATACCGATGTTAAAATTTTGTCAAAGTTGTTAGCTTCAAGGTTGGAAAAGATTCTTCCTTTTATAATTTCACAGGACCAAACCGGTTTCATTAAAAATCGCCATTCTTTTTTTTAACTTGCAGTGGCTGTTTAATATTATTTATACTCCTCACCACAACATACCTGAATGTCTTATTAGTTTGGATGCTGAAAAGGCATTCGATAGGGTTGAGTGGGAGTATTTGTTTTTTACTTTGGAGAGGCTCGGTTTTGGTCCTTCCTTCTGTTCCTGGATTAAACTTCTCTATACTAGTCCTTTAGCTTCAGTGTTAACTAATTGTCGCTATTCTGACTACTTTAGGCTTTACCGTGGTACGAAGCAAGGCTGTCCTTTGAGCCCGTTGCTCTTTGCCTTGGCAATTGAGCCGTTAGCTATTGCAATCCGTGGGAGCCGGGACTTTCTAGGCATTTGTAGGGGCGGCATCGAGTATAGGGTTTCACTCTATGCTGACAATCTTTTATTATTTCTCTCCAACCCACTTACTTCATTACCTGCTATACTCAACATTTTGGATAGTTTTAGTAGGTTTTCTGGTTATAAAATTAATTTCAATAAGAGTGAATTGTTTCCGATTAATGAAAAGATTCGCGTTCAGGATCTTAAAAATTTTCCTTTCAAGGTTGTTATTGATCATTTTAATTATCTTGGGATATGTGTTACTAAACAATTTAATTACTTGTTTAAAAATAATTTTCTCCCCTTATTTGACCAGTGCAAGCTAATACGTTCCAAATGGTCCCCATTATCCTTGTCCTTAATTGGCAGAATCAATTCTGTAAAAAGGATGTTACTTCCAAAGTTTTTATATTTGTGTCCCCATTTTTATTCCTAAATCCTTTTTTAAGTCATTGGACTCTCTGATTACCTCATTTATTTGGAATGGTAAACATCCGAGATTGAGGAAAGCTTTTCTTCAAAGACCCAAATCAGTGGGTGGCATGGCTCTGCCTAACTTTCAATATTACTACTGGGCAGCAAATATCAGGTGCATGTTATATTGGAAACATTTCTATCTGGAACCCTAATCACCCATTTGGATCCTTATGGAGTCACATGTGGACAATCAAACCTCCCTACCGGCAATTTTAGGTTCACCACTTTCCCTTGCCTTGTCTACACTGGGTAATAACAAAGTAGTTCGTCAGTCTCTTAGAATTTGGTCTCAATTCAGGAAAAATTTCGGTCTTCAGTTTTTCTCCATTAGAAGTCCAATTGCTGCAAATCATTTATTTACCCCATCAACTATTGATAGTGCATTTCATATATGGCACAGAAAAGGTTTAAAATCTTTTGCGGATTTATATTTTGATGGACAATTTGCAAGTTTTTCTCAACTTTCCACTAAATTCGACATCACTTCTACACATTTTTTCCACTTCCTCCAGGTCAGATATTATGTGCAAACCATGACAAAACAATTCCCTCAAAAACCTCCTGATAATCCTCTAGATGATTTTTTATTAGTTAAACCAACTTCTAAGGGGGTAATATCAGTTTTATATAATTTAATTTCAAATTTACAATCTTCTTCTCTGGCCGCTATTAAATTGAATTGGGAACAAGATCTTAATTTTACTTTTACTGATGAACTGTGGGACTCTATTCTTGGCCAGGTTCACACTGCATCAATGTGTGCTTGTCACGCTCTTATTCAATTTAAGATCGTGCACCGGGTGCACCTGTCCAAGGTTAAGTTGGCACATATTTACTCGGATATAGACCCAACTTGTGAAAAGTGTGGTAGCGCTCCTGGCACTTTGCTTCACATGTACTGTTCCTGCCCTTCATTGATGAATTTTTGGCATTCTGTTTTTATCACTATGTCTGAAGTCCTGCAATATCAAATCAAACCTGATCCATTATGCACCATTTTTGGTGTGGCTCCAGAACTTGTCTTGCCAAATTCCAAATTAAAAGTATTCAAATTTTCATTATTATTGGCCAGACGTGCTGTATTACTGAAGTGGAAAGACTCTTCGCCCCCTTCACATTTACAGTGGATAAAAGATATAATGTCCTGTTTGGATTTAGAAAAAATCAGATATACAGTTCGTAGCTCTGAAAACAAATTCTATAAATTATGGCGCCCGTTTCTTGATTTCTTTGAAAGACCCACAATTATAGTTTCTGAGTAGCTCATATCCCCTTTACCCCACCCCCACCTCACACACACAATTTTTCTTTTTTTTTTGTATTTTTATTATTATTATTGTTTACTTAAAGGTTTTTGTGTTTTGAAGCATCCACATTTGTTAGTTTTAAATTCTATTTTTGCACTGTTTGGTTAAAACAAAAATGAAAATTTCCAATACTTTGTATTGTATTGATACTTCACTTAATAATAATAAAAAGACCTTTGAAAGAGAGTAAACTATGGAAGCGTGTTTGGGGCCACTACAGCCATTTCTGGAGACCGCAGGTGAGCCGCTCATACTGTGGCCATGCTGGTTCAATGCTTTCACCACCTACATATCAACGTTGGACCTGGACGGGCTGGACAAGGTACAAATGCAAGCTCTACTGGTTCACAACCTGGGCATAGAAGGTCAACGTATTTTCTACACACTAGGACCAACAGAAACATTTGCTGAGTCAGTCGAGCTGCTAGCTAGCTACTTGGGCACAGCCGACAACGTGTTGGCGGGGCGCATTAAGTTTCACCAACAGCGACAGAAGATCACAAAGACGACACAACAGTTCATTGTGGACCTTTGCCACCTAGCTAGCATGTGCAGATTTGGTTTGTTGGGAGGACAAAATGGTACGGGACCAGTTGGCCGAGTACACTAGCAACCCGCGGCTGTGAGCAAAGATGCTAATGGCACCAAATGACATGATGCTAGCCAAGACTATCGAGCTAGCATTCCAACTAGAATCCATCGACAGGTTAGCATCAGAGCTAGGTGTGCAGCAGCAGCAATAACAACAGCCAAGCAACACACCGCTAGCACACACGGTAACCACAAAAGGGCCCGGTAACAAAGCAGAAGAGGCCGAAGTAAACACCGTGGATCAAAAGAACGCTACGAGGTGCTTTTCATGTGGTAACTGTGGCTCCCTGATGCACCAAAAGAGAGCACATTCCTGCCCGGCAAGGGGGGAGTGATGTAAGCGATGCGGAAAATTCAACTACTTTGCAAAGGTTTGCCAGCCACCAAGCCCACTGGTCAGTTCAAGTCACTCACCCGCAACTACCATCCACTCAGTGAGTTCCAGAGGTGCAGCGTACGCATTCTGCATGATAGGGCTGGACGACACCAACTTACTGCTCCTGCTCAACACTGCCGCAGTGAGATCAATGTTGAACTGGGTCACTGTGAAGAATTTTTTTCCCAACCACCTGATCGGGAAAAACCCAGCAGAGCTGTACGGGTATGGTGGCTACCGGGTCAGCAATGTAGGGACCATCACACTAACAGTCCGCTATGCGTCGAGTCGTTACTGATTTTGTTTTCCAAGTGGTTACGCATAGAGATAGCATACTAGGACCTGGCCTGTGTTATCAACTGGGCTTCTCCATCTGCGACAGTAACGGATTCTGTTTGACTGACGATAAGTGGGATGCAGCACATTCAGATGACGATGACAAGGGTACAGCCGTCCTGTGCTCACAGGAGGAGCACCGCCCGGAGAAGGGGCAGCGACCGGACTCACCTCAGATCCTTGCCCAGCATAAGCCTCAGGGAGCTGCTGCAGAGCTGCAGGAGAGGGAGCCCACGTCTATTGGGAACCCCAGGACATGACAACCTGACGCAGGTTCTACCAACAGCGACCGCAACACATCGCCATGACGACTTCCCAGGAGAGGGGGAGAAGAAACCGGACTGCTTCTGAATCCACGTCCAGCATCAGCCTCCAGGAGCCACCGCTGAGCTGCAGGATGAAGAGTCCATGACCCAACAAAATGCAGCAGAACCACCGGATGCCTTCTGAATTCATGCCGGGCATCTGCCTCCAGGAGCCACCGCTGAGCTGCAGGATGAAGAGTCCATGACCCAACAAAATGCAGCAGAACCACCGGATGCCTTCTGAATTCATGCCGGGCATCTGCCTCCAGGAGCCACCGCTGAGCTGCAGGATGAAGAGTCTGTGACCCAACAGGACGCGGCAGAATCACCACAACCTGGTGGACGCCCCACAGCAGATGTGAGAGTCACACCATCACAACCACGATACCAAATGAAGACGAACAGAGTGCCGCTCAAGCTCAGGTTCAGGTTACTTTATTTGTACCCGTAGGTAGATTTGTTTTTCAGTCAGATGACATCCTTTTAGACACATATTTACAAAACACAATTACATTCAACATGAACACAAACACAGGAACACATGAAGCTGATTATAAACACGATAAAAGTACCCAAGGCTCCACCAATCAGGACATAAGAAAAAGAGATGAGAGAAAAAAAGAGAGAAGAGAGAAGAGTCATAGTAAAAAAAAAGTTAAAAGCTAAATCAAAGAGATTAAAAACTCAAAGTCTAAAACCCAATATAAGATTTAAAACCAAAATAAAAAAACCTACAAAAATAAATAAATATAAAACAAAATTGATAAATAGATAACTAAATTATGTGCAATATATTGTTACATCTTGTTCAACTCTTTGACAGCAGCAGGAACAAAGCTGTTTATGTAGTGCTGGGTTTTACAGTTTGGGACAACAAACCTCCATCTGGACTTAAGTAGCTTAAAGTGGCAGTGCAAAGGGTGGGAGTCATGGTTTAAAATGGAGGTAGCAATCCTCTGTACCTGTCTTGTGTACAGGGATGTGAGGCTCAGCTGTGACTCACCAAGCAAACAACTGAACCATCTAACTACCTGGTCTAAGGATTTCCTCTGTTTCAGTTTTATCTGACCAAACCATGACAGTAAAGAAAAGGATAAAACAGATTCAATAAAAGCCCGATAAAACATTGTCATTATGGTTCAGTCAATTTGGAAGCGTGCAAGTTTCCTCAAACAATGCAAATTTTGCTGACCCTTTTTGCACACCCTTTCACAGTTCACTTCAAAGTTTAAATTACTATCAATAATCGTCCCAAGATATTTGTACAATTGTACACATTCGGTGGTCTGGCCTTTTAGTATGGTGACTTTGTGCCTGGGAGTTTTCCTCCTAAAGTCAATAATCATATCTTTCGTTTTTGTTGTATTCAGCTGCAGGTAGAAATCCTCACACCAGTGAACAAAATCATCAACTACTGGGCCGTGGCCACTCTCACCATCCTGGAGGAGACTGACAATGACTGAGTCATCAGCATACTTCATAATGTGTCTGTTGTCATGTCTGCTCTGACACATGTTTGTGTACAGGATGAAGAGTAGTGGTGACAACACCCCCCCCTGAGGAGAGCCAGTAGAAGAGCACTTTAGGTCAGACAATGTACCATTGACCCTTACTCTCTGCGTCCTGTTGGTTAAGAAATCCAGAATCCAGCCCACCAGATTATTGCTGAAATCAAATTGTTGCAGGAGCCTTTCAACTAAAATATGAGGTTGGATTGTATTAAAGGCGGAAGAAAAGTCCACAAATAAAAGCCTGGCATGTGTCCCGTTAAAATCCAGATGTTTAAAAAGCATGTTAAACATAGTGACAATGGCATCCGCAAACTGCAGAGGATCCAATGCATGTTCAGTCTGCTTTAAGACCTCACATCTGACCAGTTTTTCAAAAATTTTCATTAAAATTGAAGTCAAAGCAACTGGTCTAAAGTCGTTTACTGTTTTAGGACAGCTGGATTTTGGAACGGGAACAACCACGGCTTCTTTCCAGATCTTAGGCACATGTTGTGTCTGTAAGGACTTATTGAAAATGTAATGAAATATAGGACTCAGTTCATGTGCACAGGACTTTACCAAGCGCCCATATATATTATCAGGGCCCTGACTTTTGTTCACTTTTACAGCGCGGAACTCCCTTTCAACATCCTGCACCTCAATATTAAAGTGCTGATTGTCTTTGAGTTTCTGTTTCAAATCTTGGATTTCTGTGCTGAAATCAAAGGAGTCAAAACGACCATAAAAACAATTAAGAGCATTAGCCAAGCTCTGTGTCTGAATGCCCATGGATATTTAATATCAGTGTTTAAAATACTTTTATACTAATTTGGAGAGCAAAGCCAGAACTTCATTGCTCAGGAAATGTAGCATTTCTTTACTGTGCACATGATAATAAAGCCTTTGAATCTTGATTCTTGAATCTTAAATACTGGGAGATTCATGTAATATAAGTAAACAATTAAAAATGAATTAAAAGCTTTTTTCAAATTTTCTGTAAAATATACAGTAATTCTAAACAAATAGTGAGGAAAAAATTAGGATACCCCCATCTTTTGTAGGACACCCCCACATTCATTCCCACTTAAAATGGCTAAAATAAATGTTAAAAATGCAAATAAAAACAAAAACAAGGTTAGACATAGATATGTGAACATTTCTTCAGAAAGAACTGAATATTTAATGGGGTATCCTAATTTTTCACATGACTGTAAAAGTAACACAGCATTTCAGAAAAGGAGATCCAAGTTCAAGAGTTCCAAGACAAAAACCACTGCTAAGCAAAAAGAACATAAAGGCTGTCTTGTGGAGAAAGGAGGCAGGCGAGGCAACGAGCTGAATGACACAGAAACTTTATTCTTTCTCCCACATAACTTGTCGCAAGAAGGATCCCGGGTCTCTGTGCATTCCTCTTTTATATCTTTAATACCATACATCAAGACCAGGAGTTTCCGACCATCATAATAATAATAAATCAGATTTATATAGCGCTTTATCATAGACACTCAAAGACGCTTTACAAGTAGATACATTATTCATTCACTCCAGACAGACAATGGTAGTGGCAAGCTACTACTGTAGCCACAGCTGCCCTGGGGCAGGCTGATGGAAACGTGGCTGCCAATCCGCGCCAACGGCCTACACCGAACATTTATACACATTCATACCCAGTGTTATGGGCACTGGAGGCAATGCGGGTGAAGTATCTTGCCCAGGGACACAACAGCAGGATATCTGGGGAGAGCAGGATTCAAACCGCCAACCATCGGGTTATTAGACGACCTGCTCTACCTCCTGAGCCACTGCCGCCCCGAATGATGTTTAGAACAAAGCCTGTGTGGCACATTAATGTGACATGACGCCGGCGCCGCTCTCACACCCTTCTTCTCCCAGCGGTGCCGGCATTTATTCCTCTCCCCGGGGGGCAGATAGTCCTTACTGTCCGGTCTGATACCCCCCCCCCCCAGTCTCTTTCAATCCATTGTTCCCTGGGTGGAGAAGTCCAACACCATGCCCCCACACAATCCCCCCCTCCGAACACCCAGAAAGGGCCCATCCTTTGGGCTTGAGATGGCATCCATAGTGGCTGTAGCGGGGGGGTCACCGATCCAGTCGAACTGCCCTGCTGGCGAGGTGTACAGGAGGGCACATCAGTCTGTGAAGGGAAAAAGGAAGGAGGAGAAAACACATCAGCTTCATGAGTGCAGGTCCCTGTCGAGGGATCACCAACTTGCAGAGCCACCAGCGGTGGGCGTCCGCACTGTGGAACTTGGGCCAACACCACCTGCTCGTCTGCCAACACAAAAGCGGGCTTCAGCCTGTCGATGCAGACAGTCTCCCTATGATAGATAGATAGATAGATAGATAGATAGATAGATAGATAGATAGATCTTTAATTGTCATTATCACAGGTACAACGAAATTCAAAGTGCTCTCCAGTCACTGCCCCATTTATAAAAACATTACCCCATTATAAAAAACATAAAAAATCAGAATAATAATTAAAAGAATAAATAACAAGCCACATTCACACAGACATCAACACAGGACATCATGCACACACAGTCATTGCAAGGAGCATTCAACAACATACAATCATGTCCATTTAGCACGTGCTAAATGGACAAATTTATGCCCCCCAAGTCTAAAACAAAATGCTTCGCCCCAGGTTCCAACACCCTGAACGGTCCGTCGTACGGTGGGCACAGCGGGGTCTGGTGGGCATCATGCCTGACAAAAACAAAACTGGTGTTCTGCAAGCTTTTTGGAACGAAGGTGCGGGTAAAACAATGGCGGACCAGGCCTGGTACATTAAAAGCCTCCGTACTTTGCAAAAATCGTGGGGACACAGAGACGTTACAGAGCAAGGGAAGGCACCCTTCTTGCACCACCCTGCTCTCCAGTCTTAACCCAGTAGGCACAGACTGTAACGCGCAAATGTCTGCATCCCCGGCTTGCTCCACGGCCATTGTGGGAAAACCTATTCTGATATAGACCGGGGAGACTAACGCACGTGACAATCGGCCATGATGTTGAGCTTACTGGCGACATGCTGAATGTCAGTAGTAAACTCTGAAATCGCAGCCAAATGCCATTGCTGCCGGGTTGACCACAGTTCCGAGACCTTGGCCATCGCATACATCAGTGGCTTATGGTCCACGAACGCGGTGAACTGGCGCCCCTCTAACCAAAACTGCAAATGGCGCATCGCCAGGTGGAGAGCCAGCAATTTGCTATCAAACGTGCTGTATTTGCGCTCATTGTCGCGCAAAGTTCAGCTGAAAAATATGAGCAGCTGCCACAAACCTGAGGCATACTGCTCAGCCTGACTATGAGTAAGACTCATAGTCCTTACTGTCCCGTCTGATACCCCCCAATGACACCACCTCTTTTGGTCCATTGTTCCCTGGGTGGAGAAGTCCAACACCATGCTCCCACAGTCTCAGTTTTGCCAGAAAGCATCTTGATGATCCCCAAAACTTTTGGGAAAATACTCTGTGGACTGACAAGAAAAAAGTTGAACTTTGTGGAAGATGTGTGTGCCATTACATCTGGCATAAAAGTAACACAGCATTTCAGAAAAGGTACATCAGACCAAGAGTAAAATACTGTATGGTGATGGTAGTGTGATGGCCTGGGGCTGTTTTGTTGCTTCAGGACCTGGAAGACTTGCTGTTGTCATGGTCTGAGCGCGGATATCGTCCGCGCTCGCGTCATGCAGTATTTTTCTCCCGCTCTGTAGCAGTTTACCTTATGGCCTTTCCTGCCTCTTATTTTGACAGCGTCTCGGTGGGGCTCCCGGCTGTCAGAGCAGAGTTCCTCTGTGACAGCTGTTTCCCATTTCAGCTGATGACATCCTCATCAGCTGATTATCCCTCTTCCCTATTTAAGGGAGCAGCTTAGGTTACTCCAGGCTGCGACCTCGCCTTTTCCAGACTGGTTTCCCTACGCCCGAAGCCAGTTCCTTTCAGCGTTAGGTTCCGCCCTTGCTATCCATATGTAAGTGTTGTATCCTCGTCTCCCGTCAGGCTTCCTAGTTCTCTGTTTATCATTGGTGTGTTCTAGTCACAGTCTTTATTTGTGTTTTACCCCACGTGGCTCATTATTTTGTACCTTGTTCCTTCCTTTAATAAATACGCAAACTCACTGATCGCCTATAGTGTTTCATTAGTGGTCCGCCAGGACCGCACCATGACAGCTGTGGTAAATGGAACCATGAATTCTGCTGTCTACCAAAAAATCCTGAAGGAGAATGTCCAGCCATCAGATTAATGGGTTTGAGACCCTCATTGGGGCAAAGGTGTGCTATATTTCTGTGGACATGAAGACTTTAAATTGTAAATATATATCCGGGGGTAACTTTAATATTGTGTTTGAGAAAGAGAAAATATTGCTAAATCATTATGACCTGAAATGTCCTCTTAAAAATGTGTTTATTCAGACTATCTGATGCCCAGTGTCCAAAGTTCAGTTGAACTTTGCGAATAACAGGAAAAGACTTGAGGGGTTCCAGGTGTGCATTCCAGCACTCAGTACATGGTCCATAGGAGATCCTGGGTATGAATATATGTGGCTTTTTTTTCCTGTATATCAGTCGAATCTGAGTGTTTATTTACAACAAAGCAACGCAAAAGCCCACAGTGGGTGTTGATATAATTTCTGCCTTGCTCCTTTGATGTCATAATAAATAAATTCATTGAAGCTGGAGTAACTGCAGCTCTTGAATGTTCCTGCCTGACGTGATGCACATATAGGGGGCAGTCAGTTCCAAAGTCTGTTACCATGCAGTGGTCGATGCCAGTTTAGTCCTTGGAGAAAAGGGGTCTTTTGGCTTAGCTCACCCAATGATTTATTTCCCCTAATCATAACTCAAGTAATAAAGTAATAAAATATCAAATCCTCTATAAAATCTTTGATAGGCAGTTTCATGGGAGTCTGAGGGAGGAAAGTGTGCCCAAAACATTACTCTCAATAATTCATATTTGTATTTGAGCTTCTCAAAGTGCAGATCTTCTTTTTGACTCTTTTCATCATTTGAAATATTTAATGCCTCATCAACTTGGATGGGGATCAGTCTGGTTTGATCCCATCCAGCAACATTACAAAAATCATATAATAATACAAGTCTGTTTTTTGCAATTCTGGGATTCACAAGAGTATGACCAAATAGGAGCATTTTTAACTGGTATGATCTTCATAAATGCATCAGTGACTTGAAGTATTGACAACATCAGTGAACTCCAAAAAGGCTAAATGTTTCTTCAGTATAATCTGTCAGTAGTTAGTTACCAGAAGCAAAGAAGCAAGCAGCCAAAACAAATACTAAATACACAGAAAAAAATGTGTCACCCACTTTTCTTTACTAGGAGCCAAAAAAAACAAAAAAAAAAACAAACCTCACATAATTTTAAAAGTAAATACAAAATTTTATGGTTCCCTTTAATGTTGTAGAGAAATATGTTATTATATTTTATCTTTGGGATTCACTGATTTTTATGCATATTCATGGAGTTTTCAAAATACAGTAGCTATGAATTCCCTGGATGCTGTTTTTTAAATTGATCTTGACTCTTTTATTTTGAATACTTCTTATAACTCTTTTACATGGGGTGGAGATCATTGAGAAATCTGGACAATTTTTGATCTATCAATGATCTTCTATGATCTCCACAGTCGCCACTATTTCCTCAAAGTTTTGACTCAGTCCAAAACACACAGGGCTCTCCCAAACAATCCTAAAGATCAAAAATTGACCCGATCTCTCAATGATCTGCTGTGTAATGGGCCCCTTGTTTGGTATCTTTCCAACGGGGTTGTTGCTCTGGAGAAACAAAGGTCAGCAGCAGGTGGAGGTGGAGAATTCTGGGCACGGATGTGGCTTTACTTGTTCTACACACATTAACTATGATAAGTATAATAAACAAAAACTGGATTAAACTGATGTCCAACACAATGTTTTTTAACTGCATTTCTGACTGTAACACACTAATAATGCTTCTTTTTATACAAACCCCATTTCCAATGAAGCTGGGACTTTGTTTAAAACTAAAAGAAAATAGAAATTAAAAACAGAATGAAAAGATTTGATATCCCTTTTCAACCAATAATCAACTGAATTCATTATAAAGACAGGCTATTTACTTCCGTATTACAGCGGCGCAGTCCAGAGTCAATTGTTGAGGCATGGAGCATGTTTATGCGTGCTTCCAAGATCATTTTGCTATTAGAGCAATGAAAAAAATAATTTTGCACCTTGCAGAAAGTACATAGAGGCTTTCCTAATGCTCTTAATTATTCACAGGTGTGTTTGGGGTGTAATGTGAAATAAACCTGTTGTGGTCTTTGCTCTCATTTCCTTTTAATAAACAGAGGAGAAAGATCGAAGGCTTAATACTAAAATGACGGCATTTAAATGGGAGGACAATTCCATTTTGCGCTGAGGCCAATGCGGACTCACTAATGTGAAAATGTGTTTAAGGGCAAAGAGATTTTGAGGAGCTTTTTAACCTAATTCTCCACAGCTCTGCTGGCACTAGGGAGACTTGATCATAATTAACGCATGATCTTCATGTGAACTTCTCTTTTAACCCCTTGCACTCCGGTCAATTTCCCTAAAAACGCCAAAAAATAATGTGCCCAAAGTAAATCGAGAGCTGTTCTTCAACCCTTTGCAGCATCTTCATGGGGTTGGTCTCATTTAAAAGAAAACACTTTGAATTTTTTGGCAAAACAGTCATAATCTCTCTAAGTGCTTCGGCCACTGAGTTAAAGTCATCTAAACATAGTGAACTTGAAGAAAATAAATTTCGCCTGGGTGTTTTTTTGGATACAAATGCTTGCAAATAGCACACAGCTTCAGATCCGGGCTGGAAAATGCAACAGAAATGTAGAACCAAGTGTTATCCAGCTGAGGTCAAAATTTGGTAACAATACCACAAAAAATGAATATATTACACAGCTTTTTCCTCAGGTAGTTCCCAGGCATTTTGGAACTGTGCCAAATGGCACAGTTTGGAAAAATGTCTGTAACTTTTGAATGATTCAATATAGAAGCTTCATCTTGGGCTCTAATGAAAGGTGACACTTAGGGATGTGTGTGTGTGTGTGTGTGTGGGGGGGGGGGGTTGTCCCCCTCCCCTCGCTACAGAGGACGGACATCGCCCATTGTGCCGCGGTCCGTCATGTAGCGATGACGCACAGCTGTAATTTACCAATCGGTCAAAAATCATTTTGATTACAATTTTCAGGGATAAAGAATAATTTAGCTTAGAACACTTACCTCTTCACAGCAGCAGCGGAGCTGGCGAACTTCGTCCTCATTGTCAGATGAACGCGACGCTGGTCTCGCGACCCGGTCAAAACATAATTCCATTATTGCGGTTTTGCGCTTCCATGATTGCGGTTTTGGCGAACGATTTTTCTTTCTTTCAAAGGTCTTTTTATTATTATTAATTGAAGTGTCAATACAATACAAAGTATTAGAAATTTTCATTTTTGTTTCAACCAAACAGTGAAAAACTAGAACTTAAAGCCAACAAATGTAAATGCTTCAAAGCACAAAAACCTTTAAATAAACAATAATTAAAAAAAAAAAAAAATACAAAGAAAAATTGTGTGTGTGAAGTGGGGGTGGGGTAAAGGGGATATGAGCTACTCAGAAACTATAATCGTGGGTCTTTCAAAAAAATCAAGAAACGGGCGCCATAATTTATAGAATTTGTTTTCAGAGCCACAGACTGTATATCTGATTTTTTCTAAATCCAAACAGGACATTATATCTTTTATCCACTGTAAATGTGAAGGGGGCGAAGAGTCTTTCCACTTCAGTAATACAGCACGTCTGGCCAATAATAATGAAAATTTGAATACTTTTAATTTGGAACTTGGCAAGACAAGTTCTGGAGCCACACCAAAAATGGCGCATAATGGATCAGGTTTAATTTGATATTGCAGGACTTCAGACATAGTGATAAAAACAGAATGCCAAAAATTCATCAATGCAGGGCAGGACCAATACATGTGAAGCAAAGTGCCAGGAGCGCTACCACACTTTTCACAAGTTGGGTCTATATCCGAGTAAATACGTGCTAACTTAACCTTGGACAGGTGCATCCGGTGTACAATCTTAAATTGAATAAGAGCGTGACGAGCACACATTGATACAGTGTGAACCTGGCCAAGAATAGAGTCCCACAGTTCATCAGTAAAAGTAAAATTAAGATCTTGTTCCCAGTTCAATTTGATAGCGGCCAGAGAAGAAGATTGTAAATTTGAAATTAAATGATATAAAACTGACATTACCCCCTTAGAAGTTGGTTTAACTAGTAAAAAATCATCTAGAGGATTATCAGAAGGTTTTTGAGGGAATTGTTTTGTCATGGTTTGCACATAATGTCTGACCTGGAGGAAGCGGAAAAAATGTGTAGAAGTGATGTCGAATTTGGTAGAAAGTTGAGAAAAACTTGCAAATTGACCATCAAAATATAAATCCGCAAAAGACTTTAAACCTTTTCTATGCCATATATGAAATGCACTATCAATAGTTGATGGGGTAAATAAATGATTTGCGGCAATTGGACTTCTAATGGAAAAAAACTGAAGACCGAAATTTTTCCTGAATTGAGACCAAATTCTAAGAGACTGACAAACTACTTTATTATTACCCAGTGTAGACAAAGCAAGGGGAAGTGGTGAACCTAAAATTGCCGGTAGGGAGGTTTGATTGTCCACATGTGACTCCATAAGGATCCAAATAGGTGATTTGGGTTCCAGATAAAAATGTTTCCAATATAACATGCACCTGATATTTGCTGCCCAGTAGTAATATTGAAAGTTAGGCAGAGCCATGCCACCTACTGATTTGGGTCTTTGAAGAAAAACTTTCCTCAATCTCGGATGTTTACCATTCCAAATAAATGAGGTAATCAGAGAGTCCAAAGACTTAAAAAAGGATTTAGGAATAAAAATGGGGAGACATTGAAACAAATATAAAAACTTTGGAAGTAACATCATTTTTACAGAATTGATTCTGCCAATTAAAGACAAGGATAATGGGGACCATTTGGAAAGTATTAGCTTGCACTGGTCAAGTAAGGGGAGAAAATTATTTTTAAACAAATAATTAAATTGTTTAGTGACACATATCCCAAGATAATTAAAATGATCAATAACAACCTTGAAAGGAAAATTTTCAAAATCCTGAACTTGAATCTTTTCATTAATCAGAAACAGTTCACTCTTATTAAGATTAATTTTATAACCAGAAAACCTACTAAAACTATCCAAAATGTTGAGTATAGCGGGTAATGAAGTAAGTGGGTTGGAGAGAAATAATAAAAGATCGTCAGCATAGAGTGAAACCCTATGCTCAATGCCACCCCTACGAATGCCTAGAAAGTCCCGGCTCCCACGGATTGCAATAGCTAACGGCTCAACTGCCAAGGCAAAGAGCAACGGGCTCAAAGGACAACCTTGCCTCGTACCACGGTAAAGTCTAAAATAGTCAGAATAGCGACAATTAGTTAACACTGAAGCTAAAGGACTAGTATAGAGAAGTTTAATCCAGGAACAGAAGGAAGGACCAAAACCGAACCTCTCCAAAGTAAAAAACAAATACTCCCACTCAACCCTATCGAATGCCTTTTCAGCGTCCAAACTAATAAGACATTCAGGTATGTTGTGGTGAGGAGTATAAATAATATTAAACAACTGCCGCAAGTTAAAAAAGGAATGGCGATTTTTTATGAAACCGGTTTGGTCCTGTGAAATTATAAAAGGAAGAATCTTTTCCAACCTTGAAGCTAACAACTTTGACAAAATTTTAACATCGGTATTTAACAAGGAAATAGGCCTGTAAGAAGCACAATCAACAGAATCCTTATCCTTTTTAAGCAACACAGTGATACAGGCCTGATAGCATGAAGGAGGAAGTGTACCAGAGTCAAGCGACTCTGTAAAAACTTGACAAAGGAAAGGGGCGAGGTCGTCAGAGAATTTTTTGAAAAAATCAGCGGAAAACCCATCAGGTCCTGGAGATTTTCCTGATTGCATAGATGATATTGCCAGCTGAATTTCTTCTTTTGTGATGGGAGCTTCTAAAATTTGCCGAAATTCTGAAGAAATCGAAGGAATATCAATAGAATCAAAAAAAATTTCCAAATCCTTTAAGTTTGTTGTATATTCTGAGGTATATAATTTGGAATAAAATGACCTGAAAATATCATTAATCACTTGTTGGTCAGATGTCACCTCTCCTTTATCTGTCCTAACTCCAGTAATAATTTGCTTAGCTCTAATACCACGTAGTTGATTAGCTAGAAGTTTACTGGTTTTTTCGCCATGTTCATAAAATTCACTCTTGTTCCTTATTAAACAACCTTCAATTTGTCGAGTAGAAAGTAAATTAAGTTTAGTTTGTAATGTCATACGTTCCTTGTACAGAGCGGGTGATGGAGATTGAGCATATTGTCTGTCAATGTCCAGGATTTGATCTAAAATAGCCTTCTGTTCCTGTATTAAGGATCGTCTTTTAAATGCTGCCAATGAAATAAATTCCCCCCTAAGAAATGCCTTCATGGCCTCCCATATCGTTTTATTTGGCATACCAGGAGTTTTATTTTCTTTCAAAAAAAAATTAATTTTAGAAGAAATATTCGCAACCAATTTTTCATCTGTAAGTAATAATGGATCCAATCTCCAATGCTTTCTCATGGAGTCACATCCATGGAGGATCATTTTAAGTACAAGAGGGGCATGATCAGAAACCGAGATGCTATCATAACTGCAAGAGCAAAGGTTATTAATTAATAAATTGTCAACAAAAATATAATCTATTCTGGTATAAGTATGGTGTACATGAGAGAAAAAAGAATAGTCCCTGCCGTTAGGATGTAAAAAACGCCAAGGATCTGTAAGGCTATATTCCTCAAGAAAAGACTTAACATAAGTTGCAGATTTATTAAGACTAGCAGGTTTTGAAGATGAGCGATCTAAGATCGGATCCATATACAAATTAAAGTCACCCCCAAGAATTAGAGAATGAGTATTTAAATCTAGAAGTTGCGAAAAAAGGTTGCGAAAAAAGTGCACATCATCAAAATTCGGTGCATACAGATTAGCCAAGGTGACATGTTTATCGCCAAGTTTACCTGATACTATTACAAATCGTCCATTTTTATCTAATACAACATTAGAGGGAATAAATGGGATATTTCGATCAATAAGAATAGCAGCGCCCCTGGCCTTAGCTTTAAAATTTGAATGAAAAAATTGTCCTGACCAACATTTTGACAAACGCAAGTGGTCGGAATCCTGCAAATGGGTTTCCTGCAAAAACAGTACCCCAGGCTTAAACTGCTTTAGACGTGACATGACTCTCTTTCGTTTAATTGGATGGTTCAACCCCTTCACATTCCAGCTTACCAAAGTAAGATTACTATTCATTCAAAGAGTAAAATTTATATATTATGTAGTGTAGCCCAAAGAAGAGTAAAGTGAGGTACGGGTAAAAAAAATTTAAAAAAAGGAGGGGGTAAGGGGGGTGTAAATAAAACCATAACAAAAAACAAAACAAAAAAAAAAAAAAAAAATCCAACAACCAAACCTATAACAACACTCCAGCCGGTTGCAAAAAAACAGCAACCGCTCCATCTCCTGCTCTATTTTCATCCTAACAGAATGCTCCCATACAACTGGCTTCAATCCTGCATAATATGAACGTTTTACCCTAAAAAAAAAAAAAAAAAAAGATAAAATTAAAAAAAGAATTAAGTAAACAACAACGTACAGGGAGCCAATTTTACCTTGTTTTTAAACATCTAAAAATGCATCAATGTCCAGTCAGTGCAGCTTCAATGAAGTAACAAGCAGCCCAGCGCGGCAGCTGGTCAACCCAGAAATGTCCAGTTCAAGGCGAAAATTGCTGGTTTCTCTCCATGGTTTGCATGAAGCAGGTGGCCTCCGAGACGGACGCCAGCCACTGGTTTTTGCCGTCTGGAAGAGTTATCCGGAGCCTGGCGGGGAAAAGAAGAGAAGGACGAAAACCTCTCTTGTACAACTCGGACATAACCTCCTTATATTCGGCTCGTTGCTTCTGAACGTCGGCGTTATAATCCTCGTAGAACTGAAGTTTATGCCCACGATATTCCAAAGTCCCACGGCGTCTCCGCGCTTCTCTCATCACCAAGTCTTTGGTCCGAAACCGGTGGAAACAAATAATGACAGCGCGCGGCTTCCCATTCGGACCCGGCTTGGGCATGAGGCTGCGGTGGGCTCTATCCAGCTCTGGGGGAGATGGCAAAGTTTGTACGCCAAAGACGTCCACCAACAGCCGAGAAAAAAATTCAGATGGCCGTGGACCCACATCAAAGGACTCCGGCAGACCCACCAGACGAATATTCAGCCTCCTGCTTCTTCCCTCCAGGTCAGAAAGTTTGTTTTTCAAAAGTTTGTTCTCCTCCTGCATTGACTCACATGTAACTTCAAGCGCCGCTAGGCGCTGGCTGACGTCCTCCGCGTTGTTTTCAAGGTCGCCAATGCGTTGCTCCTGGTTCGCCACATCTGCTTGAATTTTGTCCAGCTTACCATTAATAAGTTCAAATGAAGCTTTGAAGTCAGCAGCTATGGACATTCTGTGTTGCTCAAGCAAGGCAACAAGTGCAGGGTTAAGGCTGATATTAGCATCCTCAGCTAAGCTAGTGTTAGTATTGTTCCCTGCTGCCTCCTTTTCAGTCTGCTTTCTTGTTTTAGACATATTTCACAACTCAAAACAGATTCTGCACGTATTAAATGTCCAAAACATTAATAGCTTACAGCAAAATAGGGTTTAAAAAGTAAAGAAAAAAAAATATAGCAGGAGCCAGCAACGCACACACCTACTCCATTGCCAGCACCGGCGAACGATTTTTCAAAACAAATAACAGTAGTAATTAAAAAAAGACTGGCGAACGCATGTGTGTCACTCAGCCTTCGTCGTCGACCTCCGTCAGTCTATGATGACCATGGAAGAGAATCCTAAACGTCTACTCTGCTGGAATAAAAAAAAAAAAAAAACGCACCGCCTGTGGCTGAACAGGCCGATGCGCGAATGGCAGTCCCTGTCACACAGATCGAACTTGTGGGTGGTCTCCGTGCTGCTGGGTCTGTGGGGTTCTTCCTGCGGGTCCTTTTTTCATCTGCAGCAGTCAGTCTCTCTTCACCCAGCCTTACACAAAACAGATTTCGAACTTCTGTGCTTCAACTGGCTCGCTGCATTGGCAGCGTTGGTAGGCGGGTCCTTCTTGCTAGGTTTTCAGTCATTGGTTCTTCAAGGTTTCAGAAACCCAATTCAAGGCTGTTATTTGTCGAATGAGAGGTCAATCATATCCGATCTGTTCGCGGCTGTGACTGTAGTGGAAGTACGGAAATGCAGCTTTTTTTTCCAGTGCGCTCTTGGGACGCAGTGCCCTCGTGCGTCCTAGAGCACACAAGAGCGCCCTCATGCACTCTAGGACGCAGAGACCTGCCCGTCCGCGGTACACCGGAGTGCAAGAGGTTAAACCGAGAATGAGTGAGCCATTCATCTTGGCTGACATCCGTTAATATCTGCTGAATGCGAAATTATTGTTTAAACTCAAAATATCTGTCAGGATATTTTCAATTTGAATCATTCTGTTAAAAGAATGAAAGTGAATGAGGTTAAAAAACTGTCATAATGAGATGAGTGTTGATTTTGCATGTACTTGCCGGTTCTTATCCGGGGCAGTGGTGGCAGTTCTTTTCCTGGTATTAGACTGATCCTGCTGCAGTCTGGTAGTTAAAATAAAAAGAGGACTATCTGCTGAATTGTAAACCCACACAACACTTTTTTTCCTCTGTGCAGTGAAAAAACTCTGCTGTTTCTTCAAATGATTTGGAATTGTTTATATTACAGGGTATAGATGAGGAATCTGTATTTAATTATCCTCAGATAATTACATTTAACAGAAAAACAACAGCTGAGTTACCGCCCCCACCCCCGTGTCGGAGGCGTCCACTTCCACGAGACACTGCAGAGAGGGGTGCACCTGGGTCAGGACCCGGGAGGAGGAGAACTCCGTCTTCAGCGCAGCGAAGGCAGCCGCGGCGTCCTCAGTCCACTGGAACGGCACCTTGGGGGAGGTGAGGCGGGTCAAGGGAGAAGCGATGGCACTAAGCTTAGGGACAAAACACCGGTAAAATTTGGCAAAGCCGAGGAACTGCTGGACCTGCTTCCTAGACAAGGGGGTAGGCCACTCAACCACCGCCCTGACCTTGGCAGGGTCGGGGATGATCCCGTTGTGTGAAATAATAAAACCCAAGAAGGAGGTCTTGTCAGCATAGAATTCACACTTCTCCACTTTTAAGTAGAGTCTGTTCTCCAGGAGGCATTGGAGGACCCACCTCACGTGAACCTGTTGCTCCTCCTGCGATCGGGAGAAGATCAAGATGTTGTCCAGGTACACAAAAACGAACACCCCCAGGAAGTTGCGGAGGACGTCATTGATCAGATGCTGGAAGACGGCCGGCGCGTTGGTGAGCCCAAACGGCATGACAAGATACTCAGAATGGCCCCTGGGCGTCCGGAACCTCGTCTTCCACTTGTCGCCCTCCTGGATCCGAATGAGATGATATGCGCTGCGGAGGTCCAGCTTCGTAAACCAGGTGCCCCCCTGCAGAGAGCCGAAAGCTGAGTCCATCAACGGCAGTGTATACTTGTCCTTGACTGTTATGTCATTCAGTGCCCGGAAGTCGATGCATGGCCGAAGGGACCCATCCTTCTTGGCAACAAAGAAGAAACCCTCTCCGACTGGGGACGAAAAGGGGCGGATAATGCCAGAGCTGAGCGACTCCTTGATGTATGTATCCATGGCTTCACGCTCCGGGGCTGACAGGCTGTACCGTCGACTGGAGGGTAAGGGCGCCCCCGGGCGGAGGTTGATGGCGCAGTCATAGGGGCGGTGGGGGGGGGGAGGGACAGCGCCTTGGACTTGCTGAAGACTGTTCCTAGGTCGTGGAACTCCGGAGGCACTTGGGAGAGGTCCGGAGGAGGCACGTTATTGGAGGGAAGAGGAAGTGACGGGGCACAGGTGGTGGACTGGAGGCAGGTGCCCAAGCAGGAGGTGCTCCAGGAGAGGATGCTACCTGACTGCCAGTCAAAGGTTGGGCTGTGCAGGCGCAGCCAGGGGTAGCCCAGGATGACAGAGGCGGCCAAGGTGGGCAGCACGAAAAAGCTGAGGTCCTCTCGGTGATTTCCGGAAATAATGACCGGGATCGGGACTGTCCGGTGTGTAACCTTCTCCAGAGGGTGGCAGAGAGGGAGATGAGATTTAGAGAAGCCGGCAGCGGTTGGCAAGGGATGCCCAGGCGGGTTGCCAGGCCCTTAGAAATAAAGCTCTGCTCCGCCCCCGAGTCCACCAGTGCGTGAGTGAGGTGTTCAATGGCGTTATGACAGAATCTAATTGGTAACATGCACTTTGATAGGGCGTTAGGTTGGGATGCGTCCACGAGGCCCCCTATAGTGACTTGCAGACTCCCCCTTTTGGCCTTACCGGGCAAGATTCTACGGCATGCTGGCTGTCTCCACAGTACATGCAGAGACCCAGCTCCCTGCGGCGCTGTTTCTCCGCCTGTGGGAGCTTAGCCCGGCCAATCAGCATCACCTCCGGCTCGTCGGCGGACTCTGGCGCGGGCAACGCCAGGGGGCGAGGTTGAGAGGTGCGGGGGAGAACACCGCTCGAGCAGCTGGAAGACTTCCGCTCGGCGGCCCGTTCTCTCAACCTGTTGTCAAGGCTTATGGTGAGGGAAATCAGCTCGGAGAGCCGTTCCGGCGGATCCCTACAGGCCAGTTCGTCCCGAAGGCTTGAGCTCAGGCTACGGATGAAAATGCTACAGAGGGCAGCATCTCCCCATCCAACTTCCGCCGCCACAACCTGGGAGTCGACAGCATAGTCAGCGGCTGACCGGCTACCCTGGCGAAGGTTTAGCAACCAGGTTGTTAGCACGTTATCACGGTCCGAATGGTCAAAAACCTCATTGAAATTTTGGACGAATTGGGCATAAGTCAGGTTAGCGTAGCTGGGTCTCGCCTTGATGGCGTAGGCCCAGGCTAACGCTCGCCCTTCCAAGAGATTGGCGATATAACCAATTTGGCTGTGATCAGTCGGGAAGTCCCCGGGAACACGCTGGAACAACGACTCACACTGGAGGAGGAAACCACGCGCTTCATCGAACTTACTGCTGAAGCGCGTGGGCGTGGGGACGGGAGTGAGCGGCGGCTTGGGGAACTGGAGGGAACACCTGCGGGGGTCCAAATGGTCCAGCCGGCGGGTGATCTGGGTGAGCTGATTTAATATTACTTGTTGCTGATGCATGATCTGATCGACTCGAGCCTCCAAGTTGTTCAACCGGTGTGCGAGCCCGCTGTCCGCCGGGCTGCTCTGCTGGAGCCGTACTGACATAAGTTCTGGCCCAGGGAACACGCACACAGGCTCGAGTCAGATTCAACAATGATTTATTAAGTGCAAAAGCGTGTGTGGATGCGTGAGAGTGGAATGTGGATGTAATGCTGGAGGACAGGTTGCGCCGAGGGCGAAGCAGCGCGCCGTGCAGCCAGTGGAATAATATTTTGGCTGTGGCTTACTTGCAGGTGGTTTTGGTGGCTGGCGTCGGCAAGCCGCAGGTCTCCTGCCTGGTAGACAGCACTCCAATGTGCGCTCGGCGCTGCGGGAGAGGAGATGGCGACGATGAGAGGAAAATCCGCCGCCAGGGGATCCACCTGTGCACAGGGGAGAAAGACTGGAGAGAGGGTGAGACGAATGATGGCTTACATGGATGGTGAAGGTAGGTTGGTCCAGAGATGCGGAGGTAGAGAAGGCGAGTGCGGGCAGCACGATCGTTGGAGAGCAGACGGCTCCAGACCGAGGCTCCAGGCGGAGCGGACTAAATAGCCTGGGCTTGATGAGGCGCAGGTGTGCGCGCAGCTGGAGCGGGAGACAGGCGAGAGCAGGTTGTGACATTATCAGCTTTGGGATTCACTGATTTTTATGCATATTCATGGAGTTTTCAAAATACAGTAGCTATGAATTCCCTGGATGCTGTTTTTTTAAATTGATCTTGACTCTTTTATTTTGCAAACTTCTTATAACTCTTTTACACGAGGTGGAGATCATTGAGAAATCTGGACAATTTTTGATCTATCAATGATCTTCTATGATCTCCACAGTTGCCACGATCTCCTCAAAGTTTTGACTCAGTCCAAAACACACAGGGCTCTCCCAAACAATCCTAAAGATCAAAAATTGACCCGATCTCTCAATGATCTGCTGTGTAATTGGCCCCTTGTTTGATATCTTTCCAACGGGGTTGTTGCTCTGGAGAAACAAAGGTCAGCAGCAGGTGGAGGTGGAGAATTCTGGGCACGGATGTGGCTTTACTTGTTCTGCACACATTAACTATGATAAGTATAATAAACAAAAACTGGACTAAAGTGATGTCCAACACAATGTTTTTTAACTGCATTTCTGACTGTAACACATTAATAATGCTTCTTTTTATACAAACCCCATTTCCAATGAAGCTGGGACTTTGTTTAAAACTAAAAGAAAATAGAAATTAACAACAGAATGAAAGGATTTGCTATCCCTTTTCAACCAATAATCAACTGAATTCATTATAAAGACAGCCTATTTACTTCCGTACGACAGCGGCGCAGTCCAGAGTCAACTGTTGAGGCAATTTATGCGTGCTTCCAAGATCATTTTGCTATTAGAGCAATGAAAAAAATAATTTTGCACCTTGCAGAAAGTGCATAGAGGCTTTCCTATTGCTCTTAATTATTCACAGGTGTGTTTGGGGTGTAACGTAAAATAAACCTGTTGTGGTCTTTGCTGTCATTTCCTTTTAATAAACAGAGGAGAAAGATCAAAGGCTTAATACTAAAATGACGACATTTAAATAAGAGGACGATTCCATTTTGCGCTGAGGCCAATGCACACTCACTAACGTGAAAATGTGTTTAACCACTTGCGCTCCATTGTTCCGCGGGCGGGCAAGTCTCTGCGTCCTAGGATGCACGAGGGCGCGCGAGAGCGCGCTCGTGCGCCCTCGTGCGCATGACGCATGATGGTGGTGATGGTGATGTAGTAGCGTCCAAGCGCCACTCAAAAAAAAACTGCAGAGACAGCTGCGAATAGATTAGTTCATCTGATTGACCTCTCATTCGACTAATAAGAGCTTTGAATTGGGTTTCTGAAACCTTGAAGAACCAATGAATGAAAATCTAGGAAGGAGGACCCGCCTACTGTGAACGCAGGAGCCAGTTGAAGCACAGAAATTCTGGCTGGGTGAAGCGATATTTACTGCTGCAGAAGGACTCTGTACGAATCTCCTACAGACCCAGGCTCACCCAGCAGCATGGAGAACACCCACAAGTGGGACCTGCACTCATTCCAGCAGAATAGACGGAGGCCGACGACAAAAGTCGTAAATCATTCGCCAAAACGGCAATAATGGAATTATGTTGATCGGGATCCACGAGCGGAGCAGCGTCGCGTTCGTCTGACGCATGGGAAGAGCTGTTCGCCACGACTCTGCTGCTTTGAAGAGGTAAGGTGTTATAAGCTAAATTATTATTTATCCCTGAAAACTGTAATCCAAAAATGACTTTTGACCGATCGGTAAATTACAACTGTACTGCGCACGAAATACGAAGTGCGTGCGCCGCGATAAATGGTTCATTTGCCGTGTTCGGACCATGAACGCCCCCCCCCCCCGCTGCAGAAGAGAAGCAGGGGGGCACGGTCCGAACGCTCCCCGGTCCGCGGGGGGAAGCATATCAGTCTATTCCATCATGTAGCGATGGCCCTCTTCTGTAGCGAGGGGGGGGGGGGCGTTCACGGTCCCCCCCCACACACACACACACAGTAGCGAGGGGGGGGGGGCCGCTGTGAAAACATGCAAGGAAAAAAAAAAAAAGAGTGTATTCCGTCATGTAGCGAGGGCTGAATTTGGTCCTTGGTAGCGGGGGGGGGGGGGGAACGACCCCCCGCCCACACACACACACACACAGACACAGCCCTGAGTGTGACCTTTCATTAGAGCCTAAAATGAAGATTCTACATTGAATTATTCAAAAGTTACAGACGTTTTTCCAAACTGTGCCATTTGGCACAATTTGGCACAGTTCCATAACGCCTGGGAACAGCCTGAGAACAAAGCTGTGTAAAATATTCATTTTTGGTGGTATTGTTACCAAATTTGGATCTCAGCTGGATAACACTTGGTTCTACATTTCTGTTGCATTTTCCAGCCGGATCGGACAGCTGTGTGTTATTTACAAGCATTTGTATCCAAAAAAACACTGTGTCCAATTTTTTTTTCTTCAAGTTCAGTATGTTTAGATGACTGTAACTCAGTGGCCGGAGCACGTAGAGAGATTATGTTTTTTTTGCCAAAAAATTCAAAGTGTTTTCTTTTAAATGAGACCAACCCCATGAAGATGCTGCAAAGGGTTGAATAACAGCTTTCGATTTACTTTGGGCACATTATTTGTGGGGATTTTTAGGAAAATTGCCCGGAGTGCAAGTGGTTAAGGGCAAAGAGATTTTGAGGAGTTTTTTAACCTCCTTCTCCACAGCTCTGCTGGCACTAGGGAGACTTGATCATAATTAACACATGATCTTCATGTGAACTTCTCTTTTAAACCGAGAATGAGTGACCCATTCATCTTGGCTGACATCCGTTAATATCTGCTGAATGCGAAATTATTGTTTAAACTCAAAATATCTGTCAGGATATTTTCAATTTGAATCCATCCATCCATCCATCTTCTACCGCTTTTCCGGAGGTCCGGGTTGCGGAGGCAGCAGTTCAAGCAGAGAAGCCCAGACTTCCCTCTCCCCAGCCACCTGCTCCAGCTCTTCAGAGGGGATACCAAGGCGTTCCCAGACCAGCTGGGAGACATAGTCTCTCCACCGAGTCCTGGATCTGCCCCAGGGTCTCCTCCCAGTGGGACGTGCCTGAAACACCTCAAGTGGGAGGCGTCCAGGAGGCATCCTAATCAGATGCCCATACCACCTCAACTGACTCCTTTCAATGTGGAGGAGCAGCGGTTCTACTCTGAGCCTCTCCCGGATGACTGAGCTCCTCACCCTATCTCTGAGGGTGAGTCCAGCAATCCTACGGAGAAAGCTCATTTCAGCCGCTTGTATCCGCGATCTCGTTCTTTCGGTCATTACCCAAAGCTCGTGACCATAGGTGAGAGTAGGAACGTAGATTGACTGGTAAATCGACAGCTTTGCCTTAGAACTAAGCTCCCTCTTCACCACAACAGACCGGTACAACGTCCGCATCACTGCAGATGCTGCTCCAATCCGTCTGTCGATCTCTCGCTCCATTTTCCCCTCACTCGTGAACAAGACCCCAAGATACTTAAACTCCTCCACTTGGGGCAGGAGCCTGTCCCCAACCCGGAGAGGACAATCCACCTTTTTCCGGCTGAGGACCATGGACTCGGACTTGGAGGTGCTGGTTCTCATCCCAGCCGCTTCACACTCAGCGGCAAACCGTCCCAGCAAGAGCTGTAGGTCATTGCTGGATGAAGCCAACAGGACAACATCATCTGCAAACAACAGAGATGAGATCCTGTGGTCACCAAGCATGACACCCTCCATTCCCTGGCTGCGCCTAGAAATCCTGTCCATAAAAATTATGAACAGGACCGGTGACAAAGGGCAGCCCTGGCGGAGTCCAACTCTCACTGGGAATGACTCCGACCGAGTGTTGGCAATACGAACTAAACTCTCACAACGGTCGTACAGAGACCGAATAGCTCGTAACAACAAGCCCGATACCCCATACTCCCGAAGAACCCCCCACAAAAATCCACGAGGGACGCGGTCAAATGCCTTCTCCAAGTCCACAAAACACATGTAAACTGGTTGGGCAAACTCCCACGAACCCTCAAGAATTCTCGAGAGGGTAAAGAGCTGGTCCGATGTGCCACGGCCAGGACGAAAACCACATTGCTCCTCCTGAATCCGAGGTTCGACCAACGGCCGGACTCTCCTCTCCAGTACCTTGGCATAAACCTTCCCAGGAAGGCTGAGGAGTGTGATCCCTCTAAAGTTGGAGCACACCCTCCGGTCCCCTTTTTTGAAGAGAGGAACCACCACCCCGGTTTGCCATGCCAAAGGCACTGCCCCCGACCTCCACGCAATGTTGCAGAGGCGTGTCAACCATGACAACCCAACAACATCCAGGGCCTTGAGGTACTCGGGGCGAATCTCGTCCACCCCCGGGGCCCGGCCACCAAGGAGATTTTTAACCACCTTGGCGACCTCAGCCCCTGTGATAGGCGAGTCATCCCCCTCGTCCCCAAACCCTGCTTCCTCTGTGGAAGGCGTGTCAGTGGGATTGAGGAGATCCTCGAAGTATTCCTTCCACCGCCCGACAATATCCCCAGTTGAAGTCAACAGTGTCCCATCCGCACCATACACAGTGTGGACAGGGAGCTGCTTTCCCCTCCTGAGCCGCCGAACAGTTTGCCAGAATCTCTTTGAAGCCGACTGAAAGTCTTGTTCCATGGCCTCACCGAACTCCTCCCATACCCGGGTTTTTGCTTCAGCAACCACCCGAGCTGCACTCCGCTTGGCCTGCCGGTACACCTCAGCTGCTTCGGGAGTCCCACAAGCCAACCAAGCTTGATAGGACTCCTTCTTCAGCTTAATGGCCCCCCTCACCACTGGTGTCCACCACTTGGTTCGGGGGTTGCCACCACGAGATGCACCGACCACCTTGCGGCCGCAGCTCTGAGCCGCCGCTTCAACAACAGAGGTGGAGAACATGGCCCATTCAGACTCCATGTCTCCAGACTCCCTCGGAATGTGGTTGAAGTTCTTCTGGAGGTGGGAGTTGAAGACCTCCCGGACAGGGGCCTCAGCCAGACGCTCCCAGCACACCCTCACTATACGTTTGGGTCTACCAGGTCTGAATGGCTTCCTCCCCTGCCATCGGATCCAACTCACCACCAGGTGGTGATCAGTTGACAGCTCTGCACCTCTCTTTACTCGGGTGTCCAAGACATACGGTCGCAGGTCTGATGATACGATAACAAAATCGATCATCGACCTGCGGCCTAGGGTGTCCTGGTGCCAGGTGCACATATGGACACCCTTATGCTTGAACATGGTGTTCGTTATGGACAGACTGTGGTTAGCACAGAAGTCCAATAACTGAACACCACTCGGGTTCAGATCGGGCAGGCCGTTCCTCCCAATCACCCCCCTCCAGGTTTCACTGTCGTTGCCCACGTGCGCATTGAAGTCCCCCAGTAGGACAATGGAGTCTCCAGGAGGAGCACCCTCCAGCACCCCAGTCACAGACTCCAAAAAGGGTGGGTACTCTGAAACATCATTTGGTGCATAGGCACAAATGATGGTCAGGACCCGTTTCCCAACCCGAAGGCGCAGGGAAGCAACCCTTTCGTCCACCGGGGAAAACTCCAATATAGAGGCAGCAAGGTGGGGCGATACAAGAATACCTACCCCTGCTCGTCGCCTCTCGCCCGGGGCAACTCCAGAAAAGGCCAAGCTCCAGCCCCTCTCCAGGAGACTGGTTCCAGAACCGGAGCTGTGTGTTGAGGTGAGGCCGACTATATCTAGCCGGTATCGCTCAATCTCGTACACCAGCTCAGGCTCCTTCCCCGCCAGAGAGGTGACATTCCACGTACCAAAAGCCAGCTTAGAAAGCTTGGGATCAGTCCGCCAAGGTCTCCGCCTTTGACTGCCACCTAATCCACATAGCACCGGACCTCCATGATCCCTCCTGCAGGTGGTGAACCTACTGGAGGGCGGACCCATGTAACTCCTTCGGGCTGAGCCCGGCCGGGTCCCATGGGTGGAAACCCGGCCACCAGACGCTAGCCTTCGAGCCCCTCCCCCAGGCCTGGCTCCAGGGTGGGGCCCCGGTAACCCCATACCGGGCGGGGTACACTGAATCCTTGATATACAATTTATCATGAGAGTCTGTTGGATCGTTCTTAGTCTGGCCCTTCACCCAGGACCAGTTTGTCTTGGGAGACCCTATCAGAGGCAAATTGCCCCGGACAACATAGCTCCTGGGATCACTGGGGCACGCAAACCCCCCCACCACGATAAGGTGACGATCCATGAGGGGGTCAATCATTCTGTTAAATAGAATGAAAGTGAATGAGGTTAAAAAACTGTCATAATGAGATAAATGTCGATTTTGCATGTACTTGCCGGTTCTTATCCGGGGCAGTGGTGGCAATTCTTTTCCTGGTATTAGACTGGTCCTGCTGCAGTCTGGTAGTTAAATTAAAAAGAGGACTATCTGCTGAATTGTAAACCCACACAACACTTTTTTCCCCTGTGCAGTGAAAAAACTCTGCTGTTTCTTCAAATGATTTGGAATTGTTTATATTACAGGGTATAGATGAGGAGTCTGTATTTAATTATCCTCAGATAATTACATTTAACAGAAAAACAACAGCTGAGTGTTCTTGTCATTACCAGGACACACGCACACGCAGACAGACAGATCAATTGAAAGAGATGACTCAGGACACAGATATGAAGGATTATATGAGGATAGCAGAAAGGTTTGTAGAAAACTTTCAAACTGACAGTTCCATCCCACCACCTCCCTCTTCTGATCGGAGGAGAGAGGGGGAAAACACTGGCTGGTATGGGCACCGAACCACCACTCTTTCCAGCCCATATAGTCCAGACCCAATCAGAGGCCACACCAGCCAAGGCAGATGCATCTCTTTCTCCGTACCTCTCCTGGAAGTTACCGTGAAAAGTAAAATGCGCATACTCCCAGTTTATTCATTCCCCTAAAAATAAACAGATTAATGTCTAATACAATGATTAAAATAGAAATGTGGACGGAATAAAAAAGTTATTAAATGTATCATAGTATAATTAAAATGACGGGTGATTATATTATAACTGTTTCAACCCTGTCCATTACAATAACAGAAAATCTCAGTGCATGCTGTGCTTGCTCATGTGCTACTGTCAGTCAATTTCAAAACATGGCACTGAAATAGTATTAGCAAATGTGCTTCTGACGATAGACCTCCTCTTTCCTGATCAAAAGTGTATTGTCAGAAAATGCACCAAAATACCAATGAGCTGAAAAGGCAAAACTGTCACGCCTCTTTGAAATCAGGTCCTTCCTCCCAGCCCAAAGTGGGTGCACAGTCCACAGGTAAATGGTGTGATGTAAAATGTGGATAAACAGAGTATGCACTGCATGGCAGAAACTAACAAAAACACTGGCGCAAGGCGGGAAGAGTGGCAGAAAAGTCCACTGTTGATCGTCATAATAGGGCCCAGGATATTTAGGGCCAGATTTACTAAAATGCTGCACCAGCGCGAGATTTTCTTAAGGGTGCAGCCAAAGTTAGCACTGGAGAGGCATGGACAAAGTTAATTTTGCTCCTGGCCTTATTGCACACTGTATGCATTCACAGGAGTTGCCATGTCAAAGAACAAATTGGGGGAGTAGAGCATGTAAATGAGTGGTACAAAGTGATTTATTAAGGTATGCATCTGTCGATTTTCTGCAAATAAAGCATGTTGTAACTCATTTTGTCATGGAAGGGAATGCCCCTCTGGGGCAAGGAAGGAAAGGAGACCCAAATGCATAGCAGAACTGGTAAACCATTGATTTATTGCAAAAAACAGAAACTAAACACCGCACGTGGGCAAGAATAAAAAGGCAAAAACAGGCTGGGTTCAAACACAGGACACAGGCAGGATTCAAGCAAAGCAGGAGTGTGTGTGAGACGCCAACACAACATTGGGACACTGCACAAAGCACAGACTGAATGACACATATGTAGACAGGGGAGCAATCAAGACAACACAGAACAGTTGAGCACCATCAAGGGCAATCAGACAGCACAGGATGGGCAGGGCAGTTAAGACAACACAGACAGGGAGTGCACATGAAACATGACAATGAACATACAGGACAACAATGCAGGAGTAATACAGAGAGGGCAGTAGCTATGAGTACAAAAAACATGAGGAGCTGCAACCATAGGTGAACAGGTACACACACAGACCCAAGACCAAAAACGAGATGACACAGAAGACAAAGACAAGGGGCTCAGGGTAACACAGAGGGCAAGTGGTACACATAATAATCATCAGAAGTCACAGAAACACAACAATATGAACATCCTGTGATTAAGCCAAGATTCATGACAGAGCCCTTCCCCCCTTCAAGGGCGGATTCCAGGCACCCATCAAACAAAAACCAAGAACACCCCAACAGGGCGGATGGAGGGGGACAAGGCACGGTGGGAAAAAACAAAACACAGGAATCTCACAGAACTAGCAAAGCCAAAAAAAAAAAAAGTCCAACAGGAGGTTTCTTTACAGTTCACATGCCCAATGGGCTGGAAAACAAAGTGGGTCAGGGGGCCGACCCCAGTACATGGAACCCCAAACCAGAGCGTAAAGGGGATCGGGTGGCCTGCCCAGGTCCCTAGGCCACCAGATCATGAAACAGGGTGGGTCAGGAGGCCTTCCAAAGTCCAAAGGCCACTGAAAGGGTGAACATGGGACGTCAGTCGGCCGACAAAAGACCATGGGCCACCAGACAGGAGAAAGCACACAAGCCTCATGCTCAGAAAATAACACACAAACCTTTTGCTCTGAAAATAACACACGAGCCCTTAACTCTGGGAAAAACTATACAGGATTTTCTTGCTCAAAAAAAAAACAACATAGAGGTTCTAAACTCAGGAGATGACATGAAAATTTTACCCTCAGAAACCCTAACCTCTGGAGAAGATAACAAAGAACCTCCAAGCTCTGGATATGACAACATGGAAGTCTTGCGTTCAGGAGATGATGATTACATGGAAATTTTGTATCCAGGAGATGATGACATTGAACCCTTACACTCAGAAAATGACAACATGGAACTTTTAAACTCAGGAGTCATCATCATGAAGCCTTTAACCTCAGGAAGTAACATGGAACTTTGAAACTCAGATACAGGGAGCTACATGATTCCAACCCTGGCCATTGTGAGTTTGATCCCACTCCCTGACCATCAGTGACCCTTCTGCATGGAGTTTACATGTTCTCTCATGTATGCGTGGGTTTTCACCGGCTGCTCCGGTTTCCTCCCCCATTCCAAAAACAAGCAAGTTAGGTTAATTGGAGACTCTAAAGTGTCCCTAGGTGTGAATGTGTGTGTGAATGGTGAAGGGACTGGCGCCACACTGTGGCTGCCTCATCCATCCAGGTGGATGCCCTTTAATTTCCCTCAGGGATTAATAAAGTATACAAAATTTTAAAAATTAAATAAGTAAAATAATATGGCGATCTCAAACTCTAAAAATGGCAACATGGAATCTCTAGACTCTGGAAATGATAACATAGAAATTTTGTACTCAAGGGCAGTACAGTGGTGGAGCGGCTAGCAGTGCGGCAGCACAGCAACTCTCCATTGGTCTGGATTCGATCCCAGCCCCCAACCAACAGTGATCTGTGTGGAGTTTGCATGTTCTCCCCGTGTCTGTGTGGGTTTACGCCAGGATATCTCCGGTTTCCTCCCACATCCCAAAAACATGCAAGTTAGGTTAATTGGCATTAACTGGGGATTCTAAATTGTCCTTAGGTATGACTGTGAGAGTGAATGGTCGTCTGTCTCTCTGTGTTGGCCCTGCGATGGACTGGCGACCTGTCCAGGATGTACCCTGCCTCTTGCCCAAAGATGCTTGGATAGCCCCCCCTCCCCGCGACCCGAAAAGGATTAAGCGGAAGAAGATGGATTGACGGATGGTTGGGTGATGACAACAATGAACCCTTAAACTCAGGAGATGATGACAACATAGGAACTTTGACCTCAGCAGACAATGACATAGACACTATAACCTCTGGAGATGACCTCATGGAAACGTTACCCTCAGGAACTGGCAACAAAGAATTTTTATACTCAGGAGATGACTTGGGAGCCCTTCATTCAGGTGATAATGATGCAGGAGTCTCGAGTTCAGAAGTAACAACACAGGAGTTAGAAGTCCTGGGGTGAGTACCTGAAGGGCCTTCGGAGCAGGGGCCAACAGCAGTTGAGATGTGGCAACCTCAGGCGTCGAAGATGGAGTGAACTGCTCGACTTGCTGAATGATGGGTGGTGGTCCCATCACCACTGGGATTATGGCTGGAGGTCCACCGACCTCTGGAATGATGGCTGGAGCATGGTCCTCCTGTGACTCCTTCCCTTATGCGGCCACCACCTCAGACAGGGCAGAAGAGCAGGGAGTGAGTGAGGCATCACCACAATTACCAGGAGCTAGGCAAATCTACTAAAATTGATGTTAAAAAAGTAAAGAACAGTACTTGCCTGAGCTCCTGATCCACTGCTGCTGGGGTGACCACCTCTAGATGAGCTGCAGGAACTGGAGCATGCACCTCGGGCAGAACAGGAACAGGAACAGCTGTTCCAAAGTCTGTTACCATGCAGTGGTCGATGCCAGTTTAGTCCTTGAAGAAAAAGGATCTTTTGGCTTAGCTCACCCAATGATTTATTTCCCCTAATCATAACTCATGTAATAAAGTAATAAAATATCAAATCCCATATTAAATCTTTGATTGGCAGTTTCATGGGAGTCTGAGGGAGGAAAGTGTGCCCAAAACATTACTCTCAATAAGTCATATTTGTATTCGGGCTTCTCATTGTGCAGATCTTCTTTTTGACTCTTTTGATCATTTGAAATATTTAATTCCTCATCAACTTGGATGGGGATAAGTCTGTTTTGATCCCATCCAGCAACATTACAAAAATCATGTAATAATACAAGTCTGTTTTTTGCATTTCTGCGATTCACAAGAGTATGACTAAATAGGAGCATGTTTAACTGGTATGATCTTCATAAATGCATCAGTGACTTGAAGTATTGACAACATCAGTGAACTCCAAAAAGGCTAAATGTTTCTTCAGTATAATCTGTCAGTAGTTAGTTACCAGAAGCAAAGAAGCAAGCAGCCAAAACAAATACTAAATACACAGAAAAAAATGTGTCACCCACTTTTCTTTACTAGGAGCCAAAGAAACCCTCACATAATTTTAAAAGTAAATAAAAAATTTTATGGTTCCCTTTAATGTTGTAGAGAAATATGTTTTTCTTGTTAGCAGCTTTGGGATTCACTGATTTTTATGCATATTCATGGAGTTTTCAAAATACAGTAGCTATGAATTCCCTGGATGCTGTTTTTTAAATTGATCTTGACTCTTTTATTTTAAATACTTTATATAACTCTTTTACACGAGGTGGAGATCATTGAGAAATCTGGACAATTTTTGATCTATCAATGATCTTCTATGATCTCCACAGTCGCCACGATCTCCTCAAAGTTTTGACTCAGTCCAAAACACACAGGGCTCTCCCAAACAATCCTAAAGATCAAAAATTGACCCGATCTCTCAATGACCTGCTGTGTAATGGGCCCCTTGTTTGGTATCTTTCCAACGGGGTTGTTGCTCTGGAGAAACAAAGGTCAGCAGCAGGTGGAGGTGGAGAATTCTGGGCACGGATGTGGCTTTACTTGTTCTACACACATTAACTATGATCAGTAAAATAAACTAAAACTGGATTAAACTGATGTCCAACACAATGATTTTTAACTGCATTTCTGACTGTAACTGACATAACGCACGGCTCAGGAGACGCACACACAGGCTCAGAGTAGTTCAAATAGTTTATTTACAACAGGCGTGAATGAGTGCGTGTCTGTGGGATGTCAATGTGTTGGTGGTGGCGTCTGCTTCAGGCACAGAGGCAGGTGACCGTTCAGCCGAGCAACCCTATGGAAAAAGCACAGGGAGAGGGTGACGGGCATACACCAACACAGAGGAGATTATGGTGAGAGAAGGACTTACTTGGATGGGCAGGATAGCTGGCACAGCAAGGGGCGAAACCCCGGAGACAGCCACCTGGAGAGCTCGGTGCAGCAGCGAGGAGTAGGTGTTGGAGGGAAGACGTCCGCCGCCGGGAAATCCACCTGTGCACAGGGGAGCAGACTGGAGAGAGAGGTAAGGCTTCTTACCCAAACAATTGTGCTGAAGATTGTAAATGACTCACTACGGTGAGGAACGAAGTCTGACGGCTTCAGGCCGAAGCTCAGGGCGAGATGGCTTTTATCCCTCGCCGTTGATGACGAGCAGGTGCGGGAGCAGGTGGCGCCGCTGATGAATGGCGCGGCGTGACAGTACTCCCCCCTCTAGCAGCGCCTCCTGGCGATGGCTTATCTGGGTGCGCTCGGTGGAAGTCCGCGATGAGCGATGGGTCCAACACAAACGACGAGGGTACCCACTGTCGATGCTCGGGCCCATAGCCCTCCCAGTCCACCAAGTACTGCAACCCACGACCCCGGCGTCGAGAGTCCAGGATGGAGGTGACAGACCAAGCCGGATGGCCACCAATCATCCGGGGCGCGGGTTGCGCAGCAGGAGGGGGGCAAAGGGGGTCGGTGACTGCCAGCTTCACCTTTGACACGTGGAAGGTGGGATGGATGCGGAGGGAGGGGGGAATAGCCACGCGCACAGCCACCGGGTTGACGATCCGGGTGATGGGATAGGGACCCATGAAGCGCTGTGCCAGCTTTCTCCTCTCGCCTTTTAGGGTGACGTCCTGGGTGGAAACGTAGACACGTTGCCCAACTCTGTACGCCGGGGCAGGTCTTCTATGCCGGTCCCCCACAGTCCTGTTGCGCTCCGCTGTGCGTAAAAGCGCATTACGCGCGGTAGTCCAGATGGAGCGGAACTGCCTGAGATGTACTTTAACTGAGGGGACAGTTACCTCACTCTCCTGCTCTGGAAACAGCGGGGGGTCGTAACCTAGGGACGCCTTGAAGGGAGACATTCCCTTAGCAGAAGAGCGAGCGGTATTATGCGCATACTCAACCCAGGCGAGATGGTTGCTCCAGGACGTTGGTTTGGATGAGGTCACACAGCGGAGCGCAGCCTCCAGCTCCTGGTTGGTCCGCTCACACTGCCCGTTGGACTGGGGGTGATGGCCGGAGGAGAGGCTCACCTTGTCTCCGATGGTGTTACAGAATGACCTCCAAACCTCGGATGAAAATTGGGGGCCCCAGTCCGAGACCACATCCACCGGAATCCCGTGCAGCCTGACCACGTGTTGGACGAGGAGATCCGCCATCTCCAGGGCAGTAGGGAGACCTCGCAGGGGGACGAAGTGCGCCGCCTTGGAGAAACGGTCCACGATGGTCAGGATGGTGTCAAAGGAGTTGGAAACGGGGAGTCCGGTGACGAAATCCAACGCGATGTGCGACCAGGGCCTGCCAGGAATGGGCAGGGGCTGGAGCAGACCCGCTGGAGGGGCATTTCCTGACTTGCAGGTGGCACAGATTGGGCAAGCCCGGGCGTAGCGGGCTGCGTCCCTCCGCAGGCCTGGCCACCAAAAGGACCGTTGGAGGAGGTTGATCATCCGGGAGGTGCCGGGATGACAGGTGAGCCGGGAGGTGTGGAGCCAGTGGATGACCTCTCCTCGGACCGCAGATGGCACGAACAGTCTTCCTTCCGGTCCGCCGCCAGGATCAGGTTCCACCTCCTGCGCCTTCCGGATCTTGCTCCTGATGTCCCAAGAGATGGCACCCACGACGCACGACCTGGGCAGGATGGTGTGGGGCATCTCCTCAGCCTCCACGGGGGTAAACTGCCTAGAGAGGGCGTCAGGCAGGCCGTTCTTGGAGCCTGGCCTGAAGGTGATGGTAAAATGGAACCTGGCGAAGAACAAAGACCAGCGCGCCTGGCGGGCGTTCAGGCGCTTGGCAGATCGTAAATATTCTAAGTTATTGTGGTCCGTCAGGACCACGAACGGCAGGTCCGCCCCCTCTAGCCAGTGGCGCCACTCCTGTAAGGCGAGTTTGATGGCCAGGAGCTCTCTGTCCCCCACATCGTAGTTCCTCTCCGCCGGGCACAGGCGCCAGGAGAAGATAAGGATGTCGTCCAGGTAGACAAACACGAAGAGGCCGATGAAATCCCGGAGGACATCATTGATGAGGCGCTGAAAGACGGCAGGAGCGTTGGTTAACCCGAACGGCATGACTAGGTATTCAAAGTGGCCTTTCGGGGTACGGAAGGCTGTCTTCCATTCATCTCCCTCCCGGATCCTGACGAGGTGGTAAGCGCTGCGTAGATCCAGCTTGGTAAACCAAGTCGCCCCCTGGAGGGAGTGAAAGGCAGTGTCCATGAAGGGCAGGGTGTAACGGTCCCTCTCAGTGATGTCGTTGAGCGCACGGTAGTCTATGCAGGGGCGGAGGGACCCGTCCTTTTTCCCGACGAAGAAGAACCCTGCCCCCACGGGTGACGACGATGGGCGAATTATCCCAGCGCTCAGTGATTCCTTCAGGTAGGTGTTCATGGTCTCCTTCTCCGGCGCAGACAGGCTGTAGAGCCGACCAGAAGGTAAGGGGGCCCCCTGGCGGAGGTTGATGGCACAGTCATAGGGCCGATGAGGGGGAAGAGACATAGCTTTCGCCTTGCTAAACACCATACCCAGGTCGTGAAATTCCGGAGGCACCAGAGACAGGTCCGGAGGTGCTGCGTCCGCCACAGGGGAGGAAGCGGACGGGGAGCAGGCAGCGGACTGAAGGCAGGTGCCCATACAAAACGTGCTCCATGCCGATACCCCAGCTGACTTCCAGTCCAGGACAGGGTTGTGGAGGCGTATCCAGGGATACCCCAGGATGACGGGCGACACAGAGTTGGGCAGGACGTAGAAAACCATCTCCTCCCGGTGGTTCCCTGAGATGATGACTGGGACGGAGACAGTCTGATGTGAGACTCTCCCAAGGGAGGCACGAGAGAGATTGACCAGGGAGATGGGGTTTCTCAGTGCCTGACAGCGGATGCCCAATCGGGTTGCCAGGCTTTGTGAAATGAAGCTGCCTTCTGCGCCCAAATCCACCAGTGCGTGGGTGAGATGCCCAGTGGGGTTGTGGCAGAAACGGATGGGCAGCTTCAATTGGGTGAGGGGATTTTGCCGATTGACGTCCGCGAGGCCCCCTACAGTGACTCGCGGACCCCGCCGTTTGGCTTCTGTGGACAAAGCTCCACCGTGTGCTGACTGTCTCCGCAATACATGCAGAGACCCAACTCACGGCGGCGTTGTCTCTCTGCCGGGGAGAGCTTTGTCCAGCCCGTCACCATCGGCTCCGACTCCTCGGGGCGCGATGGTGGCGGCGTCGCCAGGGGGCGCACTTGGGGCAGGCGCAGCGAGGCTCCCCGAGGGCGAGAAGTAGACGACTTCCGTCCTGAGGAGCGCTCGCGCAGCCTGTTGTCCAAGCTAATGGCTAGAGAGGTTAGCTCCGCTAGCGTTCCAGGAACATCCCGTCCAGCCAGTTCATCCCTCAGATCGTCATTGAGGCTGCGGAGGAACAGGCCACAGAGGGAACGTTCGTCCCAGCCCAATTCCTCCGCTGCTACCCGGTAGTCGATAGCATAGTCCGCGGCTGACCGGCTTCCCTGCTGGAGAGCGAGAAGCCGATCGACCTGGACTGTCTCGGTGCGAGAATGGTCGAACACCTCCAGGAAGCGCCTCACGAACTCGGCATAGGTGAGGGTGGCATAACTGGGTCTCGCCATTATAGCGTAGGCCCAGGTTAAAGCGCGCCCCTCCAGGAGGTTACCTATGTAGCCGATTCGGCTGTGATCTGAGGGAAAATCTCCGGGCACACGGTCGAACACAGACTCACACTGCATCACAAACCCCCGCGCTCCGCCGAGCTTTCCGCTAAAGCGAGCGGGGGTCGGAATTGGTGTGAGACGGGCCGGTGCCACCGGAGCTGGCTGAACGGCCGCAGGAACAGCAGGAGCTGCGCCACCCTGGGGAACCGGGGGGAACGGCTGCTGGGGGTCCAGGCGGTCCAATCGGTTTGTTATAATCAGAATCAGAATCAGAATCAGAATCAGGTTTATTGCCATTGTTCATGTAGTACACAAACTAGGAATTTGTCTCGGTACAATGCTGCAACATTAAACATGATAAGATAAGAGAAATAAACTATACATGTAATAAAGTGTAGGATAAGATTAAGTGATACTGGTCAACAGTTAAAATATATATATATATTAGCCAGCAGCAGATACTGTGGAGAACTATATAGTGCAGTCGGTAATGCAGGAAGAAAACAGTGATGATTGACATGAGTCTGGTTGAGCTGCTGTACATGGTGCACGAGAGTCACTTAGTGTTCAGCAGTCTAATGGCAGAGGGGAAGAAGCTGTTCATGTGACGGGAGGTTTTAGTCTGGATGGACCGAAGTCTTCTACCAGAGGGGAGGGGGGCAAACAGTACATGACCAGGGTGTGAGGGATCGGCTATGATCCGGCCAGCACGCCTCCGGGTCCTGGAGATGTACAGATCCTGGAGAGATGGGAGCTTGCAGCCGATCACCTTCTCAGCAGTGCGCACGACGTGCTGCAGCCTTAGTCTGTCCCTGGCAGTGGCTCCTGCGTACCACACGGTTATGGAGGTGGTGAGGATGGACTCGATGATGGCTGTGTAGAACTGCACTAACATCTTGGTGGGTAGCTTGAGCTTCCTCAGCTGCCGCAGGAAGAACATCCTCTGCTGGGCTTTTTTGATGAGTGAGCTGATGGTCAGCTCCCATTTGAGGTCCCTGGTGATGGTAGTGCCTAGGAAGCGGAAGGAATCAGCAGTGGTGATGGGAGAGCCTGAGAGGGTGAGGGGGGGCAGAGGAGTAGTGACTTTCCTGAAGTCTACAATCATCTCCACTGTCTTCAGAGCGTTCAGCTGCAGGTTGTTATTGCTGCACCAGGACGCCAGCTGGGCCACCTCTCTCCTGTAGGCGGACTCGTCGCCGTTGGAGATGAGCCCGATGAGGGTGGTGTCGTCCGCAAACTTGATCAACTTGACAGACTGGTGGCTGGAGGTGCAGGAGTTGGTGTAAAGGGAGAAGAGTAGGGGGGAAAGTACACAGCCCTGGGGTGATCCGGTGCTGATGCTAGTATAGTCTGAGACAGTCTTTCCCAGCCGCACATGCTGCCTCCGGTCCGTCAGGAAGTCGATGATCCACCTGCAGAGGGAGTCAGGCACGTTGAGCAGGGACAGCTTGTCCCGGAGCAGAGCGGGGCGGATGGTGTTGAATGCGGAGCTGAAGTCCACAAACAGGATCCTGGCGTAGGTTCCCGGGGAGTCCAGGTGCTGCAGGATGGAGTGGAGGGCCAGGTTGACTGCATCGTCTACAGACCTGTTGGCTCGGTAGGCAAACTGCAGCGGGTCCAGGAGAGGGGTGGTGATGGACTTGAGGTGGGACAGGACCAGGCGCTCAAAGGACTTCATGACTACAGAGGTGAGCGCTACAGGTCTGTAGTCATTAAGTCCAGTGATCCGTGGCTTCTTGGGGACAGGGATGATGGTGGAGGATTTGAGGCAGGACGGCACGTGGCATAACTTAAGGGAGGTGTTAAAAATGTCTGTGAATACAGGAGCCAGCTGTTTCGCACAGAGTCTCAGGGTGGAGGGAGACACGCCGTCTGGGCCGGGGGCCTTGCGCGGGTTCAGTCTGGAGAACTGTTTGAGCACATCCTGCTCACTGATGATAAGGGGAGGGGGGGAGGTGGGGGGGGTGCCTTAAATGAAGTAGGGAATGTGGAGGCTGTGGAGCTGGAGGGAGGGGGGGAGTTGGACACAGATGACGAGGTGTCAAAACGGGCATAGTGTTGGGACAGTCTCTGACAAAGGGCTTTGTCATCCTGACCTTTAGGAGCCTGAGGCCGATAGTTGGTGATCTGCCTCAGTCCTCTCCACACGGAAGCCGAATCATTAGCAGTGAACTGCTGCTGGAGTCTCTCTGAGTACACAGATTTAGCCCTCTTCAGCTCTCTGTTAAACCGGTATTTAACCTCCCTGTAGCAGTCCCTATCTCCACTTTTCAGCGCTGCTTCCTTCTCCTTCCTGATCTGTCTGAGCTTAGCTGTGAACCAGGGTTTGTCATTAGAGTAACTCACCCTGGTGCGTGATGGAAGAATGTTCTCTTCACAAAAGTGGATATATGAGTTCACAGTGTCCGTGTACTCATCCAGATCATGCGTGGCTCCTTTAAGCATGCCCCAGTCAGATATTTCCATGCACGTTTCCAGCTTCTCCTCAGCATCACTGGTCCGTATCTTCGTAGTGCTCACAACAGGTTTAGTGAGCTTCAATCTCTGTCTGTATGTGGGAATGAGGTGAACCATCACGTGATCAGATAATCCCAGCGCAGCTCGAGGGACAGCGTGATATGCGTCTTTCACTGTGGTGTAACAGTGATCCAGTGTGTTTAATCCTCTGGTGGGGCATTTAATAAACTGTTTGTAGCGGGGGAGATCGTGGCTCAGATTGCACTGATTAAAGTCGCCAGCCACAATAATCAGCGAGTCTGGAAAACTCCGCTCTGTGTGTTGAATGTGATCCGCGAGCACGCGCTGAGCTTCGCGCGTGTCCGCGTCGGGAGGGGCGTACACAGCGATCAGTATAAAAGAAGCAAACTCCCGTGGGGAATAAAAAGGCTTGCAGTTGATAACAAGAAATTCCAAGGCAGGAGAACAGTGTTTGGAAATTTCCGTTACATCAGAGCACCAGCTACAGTTGATGTAGAAGCAGACACCGCCTCCTGTGGTCTTGCCGGAAAGCTCTGTGTCACGATCAGCACGGAAGAGCTGGAAGCCGTCGAGGCGCAGCGCGCTGTCCGGTATATTTTCCCGGAGCCAGGTCTCAGTAAAGCAGAGGACAGCTGAGGAGGCGAGGTCCTTAAAACGCATCAGCAGTCTCAGTTCATCCACCTTGTTAGAGAGAGAGTTGGTATTGGACAGAAATATGCCAGGCAGCGCCGTTCGCGAGCCTCTCCTGCGAAGTCGCACGAGAGCGCCCGCTCGTCTTCCTCTCTTCCGCCGTCTCACTTTCCGAGCCAAACAACAAACCAGATCGGCGGCAGGGGCTAGAAAAACTGGGAGGAGGTCCGTGGGGGTCAAAGTCCTGATATTTAAAAGTTCTTCACGGGTATAAGTGCAAGCAGACACACAATTGACAAACAAAAACAAACAAAGAGCGCAGCGAAGCACCATGTCGACCGCTGTGGGCGCCATCTTGGATCGAAAAAAAAAAAAAAAAAAAAAAAAGCTATAGCTACTAATTGATTCAGGATCACCTGTTGTTGATAAGCGATTTGATCCACTCGAACCTCGAGAGTGGTAAGACGGTGTGCGAGCCCGCCGTCTGCCGAGCCGCTCTGCTGAAGCTGTACTGACATAACGCACGGCTCAGGAGATGCACACACAGGCTCAGAGTAGTTCAAATAGTTTATTTACAACAGGCGTGAATGAGTGCGTGTCTGTGGGATGTCAATGTGTTGGTGGTGGCGTCTGCTTCAGGCACAGAGGCAGGTGACCGTTCAGCCGAGCAACCCTATGGAAAAAGCACAGGGAGAGGGTGACGGGCATACACCAACACAGAGGAGATTATGGCGAGAGAAGGACTTACTTGGATGGGCAGGATAGCTGGCACAGCAAGGGGCGAAACCCGGGAGACAGCCACCTGGAGAGCTCGGTGCAGCAGCGAGGAGTAGGCGTTGGAGGGAAGACGTCCGCCGCCGGGAAATCCACCTGTGCACAGGGGAGCAGACTGGAGAGAGAGGTAAGGCTTCTTACCCAAACAATTGTGCTGAAGATTGTAGATGACTCACTACGGTGAGGAACGAAGTCTGACGGCTTCAGGCCGAAGCTCAGGGCAAGACGGCTTTTATCCCTCGTCGTTGATGACGAGCAGGTGCGGGAGCAGGTGGCGCCGCTGATGAATGGCGCGGCGTGACAGTAACACATTAATATTGCTTCTTTTTATACAAACCCCATTTCCAATGAAGCTGGGACTTTGTTTAAAACTAAAAGAAAATAGAAATTAAAAACAAAATGAAAGGATTTGCTATCCCTTTTCAACCAATAATCAACTAAATTCATTATAAAGACAGGCTATTTACTTCCGTATTACAGCGGCGCAGTCCAGAGTCAGTTGTTGAGGCATGGAGCATGTTTATGCGTGCTTCCAAGATCATTTTGCTATTAGAGCGATGAAAAAAATAATTTTGCACCTTGCAGAAAGTGCATAGAGGCTTTCCTAATGCTCTTAATTATTCACAGGTGTGTTTGGGGTGTAATGTGAAATAAACCTGTTGTGGTCTTTGCTGTCATTTCCTTTTAATAAACAGAGGAGAAAGATCAAAGGCTTAGTACTAAAATGATGGCATTTAAATGGGAGGACGATTCCATTTTGCACTGAGGCCAATGCGGACTCACTAATGTGAAAATGTGTTTAAGGACAAAGAGATTTTGAGGAGCTTTTTAACTTAATTCTCCACAGCTCTGCTGGCACTAGGGAGACTTGATCATAATTAACACATGAGCTTCATGTGAACTTCTCTTTTAAACCGAGAATGAGTGACCCATTCATCTTGGCTGACATCCGTTGATATCTGCTGAATGCAAAATTATTGTTTAAATTCAAAATATCTGTCAGGATATTTTCAATTTGAATCATTGAGTTAAAAGAATGAAAGTGAATGAGGTTAAAAAACTGTCATAATGAGATGAATGTCGATTTTGCATGTACTTGCCGGTTGGTCGCCGGATGGACTGGCGATCTGTCCAGGGTGTACCCTGCCTCTCGCCCAAAGATGCTTGGATAGGCTCCCCCCCACCCACCCCCGCCGAGCGACCCGAAAAGAATTAAGCAGAAGAAGATGGATGGACGGATGGCTGGGTGATGACAACAATGAACCCAGAAACCCCAAAAAAGATATTAAATGTATCATAATAGTATAATTAAAATGACGGGCAATTATATTATAAGAGACCGCTCATCTGTTCTGGCTCAATGGGAGCCTGTGCCAACAATAAAACGCCCCCTGGCTCCACCCTCCACACCTTCTCGCTCTGCTGCAGCCCTGGGAGCTCAGTTATGCCGGCCCCCAGGACTGCTGTTATAACAGCAGCAACTGCTGTTAATGCTGTTCCACATCTGCTGCCCCCACGCAGCAGATGTGGAAGCCGGCACTGCAGCTGCTGTGGGAGTTGGCATAACAGTCCTGGGGGCTGGCGTTATTGTTCTCCGCATGGCTGAGAACAGAAGCAGAGCAAGAAGGTGTGGAGTATGGAGCCAGGGGATGTTTTATTGTTGGCACAGGCTCTCATTGACCCGGAACAGATGAGTAGTCGCTTCCCGAGCCTCTCCTCCCACTCAAACCGCCGTGTGCACAGCAGGCTCCCAGGTTATACTTTACAGTGACAGAGGGAACAGCTGCCGGCACGAGGTCAGGGATGTCAGAAGAGTGTGTTCCAGAACCCGGGGGTGCCAGAACCCGGGGGTGGAAGCGCAAGTGTGGCGTGGCTTCCATCAGGTTGGTGATTCCCCCCAACAATCCATCTCATCTTCCCTGGAGGACTTTCTCTGAGCTGCGGCCGCTAAGTCCTCAATCACCCCAGTGAGCTGCAGGTCCTCATGACTCCATCTCTTCCTCCTCTTACCAGTTTCATCTGCTGGGTCCACGTCTGATGGTGTCCTACTGTCATGGAAAGGGTTGCCCCTCCAGGGCAAGGAAGGCAAACAGGTCCCAAATGCATTGCGAAACTGGTAAGCCATGATTTATTGCAAAAAACAGAAAATAAACATTGCACGTGGGCAGAAATACTAAAAAGGCAAAAACAGGCTGGGTTCAAACACAGGACACAGGCAGGATTCAGGCAAAGCAGGAGCGTGTGTGAGACACCGACACAACATTAGGACACTGCACAGAGCACAGACTGAATGACACATATATAGACAGGGGAGCAATCAAGACAACACAATCAGCCAGCACAGGATGGGTGGGGCTGTACAGACAACACAGACAGGCAGTGCACATGAAATTTGACAATGAACATGCAGGACAACAATGCAGGAGTAATACAGAGAGGGCAGTGGCTATGAGTACAAAAAACGTGAGGAGCTGCAACAATAGGTGAACAGGTACTCACACAGACCCAAGACCAAACGGGATGACACAGAAGACAAAGACAAGGGGCTCAGGGGAACACAGAGGGCAAGTGGTACACATAATAATCATCAGAAGTCACAGCAATACAACAATATGAAAAAAACAACAACATTAGCTTGATCTTGTGATCAAGCTCAGATTCATGACATATTTGCTAAAATCCAACCGTGTGTATTCAGAATACAGTAGATCCACTTCACAGTGTTGCTAGCACAGCTAGCTGTTACTTAGCACTAGCTTTGTTCCTTTTTTCAAGCGCTTCTGAAGATTGCAGTAGGTCTCAACCGGTACCTTAGCTTGCAACTCACCAATATGCTTCCGTCCTTAACCACAACAAAGGAAAAATAATCTATTTCCACAAAAACAAAGTAGCTTCATGTTTTCATCCGATCAGTAGTGAAGAGGCTCTTTGCAACAGGTCACATATACTGACGGCTGTGTCAGCTACGTAGGGTCAATTTGTATTTATTTGTGCTAAAATATTTATTCATATTAATGAAACGAGTAATGAGAAACGCATCTGATCAAATTTCAGTAACTGTAATGCATTACTGAATTTTTAAACAGTAATTTCGTTTCACCGCATGTTACTGCATAAGTAGTGGTGTTACACTAGCGCGTTACGTTGTAACGCATTATTCCCACCACTGCTGATTAGCATATAGTAATGTTGATGTAATTTGAATGAGAGTTTAAGGCTCACATAGTGTAGCTATAACATCAGCTACCCAGACCTTTTTGCACTCCAGCCAAATTGTATGCTCATGACAATGGAAGACACTGTACACACTAAAGATGTATGTGTTTTGTATGGAAAATACCTGGGTGAAGGATGAGGCAAGATGGAGATGGCGAACACAGCTTTTATTGATGGAACTCGATAAGCGGTTACACGACAGGCACCTGGCGATGGGCACTGGTCAAAGAGACCACAAGATGGTTGCCCACCCCCTATATAGGGCAGTGCGGTGACGTGATGGGAAGTGCACATCACTACACTGCACTTCACAATAAAGTGCCATTTCCCATATACCACAATTCCTCCTTCCCTTACAAAAGTCCAAAACCACACACACAATTGAAACCCTCCCCAATTTAGGACCCGAAAAACATGCTAAAATAACAAAAACTAATGTACTAAATAGGCCTAACATACTCACTCAAAACAACCTAAACTAGGGCCGGCGGGTGGACTGCTGCACAGCCCGCACGGCATGGTGGATTAATCTGCCACCGATAGCTAAAAGAAAAAAGTCCTTCATTAAACTAAAATTACTTGCCGTGCTCCTAAACTAAAATACAAACACAAAATAACCCCATATCATAACATGCATAGAACACAAGAACTATAAACAACATTTTACAGCACAGTCACTTGGGTGGGAGAGGTAGAACCAGCATGGGGGGAGGCCCAGGGCAGCCCTTCAGCAAGCGCGCCGCTGGAAGCAACAAACCCCTGGGACGATGGCTGATCTTCTGGATGGTGGAGCCCAACTCCTTCACCACCAACACCGACTCCCATCCAGCCTCATTGCCCGGAGCCTCTTCCCAAACACGCCAAAGCTGATCGGTTTGTCTCGATGAGCCATTGGACAACTTGAAGTATGCTGAGCCCAACTCCACCACTATACACAGACATCCTCAGTGTTTTGCTGGCTGTCATTTGGCTCATCTTCGCCATGGACGTTCCTCACCCCGAACCCGAACCAAGTCCAAAACCCTCAGCGGGGCTTGGCTCAGCCTGACATGGTGCTGCTGAGCATGCTGTAACTCCATGCTCGTCGGTGTGGCCCCGTCCTCTTTGAAAGCCATTGTAGTGGTCACCTTCGTAGCTGCAGACCCTCCATCCCCCTGTGGCCAAGCTCTGGAGGCATCTGGGGTTAGCACAATGGTGTCACTCACTGACACAGGTGCCACGCTCGGTACCCCCCTCTACTATGTTCCGAGTGCCAGCACTGAGACCCTCCTGCACCAAGCCTGAGTGAAACTGGTCCTACTTGACTGCCTTCGTGTCTGTTAGCCCTTCATCCCACACAACATTCTCTTCAACCACGGGAACCGGGGTTCCAGCGGCCACAACTCAACCATTCGTTCTCGGCATTGTCTTTAATGGCAAAACCCAGTCCGTAAAACAAATCACAGCCCATGATGTTATCGTCTCGCACTGTCACGTGGAACGTGAATTCACCCATCTTCGCAGACTTGTACCGGACCGTTAATGCCAAAGTCCCAACCGTGCACAGCCTGCCACCTCCATAACCATACAATGGTGCCGGGTTACCTTTAATCCTGTAGTGGGGAAGAACTTCCTCACCGTGGCCCAGTTTAGCAACAACCCCTCCACCCCTGTGTTGAGCAGCAGCAGCACCTCCATGCCGTCCAATTCCATTGTGCAGTACGTGTACCTGTTTGTGCTGGGGACACCAAATGGATGGTTGTCTGGGGCGGGTGGAGTGATTTCTTCCATAGGCTGTCCGGTTCAGATACACTGCACACTCTAGCATAATGGTTCAAGCGTCCACATCTGCTACAACATTTTCCCCTAGCCAGGCAGTCCTTCACCTTATTTCAGTGCATTGCAGACTCAAAACCCTTGCACAGGGGTTGTCCCAGGGCAGACCTTTGGCTGGCAAAATTGGTTTCCATAACATTGTCATCCAAGCTATCCTTGCTTTCTGAGTCCGCAACATTTGCCATGGTGGGAGGCTCCGGCGGCCTCAGTGACTGGCTCCAGGTTAGCTCCAAAGCTAGCTTATCTGAGGCCTCCAGCTGGAGAGCTAGCTTGACAGCTCTGGCTAATGTTGACTCATTGGGTGCCGTGAGCAGCCTAGCCCGCAATGCAGTGCTGCACATGTGCTCCGCAAGCTGATCACGTACCATTTCATCTTCCAACGGCTCAAAATGGCACTCGCTAGTTAGCTGCCTCAAGTCGGTGACAAACTGGTGAATAGGCTCACCTACCCACTGATGTCGCTGCTTGAAAAAGAATCCTTCAGACAGTCACGTTATCCGGGATGTGGAAATGGTTGGCTAGCAGCTCCACAATGTCCTCGAAGGAGTCTGATGCACCGAGCGTCTGCAGGACTCGCTGGCCCTCAATACCCAGGTTATGGACAAGAATTGCACATTTCCTTGATGTAGGTTTGGAAGGCCTCGAACCACCTGGGCCAAGGCACCGGCGGTTCACCCAGAAGCTCGAGAAAGGGATGAAGTGGTGTGATACATACCTCCATGAGTTAATCCTCTATCGCCAAATGTTATGTAAAAGTCATGCAATTCATTCAAAAGGAGCCCTGACCAAGTATTGAGTGTGTACCTGGACATACTTTTCAGTTGCCCAATATTTTAATTAAAAATATATTTCTTTAAATTAATTTGATGTAATATTTAAATGTTTTGAGAAACTGAATTTGTTTTTTTATGAGCTACAAGCCATAACCATCAAAATTAAAAGAAACTAGAAAAGCACTTGGAGAGCGCAGACCTCCGCCAAGTGCCACAGTTCCCCCCATACAGTGTTTGTGTGTACGTTTTCAGATTCCTTGACCATGAAAACATATGACTAGCAATTGGATTCACAATGATAGGATTAGTGGTTCAGTTATTCACGAAAATCGCATTTTCCGTAATGGCGGTTTTCTTCTGGACGGTGATCCAGATCACCACCAAAATGTAATCATCTGTAGGATACCCCATTTCTGACAATCTGTGAAAATTTCATGAAAATCCGTCCATAACTTTTTGAGTTATCTTGCTAACAAACAGACAGAGAGACAGACAGACAGACAAACCAACGCCGATGAAAACATAACCTCCTTGGCGGAGGTAATAAACAGTTGAATATATCACTTTCTATGCAATGAACCTACATAATATATCAGTTTAACTATTAGAATTGAATTACTGAAATAAATCAATTTTTCAATGACATTCTTACTGAGCTGCACCTGCAAACAAATTAACAATTGTATGAACTGTCCATTTGGGGATTACATCAGGAATAGGCTCTGAGCCCCTTCTTGTTCCCTATGGTGATGGACAGGTTGACAAGTGAGATCAGGCAGGACTCTTTATTGATTATGATGTTTGCAGATGACATTGTGATCTGTAGTGAGAGTAGAGAGCAGGTGAAAGAGAATTGGAGATGATGAGGTTTGCACTGGACAGAAGAGGAGTAAAAATCAGTAGAAGCAAGAAAGAATACATGTGTATGAATGAGAAGGAGGCAGGTGTAATGGTGAAGATGCAAGGAGTAGAGATAGTGAAGGTAGATGAGTTCAAATACCAGAGGTCAGCCATCAAAATCAATGGACAAGAGAGATGAGGAAGAGAGTGCAGGCAGGGTGGAATGGGTAGAGACGAGTGTCAGGGGTGATTTGGGACTGATGGATAACAGCTAGAGTGAAAGGGAAGATCTAAAAGATTGCAGTGAGTGACACCTGCTATGATGTATGGTTTGGAGATGGTGGCACTGACAAAAAGACAGGCGACAGAGTTGGAGGTGGCAGAGTTGAAGATGGTAAGATTCCCATTGGGAGTGAATAGGAGGGACAGGATTAGAAATGAGTATATCAGAGGGACAGCTCAGAAGTTTGGAGACAAAGTAAGAGGCAAGGCTGAGATGGTTTAGACATGTGCAAAGGAGGGATAGTGGATATATTGGGCAAACGATGTTGAAGATGAAGCTGACAGGCAGGAGAAAAAGAGGAAGACCACAGAGAAGATTCATGGATGTAGTGAAGGCAAGGCAAGTTTATTTATATAGCACATTTCATGTACAAGACAATTTGAAGAGCTTTGCATAAAACATTAAAGCATTACAACAAGTTGCAAAAGGAATACAGTACATAAGAATATCAAAGCAAACTAAAAAACAGAATAACAGCAGTGTTGGCCAGCTTTGAAGATACCGAAGAAACCTACTCCAGGCAGGTTTTGTCAACATTTAACTATTTGATTGGCCTCAAAGGAGCTCACACCCAGTGTGACAGTATCTAAACTGGCTGGTCCCTGACCAGACTTTGCTTCTTTTTTCTTTTCTAGAGCTCTACTCTGTGTATAACAGAGCAGTCATTCCCCACTGGTCTTCCTAGTTTAACAACACTAAAATTGCTGTCCTGGAAGAAAAGATCACGACCCTTGCCTAGTACAAAACAGCATTCATCAACTACTGTCCAAACTCTAGCTGTAGTCCTATGGTCCCAGACCGGTTTAAATTAATAAGACTTGTCTTTTTTTCCCCTTTTCCCAGAATGTTTAAGTCAGGACTTACAAACACCCTATTGGTGGCCTTCCCAGAAGAACTTATTCACTAATTGCCTAACCCAGTTAGGTCTTTTCTATGGCCAAAAATAATTCTTCCAAACATTCAGTTTATACTCAAACAATAATCTTACTATCGTTACTTCTTACAGTGAAAACTTATTTACTTTTTTCATCAAAATTTACTCATCAGGATTAATTTACTCTGACAAGGGTGCACAAAATTTAGTTGTGTGTGTAAATGAAAGACAAATAAAAACAAGCTAAAATAGAATAAGACAGAAAAGGTGCAAGAAATAAAAATTACAGTGCATTCTAGGAGATTAACAATTGTTCTGAATGGAGAGGCTATGGAGAGGGTTGGTGTTACAGATTAAAATGAAAGGGATTGGGTGAGATGGAGGCAGATGATGCGCTGTGGTGACGCCTAAAGGGAGCAGCTGAAAGAAGATAAACTGTCCATTTGGAGACTCATAAACCCTTTCACGATGCCTGTAAAAAAACTAAAGAACTGAATAATTTCTATGTAATGGGAATAAATGCGATCTCGTTCTTTCGGTCATCGAAAGAACGAGATCGCGGATACAAGCGGCTGAAATGAGCTTTCTCCGTAGGATTGCTGGACTCACCCTCAGAGTTAGGGTGAGGAGCTCAGTCATCCGGGAGAGGCTCAGAGTAGAACCGCTGCTCCTCCACATTGAAAGGAGTCAGTTGAGGTGGTATGGGCATCTGATTAGGATGCCTCCTGGACGCCTCCCACTTGAGGTGTTTCAGGCACGTCCCACTGGGAGGAGACCCCGGGGCAGACCCAGGACTCGGTGGAGAGACTATGTCTCCCAGCTAGTCTGGGAACGCCTTGGTATCCCCTCTGAAGAGCTGGAGCAGGTGGCTGGGGAGAGGGAAGTCTGGGCTTCTCTGCTTGAACTGCTGCCTCCGCGACCCGGACCTCCGGAAAAGCGGTAGAAGATGGATGGAGATGGGAATAAATGCATCAACATGCTTTTTTTGTAGTGGTCTCACATTGTTTTAATTAACCAAGTGTTTAAAAAGGCAAGGCAGCTTCATATGTATGGCATGCCAAATACAAGAGGGGTTCAAAGTGCTTCATCAAAGGAAAGTAAATTGCATACTGTATAACACCAAAAAGCACTAAAAGAATTAGAATCAAACATATGTAACCTTTTTGTTCACTTTGCACAAAACATTTGAGTAAACAGTTTAATTCAACAGATGTTTAATGACACTGAAAACTGCCACATTAAAAACTCAATGTAAAGATACAGCAATTGAATCTGTAGAAATAATTGTACTTAAAAGCAGAGCTACACATTCTCATGTTAAAAAAATGTATTCATTGCAAGACCAAAAAACCACTAAAAGTTGCCCAGTAGTCAGATCCCCAAACATCTGTGTCAGCACCCACATACACGTTGTCCCCCAGCTGGAGCGGCAGGAACGTGGCGCTGCATCCTTGACTGCCTATGTCACCGCACGAGTCGTCTTTGCATTCTTTGACCTGCTCATCATTCTTGAAGAGGTTTAGTTTTCCTTTTTCTTTTCCCACAGCATGATAGAAGGTAAAGTAATAAACACCACTGACGGGTGCTGTAAAGATACCTGGAAAAAAAAGAACCGCATAAAGATAAAAACATAATACTTCAAATGAAGAATAACAGAATGTTATCACTCTCCAGTAATACTGTGTGGTCTTTTATTTTGTGATACATACATTGAAATAGTATGGAATAACCACATTTTAAAAACAGCTTTTGAGAATGTCTCTATATCTGTTTTAACAGGTTATAAAACTGACTGTCTGAATGGGTAATTTTATTATATACTGTATCTGTGCAGTCCCTAAACACTTCATTAGATGCACCAGATTTGTTCTACTTTATATTTTATTAAAAGAAAAGTTTGTCCACCACATTTGTATGCTGTAGCGTTAATCCCTTTGACTCCAATCTATAAAATCCCTCTTCACTTTAAAGAAATTATTTCACCCAAAACTCTGGTCAAGAATTGTTTTTATTTTTTTTATTTTTTTTTTACCAAAACACCACAGCTTGAAAACACATTCCATGGTAAACCCTTAGATGCATGACCAACCAATTCCAACACTCTTCCATGAGTGTGGTCAAAATGACCCCAACTAGAATGTGTGTGTGTGTTTTATGCTGTAAACTTAAGAAATTTCTTTAATTTTGATTAAAGATGATTATTTTTATTATATTTTGGGTGATTATTATTATTATTATTATTATTATTATTATTATTATTATTATTATTATTATTATTATTATTATTTTTAAATTATATTTTGGTCAACAAAAGAAGGGGACAGCTTGGGGTCATTTTTGACCCCACATATGGAAAAGTGTGGTACTGATACAAAAAATGCAATTACTTAAAAAAAAATATAACACTTAGATACAAATCCAAATGGCCTCATGTCAAACACAACCTATTTGAGGAATACATGGAAGATTAAATGACAAAAAATTAAAATTATAAAGATATTGCAAAAAAAAAAACAACCGCTGGGGTCATTGTTACCCCTCTTATGCATCAAAGGGTAAAAAGGACGATAAGGATCCCATTTCGTGCCAGGAACAGATTAGTCTGCAATCATAAATCCCGGAACTTCCTCCCCAACCAGGCAGTTTTATACTTCAAGAACTGTTTGAAACATTCCAGATATATTGACCACATTCCACAGGTCTCTAGGAATTATCCACAGCTCAACACTACCCCCTGGTGGACAATTCTGGAATATGTTCGCTGTTGTTTCTGCAAGCTGAACTGTGGTTACTGGATGAAATAACTTCCTTTTAACAAAAACTCTCAATTTTCAGAAGATTTTCTTTTTCAGGACACCCTGGAAAATCAAGTGGGACTCTGACATACTATTCTGGTTTGAAATGTTTCATCAATCATTGGTTTAAATGTATTGCATGTTTGAAAATGCTTAAACGAACCTTATTCTACTGCATGCTAATTCTAGAAGGACAAGTTTATGAAAGTGCATGTTTAATGTAGCAGGAATGAAAAGTATTCATGAATCACTGAATTTAGTTTAGCTTACACACATAAAGTGAATTTTCATTTTAACCAAGATGTGTTTCATCCTATTTGAAAAGCTTACTCAAGTCATCTGACTGGTGCCTGCCAATCACCAGCCAGTCTCTGTTGGACAATGCTCCCTTTCATTCTATTGGTCGGTTACAGACAAAGGACTGCTTTCTTATTGGACCAGAGTTCATTCAATTCTCCCGCGATGGGAGACAATTGGTTCCCTTTCATGTCAGTCAAGTTTTTTTTTCCTTTGAAAGTGATCAGTTTAAGGAAGACATGTGCTAGTTCAGGCAGTGGTTCTTTTCTGTTAAGTTTGTAAAAGTTGTCTGTGTGTCCTGCCCTGAATTCTCTCTTTCCTTTAAACGTCTGGGAAAAATACTTTTTCTTCTGTTTTCTTCTTCTTCTTTTAGATTTGATTGGCAGTTGGCAACCAGCCTACAGGTGCATCACCGCCACTGACTTGATTATCATCACTCTATATCTTTGTATCAGTCCCGGGAGACAAAAACAGTCATGCACCGTGTGTGTGTTTACTTCAGGTCAAAATGTGCTTCATTTCCAGCCGCTGCTTTTTTGAAACCATTTTGAATGCCACAAGCAGTTGGTGTTCTGTAGTTTCTCTCACACCCAAGCCATCCATCCATCCATCCATCCATTCATCTTCTTCCGCTTAATCCTTTTCGGGTCACGGGGGGGGGGGGGGTGCTGGAGCCTATCCCACCATCTTTGGGCGAGAGGCAGGGTACACCCTGGACAGATCGCCAGTCCATCACAGGACCAACACAGAGAGACAGACAACTATTCACTCTCACAGTCATACCTAAGGACAATTTAGAATCCCCAGTTTGATGCCAGTTAACCTAACATGCATGTTTTTGGCATTTGGGAGGAAACAGGAGAAATCCCGGAGTAAACCCACGCAGACATGGGGAGAACATGCAAACTCCACACAGATCATGCGTTGGTCAGGGGCTGGGATTGAACCCAGGATCAAAGGTGAATTGCTGTGCCGCCGCAGTGCTAACTACTCCGCCACCACGCTGCCCACACCCAAGCCAGTAAATGGTAAATGGTAAATGGCATTCACTTATATAGCGCTTTTATTCTCATCCCTTGATGACCAAAGCGCTTTACAGATTCTGCTATCCACCCATTCATACACACATTCACACACTGATGGCGGCAGTAGGTAAAATGTTTGTGGGAGTATTCGAAAACGTATTTATTCATTCATTCATTCATTCATATTCAACTGCTCAAGCCTTTTTGGGTCACAGGGAGCAAAGACTAAGTAGTAATTTGCTTTTTGAGTGGTTGCCATAAATGGATTGTAGTTTAATTTTTGCTAAGTATAGCCTGGATGCATTTTCCACTTGTCACAGACCGAGACTAATCCATTAGTCTGGATCACTGTCTTGTTGGTTTTCTTATGTACTACTTTTAGTAAAAACAGCATCACCGGCAGAAACCTGGAGTGAAGAAATGCTAAACCAGACACTGTCATATAGAACCTGCTTAAGTATAGTGAGTGGATCTCATTATTACCCATGCTGTGAGTCGAGGTGTGGGTTGGGTGGTCGCCTCTATCTGTCCAGACTGCAGCTTGAGAAAGAATGAAGTTAGGGTCACCAAATTTGGTATACAGGCCAACCTCAAACTTAGCATGTGTTGCTGTGCTTTTGAGGTCACAAGATCAAAGGCCAAGGTCATAGAAGGTCAAAACTGATTTTGGCCAATAGTGATTTTTTTTTTTATTACCAGGGTTAGTGCTAGCAGAATTTCAGTATAAACTATAATGTCAGACAACATCCAAATATGAAATGATATTGACCCTGCTTTTGAAGATTGGGAGGGTCTGATTCTAGTTAATCTGGATATTCCCATAAGGATAGGGGGAAGATTCTTAGAATTTACCATTGACTTCCACCTCAATTAGGATTGGGCTCCAGGGTGTTGGTCTGCATCTCTGTTGAGCACAATTCTAGTTTAGGTTCCCTCCCAACCTCTTCAGAATTTGTATTTCTAATAAAGGCATGACTACAAGAGCCAGTTTTAATGTGCATGTACAGCAGAAATTGATGCTTTATTAGAATTTGTCATGCCAAGGAAAGATTAACCTACAACCAAACTTCAAAAACTTTATGAATGATTCATGAACTCCAATTTATTTATTTTGTTGCCATAAATGTGGAGGAAAAATGCTTGCTGTAGATGCTGAATATTTTTTTCATAGTACAGCTAGGTTGTATTCCAGGGTAGTAAGGAAATGGGTAATTTGGGAGCAGTCCCATATGTGGGACCTTAAATTCAGGTCAGGCACTGGTTTGCTTGGTACTGGATAACCATGAAAACCGGTACTACCTGTCTCATGAGTCGGGCCGTTGGCGACTCAACCGGCTACCCCACCCTTCCGAGGGCATGGAAGGTGACACTGGGCATCCTGGCAGAACTAAAAACAATATCTGTCACAGGTCTGTGGTGGACCACTCCCAGTTACATGGGGTGAGACTGGACATCCTGGCAGATAAGCACATCTGTCGCAAGGTCTGTGGTGGACTTTTGCCAGTCGGTGCATCATGACATGCACTACACAAACAGCAGAGATAAACAAACCTATCATCTGGTCAGTCACTGCAACAGATACTGGAGTCAGTTTCTCTTGGCCTGTCCTTGCCACTGATAATACCTCTATCTGCCAAGAATGTGCCGCTAGTCCAGCAGAAGCTAGCGGTACTCAGATACTTTGCAAGCAGTTTCATGAAATGGTCGCCTGGGTTAACAAGGTCAGGAGTTCCTGGCAGCGGAAGGCGAAGGACAGAGCTGCGTGGAGGAATCTGATCAGACCTAAATAAAACAGTCATTGTCACCCCAGACAGACTGCTATGATGATGATGATGATGATGATATCTTTGCACAAGGAGCTCCCACAAGGAGCTCCGAACAACTCCCCGTGCGCGAAAAAATCATACGTCCCTGGACCGTGTCCCACGGATTCATGCTGCACTGCCACATACTGCCCCCTCCAGGCCAATATCACTCTGTACTGAGCTCAAACTTCTCTTTTATATGGAGTGAAATTCCGTGTTCTGAGAAGTTTTTTTTTTCTATTTTATTCTGTTAAACTTTTTCTATTGATTTTTCTTAACTCACCATGTTTTAAAGTGGACCAATCATTTTTTCCTCACACTCGAAGCTGTTTTCGCCAATCACCATGGCATCTGAAGAACTCGGATTTCATGGCTTAAATAATTTTTTTAAATTTTTTTGTCTCTTTAATCCTGTGACTTTGATCAGACTTTTGAACTATCTCCAATTTATTTGGACCCGGGAGAGCCACTGAAAAAAACCCTCTAGTGCTGTTTGGATGACATACTGTCCAGCAGCCAGCAGCCTCTCACCATCATTGTTGGATCTCAGCTCCTGACTGTTTGCCTCTTGGAAGAAATTGTCTGCTGGCAGATATTTTTCCAGTATCATCAAATAAAGCTTCAGCGAAGGATCCAGCTGAAAGCAACGCAAAGGTCACGTGAGCAAGATTCCTTTGTTTCATCTGCTAAGTAATGCGATGTCCATCACCTTAAAGTATGTCATAATTTGTCTTAGGTTTAAAAATAGTTCATAACTCTGATCAGAGCTATAGAATTAGGGAGAAATAGTATCCCTCTTTTCATTAAATTCCATTTTCCCTTTTTAGAGTAACCCAGAATTTCTTTTTCCATATAATCAGCTTTTACCATTTTCTTCATATAACTTTCGTCCAATTTTCTTCATATTTTGGTTACAGTTATTTCGGTCTCCTTTTTCATCACAGTTACAAATTCACACTAAGGTTTTCTTGTTATGACTCACTCTGGGCCGTCACCTGCTTCCGCTGCGCGCACACCTGTGGGTAATCAGCCCCGGGCTATATAGCCCACTCTGCCTGGAGCTTCGGCACGGAGCCGTCTGCTTTGCTACGCTCTTCGTCCCACGCACGCCTGATTCCTCTCAGCCCTGCGCATCATCGTTGGACTCTCCATTGGCAGTAAGCTCAACATTCCAACTTACCTTTTCTCCCAGGCTCTCCCCTGTGCACAGGTGGATCCCTCAGGCGGCAGTTCTCTCCCCCGCAGCGACGGAATCGCTCCCTTCACCACGCCGCACATCACAGCGCTTCACCGGGTGCGCTCAGCAGACGCTGTCTTCCTGGCAGGAGCCCCAAAGCCCAAACCGGCACCACACGAGAACACCTGCAAGTAAGCCCTGTTAGTTTTCCATTCACAACTTCACGGCTGAATCTAATATCTGTGTTTGGCTCTGTTCCTAGGGTTGCCAGGCTGTACGGCGCTCTGTCTCGCCCCCGGCTGCAGCTCGTTCACCCACAATACATTCACATACCGCATACACGCACCCACACACCTGCTGGTAAACCAATAAAGATAAATGTATTGCACTTGAGCCTGTGTGTGTGTGTTCCCTGGGTCCGACATTATATCAGTACGGCTCCGTCAGAGTGACCCAGTGAACAGCGGGCTCGCACACCAGTTTAACATCTTAGAGGCTCGAGTTGATCAAATTTCTTACCAGCAGCGGGTCATACTGAACCAGTTAGGTCAGATAAACAGCCGGTTGGATCACCTGGAAGGACAGCAGGCGTTCCCTCCAGCTCAGAGCAGCAGGCCAGCGTCCGTTAGCTCACCACCTAGCCAGGCTAGCCCGGGCTCGCTCACGTGCCTCACGCCGATCCCCACACCCACGCGCTTCAGTGGGAAGCTCGGAGAGGCTCGGGGTTTCATCCTCCAGTGTGAGACGATGTTTCAGCGTGTTTCCGGGGACTTCCCCTCTGATCACAGCCGAATCGGTTACGTGGCTAATCTTCTGGAAGGGCTAGCGTTAGCATGGGCTTACGCCATAATGGCGAAACCCAGCTACGCTAATCTCACCTATGCCCAGTTTGTCCAAGATTTCCATGAAGTTTTTGACCATTCAGGTCATGATAGCGTGCTAACCACCCGTTTGCTAAATCTTCGCCAGGGTGGTCGGTCTGTGGCCGATTACGCTATCGACTTCCGGGTGGCAGCGGCGGAAGTTGGATGGGAGGATGCCTCGCTTTGCAGCATCTTCATCCGTAGCCTGAGCCCTAGCTTACGGGACGAGCTGGCCCACTTAGACAAACCTGAGCGTCTCACTGAGCTAATTTCACTGACCATTAGTCTTGATAACAGGCTGAGGGAGCGAGCTGCTGAGCGGAGGTCTTCCGGCCGCTCGAGCAGACCGTTACAACGCTCCTCTCAGTCTTCCACCTTGGCTCTGCCTGCACTAGAGGGCCCAGATGAACCTGAGGCTATGGTAATGGGACAGACTAAAATCTTGCAGGCAGAGAGACAGCGCCGCAGGGACCTAGGTCTCTGCATGTACTGTGGGGATGACCAGCACGAAATCGAATCTTGCCCAGTTGGGCCAAAAGTGGGGGTCCGCGAGTCACTGTAGGGGGTCTCGCGGACTCATCTCGGCCAAATCCCCTATCCAAATGTCTCCTGCCAATTAGATTTTGTCACAACTGCACAGAGTTCCTCACACACGCACTGGTGGACTTGGGGGGCCGAGCAGAGCTTTATCTCTGAGAAACTGGCAACCCGATTGGGGCTTCCCTGCCAAGCTCTGCCGACTCCCCTTAACCTCGTCACCCTGTCAAAAGCTCCTTTAGAAAAGGTGACGCACCGGACTGCACTGGTCTATGCCATCATTTCTGGGAACCATCGTGAGGACCTTCGGATGTTTGTGCTCTCCACCTCGGCTGCCCCTGTCATCCTGGGTTACCCCTGGCTGCGCTTGCACAACCCCACCTTTGACTGGTGAACCGGGAGTGTTCTCGCCTGGAGTCCGTTCTGTCTGAGTGCGTGCCTCCAGTCAGCAGCTTGTGCTCCATCAGTCCCCCTCTCCTCCCCTGCCCCCCCACCCCCGACTTGTCCAGGGTGCCTTCAGAGTTTCACGACCTTGGAGCGGTGTTCAGCAAGTCCCAGGCGCTGTCCCTTCCCCCCCCACCGCCCGTACGACTGTGCCATTAACCTCCGCCCGGGTACCCCCCTGCCGTCGAGCCGCCTTTACAGCCTGTCGGCTCCAGAGCGGGAGGCTATGGAAGCGTATATTAAGGAATCACTCAGCTCAGGCACCATCCGGCCGTCGTCATCACCAGTGGGGGCAGGCTTCTTCTTCATCAGGAAGATGGACGGTTCCCTTCGCCCTTGCATCGACTTCCGGGCCCTGAACGATATTACTATCAAGGACAAGTATACTCTACCTCTGATGGACTTCGCCTTCGACTCCCTCCAGGGGGCCTCGTGGTTCACGAAACTGGATCTCTGCAGTGCTTACCACCTCGTGCGGATCCGAGAGGGTGACGAGTGGAAGACGGGATTCCGGACCCCCAGCGGCCACTTTGAGTACCTCGTCACGCCGTTTGGCCTCACCAATGCTCCGGCCGTCTTCCAGCGTCTCATCAATGACGTCCTCCGGGATTTCCTTGGGTCCTTCGTTTTTGTCTACCTGGACGATATCCTGATCTTCTCTCAGTCCCGGGAGGAGCATCAGGTCCACGTGAGGCGGGTCCTTCAACGACTGCTGGAGAATAAACTTTTCGCGAAGGCCGAAAAGTGTGAGTTGTACACCGAGAAGACCTCCTTCCTGGGTTTCATCATCTCACACAACCAGGTCATTCCGGACCCAGAGAAGGTGAGGGCGGTGGTGGATTGCCCCCCCCCCCTTCCCTGTCATCAAGGAAACAGCTGTAACAATTTCTGGGGTTTGCCAATTTCTACCGGCAGTTCCTGCCCAAGTATAGCTAGATCGCTCTCCCCCTGACCCGCCTTACCTCTCCCAAGGTGGCGTTCCGTTGGACGGAGGAGGCTGCGTCGGCCTTTGCGGCCCTGAAGACAGAATTCTCTTCCTCCCGGGTCCTGACGCAGGTGGATCCCACTCTGCAGTGCCTGGTCGAGGTGGATGCCTCTGACTCGGGGGTGGGGGCAGTACTATTGCAGCGCTCCCCGGTGGACGGGGTGATCCGTCCCTGTGCCTTCTTCTCCCGGCGGATGTCACCCGCTGAGAGGAATTATGACGTTGGTGACAGAGAACTTCTGGCAGTCAAGCTCGCGCTGGAGGAGTGGCGGGACTGGCTGGAGGGGGCCACACTACCCATTGTGGTATGGACGGATCACAAAAACCTGGAGTACCTGAGGACGACTAAGTGCCTGAATGCTTGCCAGACGCGTTGGTCCCTGTTCTTCAGGCGCTTCCGGTTCACCATTACCTACCGCCCGGGGTCAAAGAACGCAAAACCAGATGCCCTGTCCAGGCAGTTCACTTTGGAGGTCTCGGAGAAGCAGGAGCCTCGTGCGGCCTCTCATAGGCGCCCTCTCCTGAGCTATCAGGGACAAGGTCCTGAAGGCTCAAGAGACTGAACCGGATCTGGGCGGAGGTCCTACTGGAAGATTGTTTGTGCCATCATCCGTCCGGGGTGACGTGATTCACTGGGCCCACTCATCTAAACTCGCCTGCCACCCTGGGATCTCCCGTCTGGTGGAACTGCTCCAGAGATCGTTCTGGTGGCTGGGTCTGTGGAATGACATCATCGTCTACGTTCGTGTCTGTCCCCAGTGCGCCACCGGGAAGACATCTTCATCCCCACCAGCGGGTCTTCTCCACCCCTTGCCGGTCCCTGGGAGGCCGTGGTCCCACATGGCCCTGGACTTCGTGATCGGTCTTCTGGTATCCAACAGCTTTGACACCGTGCTGACCGTTGTGGACCGCTTTTCTAAGGCTGCCCACTTCATCCCTTTACGTGGGCTTCCAACGGCACGAGAGACGGCGGACCTTTTGGTGCAGCACGTTGTGCGTCTGCATGGGATCCCCACGGACACTGTCTCCGACTGAGGTCCGCAGTTTGTGTCCAGTGTGTGGAAGAGCTTTTGCAATGCTTTGGGGGTTACGGTAAGCCTGTCCTCTGGCCATCACCCCCAGAGTAACGGGCAGTGCGAGCAGGCAAATCAGGAGCTGGAAGCCACTCTGCACTGCGTCATCACCTCCAGCCCGTCATCTTGGAGTGGCCATCTGCCGTGGATTGAGTATGCTCATAACCTGACTCTCTCTTCTGCATCTGGTATGTCACCTTTCAGGGCGTCACTGGGGTACGATCCCCTGCTGTTCCCCGAAGAGGAGGGGGAGGTGGCCGTACCTTCAGCTCACGTGCACCTGAGGTGCTGTCGTCGGCTTTGGGCTGCCACACGCCAGGTCCTTTTACGCACAGTGGAGCGCAACACCAGGACGGCGAACCGGCGCAGGAGACCTGCTCCCCAGTATCAGGTGGGTCAGCAGGTATGGTTATCCACACAGCATATTAACCTAAAGGCTGAGAAAAGGAAGTTGGCCAAGCGCTTTATTGGGCCCTTCCCGATTGTTAAAGTGGTGAATCCTGTGGCTGTGCATCTGGCTCCCCCCCCTCCGTGTTTGTCCCACGTTTCACGTCTCCCAGGTAAAGCCCGTGGTCTCCAACCCGCTCTGTTCCCCTCCTAGGGCTCCACCCCCACCTGTGTTGATCGACAGCGACCCGGCATGGAGGGTCAACTTGGACGTCCGCCGCCGGGGTCGCGGCTTACAGTACCTGGTGGACTGGGAGGGGTATGGCCCTGAGTGGAGGTCCTGGGTGCGCCAGTCATTTGTGCTGGACAAACGCCTCATTGAGGACTTCCACCAGGCGCACCCAGGTAAGCCAGCGCCAGGAGGTGCTGCTCGGGGGGGGGAGTACTGTTATGACTCACTCTGGGCCGTCACCTGCTTCAGCTGCGCGCACACCTGTGAGTAATCAGCCCCGGGCTATATAGCCCACTCTGCCTGGAGCTTCGGCACGGAGCCGTCTGCTTTGCTATGCTCTTTGTCCCGCACACGCCTGATTCCTCTCAACCCTGCGCATCATCGTTGGACTCTCCATTGGCACGTAAGCTCAACATTCCAACTTACCTTTTCTCCCAGGCTCTCCCCTGTGCACAGGTGGATCCCTCAGGCGGCAGTTCTCTCCCCCGCAGCGGCGGAATCGCTCCCTTCACCACGCCGCGCATCACAGCGCTTCACCGGGGGCGCTCAGCAGACGCTGTCTTCCTGGCAGGAGCCCCAAAGCCCAAGCCGGCACCACCACGAGTACACCTGCAAGTAAGCCCTGTTAGTTTCCCATTCACAACTTCACGGCTGAATCTAATATCTGTGTTTGGCTCTGTTCCTAGGGTTGCCAGGCTGTACGGTGCTCTGTCTCGCCCCCAGCTGTAGCTCGTTCACCCACAATACATTCACATACCGCATACACGCACCCACACACCTGCTGGTAAACCAATAAAGATAATTGTATTGCACTTGAGCCTGTCTGTGTGTGTTCCCTGGGTCCGACATTATGTCATTTCTTTGTTCCACAAATGTGATTACACTCGTTTGCTCAATAATCAGTTACAGGTTGAATGTGATGCTTGGTTCTTGATCATTTCACCTTACCAACAAGTCTGCTGAATGGAATGTCCTTTAATCTGAGTCTGATCATTAAAACTGTAAACAGTATATGGAAGTTTCTGTTGATTTCTTTTTCCTGCATCTGTTTCTGAAGTCACCCAGGAGAATTCACAAATATTTGAGAGTGATTGATTGAAGGTATAAAGATTAGTTATTAATAAATTGTCCAATTTTGGACTGGTGCCCCAAAAACGAGTTGTTTTTTTTTTGTTTTTTTTTTCCGGTGTGTGCGTAACCCGAACCAAACCTTAATTTCCACACACACCTATAGGTATAGAATTAAATAATCTTTGTACCTTATAACCAATTTTCCCTACAATGCTTTGGATTGATAAAAGATGGGAACACACTGTTATATATAAAATACGGCACATTTATTGTGAAGTGCAGTGTGGTGACATGCACTTCCCGTCACATCACCTCACTGCCCTATATAAGGCAGGGGTGCCATCTTACAGTCTCTTTTGCCGGATGTCCATCACTGGTGCCTGCCGTGTATTGCCCTGTAAATAGTTCTTCAATAAAGGTGTGTTCGCCAAGTGCATCTTGCTTCATCCTTCACCCAGGTATTTCCATACATAACATTTGGCGACGTCGGATTAACACATGGAGGTGTGCATAACATCACTCCGTCCCTTCCTCAAGCTCCTGGGCAAGCCACCGGTTTCATAGCCGCATTGGTTGGAAGCCTATCAGATGTATATTACGATACTGGACCTCGGGAAGCTCGATAAATGGTAAATGGCATTCACTTATATAGCGCTTTTATTCTCATCACTAGATGACCACAGCTTTACAGATCCTGCTATCCACCCATTCACACACACATTCACACACTGATGCCCGTGCCCTCACATATGATAAGGTGAGGGCACGGGCACTTCTCGTTCACAACCTGGGTGTTGAAGGCTGGCAGGTCCTACGGATGCTAGCGGACTCGTATGAGGAAATTGTGGAGCTGCTAGCTAAACGTTTCTCCACCCCAGACAGCATGGCTGTTCTGAGAATTTGTTTTCACCAGAGACGCCAGCGGGTAGGTAAGCCTATCCACCAGTATGTCATTGACTTGAAGCAGCTAGCCAGCGAGTATCATTTTGGACCACTTGAAGACGAGGTGGTACGCGACCAACTAGCAGAGCACATGTGCAACGCTGAGCTGCGTGCTAGGCAATTAGTGGCGCCTAATGAGTTAACGTTAGCTAAAACAGTGGAGATAGCTCTCCAACTGAAAGCTATTGATTAGCTAGCTGTGGAGCTAAATTGGCGCCAGCCACAGAACCCACCAGAGCCAGCCACCTCAGCTAATGTTGCGGACCCTTATAGCGAGGATAGCTCGGACGAAGACTATTGGGAAATCAATGCTGCCAGCCAAAGGTCTGCCCCTGGAAACTCCTGTTGCAGGCATTGTGGATCCGCAACGCACCGCCATAAAGCGAAGAATTGCCCGGCAGGATGAAAACATTGTAGTAGATATGCCATAGCTTGAATCACTATGCCAGAGTGTGCCGTTTGTCTTATCCGGGGAACCCAAGGGAGAAATCACCCCGCCCACCCCCGACGGATGCTGGGAGCGAATGGTATGAGGAGCTAATGGTATGAGGAGCTAACGGACACCCTCACTTTCAGGTGGACGAGTTTTCGCCCAGTGTCGGTACCCATGCCGATAAGCAACACCATGCTAGCCCCAGATACCTCCGGTACTTGGCCACAGTTGGGTGGGGGGGTCTGCAGCTATGATGGTGTACACTACAACGTTTATCCACCTTATTCCTGAGGGCGCTGCTGTAAAAGCGATTATGGGCACAACTTCTGGTTTCGGCTGAAGTAGTGTTAAATTAGTCAGCAAGCGTGCAGTAGTGGAGCATTTAAAATAGCATTTTAAAAGTGTTGGTAATTCTTTTTAATGTAAAGTCCACATGCCTGTTTTGCAGTCAAGTGGCAGATAATTTCAGCACTTGTAGTATTTGTATTTTTGAATGTTTTTGTGTACTTCTGGTATTTGCTGCTGTTCGTGGTGTGAGGCTCCTCACAAGCACGGCTAAATCTGTGGCTTCAACAGCAATGCGTAGATCATGCACCGAAAACTAAAGGATTGTTAGTGTGATCGGTGGTACAGACACAGGACAGACACAACAGCACCAGGTATGTTTTCACTTGTATGAATGTCACAGATCTGTTTATATATGTCACCAGATGCAAGGCTGCATGAAGTAAAATAATAAATAAGAAAAGAGTAATAGTTGGCTTCCTAAGGCTTAACGATTTACGAAAGATATCAAAAAAGGTGTTTTTTTGCATTTGTTGCACTGCATTGGAACGATATGGACTTGGCAGCTTCAGCATGCATTAATTTTTAAATTATCACAAAATATAGATCAATAAAATTTTGAACAGTTGCCATAAAAGGTCTGTATGCGTGAAGGTAAATACCAAGCATTCACGGCATGACAGCAGCATATGCATTTTAATTTCGGGGTAAAAAAAAACAGCTGCAGGTAAATTTGATTATTTCCAACACATTTTAACAAAATGCAACCAACGTTATTGCAGTGGAAACTTTGATATATCTCAGAGCTTTTATTTGTTTACAGCATTAGCATCTTTGCAGTGAAGCTAACTAATGGAGCTACTGTCTGATACATCTTCTTATCCCTCCATAGTCGTGGGAAGTGGTATGACTATATTACTGTTTTTGAGGTGCAAAAGGCCATGTTCCCGCATTTGTAATGCCAAAGTCATTGTTTTTTAACAAGGAGAAGTGTCCCGTTTCAGTGACAACTCCACTTTCAATTCAGTTCAACTCAATTCAACTTTATTTATATAGAGCCATTTCACAACAACAGTCATCTCCTAGCACTTTCAACTGTAGGGGAAACCCACACAATTGCAGAAAGACCCCAGCAATCAGGTGATCCCCTGTGAGCAAGCACTTGGCGACGGTGGAGAGGAAAAACTCCCTTTTAGCAGGAAGAAATCTCCAGCAGAACCAGGCTCGGGGAGGGGCAGTCATCTGTTGCAACTGGCTGGGGGGGTGAGGGGATAGAGAAGAAGAAGAAAAGAACAGACATGTAGGGAGCAAACAGCACAACGGGGCTCAGTCTGTGGGAGAGAACAAACAGATGTTAATGACCAGCAAAAATATTTCATTGAGAGTGAAGAAAGGAGTGAAGCCCAGTGCACTGTTGGAGGTCCCCCGGTTGTCTAAACCTATTAGCAGCATAACTAAGGGAGGGTTCAGGGGCACATGATCCCTCCCTAATTATAGGCTATATCAAAAAGGAAGGTTTTAACCCTATTCTTAAAAACAGAGATCAAGTCTGACTCTCAAATCGAGATTGGCAGCTGGTTCCACAGGAGAGGAGCTTGATAACTGAAGGCTCTGCCTCCCATTTTACTTTTGGAGATTCTATGTATTACAAGTAATCCTGCATTTTGGGAGCGTAGTGCTCTGTTAGGATAATAGGGTAGTATCAGATCTTTTAAATAAAAAGGGCCCTGGTTATCAAGAGCTTTGTAAGTGAGAAGAAGGATTTTAAACTTAATTCTATACTCTATGGGAAGCCAGTGAAGGGAGGCCAGAACCGGAGAGATATGATCTCTCTTTCTAGTACCTGTTAAAACTCTTGCTGAAGCATTTTGGATCAGCTGAAGACTTTTTAAAGATGTTTTAGGACAACCTGATATTAAAGAGTTACAGTAATCTAATCTAGAGCTAACAAAAACGGGGATTAGTTTCTCAGCATCACTCTGAGACATGATGCTCCTAATCTTGACAATATTATGCAAATGATAGAAGGCAGTCTTAGAAACAAGTTTAATATGTGAATTCATAAACAGATCTTGATCAAAAATAACTCCAAGGTTCCTCATAGAACTATTCAGAGAAAGATTAACCGCATCCAAGCTAAGAGTTTGATTTGGAAAGGTATTTCTAAGGTTTTTTGGACCAACAAGAATGACTTCAGTCTTATCTGAATTTAATAGCAGGAAATTACAAGTCATCCAAACTTTGATTTCCTTAAGACAGACCTCTAACTTGGATAATTGATTACTATTATCTGGCTTCACTGACAGGTATAATTATGTGTCATCTGCTTAACAATGAAAATGTATACAGTGCTCTCTAATAATGTTGCCTTGCGGAAGCATATATAAGCTAAAAATAATAGGGATTAGCACAGATCCCTGTGGAACTCCATGACTGAGCTTTGAGTTGGAAGAAAACTCATTATTGACATGAACAAACTGGAACCTATCAGATAAATAAGATCTAAACCACTGCAATGAAGTTCCATTAAGTCCAACATGTTGTTCTAATCTATCAAGTAAAATATTATGATTGATAGTATCAAAAGCTGCACTAAGGTCTAAAAGGACAAGTACAGAAACAAGTCCATTATCAGATGCGATAAGGAGGTCATTAGTGACCTTCACTAAAGCTATTTCAGTACCATGATGGATTCTAAGCCCAGATTGAAACTTTTCAAATAAACCATTTCCCTGCAAGTTGTCAAATAATCGCGTAGCAACAACTCTTCCTAAGGTTTTTGAAATGAAAGGCAGATTAGAGATTGGTCTATAGTTAGCTAAAACTCTTGGATCCAGCGTTGGCTTTTTGAGTAAGGGTTTAATTACAGTGGTTTTAAAAGCCTGCAGTATATGGCCTAATGTTAATGAAGAATTGATTATTTGAAGAATAGAGCTACCAATAAATGGGAAGACTTCTTTAAATAACCTGGTAGGAATAGGGTCTAAAAGACAAGTTGAAGGCTTGGATGAGGAAATTATTTTATCTAACTCTAAAAGGTCAATTGGAGTAAACTCATCCAAACAGATATCAATTGAAGGAGCTGTAGTAGTTACTGTATTTAAGTTGACGGTGGGAAGAATCTGACTGATTTTATCTCTGATAGATGAAATTTTATTATTGAAAAAGTTCATAAAGTCCTGCCTAGTAAGCTCTAAGGGGATGCTAGGATTGACAGAGTCCTGACTCTTTTTCAGCCTGGCTACAGTGCTTAAAAGAAACCTGGGCTTATCCTTGTTCTCTTCTATTAATGCGGAATAAGAACTTGTTCTAGTTTTCCTAAGAGATTTTTTAAAAATTAGAAGATGATTTCTCCAAGCTAAATAGATTTCATCTAATTTAGTGGAGCGTCATTTTCTTTCTAATTGACGAGTCTTCTGTTTTAAGCTACAAGTTTCTGTGTTGAACCAAGGAGTTAGAAATCTCTGATTAGACTTTTCCTTTTTTAAAGGGGCCAACATGTCTAGAGTCTGATACAGAGAAGCTGTCACACCATCTACCATGCTATCAATTACAGAAGGTGCAAGCTCTCCGTAACTTATCTCCGTTGTGTTGACACATGGGATAGAGGAAACAATCTGCTTAAATTTGGTAACAGCATAATCTGAGAGGCATCTACTGTAGTAATATTTTTCTTTAGGAGCCAAATTGTCAGAAATAGTAAAATCAAAGGTTAACAGACAATGGTCTGACAGTTCAGGGTTATGAGGAGACACTACCATATTTTCTATTTCTATGCCATATATCAGAACAAGGTCCAGCATGTAGTGGAGATAATGGGTAGAATTTTCTACTTTCTGAGAAAATCCCATCAAGTCTAATATTGAATTAAGTGTCATATTTAGGCAATCACTATCTGTCATGGACCTAGTGCTGGAGATTTTTACCAGACTTGGTTTCATGGCTTTTTTCCTGTTCATTTACTGTTATGTGCTATTTATGCCTGCTTGGGTTTTTGTGTTCCGGCTATGCTTGCCATTTTTCTTGTTTGTATTTTATTTTTATTCTGTATTTATGTATATTTATCCTGTATGTTATTTTATTTCTCTAGTTTACCTTTTTACTGTTGACAGCTGTCAGGGGCGTGTAGCCTCATGTGGGTGTGCCCTGTCAGCTGTCAGGTTGATTCGCCTCCCTCTCATTCACTCAGCTGATCCCAATCACATATTCTCACTTTCTCCTGCCCGTTCAAGTACCCACACCTGTGGTTTATTGTGTTAATGAGTTCTGACTCCTATTTTAGGGGCTCTGCATCATTGTTTGATGCTGCGTCCTACTCCCAGCTCTCCTCACAACACGTAAGTCCTCAGTCTTTGTTTTAAATATCTATTTGTTCCCAGGTTCAGCTGGCAATCACTCTCACCTTAGCTGATGCTATTTTGCTGACCTGTGCCCCTTCCTTTCACAAGCTGTTTGTTATTTTGTTATTTTTATTCAATAAATCCTGCAAACTCACGGCCTGCGTTTGGTGCCTTTTTCCTGCCCTGAAGAGCAATTATGACAACTATCTACATTTACATGTATATGAAAGTCCCCTACTATAATTACTGATTTCAGCACTAAATCTGCTAAGAATTTGGCAAATTTGGGTAAAAGCTCTGAGTAGGCTGAGGGAGGATGATAAACTATGTCAAACAAAATTTGGTTTAACCTAAAATTGCTAAAATGCCCAATACTGAGGACCAGGCCCTCAAAGGAATGATAACATGTTTTTGCTTGACATTAACTAGTAATTTGGAATAGTAAATTGTTGCTACTCCTCCTCCACGACCAGAACTTCTGGGATTTTGACAGTTTAAATAACCAGAGGGAGATGATTAATTTAAATCAACATAATCCTCTTGCCCTAACCAAGTCTCTGTAAGGGATATTAAATCAATCTGATGATCAATTAACAGATCATGGACTAGCAGAGACTTGGGAGTTAGAGACCTAATATTTAACAAACCGCATTTAATTTTTAAATTATGAGGAGGAACAGAGGCCAAGTCATTAAATTTAGAGGCTTCATGTTTAATTTGAGTTTTACCAACTTTGTGTTTAATCACTTTGGGATGCTTATACATTGTATTTTTATTTACTTTGGAGGGAGCAAAGAATGATTCTCTGATGATGAGGATCCACTACGCCGTGTAGGCTGTACGGTAGTCTACCCAGCAGCCCTATTTTAGGTTGTTTTGAGTGAGTGTGTTTGGCCAATTTAGTACATTATTTTTGTTATTTTAGTGTGGGTTTACTCCGGGATTTCTCCGGTTTCCTCCCACATGCCAAAAACATGCATGTTAGGTTAATTGGCTGTTCTAAATTGTCCCTAGATATCTGTTTCCTATAGGCCCTTAGAATAGAGGGTTAGTATTAATGAAAGCGCTTTGAGTGGTCTTTGTGACTAGAAAAGCGCTATATAAGTGCAGGTTAGTTAGTTAGTTAGTAGTTAGTGTGTGAATCGGGTCCCAAATTTGGTAGGGGGGGGGGGGGGTTCAACTGTGTGTGTTGCTTTGGACTTTTCTAAAGGGGGGGAGAAGTGTTATATTGTGGGACACATATGTGAGTTGCATAGGCTGCATATGTATATTACTCTTGCTTCACGTCTCAGAATGAACAATAGGTCTGGGTCTCCTGGGGATAACAGGAGGATGCGAAATGTGATCTTTAGAGATGGCCTTGAGGGATTTCCTGACCACCAGTGGTTTTAGGTGGAGGGGAGAAGACCTGGAGGATGATGTATTGTGTCTTGGGATTTAAAGACAATGTGACTCTGTACTTTGATGTCCTGGGTATAAAAAGGACAGATGTGTGAAGATGTGTCTCTTTTTCTGTTTGGAGGATGTTGGAGACAAGTGAATAAATCTGATTTGAGAAATAAACTCAGCCTCATCTTTTCACGCTCTCCACACTGGTGACCTTAAGACTTATCATGAGCGAAAGAAATTCCCCCTAGCCGGACTCGCCAGGAACCAGCCAGGCGAACGCAGTCTCAGTCAAGCTACCAGATTTCTGGCAGGATAACCCGTGCTCCTGGTTCCTCTTGGCCGAAGCTCAGTTCGCTCTCCGGGGAATAACGGCAGATGACACGAAATTCTACCATGTTATTGCCAAGCTCGACAACCGCACGGCTCGACATGTGCAGAGCCTGGTGCAGCGCCCACCGGCCGAAGACAAATACGGCGGGCTGAAGGCAGCACTCATCCAGCGGCTCACTCCCTCAGTCCAGGAAAGAGCGGAGAGACTCCTGGCCCTGAACGACTTGGGAGACAGCACACCCGTCGACCTGATGGAAGACATGCTGAGGCTGAGGGGCTCAGATGGCGACGACTTTCTCTTCACCCATATTTTCCTGAGAACCCTACCGTCAGCCATGAGAGCGACCCTGGCCGGTTCACCGTTGTTGGCCCAGCGGGACTTCCGCGCGCTGGCCCAGGAGGCACAGCGGATTCTCAACGCCAGCAGACAGTGCGCGGCCACCGCAGCAGCATCAGGACTCGACGCGATGGCTGGAGATGGCAGGGGGCCAGAGGCGGCAGCAGCAGACCCACCGGCAACGGCGGCGGTGAAGGCCAAAAATCGCGGAGGAGATAACCTCTGTTTCTACCATCGCCGCTTTGCAGAGAGGGCACGCAAGTGTATACCACTGTGTCTGTTCAAGAGCTCGGGAAACGCCAGAGCCGGGGGTTGGTAGCAGCCGCGGCCCTCGGTGAACAGAACAAGCTGCTCTACTTGATGGATGCTCATTCGGGGAGGCAATTCCTCGTCGACACAGGCTCCCAAGTGAGTTTCATCATGCCAACCTATGCTGACTGGCTGGCAGACCTCGGGAGTCACGGAGCATCGGCAGCGAACGGCTCGAGCATTAAGACCTTCGGTGAGAAGACTCTGCTTCTGTCCCTGCAAGGCCGTACATTTGAGTGGACTTTTATTATAGCTGCGGTGAGCTTCAACATGTTAGGGGCTGATTTTCTGTGCTCACATGGGTTGTTGGTTGATCTTCCCAATAGACGCTTGGTTAATGCACTCGCTTTTTACTCTATTCCCTGTGCAGCCCGAGTGACCCCGCCCACAGCACAAGCCAACGTCGCTACGGCAAGCGGTAAGTTCCACACACTCCTCACTCAGTTTCCAGCACTCACGGTTCCCACATTTTCAGCAGCCATCGCTAAACACGGAGTGGAACATTTTATTACTACCGCCGGTCCCCCCGTTTTTGCAAAAGCTCGGCGCTTGGATGCAGCTAAACTGACCATAGCGCGCGAGGAGTTCGCCAACTTGAAAAGTTGGGCATCATTCGGCGTTCGAACAACCCATGGGCTTCCCCGCTTCACATGGTCCCTAAAGCTGACGGCTTGTGGCGACCTTGCGGTGATTTCCGCAGGTTGAACAACGCTACACGACCGCTACCCAATCCCGCATATCCAAGATTTTTCCGTTCATCTGGCGGGGGCGCGCATTTTTTCTAAAATAGACTTGGTCCGTGGGTACCATCAAGTCCCAGTACGTGCTGAGGACATACCCAAAACAGCGGTAATAACTCCGTTTGGCCTTTTTGAGTTTTTGCGTATGCTGTTCGGGCTTAAAGGCGCTGCGCAGACGTTCCAAAGCATGATGGACACGGTGTTGCGCGATCTCCCCTTTGTGTTTGTCTACCTGGATGACATTTTGGTAGCCAGCGCGTCTGAAGAGGAACACGAAAACCACCTCACGGCAGTTTTCCGGAGGTTGGGAGAGCACGGGTTAATAATTAGCCCAGCGAAGTGTCAGTTCGGGGTGACGCAGATTGATTTTTTGGGGCACTGCATCTCTCCAGAAGGAGCGGTTCTGCTGCCGGACAAAGTGCGTGCAGTAACAAATTTTCCCCAGCCACAAACGGTCAAAGCATTACAGGAGTTTTTGGGAATGGTGAATTTTTATAACCGTTTCCTCCCCCGCGCAGCGCAGCTCATGCAACCACTGCATGCCGCGCTTAAAAAACAAAAACCCACAAATAAAATCGAATGGTCTCCGGAGCGGGAGCGCGCATTCTCGGAGGTTAAAACCGCCTTGGCAAACGCTGCGTTGTTAGCACACCCAGACCCAATGGCCCACATAGCGCTTACTACTGACGCATCAGATGTGGCCATAGGGGCGGTTGTGGAGCAGCGGGTTGCCGGGGCTTGGCAGCCGCTCGCTTTTTTCAGCAGGACTTTGCGCGATACCGAGCGAAAATACACCGCGTTCGACAGGGAGTTGTTAGCGCTCCACTTGGCCATTCGCCACTTCCAGTTCTGGCTGGAAGGACGCCGTTTCACTGCGTTCGTCGATCACAAGCCGCTGACTTTCGCGATGGCCAAGGTTTCAGAGCCATGGTCAGGCCAGCAGCAGAGGCAGCTGGCTGCAATCTCCGAGTTTACTACCGATATTCAACACGTAGCGGGTAAACTAAATGTAGTGGCAGATTGTCTCTCGCACGCCGTAACTACTCCAGTCCGTGTAGGGGTAGATTATGCAGCCATGGCCGTGGAGCAGGCTAGCGGCGCGGAGGTACGCGCGGCCCCAGTCCGCGTGGGGATAGATTATGCAGCCATGGCCGCAGATCAGGTTAGCGACGCCGATGTGTGCGCGCTCCAGTCTAGACCAACAGGGTTAAGGCTGGAGAGCAGGGTGCTGCAAGGTGGTATGCCCCCCTTAATCTGCGATGTCTGACGACCCGTTTTTGACTCGATTCATTCTCTGGCGCACCCAGGGGTGCGCGCGTCGGTCATAATGGTAGGAGAGAAATTTGTATGGCCGAGCCTGCGCAAGCACGTTAAGGAGTGGGCAGCAGCCTGCATGGCTTGCCAGCGAGCCAAAATACACAAACACACTAAAGCCCCCTTGGAGCCGTTTCACATCCCGGCTAAGAGGTTCGATCATGTGCATGTCGACCTCGTAGGCCCCCTCCCGCCGTCGCAAGGGTGCACACACCTTTTGACAATGGTGGACCACACCACGCATTGGCCCGAAGTGGTCCCACTGGCATCAACCACAGCCGAAGAGGTGGCGCGTGCATTTTTAACGGCTTGGGTAGCGCGTTTTAGAGTTCCGTGGGATATTACGTCCGACAGAGGTCCTCCATTTGTTTCCGAGCTTTGGTCAGCGATGGCCCGCAGCCTGGGGGTAACGATCCACTGCACTACTGCGTACAACCCGCAGGCTAATGGTTTATGCGAATGTTTCCATAGGTCATTGAAAGCAGCCCTCAGAGCTTCGCTTACGGATGCAAATTGGGTGAACAGGCTACCATGGGTTTTATTGGGGTTGTGTTCTGCACCTAAAGAGGATTTAAAAGCCTCCCCAGCGGAATTAGTTTTTGCGCAGCCACTCCGACTGCCCGGGGAGTTTCTCCCAGATAACCCTGCGCCGGAGTGCTCCCCTGCTCAGCGGTTGCAGAGCGACATGGGAGCGAGCACACTTCCTGGCCCCGTTCATCACAGTTTTCCACGCGTTTTTGTGCCTAAGGCTTTAAAAAATGCGGAGTTTGTTTTTGTCAGACACGATGCCCATCGCCCAACCTTGCGACCGCCTTATGATGGCCCATTTAGAGTGCTGGAAACAGGTGATAAGCACTTTTTGCTAGATTTGGGGGGCAGAAAGGAAATGATTGGCATAAACAGGCTCAAACCCGCTTTTGTGATGGCTGACGAAGCTGTGCAGTTGGCGAGGGCTCCTCGACGCGGCAGACCTCCTAGGGAGCGTTCCCCAGAGCTCCCACAGGGATTGACTAACAGTTCTCATCCTCAGATAGCAGCTCCACAGCAGGATGGCGCCGCGGGAGTGGTAAAGCCCGCTTATAGCAAGTTCGGAAGAAGATTGAAGCCCAAACAGCACGTGGACTGATGTTTGTGATTTTATCATGATATGCAGACTGTGTTGTATTGTTTCATCTTAGACGTTTGGGGGGGGGGGGGTCATGTGGGACACATATGTGAGTTGCATAGGCTGCATATGTATATTACTCTTGCTTCACGTCTCAGAATGAACAATAGGTCTGGGTCTCCTGGGGATAACAGGAGGATGCGAAATGTGATCTTTAGAGATGGCCTTGAGGGATTTCCTGACCACCTGTGGTTTTAGGTGGAGGGGAGAAGACCTGGAGGATGATGTATTGTGTCTTGGGATTTAAAGTCAATGTGACTCTGTACTTTGATGTCCTGGGTATAAAAAGGACAGATGTGTGAGGATGTGTCTCTTTTTCTGTTTGGAGGATGTTGGAGACAAGTGAATAAATCTGATTTGAGAAATAAACTCAGCCTCATCTTTTCACGCTCTCCACAATATATAAAATACGGCACCTTTATTGTGAAGTGCAGTGTGGTGACATGCACTTCCTGTCACATCCAATGACATAGATAGAGCTAGACCGCTCACTGTTTGGCGGACAACAGCGTCGCCATGGCAAATCGGTGCTGACTTCCGGTAGTGGCAAGAGGCTGTGGCGCGCTATTTGATCCTTTCAAAACACATTAACTTCAAAGTCTCCAAACAGTGTTTGATGACACGCTTTGTGTTGTTTCATCACACCAACTGATTGAAAAAGATAAAAACAAAGCACAAGGCATCTTTCTACGACAATCACACTCATATAATAGCAAACACAGAGCCTCCAATATCCTTCATATTTAGCTTCTTCACACGTTCTACCTACATGAGGCTACAACAAACAGAGACCACCACACAATTTTTTTTGTTTGTTTGTTTTTTGTTACTTATTTGTACCCGTAGGTAGACTTGGTTTGCAGTCTGGTGACAAGCCACCGGCTGCTGGTCGCTGCGTGCGCGAGCGCCCTAAACCTACATGTTTTTGGTGTGCGGGAGGAAACCGGAGAAATCCCGGAGTAAACCCGCGCAACACGGGGAGAACATGCAAACTCCACACAGCTCACTGTTGGTCGGGGGCTGGGCTCGAACCCATGATCTCATGATCCCCGCGGTCCCCCGGCCGAGGGTAAAACTGTGCTGCCACAGTGCTAAACCACTGCGCCACCGTGCAGCCCAATGACACATGCATAATGATTGCTGAATGCTGATGCAGTGATTGTGTCAATAAAAACATTTCATACTTTCTGCAACATTAGTGTTTCACTTACCCTGTTTCATGGGCTCTAGAAAATATTCGAACCAATGCCAAATAAGAAATTTTGTTTTTTAAACAATTTTTCTCCAATTCAAATTGTTCAGTTGGACTTAAAAAGCAGCACATGCAGTAATCAAAAATTCCAAATTATGTTTTAGTGTAAAGAGGGATAGAAAATTCACCTCAAGGGACTTGGTGGTGTAGTACAGGGACTTGGTGTTTCGGCTGTGGTTTGCATGCTGGGCTGCTATGCCAGCGATCCGGGTTTGATTCCTCGCACAGCCATCTTCCCAACTGGCATGCCAGGTCTGGGACTCTGGGTGTCTAATTAATTCGGTACTGTTGCCAGCAGTACTACAGCACTCCTGTTGGCTGTGCGGGAAATCGAACCCGGGTCGCTGGCGTAGCAGCCCAGCATGCACACCACAGCCAAAACACCAAGTCCCTGTACTACACCACCAAGTCCCTTGAGGTGAATTTTCTATCCCTCTTTACACTAAAACATAATTTGGAATTTTTGATTACTGCATGTGCTGCTTTTTAAGTCCAACTGAACAATTTGAATTGGAGAAAAATTGTTTAAAAAACAAAATTTCTTATTTGGCATTGGTTCGAATATTTTCTAAGGCCCATGAAACAGGGTAAGTGAAACACTAATGTTGCAGAAAGTATGAAATGTTTTTATTGACACAATCACTGCATCAGCATTCAGCAATCATTATGCATGTGTCATTGTGTGGTGGTCTCTGTTTGTTGTAGCCTCATGTAGGCAGAACGTGTGAAGAAGCTAAATATGAAGGATATTGGAGGCTCTGTGTTTGCTATTATATGAGTGTGATTGTCGTAGAAAGATGCCTTGTGCTTTGTTTTTATCTTTTTCAATCAGTCGGTGTGATGAAACAACACAAAGCGTGTCATCAAACACTGCTTGGAGACTTTGAAGCTAATTTGTTTTGAAAGGATCAAATAGCGCACCACAGCTTCATGCCACTACCGGAAGTCAGCTCCTATTTGCCGCCTCTCAGCGGGCAATGAGCGGTCTAGCTCTATCTATGTCATTGGTCACGTCACTGTACTGTGTTATATAAAGCAGGGGCGCCATCTTATGGCCTCTTATTCCAGATGCTCATCGCTGGTGCCTGCCGTGTATTGCCCTGTAAATAGTTCTTCAATAATGCTGTGTTTGCCAAGTCCATCTTGCCTCATCCTTCACCAGTATTTCCATACATAACATACACCACCATGAAATACTTTGTTATCAATGGTAAACAAATGTCCATTCTGTAGGCAGGCTGAAAATACAAAAGCCTCACAACAGTAGAATTGTTGCCAGCTAATGTCTCATTGAGATTTTGTGTAATTTTTTTAGTGCTGTCATTGATTAACATATTTAATCATGATTAATCACGTTTTTGTATAGTTAACACATGGCTAATTTCAATTTTAAAAAAGTTCTAAATATTAATTAAATTATATTATTTTAAATTAAAATTTGTTGTTTTTTGTTTGTTTGTTTGTTTTTTCTAAATTTATACTCTTATACACTTGCAGCTCCTCTATAATGGTTTATCAGTCTGGGGTACCAGTCAGACCAAGTTTATGCCTAACAATTTTTTAAGGTTGGGGAAAAAACTATACAGCTTCATAAATTTGCAAAAATCACCAGAGTAAATTTTGGAAAAATTTTAGTGGTGTCAAGATTACAGCGTTAATGTCAACAAGTTAACTGTGGCAGGATTAAAACAACAGGGCGGGAATAAAAAAGCAGAACTTTTGAAATCCAGGTAGTTTCAGGTCAAGCAGTCTGTAGCGCAACTCAAAATACAATTGGGTTCACTTAATTATTTTGTTTAGTTCTGGGTCTTTAGGTCAGTTTGCTGGAGAATCGCTGTCATACTATGTGGACACATGGACCATTTCAATGCACAATCTCGACCTGAACGCTGGAGAGAAAAGGCTGACTTGGCTAAGTAGGAGAGCAAACAGGTGACATAACATCTGGTGTAATAAGTGTCTGCTAATTGCTTGCAGTATTTCTGCAGTACTTTTTTAAAAAATATTCTGGATAGTTATGGTTTTTGATATGTTGAAAGCTTTAAATGGACCTGCAGTTGCAGAAAACAAGCATATTTGTCCACTCCCATGTTAATAAGAGTATAAAAACCTTGAAAAATAACGCATTCCGGGTATATTACATTGGAGAATTTTTTTGCTTTTAATTGCAATTAATCATGAATAAACATAATTTTTTGGAAATTAGTCATGATTAAGCTAATCGTTTGACACAATTATTTTTTTTAAACAATATTCATCCAATTAAATTCAAAGCAACAAACGAGAGCAAACAAGAAACAATGTGGTTAAGTTTGAAAGTAAAAGAAAAGGCAACACAGTTTTACATTCAGTTTTCTACTCTACACAGATGTTCAAATTTTTGTTTTCAGTCTCACAACTTCACAATTTTTTAATGCAAGTAAAATTTTTGTACACATACACAACCCTTAATTTATCACAAAGATTCATTTTGAATGATTAAAATAAAAACCTTATTTGCACCTACATGTACAAATGCTGGAATCAGTCAAATATTAATTTGAGTTCAAAATATTGTTGGCACTAAATTTTTTCCTAGTTTTCTGCTTTAATTGGTTATAAATTGTGATCTGATCTACAGTGGTGTGAAAAAGTGTTTGCCCCTTCCTGATTTCTCATTTACTGTATGTTTGTCACACTTAAATGTTTCAGATCATTAAACAAATTTAAATATTAGACAAAGATAACACAAGTAAACACAAAATGCAGTTTTTAAATGAAGGTGTTTATTATTAAGGGTAAAAAAAAAAATCCAAACCTCCATGGCCCTGTGTGAAAAAGTGACCCCCCCCCCCCATTAAAACATAAATTAACTGGTTTATCACATCTTTGGAAAGCTGAGTTCAATTTCCCTAGCTACACTCAGGCCTGATTACTGCCACACCTGTTCTCAATCAAGAAATCACTTAAATAGGACCTGCCTGACAAAGTGAAGTACACCAAAAGATCCTCAAAATGTAGACATCATGCTGTGATCCAAAGAAATTCAGGTACAAATGGGAAACAAAGTAATTGAGATCTGTCAATCTGGAAAAAGGTTTTAAAGCCATTTCTAAAGCTTTAGGACTCCAGCGAACCACAGTGAGAGCCATTATCCACAAATGGCAAAACATGGAACAGTGGTGAGCCTTCCCAGGAGTGGACGGCCAACCAAAATTACCCCAAGAGCGCAGCGGCGTCTAATCCAAGAGGTCACAAAAGACCTCACAACAACATCCAAAGAACTGCAGGCCTCACTTGCCTCAGTCAAGGTCAGTGTTCATGACTCCACCATAAGAAAGAGACTGGGCAAAAATGTTCCAAGAAGAAAACCACTGCTGAGCAAAAAGAACATAAAGGTTCATCTCAGTTGTGCCAGAAAACATCTTGATGACCCCAAGACTTTTGGGAAAATACTCTGTGGACTGACGAGACAAAAGCTGAACTTTTTGGAAGGTGTATGTTCCATTACATCCGGTGTAAAAGTAACACAGAATTTCAGAAAAGGAACATCATACCAACAGTAAAATATGGTGGTGGTAGTGTGATGGTCTAGGGCTGTTTTGCTGTTTCAGGATGTGGAAGACTTGTTGTGGTAAATTGAACCATGAATTCTGTTCCCTTCCAAAAAAATCCTGAAGGAGAATGTCTAGCCATCTGTTCGTGACCTCAAGCTGAAGCGCACTTGGGTTCTGCAGCAGGACAATGATCCACAACACACCAGCAAGTCCACCTCTGAATGGCTTAAGAAAAACAAAATGAAGACTTTGGAGTGGCCTAGTCAAAGTCCTGACCTGTATCTGATTGAGATGCTGTGGCATGACCTTGAAAAGGCAGTTCATGCTCGAAAACCCTCCAATGTGGCTGAATTACAGCAAGTCTGCAAAGATGAGTGGGCCAAAATTCCTCCACAGCTCTGTAAATGACTCATTGCCAGTTATTGCAAATGCTTGATTGTAGTTGTTGCTGCTAAGGGTGGCCCAACCAGTTATTAGGTTTAGGGGGCAATCACTTTTTCACACAGGGCCGGGTAGGTTTGGATTTTTTCCCCTTAATAATGAACACCTTCATTTAAAAACTAAATGTTGTGTTTACTTCTGTTATCGTTGTCTAATATTTAAATTTGTTTGATAATCTGAAACATTTAAGTGGAACATACAAAAAATGAGAAATAAGGAAGGGGGCGAACACTTTTTCACACCACTGTACATATAAGTCCCAAGTAGAGACAAACACAATGTGCTTAACCTAATACCACACAAGCAATTATAATATTTCCATTTGCAGACAATTTGTCTGTTGTCTAGTCAATACCTAAAGTCTTGGAGATGACTTTGTCTCCCTATAGTTTCATGCAAATCAACAATTCTTGATCGCAGGCATTCTGAAATCTCTTTTCTTGGGAGGCATGGTTCACATCAGCAGATGCTTCTTGTGAATAGCAAACACAAAAGGTTCTGTAAGGACGAGTGGTTCAAAATTCCTCCTGATAAGTTTAATGATTGTGTCCCATAAAGACGTTCAATATTGTTCATGTGATATTAGTTTAAACATCACAGATCACAAACAAAATACCGATTTTCAGATTTTATTAGTGGGACAGATAAAATAAGCTGGTGGCACACATCTTGCCCCGGACCATGACATTGAGACCTGTGGTGTAGGAGGTCATGACTCTTACCTGTGGACTGATTGTAAGCATCACCGATGTTCATCATCACTCTTTTGTAAATTAGGATTGTGCTATTGTTGTTTGTTCCATTCCCTTTATCTCCTCCTCCAGTTGCTACACTGAATATAACCTTGGCTCTTTCTGTAGAGAGAATATAATTACACAAATATATAAAAAGAATTACAATGAGTTTTTCCTGTCAAAGTGTGTTATACCAACAACAAGGATCACTTTAAATGTTTTTACCTCTAAATGCTTCATGAAGTTTAGCCTTACCTTTCTGCAGAAGTTCCAAATTTTGGTTTTCAATAGTTTTCAGCAGGTTTAATGTATAATTCAATAACATTTCTGTGACTTTCAGCCTGCTTTCAGTCTTATTCAGCCTGGCCTCACTGTCATTCAGCCTGGATTCAGTTTTCCATAGAAGCACCTCATTGTTTCTCAGTTTGGATTCGGCCTTTGCCAGCCTGGATTCAGAGTCATCCAGCCTGTTTTCAGTCTCATTCAGCAGGTCTTCGGCATCCTCCAGCCTGGCTGCTGTATCTTCCAGCAACTCTATGGTGCCATTTAGCCAGACTTTGGTGCTCAGCAGCCTGGTTTCGCTTGCATTCAGCCTCCTCAGAGTGTCATCCAGCATTGCTTCTCTGTCTCTGAGCCTGCTTACATTGTAGTTTTGCAAGGCTTTGTTTTCTCTCAGTCTTGTTTCAAAATCTTGTAGCCGTTTGTCAGCGTCCTTCACTCTGGCTTCGCTGTCATTCAGCTTCATCTCAGTGGCCTCCAGTCTTAGTACATTGCCTTTCAGTTGCTCTTCAGTGACATTCAGCCTTTCTTCAAAGTCTTTCAATTGGATTGCGCTGCCATTTACCCTACTTTCACTGTCCTTAATCTTGGCTTCACAGTAAGTCAGCCGGCTTTCGTTGTCATCCAGTTTGGCTTCACTGTTCTTCAGCCTGGTTTCCATTCCCTTAAACCTGATTTTCATGAGTCTGAATTTATATCTGAGGGAATCAAACACGTCATCCAGAAAATCAAAAAAATCACTTTTGGTTTCTGTCTCAATAGACAAATCCTGTGCTGAACACAAGCCAAAGGAAGTCAGAATAATCCACAAAATGGAAATCTTCATCTTCTCTATGTTGAGGCAGTAAAATGTGACTGTTCCTGTCCCTGTGACTTATGTCAGTGCAGCATTCCAGCACAGTGGTACACAGTAATGATAGAGTCTGCAATAAGGCCATTTCTTATCATCTATGACCTTGTTTGTGACTAAGGCAAATCCTGTTTTGGCTACATTGTCTGATCAACAAACAAAATACTGGATAAGTGTCATCTGTGTGGGTTACTGAAAATGGTATTATTGAAGATTTACGTAGTTATTAGGAAGCAAGACGTATAGAATTACTGACTCATGGGCGGATATTTCATTTCACTGTTGGGGAGACAAACAGAATATTTTCTCAAGAGCAAAGATTGAGGGGGACACTATAGGTGTTATTGTAGCCGGGGCTCTGTGAGATTGTGTTTAGGGGCCCCTATATTTGTGATACAGGGGAGTTCAAACCCTTAAAAACAAGAATATTATAAAAATCTGAACAACTGTCTAAATGAACAAAGAAAATGTAACCAATTACATAGAATAAAAATTAAACCAACAGCCACTGAATGTTGCAAATTTGGAAGAAAAAAGTTGCAGCTGTACAATCAAAAAAAGCAGTGAATTCATGAAGAAAAAATAGCAAGTTTATGAGGAAAAAAGTTGCAAATTTACAAGAAAAAGTTGCAGATTTAAAAGAAAAAAGTTGCAAATTTGTGATAAAAAGCTGCAGATTTACAAGAAAAAAACAACAAATTTAGGAGAAAAAAAGCTTTAAGTTTATGAGAAAAAAGTTGCAAATTTACAAAAAAACCTGCAAATTTATGGAAAAAAGTTTGAAATGGTTTGAAAACGTCTGAAAATCTTTGAAGGAAAAATATGCAATTTTACTGGTAAAGTTGCAAATTTAAGATAAGACAAGATAAGCCTTTATTAGTCCCACAATGGGGAAATTCCAGGATTGCAACAGCACAGGGATAGCAACACTCAGAGCAATAATTTAGAAGATAAGAAAATAAGAGCAGTGAATATACATACAGTATGTACACATAAATATATAAATATATATATACACAGTGCAGAGCATTGTAGCTAGATGGAATCAACAGCATAACCGTCTATTTAGTTACCCTACATGGTATGAATATGTACCCATACATATTGTCACCCTCCGTAGCGACTGATATTGTCCTAGTTGTATGCTGGAGGGGACCATTTGTGTATGTCTGTTGCATCTTTTGCATTCAATACTATTAGGTCGTCACATTTTTTTGCTATCTCTGTGAGCAGCCCTGCTTAGGTTATACAGTCTGAGAACCGTAGGTAGGAAGGACCTGCAAAACCTCTCGGTAGTGCACCTAGGATGATGTAGTCTACTGCTAAATGAGCTCCTCAGTGCGTTCAGTATGTCCTGCATAAGGTGGGACTCGGACTCCAGCAGAGATGACAGTTTAGCCACCATCCTTCTCTCTCCTGTCTCCTCCACTGGGTCAAGACGTTGTCCCAGGACAGAGCTAGCTTTCTTGATTAGTTTGTTCAGTCTCTTCCTATTGGCTGCTGTGATGCCACTGCCCCAGCAGACCACTCCAAAAGTGATGGCTGATGCCACCACCGTGTCGTAGAATGTCTTCAGCAGCGCCCCTTGTACACCTAAAGACCTGAGTCTCCTCAATAGGAACAGCCTGCGCTGTCCCTTCTTGTAGAGTGCGTCGGTATTGTGTGACCAGTCTAGTTTATTGTTTAGATGAATACCCAGGTACTTGTAAGATGTCACCATCTCAATGTCTGTTCCCTGTTTGTTTACTGGTGCTGTGAGGGGTTGTCCTTGCCTGCGGCAGTCCACTACCACCTCCTTAGTTTTCCTCGCGTTGATCTGGAGGTAGTTTCGATGGCACCAGTCCAGGAAGTCCTGGATAAGTCCTCTGTACTCAGCTTCATCTCCGTTGGAGATGAGGCCGACGATCGTAGAGTCATCATGATAAAAAAGTTGTAGATTTAAAAGATAAAAGCTGTGAAATTATGAGAAAAAAGTTTTAAATTATGAGAAATTTGCAAATTTACAAGAAAAAGTTGCACATTTAAAATTGGTGCTCCAGATGCATTTTATTCTGTTATGTAACATGACAGAAAAAAAGTTTATGATGAATTGGGGGATGCAATTCTGTTTTGTCCAGGTTGGGGGGACATTCCCCCCCACATACCCACACGCACACACTTTGATTTACACCTATAAAGTGATTATATGTTCTTGTAACTGTAATGTTCACATTACTTAGCGTTGGACAAACTGACAGCTTCAATCAGAAATCTTTCATTACCAAAATTAAGTTAAGTTAATCCCTTCCACAACATGTGGGACACCATGTGATGTATGGGGTGGCATCTATCTGTTTCACTGACCTTAGGCTACACAGCTACTGTGAGTAGTAAAAGTTACAGTGGGGGGGTCAGTCCTCTGGTAGCTCTGTGCATTAATTTTCCTTTCCCCATTCTGTTATGCTGAGCACCAAGATAAAAGGCGGAAAGTACCATTTTTATATGGTCTTTGGTATGACCCGGCTTGGGATTTTAACCCACGACCTCTCGGTTGTGGAGTGGATGCTCTACCAACTAGGCCCCCACTCCGGTTTCATTACCAAAGCATGTGTCTTAATGTTGGCAAATGTGATTTGGGGGTTTTGTCAGGGTTCCTAAAAGGTTGCACAACTGTTCACCACAATTTTTATGGTCACAAGCAGGATTTTTTTGTTGTTTTTGCAAAGTTCTGTTGGAGAACTGTTGTGCAACCTTTTACAAATCCTGACGAAACCCCAACATCGTAATGTTTGCCACTCCGTGAGATATAGTACATGCTTTAAAGGTGATTGAGAGAACATTCTAACCTTCTGGTGAGTAGGTGTCACACTTACTCTTTCCCCAGCTGTTTGGTAGAGATAAACTTCAACACGCCACAGAAACTATTCTACAGTCTCAGTTTGTTGGTGATTATGAGCCAGATACAACATGTCAAGTGAGGACTCTTTCGTGGTATGAACTCAATATGAGGTCACAAAACGTGACATCAGCCTACTGTAGCTATGCTGTTGGCTGTGGCATCCTTACGGGCCACCGTAGTTCTTGTCATCCAACTGCTCAGATGTAAATATTGTGATTGTTTTAGACCAGTAAAATTTTTTTATTTTTTTCATCATTATATTTTTTTGAAGAATACAAAGACTTTAATTCTGCACCTCTGTAAACATTTTGTCATCATTTATTGCTATACAGTATGTTGCTGTAACAGCTGCAGCCCTTTTCCTCATAAAATGCAAATTTGCTGGTTATGAACTTCTACTGTTGCGCACTTCTACTTCACAACCGAAATTCATTTAACAGTTATTCTAAATTTTCTCTGTAAACTAGACCAATCTGTGGTAGAACAGCAGTAAGAATCCCTTTGTTGGCTTATTATTATACCCTACAACAAAATTGTGGAGGGTATAATGTTTTTCAACCATCCTTCCATTAGTTTGTCCGTTTGACATTTTCTGTTGTGGCCGCTATACGTAGCTTTTACATATCTGATCAGAGTGACATCAAGTTTATAGATAAGCTTTAACTCGTCAATACCTTGGACAAGTTTGATTTTCACATATGTCTAATGAGGGGTTCCATTTTTTTGGGAGGCGGTCTTCAGTCCATTTTACGTTGCCAATATAGCTTCTACATTTCTGATCTTGAACTCATCAATACCTTGGATGAGTTTGATCTTGACATACAGTACATCTAATGACAACTAAAAGACTTGAATATCAACTTTTCTCTATTGAAAAAGACACTTACACCTCTGGCTACATGCCATCTTTATATTCACATCAAATGAGGGCATGCATTACATTGTTAAGGGCCCCTTTACACAGCATGGAGTTTGTTGAGAAATTGGGCCAATTTTTCATGTTTGGGATCATTTGGGAGATCCTTGTCTGTTTTGGATTAAGTCAAAACTTTGAGGAGACTGTGGCAACTGTGGAGATCACTGAAGATCATTGATAGATCACAAATTGACCAGATCTCGCAACAACCTCTCAATGATCTCCACCCCTGTGCAAAGAGGGTATAAGCAAGAACTCTGATATGGGAGGATACAATATCTCACAAAAGTGAGTATACCCCTCACATTTTTATAAATATTTTATTATATCTTTTCATCGGACAACACTAAAGATATGACACTTTGATACAATGTAAAGTAGTCAGGGTGCAGCTTGTATAACAGTGTAAATTTGCTGTCCCCTCAAAATAACTCAAAACACAGCCATTAATGTCTAAACCGCTGGCAACGAAAGTCAGTACACCCCTAAGTGAAAATGTGCAAACTGTGCCCAAATGTCAATATTCTGTGTGGCCACCATTATTTTCCTGCACTGCTGTCACAATTTGAGCACGGGGGGATCCCTCCATGTTCTGTCTCTTTGCCTTTTTTCTATATTTTTATGGTGTTGTATTTCTGAGTTCTAATTCCTGCTATTTTATCTTTGGTTGATTTTCACATATTCTGTATTGTTTCTTAGTATGATTTATTTTCCTGTTTACGTTCATTGTAGTTTTGTTATTTACATATTTGGGTTTACTTTTCTTTATTTGCCATCACATCATATTTGTATCCTTTTGTGTTTTCTCTCTCCATCTCCCTCTCAGGGGCTGCAGCCAGCAGTGGTACGTCTGGGCTTTTTGTTCTGTTGTGGGCGGTGCTCATGTCAGGTCAGGCACTGGTAAGGCACTGGTTTGCTTGCTACTGGATAACCATGAAAACCGGTACTACCTGTCTCATGGGTCGGGCCGTCAGCGACTCAACCGGCAACCCCGCCCTTCCGAGGGTGTGGAGGGTGACACTGGGCATCCTGACAGAACTAAAAACAACATCTGTCACAGGTCTGTGGTGGATCACTCCCAGTTACATGGGGTGAGACTGGACATCCTGGCAGATAAGCACATCTGTCGCAAGGTCTGTGGTGGAATTACGCCAGTCAGTGCATCGTGACATGCACTACACAAAGAGCAGAGATAAGCAAACCTATCATCTGGTCAGTCACTGCAACAGATACTGGAGTCAGTTTGTCTTGGCCTGTCCTTGTCACTGATAATACCTCTATCTGCCAAGAATGTGCCGCTAGTCCAGCAAAAGCTAGCAGTACGCAAATGCTTTGCAAGCTGTTTCATTAAACAGTCAGTTAGAAAACAACTCATACCAGTTCGGACGTCACCCGGGTTAACAAGGTCAGGAGTTCCTGGCAGCTAAAGGTGAAGGACAGAGCTGTGTGGAGGAATCTGATCAGACCTAAATGAAACTGACAGACTGCTATGATGATGATGGGAGGTGCTCCTGTCAGCTGTCAGTCCCGTCTTCTCCCTCTCACTACCCCCAGTTGACCTCTGTTGTAATTGTTGTTATCTCTTGCCCTCTCATGTGATCCACACCTGCCATCACTTGTTATCATTTGTTTCTGGCCCTATTTAAGCGTTGTTATTTTCCTCCCTCATTGCCGGAGTCTCATTCTCATCTCCACCAGAACCCTTTCCCTGTTCAGGTGAGCTTTGTTCCAATTCATCCATTCATAAGGTTGCTTTCTGATCAGTTTATTTTTGTGTTGGTGCACTGTTTGGACTTTGCGTTTTGATTTTTCAATAAATATCACAAACTGCAGTTCAGCGTCTGGGTCTCTCCTCCCTGCCGTTCGGGCAATTCATGACAGAAGACTGTGGCCAGTTAGAGATCAAGCTGCTGCAGTTTGTGGTTCTTTTTGTTTTTCGCCTGGGGTTTTGCCATGTCGGCCACCCTGGATTTTTCAACTTTGGGACTGAGCGAGGAGGAGTGTGTGGTGGTGACGCTCATTGCCAGTTTTGCCTTGGGGGCTGGAGCCTCCCGCTCTCTCGAGGAAGCTTGGAGGTTTGTGGACGGCACGGCACGGGTGATCGAGACACATACCAGTCTCTGGAGCTACTTGGGCCTCACAGTTTTCCTTGCCTCGGTGGTCGACGCACATCGCAAACTCTGTGACAAGGTGAGGGACTTCCCTTTGGCACCACCGGGGCTCAAGAAGAAGCACATCTGAGGGCGAAAGACTTGCTCATCCTGTCTGGAACCCAAGGACTCGCCCATCAACCAGACGGCCCCCGGAGGTCCTGGATGGACACCGTCTGGCTCCGACACAGTAGCCCCACCTTCTCCTGCTAAACAGTGGCCCACACCATCGGCCAAAGAGCTGGACGAGCACAGGCGGGTCCAATTAGCAGAGACAGAATATACTACAATATAAGCCATGGCTCATGCCGGAGTTCACCGAAGAGCTGGAAGAGGTTTCACCAGGTCCTCTCCCACCTCACCATGAGCCAACGTCTCCGCCTCCCGCTCCCCACTGTCGCCCAGGAAAATCTCACTGGAGGAATGCTTCCACCTCTCAGGCAACAGTGTCTCCCATGTCGAGCAAGACAATCCCCGCAGTACCTCCTTCGCCGGCTGTCCCGTCATTCTCCTCCTTCTCCTTGGCTGCCGCAACTCCCGTCTCCTCGACGTGTGCTCCTGCCGTTGAGGGTCCGGCAGCTTCTTTCCCAGCTCCACCCATCACCGTGTCTGCAGGGGCGGCTCCCCCACGATCCTCTGAGGGGCGAACTACCGCTGAAGTCACAGACAGGGCTGATTCCCAACCAGGTGCAGCAGAAGACATCGCACCCCAGGAATTCATTCAAGTGTTTTTTCACTCTTATTCAATTAAACATAAATTATCTTGCCTGATTCCTGGTGGTGAGGCTCAGATTATGCAGCCCTCTGAGTCCTCACCATCTGCTGTAGCTATAGACTGTTCACTTGCTCTCTCCACATCTCCTCCTATGCCCCCTAAGCGTCCGTCAGCTCCAGGACTGAGCCACCAGACAGAGGAGGAGCCTGCAGCTCTGGAGGACCTGGTTCCAGTGCCGCAGCCATGGTCCGGATGGAGGGAGGGTGCTGCCAGTGGTCTGGAGCCTGCACTGACGATTGGGTGTCCCCAGGCTCCAGCTGTGCAGAATCCAGTGCCAGCAGGGAACCGACCTCCTGTTGCCACGCCGGGCAAGCCACCTGCTTGGGTCACTTTGCTGGGGGGTCCTGAGACTGCATCGACCACCATGCCTGCTGCTGGGGCCGCCACAGCAGAGTCAGAGCTGGACCTCCAGAAGACCGGGCCCGAGACATCGCCACTTGGATCGACAGAGTCCTGGACGGCGGTAGAGCTTGAGCTCAGGCATGTGCTGTCCTTGGTTTTTGTTGTTTCTATGTTGGAGAGATCTTGTCTGGCTCTTGGTGGGGAGAGCCAATTGCAGTCATCAGCTGCACCGGAGCTCACCTCGCTGGGCTCCACTGCCGCCGGTGATCCTGACCCTGTTTCTCTACCTCTCCTGTCTGAGCCTATCCCCAGGGTCACCGAGGTTGGTCCAACATCACCGGAGGTCCCCGTGGGTCCAGCCGCGCCACCTGAGATCTTCATGGGTCCAGCTCCTCCTCCCAAGTTCGTCATGGGTGTTCCGTCCCAGCCCGGAACCTCCATGGGTGCTGCTTCCCCTCCGGTTGAGGTCGTCACGGGTGCTGCGTCCCAGCCCGGGGCTTCCGTGAGTGCTGCCTCCTCTCTGATTGAGGTAGTTGTGGGTGCTCCATCCCAGTACTTTTCTTTTGATGTTGCCCGGGGTGTCTGGTCTCCACCTCTTGAGAGCGGGGCTCTGTCACGATCTGAGCATGGGGGATCACTTCGTGTTTTGTCTCTTTGCCTTTTTTCTATAGTTGTATGGTGTTGTATTTTTGAGTTCTAATTCCTGCTATTTTATCTTTGGTTGATTTTCACATATTCTGTATTGTTTCTTAGTATGATTCATTTTCCTGTTTATGTTCATTGTAGTTTTGTTATTTACATATTTGGGTTTATTTGTTTTTATTTGCATCACATCATATCTGCATCCTGTTGTGTTTTCTCTCTCCCTCTCCCTCTCCGGGGCTGCAGCTGTCAGTGGCACTTCTGGGCTTTTTGCTCTGTTGTGGGTGGTGCTCCTGTCAGCTGTCAGTCCCATCTTCTCACTCTCATTGCTCCCAGTTGATCTCTATTGTAATGAATGCTACCTCTTGCCTGCTCATGTGAACCACACCTGCCATCACTAGTTATCATTTGTTTTTGGTCCTATTTAAGTGTTGTTATTTTCCTCCCTCATTGCCGGAGTCTCATTCTCATCTTCTCCAGAACCCTTTCCCTGTTCAGGTGAGCTTTGTTCCAATTCATCCGTTCATAAGTTTGCTTTCTGATCAGTTTGTTTTTGTGTTGCTGCACTGTTTGGACTTTGTGTTTTGTTTTTTCAATAAATATTACAAACTGCAGTTCAGCATCTGGGTTTCTCCTCCCTGCCTCCCTTCGGGCAATTCATGACAACTGCCTTAACTCTCTTCGGCATGAAGTTCACTAGAGCTTTACTAGAGCTTCCACTCCTCCATGACGACATCATGGAACTAGTGGATGTTAGAGACTTTGTGCTCCTCCACCTTCTGTTTGAGGATGCCCCACAGACGCTCAATAGGGTTTAGCTCTGGAGACATGCTTGGCCAGTCCATCATCTTTACCCTCAGTTTCTTTAGTAAGGCAGTGGTCATCTTTGAGGTGTGTTTGTTGTTGCTATCATGTTGGAATACTGCTCTGCGGCCCAGTTTCCGAAGGGAGGGGATCATGCTCTGCTTCAGTATGTCACAGTACATGTTGGCATTCATGGTTCCCTCAATGAACTGTAGCTCCCCAGTGCCGGCAGCACTCATGCAACCCCAAACCATGACACTCCCACCACCATGCTTGACTGTTGGCAAGACACACTTGTCTTTCTACTCCTCACCTGGTTGCTGTCACACACGCTTGACACCATCTGAACCAAATAAGTTTATCTTGGTCTCATCATTCCACAGGGCATGGTTCCAGTAAAACATGTCCTTTGTCTGCTTGTCTTGAGCAAACTGTTTGCAGGCTTTTTTGTGCATCATCTTTAAAAGGTGCTTCCTTCTGGGACAACAGCTATGCAGACCAATTTGATGTAGTGTGCGGCATATGGTCTGAGAACTGACAGACAAACCCCACCACCCCTTCAACCTCTGCAGCAACACTGGCAGCACTCATACGTCTATTTTCAAAAGACAACCTCTGGATATGACGCTTAGCATGTGCACTCAACTTTTTTGGTTGGCCATGGCGACGCCTGTTCTGAGTGGAACCTGTCCTGTTAAACTGCTGTATGGTCTTGGCCACCGTGCTGCAGCTCAGTTTCAGGGTGTTGACAATCTTCTTATAGCCTAGGCTTTATGTAGAGCAACAATTCTTTTTTTCAGATCCTTAGAGAGTTCTTTGCCATAGGTGCCATGTTGAACTTCCAGTGACCATTATGAGAGAGTGTGAGAGTGATAACACCAAATTTAACACGCCTGCTCCCCATTCACACCTGAGACCTTGTAACACTAACGAGTCACATGACACTGGGGAGGGAAAATGGCTAATTGGGCACAATTTTGACATTTTCACTTAGGGGTGTACTCACTTTTGTTGTCAGAGGTTTAGACATTAATGGCTGCGTGTTGAGTTAATTTGAGGGGACAGCAAATTCACACTGTTATACAAGCTGTACACTGACTACTTTACATTCTATCAAAGTGTCGTATCTTCAGTGTTGTCCCATGAAAAGATAAAATAAAATATTTACAAAAATGTGAGGGGCATGCTCACTTTTGTGAGATACTGTAGCTTACTCAGTAAGGTTCTTTGATTTAATTCTGGACCAACCTGACTGAATAACATGGCCAATTTCATATGCAGGGAACTGTATAAAGGGAGTAATAGAGTGACATTAGAAATAAAAAATGTTTTGCATTTTGACAATAAAGTTGAAATTTCAAGAGAACAGTTTAAATGCCCCCCCCCTCCAAAAAAGGCAAAATAGCAATATGAAAAAGAAATATTTAATGTGAACAGTTATTTCCAGCTCCCAATATTAGTACAGGCCTGCTGGACCTTTTACAAAATGCCATGGCTGGAAGAGTCTGTGCAATTGTACTTAAGTATCAACATCAACACTGGAGGATTAGGACCACTTTAAATAAATGAATAAAATGTTTTCTTTTTTAATCTTTTGCATTTTGAGAATAGTCCTTTATTTATTCTGAGATAAAAAAAAGCGTAGGTGTTGAAAAAAATACTTGTTTATGTGTACTGTGCATACAGTATGTGCACTCACTCCACACATACCCCCAGCTCCCCGCAATTAATCACAGTTAACTATTCAAAATATTTCATTTGCAATTAGTCTAGAATAATTTTTGGAAATGGTGCGACTGATTAGTTTTGAAAAAAAAATTGATTCCCAGCCCTAATGAAAAGCAATATAAAATTATATCCAGGGCATAACTGATAGCATACACAAAATAAATCAAATTCATTCTTCACTGAGAGGCAGTACAAAATTTGAAACATCCCACAGGTTGAACACTGGAATTTTAAGATGTTAATTTATTAACAGACAGAATGAATGCTCATAGAATGGAATAGAATATCATAATGGGAATTAACCAGTACCCTATTTCATTACATAATGCTAAAGCTGCATCTGTGTTTCAGGACGATGCTTGAAAAGGTCCTTGCACGTGTACCTTATTGAAATGATTGTTGACATTGCCAGTATGTGTTATCAGTGTTCTTGGGACTGATGTTGTGTCTGAGCCGGAGGGTGTAAGGACCAGCAAGGACTCCTGTCTCCAGCAGCTGCATCAAATCCTACCATTTTTTTTTCTCAAAGAGACATGTTTCATTGTCTGTTTCCTCATTATTCTGTTTCTATGTGATCACACTGTCTAAAATGAGTTTACAATAGTTGTCAGAGGAGAAAAAAGAAGATGTGGACCATGTGCCTTTTGTCTTCTTCTTGTTGAGTTTTGCTGACTTGGATTTCACTGCCCCTCAACCTGAGCCAGTTTCTTCCTTTTTCATTTCAACCGCATAGCAGTAAAGCCTGTATGGTTTTTTTATTTTCATAATACAACATACAGTGAAACACAATAAGATAATTTATTACCTTATTAAGTTTGGTGTTTCTATGTAAAATACCCGTACCCTTCCTTTACTGAGTATTGTGAAGATTGCGCCAAGGATCCTGAGCTCAGACTATAGTCACTTATCTTGTATGTTGAGTTTTGTATGTACCAACCTTATAGGTCATCAATTCCTCAAAGAAAAAGCATCTAATAAGTACTAAAAGAATCGGCTTCTGTGGAGCTGTCCTTTAATCCCAAGAATCATAGGCTGTTTGTTGTGCTGCAGATTGTCCAGAGACCTCTGTGGATGTGGAGATAAACTGTTGATTTTTATATTTTTTATACTCTTTTATGTATATTCTGTCCATATATTTTTAAGAAGTGGTTCTGCTTGCATGTAAACATACTTCACCACACATTTGTTAATCATCACTGAACTTGTAAAATGGGACATTGATAAGTATTGAAAAAAAATGTTTCCTTCACTGTAGTCAAAATAATTATTATTTAGTCATATTATTGTGAGATTATTTACTTTTTTCCTGAGTTTGTTGAGATTTAATTGTACCTACATTTGATACTCATAAAAAGGAGAGAAGAGCTAAGGACTAAGTCTGCTTCCATAGTTTGTCTACAAATCAACTTAGACCTAATTTACTTACTTACAAATCTAGTTTAAGCAATTATAACTAGGCCTATAATGATAACAGATTTTGTTAGACCATAAATTGTCCCAGAAATTACTATGATAAATTATATTATTATCAATGACATGAAGACGCATATTTTTTGCCACTAATCTAATGATGCTATAATGATAATAATAATGCATGTACTGTACATGCTGTCAAAGAGAACTGAACTTTTATTTATCAATAATATTCAACATTTGAATTGAAATGTAAAAACTATTGCTGTTCACATGCCAACCCAGTAGACAGCAGCGATGTGCCACCAAATTGATTTGAACATCCAGACACAAAAGGAGGAAGAACATGGAGGCAGCTCATTTCAGCATAAACAATGGCAGATGTAGCAGAGCATAACAAGTATTGGCTTAGTTGTTGTGGGTGGCTGAGGGGGAAAGTAAACGCTAAGTTAAAAGGTAAATATGTATTTTTGATCTCTGCATTAGAAAATTAATACTAGCACATGCTCAGTTCAACGTGGAGTGTCTTTCTGTCCACGAGGTCACAACATTTGGGTTGCACACAGTCGTCTGCAGAGGGGCCTGCACAGTCCCTCTGACAGGTGACGAAATGTCCATCAGTCTGGCTGGTCCACTGTTGCATGTGGTGTTTGCATTTTCCCCACTTCAAACTGAGAGTGTGCCGACTGACACGAGAGGGACAGAAGCAGTCCAACTGGCTGAAATGTGGGTGGCTTATTTGAACAAAGACCTATGTAAACAATGACAACAACAAAAACAAAATTATGACAAAAGCAAAAGAGAAAGATTTTCTTTGGTTTTTAATCTGACAACAGTGACAAATGTTTTTTTAGATTTTAGATAATCCTATAAATTATTTGTTCAACACTAGACCTTAAGACTGGCAAGTGACTTTATTTTCCTTAAAGGGGTCATTGAGTGAAAAATTGTATTTTGTTTTAACCTTCCGAAATATGTTATTATCAAAACAATATCAAAACACACACAAAGAGCATTTATCTCATTTTTCTCTCCAAGAAGCCATTTTCACTCTAAAGGTGACTTCACACCAAACACGAATGGGCAAATTTTTTGTGCAGCACGATTACGTTATAACTCAATGTAAACACACGAATAGACATGAATTCACCGTTTAAAGAACTCCAGGGGGAGCTGGAAGGAGTGACCTGAAACGAATTTACAGCCAAGGCGGAGGCAGACGGGAGGCAGAGTGACGTAGACCCGACCACGGCATCATCATTGTTGAAAACAGTGATAGAGGATGGTGAGTGATGTGATATTATTCATCTTTGCCGACATTTATCCCAGTGGTGGAAAGCTCACTTTGAACAAACAACACCGATGTCTCCTATATGCAGACAATGAGCTAGCTAATTAGCCATCAGTGCTGACTCTCTGCTCTGTTTGTATTTTGCACTTGTATGGACAGCATCTGATGAAATAAGCTAGTGTTAATCCTGGTTAAAAAGTAGTTTTGTTGCACTTTCATGCTGTGCATGTACTTAAGTTGTGTGTGTATTTTCATTCTAGAGTCCCACCGCAGGCTGAAGATCTGCTGAACCGGGACCAGCAGCACATCCAGTTGCTTCTCAGTGAGGCAAGAGAGCATGAAATGGGAACAGGTCAAGTGGACCCCTGACCAAGTGAGTACCCCATGTGAGCACCCCAAGTGGACCCCGGGGTCCAATCTGTACACGTACAAGTACATTTTCAATCCAGTGATTTACAAACTGATTCAGAGCTTCCTAAAGCCTCATTCAGAACATTATAGTCTCACATACCTATTCTGTGGATTTTCATCTGGGGGCAGCCAGCGGTGACGGGCAGCAGTGGTGGAGAAGAAAAGTCTTTTGAAAGCAGAAACAGAGCCCAAAACCTTTTCCGGGTCAGATTAGTTGTCAGCTTACATATATATATTTTTTTACACTTCTTGATGACCGGGTAAAATCTTTCCAACAGTTTTACACAAATTGCTGTTTTTTCTCCTTCTTCACGTTTACAAATCACTGGATTGAGAATGTACTTGTACATGTACAGATTGGATCCCGGGGTGCTCACTTGGGAGTGCTCACTTGGTCAGGGGTCCACTTGACCTGTATCCCATGAAACTACCCTGTGAAGGGAGTAGATGGCTCAGAATGCTGCCTTCAATCAAGCGTTCCTTGGAGTGCTGGGCCACCTTGAGAGTGGCCGGCATGTGTGACCCATTATGAGTTTTTTTTAGTTTGAATTTTGCACATTCTAAATAACCTGGATTTTGCTGGTGATTGTAATAAACAATTTAGTGGTCTATATGTTTGCATCGTGAATTTCTATTTTTTTCTGTTAAGACACCGGTGGGAAGAGTCAGCAGTACAAACTAAACATTTATCAATGACATTGAGAATAATTGCTCATTTTTAAGAAAAAGTAACCAATTATTTTATTTACTGAAGACTGTATTGTTGGCTGTGCCAGTGCAGATGACACTGCACACTTTAGTGATAGTACCAGTAGATGGAGGAATTCTGGACCATATTAGCATCTGTATTTCCTAATAATGAGTTTGGGTTTAATGGGATTTAATATGTTTTAACACAAACTACTTTATGGTTCATAATTCTGTTGACGGACTTACACCAAACCAAAAGTGATTTCTCAAACTGCTGGATTATCACTCTATAAATATGTGTGTGTCTGTGTGCCACGCTTCATAGGACATCATCAGACGGCCTATGATCTCTGCCTGAACATCAAAGGACGTCCTATGATCTCAGGCATCATAGGACACAAATGTGTCTTTATGATGGCACATACACCATGTGTATTTGAACTCAAAGTGTTCCTGAACAGGGTCAAAAGCCACTTTTTCAGGATCGTGCCCATGAATTGGAAATACAACGCACCTATCCCTCAACCAGTGGTCTTAAAATCTCGGTAACCTTCACAAATCTGTCAGTTTGTGTGTCTGTGTGTCATGATCATAGGACATCATAGGACGCCCTATGATGTCTGTATGCTGTCCTATGATGATCCTATGATATCAGGCAACATAGGACTCCCGATGATGTCATATAGACAATAGGACTGCCTACCTATGATGTCACCATGATGCCCTATGATGCCTTCCTTGCTGTCTTTACGATGTCATATAGACCATCACGCATGAAAAAAGAGATACTCATCACCCGATTAAGAATAGGACACAGCACTTTAAACCACACCCATTCGAAACAGAAACTCTGGAAATCTCACTCGAGATACTCATCACCTGATTAAAAATAGGACACACTACTTTAAACCACACCCATTCAAAGCAGTAAATCTGGAAATCTCACTCAGTAAGGCAGAAACCACTCTATAAATTCAAGAAATCTCTGTCAGTGTGTGTGTCTGTGTGTCACCATCATAATATCAGGCAACATAGGACTTGCGATGCCGTCATATAGACAATAGCACTGGCTACAAGACTAGGATTGCCTACGATGTTCCTATGACATCTACATGATGTCTAAATGCCGTCATATAGACAGCATAGTAGACAGTCACCTCTGATGTCCCTATGATGTCTACATGATGTCTACATGATGCCAGAGATACATCATAGGACAGCCTATGATGTGCTACGATGTCTACATGATGTCCCATGATGTTCCTATGATGTGTACATGATGTCTATATGATGTCATAGAGACCATCACTCACAGTCATAGGACTCGCTATGACATCACTCTATAAAAGCAAGAAATCTGTGTGTGTGTGTGTGTGTGTGTGTGTGTGTGTGTGTGTGTGTGTGTGTGTGTGTGTGTGTGTGTGTGTGTGTGTGTGTGTGTGTGTGTGTCAAGCTTCATAGGGCATCAGAGGACAGCCTATGATCTCTTCCTGAACATCATAGGACGTCCTATGAACTCAGGCATCATAGGACATGACAAATGTGTCTTTATGATGTCATATAAACCATGTGTCTTTGAACTCAGGAATCATAGGACACATAGACAAATGTGTCTTTATGATGTTACACTCTATAAAAGCAAGAAAGCTCTGTGTGTGTCTGTGTGTCTGTCACGTTCATAGGACATCATAGGATGGCCTATGATCTCTGCCTGAACATCATAGGACGTCCTATGAACTCTTTTTGCTCGGATCTATTTTCATGATCCTGTCCATGAACTGGAATTATGACGCACCTATCCCTCAACCAGTGGTCTCAACGAAGAAGGAGAAGAAGAAGAAGAAGAACAAGAAGAAGAAGAAGAAGAAGAAGAAGAAGAAGAAGAAGAAGAAGAAGAAGACCCCCCAGATGGAGAGCAATAGAATGACGACAACTGCTGCACGTCAGAAAAGATGCCATGAAGATGATACATCTGAGGTTCCAGCAGTACATCGCACCCGTCTGAGACAGGAGGACATCCTTCACCAGCATAGGGTATGACAGACTTTAACCCTCCTGTTATGTTACGGGTCAAATTGACCCGTTTTAAAGTTTGAACATCTAGGAAAAACAGTTAAAAGTATTTTTTCAGTATGAAACTTCTTCTGCTTGCCTTAGTGTAATCAACATATAATATGAAACATAAGATAAGATAAGCCTTTATTAGTCCCACAATGGGGAAATTCCAGGATTGCAACAGCACAGGGATAGCAACACTCAGAGCAATAATTAAGAAGATACGGAAGATATAAATAAGAGCAGTGGATATACATACATACACATCAATATATAAATATTAGATTAGATTAGATTAGATTAGATTCAACTGTATTGTCATTACACATGTATGAATATAAGGTAACGAAACACAGTTTAGCATCCAATCAGAAGTGCAAAGGACAGCAGTGCAGTATATACGGTAATTAACAGTATGTGCAATTTAAGCAAATATATGCAAATATATGCAGCAGTGCAGAAAGTTAAGAGTACTGTTATGTGCAAATAATGTACAATAAGTTAGGTGGGCAGTTATGTACAGGTGAGGATGGTAAGGGATGATGGTAAGAGAGTCAGCGGGGAACTAAGTTCAATAACGTTACAGCTGTTGGAAAGAAACTGCTCCTAAACCTGCTGGTTCTAGTCCGAAGGCTTCTGAAACGCCTTCTGGAGGGGAGAAGCTGGAACAGTCCATGAGCAGGATGGTTGGAGTCCCTAAGAATGCTGCGTGCCCGGCACAGACATCTTTTCCTGTAGACGTCCTCTATAACTGGAAGTGGAGTCCCTGTGATGCGTTGGGCGGTTTTCACCACCCGCTGCAGCGCCTTACGGTCAGCGACAGAGCAGCTCCCATACCAGACTGTGATACAGTTGGTCAGGGTGCTCTCTATCACGCAGCGGTAGAAGTTGCCCAGGATGTCAGTTGACAGATGGTTCTTCTTCAGTGTCCTCAAGAAGAAGAGGCGCTGATGGGCCTTCTTGATCAGGCTGGTGGTGTTAACTGACCAGGACAGGTCCTCCGAGATGTGGGTCCCCAGGAATTTGAAGCTGGGGACACGTTCAACAGCTATGCCATTGATATGGATGGGGTCATGTGTCTCTCCCCTCTCCTTCCTGTAGTCCACTATGAGCTCCTTGGTTTTGCTGGTGTTAAGGAGCAGGTTATTGTCAGCGCACCAAGTAGCCAAGTGCTCAACCTCTGCCCTGTAATCTGACTCGTCGTTGTCCCTGATAAGTCCAATCACCGTGGTGTCATCTGCGAACTTTATGATGGAATTGGATCCATACATAGGCCTGCAGTCATGGGTGAAGAGGGAGTAGAGGAATGGGCTGAGCACACAGCCCTGTGGTACACCAGTGTTGAGTGTGATGATGGAAGAACGGTTGGGGCCTGACCTAACATGCTGGGGTCTGTTGGTCAGAAAATCCATGATCCAGTTGCAGGTGGAGGTACTGATTCCCAGGTCCCCAAGTTTAGTGAGCAACTTGGAGGGGATAACTGTGTTGAATGCTGAGCTGAAGTCAACAAACAGCATTCTTGCGTAGGTGTTCTTGTCATCAAAGTGTGAGAGTACATAGTGCAGCGCTGTAGAAACCGCATCCTCTGTACTCCTGTTGCTCCGGTAGGCAAACTGGTGAGGGTCCAGTGTAGGGGGCAGGCATTTTTTGAGCTGTGCCAAGACCAGTCGCTCAAAGCACTTCATGACTATGGGCGTCAGTGCCACAGGGCGATAGTCATTTAGGCACGATGGTGTTGAATGTTTCGGCACTGGTACTATTGAAGTGGTCTTGAAGCACGCTGGTACCACGGCCTGGGCCAGGGACAGATTGAAGATGTCTGTGAAGACCCCTGCCAGCTGCTCAGCGCATGCCCTCAGCACACGCCCAGGAATGCCGTCAGGGCCAGCAGCCTTACGTACGTTGACATGACTCAGTGCGTTACGGATGTCGGTGTGGGTGAGTGTGAGGTGGTGGAGGTTGTCAATATATATATATATATATATATATATATATATATATATATATATATATATATATATACACACAATATACAAATATATATACAAACTGCGGAGCATTATAGCGAGATGGAATAAACAGCATAACCGTCTACTTAGTTATCCTACATAGTATGAATATGTACCCATACATATTGTCACCCTCGATATTGTCCTAGTTGTATATACTGGAGGGGACCATTGTGTAAGTCTATTGCGTCTTTTGCATTCAGTACTATTAGGTCGTCACGTTTTTTTGCTATCTCCGCGAGCAGCCCTGCTTAGGTTATACAGTCTGACTGCCCTAGGTAGGAAGGACCTGTGAAACCTCTCGGTTGCGCACCTGGGATGATGTAGTCTGCTGCTAAATGAACTCCTCAGTGCGTTCAGTATGTCCTGCATAGGGTGGGACTCGGACTCCAGCGGAGATGACAGTTTAGCCACCATCCTTCTCTCTCCTATCTCCTCCACTGGGTCAGGGCGCTGCCCCAGGACAGAGCTAGCTTTCTTGGTCAGTTTGTTCAGTCTCTTCCTATCAGCTGCTGTAATGCCACTGCCCCAGCAGACCACTCCAAAAGTGATGGCTGATGCCACCACCGTGTCGCAGAATGTCTTCAGCAGCGCCCCTTGTACACCAAAAGACCTGAGTCTCCTCAGTAGGAACAGCCTGCGCTGTCCCTTCTTGTAGAGTACGTCAGTATTGTGTGACCAGTCTAGTTTATTGTTCAGATGAACACCCAGGTACTTGTAGGATGTCACCATCTCGATGTCTGTTCCCTGTATGTTTACTGGTGCTGTGAGGGGTTGTCCTTGCCGGCGGCAGTCCACCACCAGCTCCTTAGTTTCCCTCGCGTTGATCTGGAGGCAGTTCCTATGGCACAAGTCCACGAAGTCCTGGATAAGCCCTCTGTACTCAGCTTCGTCTCCGTTGGAGATGAGGCCGACGATTGCAGAGTTGTCAGAGAACTTCTGTAGATGGCAGTGTGTTGTGGTGTGTGAGAAGTCCGCAGTATAAAGAGTAAACAGGAAGGGAGCCAAAACAATTCCCTGGGGGGCCCCCGTGCTACCGATGATCGTGTCGGACACACAGTCCCGGGTTCTTACAAACTGTGGCCGGTTAGTGAGGTAGTCCAGGATCCATGATGACAGGTGCTGGTCCACCCCTGCGCACAGCAGCTTGTCCTTCAGGATCATGGATGGTGTTGAAAGCACTGGAGAAGTCAAAGAACATGATCCTCACCGCATTCCCGGGCTTCTCCAGGTGGGACAGAGAACAGTGAAGGAGGAAGATCACTGCATCCTCCACCCCAATGCCATGCTGGTAGGCGAACTGGAGTGGATCCATCGCTGGTCCCACCAGGGGGCAGAGGTGAGCAAGAAGCAGTCTCTCCAGGGTCTTCATCATGTGGGACGCCAGGGCCACTGGTCTGTAGCTGTTCGGGTCTTTGGGGTGGGAGGTCTTTGGTACAGGTACCACACAAGATGTTTTCCACAACTGTGGTACCCTCCCCAGCTTCAGGCTCAGGTTGAAGATGAGCTCCACACTCCCACATAGCTGATCTGCACAGGACTTGAGGAGCTTTGCGCTGATGCCGTCCGGTCCCGACGCCTTCCTTGCCTTGATCTTTCTCAGCTCCGTCCTCACCTGGGTCTTAGTGAGGGTCATGTTGGGGGGCTGTGTGTTGGGAGTGGGGGGGTGTTGGTGGAGTGGGGTGTGGGCAGCAGGACTCGATGTCTTTACAGGCAGCCGTGGTTGTTGTGCAGTCGGGGGGGGAGGGCGGTTGGTCAAACCTATTAAAAAACAGGTTCAGATTGTTCACCCACTCCCTGCCCCCCATGGCCTGGGAGGAGGTATTCTGGAGCCCAGAGATGGTTTTAAGGTTTCTCCAGACCCCACCGATGTCACTCTGTTGCAGCTTGTCCTCCATCTTCTTCCTGAAGCTGTCCTTGCCTTCTCTGATCTTCCTCCTCAGCTCCCTCTGTACGAACTTCAGCATCTCCCTGTTCCCCATCCTGAAGATCCTCTTCTTCTCTCTCAGAAGTGTTTTTATCTCAGGGTTGATCCAGGGTTTCTTGTTCGAGCAACACCGTATGGTCTTGGTGGGTACGGTGTTGTCCACACAGAAGCTGATGTAGTCCGTGATGGTGTGAGTGAGGCCATCAATGTCCTCACCATGTGGATCGCAGAGCTGCTCCCAGACAGTGGTTTCAAAGCAGTCCTTTAGAGCGTCCATTGCCTCCTCAGACCATAACTTCACTGTGCGCATGACCGGAGGTTGTCTGTGCACTAGGGGTTTGTGCACCGGCAGGAGATGAACCAAGTTGTGATCCGATCTCCCGAGTGGGGGGGGTTGTGATGAGGTGTACGCCTCCTTAGTGTTTGCATAGAATAAATCCAGTGTTTTATTGTCTCTAGTGTGGCATGTGACATACTGGGTAAACGTGGGTAGAATGGGAGACAGTGAAATATGGTTAAAATCGCCTGAGATGAGGAGAAGAGCATCTGGGTGTTATGTCTATGAAAATGGTTCATCTCACATATTTGCAAGAAGCAAAGAAGCAAAGTGAGAAGCAAAGAAGAAGTTAGAGGTCCGTGAGAGCCAGAAATCTTGCTTGTTTGTAGGTGACCAAATACTTATTTTCCACCATAATTTGCAAATAAATTCTTTAAAAATCATAAAATGTGATTTTTTTGGATTTTTTTTTCCTCATTTTGTCTCTCATAGTTGAGGTATACCTATGATGACAATTGGAGACCCCTCTCATCTTTTAAGTGGGAGAACTTGCACAATTGGTGGCTGACTAAATACTTTTTTGCCCCACTGTAGATGCGTATTTGGGGCTCCTCATTCTGGCTGGGGTCTATAAATCGAAGGATGAATCAACAGCCAGTCTGTGGGATGCAGCGACAGGGAGGCCGTTATTTCGAGCCACAATGTCTCTGGAGACTTTTCGCATTTTCTCCAGAGTAATCCGATTTGATAATCGAGAGACAAGGGCTGGTAGACGGGAGAGAGACAAGCTAGCAGCTATTAGGATAGTGTGGGACAAGTGGGTAGAGCAACTTTCACTACTCTATAACCCAGGCCCTAATATCACAGTAGATGAAAGGCTGGTGGCATTCAGAGGTCGCTGCCCATTTAGGCAATATATGCCTTACAAACCAGCTAAATATGGAATAAAAATCTGGGCAGCATGTGATGCAAACACCAGCTATGCATTGAACATGCAGGTTTACACTGGAAAGCCAGTTGGAGGAGCCCAGGAGAAGAATCAGGGCACAAGGGTCGTGCTCGACATGGCACAGGGTCTCAAGGGGCACAACATAACCTGTGACAATTTTTTCACAAACTACAACTTGGGTCAGGAGCTTCTGAAGAGAAAGCTCACAATGGTCGGAACTATCCGAAAAAACAGGGCTGAACTCCCTGCTGAGCTGCTGGTAATCAAGAACAGGACCCCTCAATCTTCCATGTTTGCCTTCACAGACACCACAGCCCTAGTGTCTTACTGCCCCAAAAAGGGAAAAAATGTTGTGCTCATGAGCACTCTGCACAAAAATGCTGAAATAAGCACAAGAGAGGACCAGAAACCAAGCATGATCCTGGATTACAATGCCACCAAAGGAGGGGTAGACAACTTGGACAAAGTAACAGGGTCCTACAGCACCAAACGAATGACTGCGCACTGGCCATTGGTCATCTTTTATAACATGATCGATGTATCGGCCTACAACGCATTTGTCATTTGGACTGAGATCTTTCCTGACTGGAATGTGTCAAAGCTGTACAAGAGGTGCATCTTTCTCGAGGAGCTGGGGAAGGCGCTTGTGACACCGCACATCCAACGGAGGGAGCACCTGCCAAGGACCCCAGCCGCTGCAGCCACGGTGAGAGAGATCCAGGAGAGGACTGCACCAAGTACACCAGTGCGTGAGGTAAGTAAGTGTTTGTGTGTATATATAAGTGTATGAGAGTGCGTTGTGTGTGTCTTGGGATCAGCAAAAAGACAGCATAGTAAAGTAATCATGGTCCTCTTGGTTCTAGCTTGCTGCTGAGGGGAAAAGAAAGCGGAAGAGGTGCAAGGTCTGCAGGCAATCTGATGATGTCAAGACAAGCATGACCTGTGCGAAATGTGGAAAATTCATTTGCACAAAGCACATTGTGATGACATGTCACTCATGTGCTGTGTCGACGTAAAGACAGACACACACACCTTGTTCATATTGTGTTATTTTGTTCATTAGTGGTTCACAAACAGTGCATGCATGTAAAACAAAATTTAAATGTTATGTTTTATATGTTGGTTTTTCAAAAGTAATAAAGTGGTGAAACATTAAAAAAAAGTTTGAACATGTTTTTTTTTTTTTTTAATGAAAAATGAGTGAATTATCCTAATTGAACCATTACCTGTTAGAGGTAAGGAACACCAATGCACTAAATATTGATAGAATAGTTAGTAATGGAATTAGTAATGAAATATTAACAATGTTTGTTACGATTTTTTTGGTTTTGGACATCTTTTGGATAATTAAACATGCACCGAGTCAAATTGACCCGGGAACACCATTGTTGTTCCTGACAAATGAACATAACAGGAGGGTTAAAGCACGTTTCTAGGACCTGCCTCATTATCATACCGTGTCCTATGAACTCAGGCATCATAGGACAACTCGCCATGCTTATATGATGGCAAATGTGTAACCTTGACAAATGCTAGTCTACACTACAAATGTGTAAAATGCCAAGCAAAGCACTGATTTTCTCTGGGTGCTCCGGTTTCTTGGTTTCTACGGGCATGCACGGGCCTTCCTGAACAGGGTCGAAAGCCACTTTTTCAGGATCGTGCCTATGAACTGGAATTACGACGCACCTATCCCTCAACCAGTTGTCTGAACAAAGAAGAAGACCCACCAGATGGAGAGTAATAGAATGAGAACTGCTGCACGTCAGAAAGGATGCTGTAAACATGAAACACCTCAGGTTCCACCAGTACGCCGCAGGCATGACTGTGAACAACACAGCCGTCTGTGAGACAGGAGGAGACCCTGCAGTGGTCTCAATGAAGAAAAAAAAAGACCCACCAGATGATGTCTATATGACAGCACATAGACAGAGCACATGACTCCCTACCAGACATATACATAGACACAGGTAAGCAACAGAGCACAGAACAGTGACAGGCAGGAGAAGAAGTAACAAGCAGCAGGGGCAAACAGCCCCAGATGGCAGGGCATATTTTGTGTGATTTTTATGTTTTGCTGCATACAAAAGCCATCACATGTGATTGCCACTTAGTGCTGTGTTGCTATACCAACTGTCCTGTAACTGGCAAGAATTCTGTTCCAATGCATCCCCTCTACGGGCATGCACGGGTTTCTACGGGCATGCATGGGTATGCACTAGTCACTCTATAAATTCAAGAAATCTCTCAGTGTGTCTGTCAGTGTCTTACGATCATAGGACCACCTATGAGGTTCCTATAAGGTCTGCAAGATGGCCTATGATGTTCCTATGGTGTCGGCGATCATAGGATGATGTCTATGTGACATCACATACACCACAGGACTCACTAACACATCATAGGCCCCCCTATGATGTTCTTATGATGTCCACATGATGTCCACATGACGTCATAGAAACCATACGACTGTAGTTCCAGAACAGGGCGAGTTTGCAATTGAACTCCATGAAAGACTGACTCCAGGTGGCAAACTGTAAGACATTGTCAGTTGGGTGTATGAAGCCATGACTGTGTGTGTGTGTGTCACGATCATAGGACTTGCTATGACATCATCAAAGATCACAGGCAGTGGTGATGGCAAACATCAAAGGCAGGTTTCACCATGGTTACCGTTGCCAGACAGACACAGCATCAAAGATCAAAGGCAGGCATCACTGAACAAATGATGACATCAAAAGATCAAAGGCAGGCATCAGCATGGTTACTGTTGCCATGGTAACAGTAACTTTTGACGGGCATGCAGAAATGCTTGCTTACACCTGCTTTCTATGGCCATGCAGAAATATTTGATTATACTTGGTTTCTACGGGCTTGCACGGGTATGCACTATTTGTAAAAATTCCTAGTGCAATACAAAAGGAGTACATAGTACATTATTCACACAAAGAATATATATCTACACAGTATCTACATTTATACATCCAGTCAATCCATGTATTTTCCATGTGACTTTGTGACTGCATTATTTCAATTACTTTTAATCATAGATGACATTTGTTTGGGGTTAAAAATGCATCATAATTGTTAAATATATACTGCTCAAAAAATAAAGGGAACACTTTGAAAACACATCAGATTTTAATGGGAAAAAATAAGCTGGATATCAAAATTGTGGCAGGCTAGTCCAGCTTACTCAAGAGGAAGACGAGCGGGCGCCCTCGTGCGGCTTCGCAGGAGAGGCACGCACACGGCTTTGCCTGGGATATTATGTTATGGGATTATATTTATAACATGTGACTGTCATTATTGTGTTTGTCATTATACGCATTCAATAGTAGGACCAACCTTAGAATATGTTCATTTAACTGCAAGAATGTAAAAACTTCATCTAATGAGATCTCCAGTTTATGTGATAACCATGACATTGTGTTGTTGCAGGAACACTGGTTATTCAAAAACGAATTGTCTATTCTGAGTAGATTACATGGTGACTTTATAGGACAAGGTGTCTCCTTTATGGATACGGAAGAACGTGTTATTTTAGGTCGCCCCATGGCGGCGTCGGTATCCTATGGCGGAAGTCACTTGCGAACAGTTGTGTTGTGAAAACTTACGATTGCTTAAGAGTTATAGGTATTGAAGTCAACCTGGGTGACTTTCACTGTCTTATATTATGTGTATATTTCCCCTATGACAATGTTGAAAACTTGGATGAATACTTGCACTGCCTGAGTCTTGTTAAACGTATCACCGAGGACTTTCCAACTCCATATGTGTTCACAATTGGTGACTTCAACGCTAATACAGCACGTTCTAGTTGTTTTGGAAATGAACTGGTGTCTTTTTGTGAGAGTTACTCCCTACACATCTCGGACAGGATTATCCTACCAAGTGATACCTTTACTCATGTTAGCTTGGCCCACGGCTCTACATCACGGCTTGATCACTGTGTGACTACATCCTCAGGCCATGATAACGTATCCAGTATCAAAGTTCTGCTTGACTATGTGAGTTCTGATCATGTACCTTTATCCATTGATATTGAGGTATCTAGTGCTGTAAATGGCTCCCGGGAAGCTCCCTCAGCCACAACGAGCAGTAGAACATACAAATGGCGTGATGCCACAGCGTCAGACCTGTCCAGATATAAGAAACTTACTCGTAGGAAACTCTGTAACATCCGTGCTCCTATGGACGCCATCAAGTGTCACGACCGTAATTGTGCGGCACACAGGGACGATATTGACAGGTTCTACAGTGATATTGTTGATGCCCTAAATTACTGTGTGAGTGAATGCATTCCTAGTCACAGTGTGGCCGCCCAATATAATGTCACAGGCTGGAATGATGTAGTTAGCGAGGCTCACACAGCTGCCCGGGATGCTTTTTTGATGCTTTTTTGTGGTGGAGGAGTAATAGCAAACCACGTTCTGGTCCAATATTTGAAAACATGAAAAATTGCAGGGCTAGGTTCAAATATGCTCTACGAGCATGCAGGCGCAATGAAGAAAGTATCAAATGTGACCAGCTAGCTAATCACGAGTGAACTGAACATGGTAGAATTCTGGAAACAAATGAAGGCTATGAGCTCCCACCGGTCTGTCAGATCAAACACTATTGATGGTGTGGCTGGTGACGTTAATATTGCTGAAAAGTGGAAATGTCATTATGAAGCTATTTTCAACTCAGTCAAGAATGTTTCAATGAAGGATTCTGTTATGCATGATATTCGTCTGTACAACGATATGTTTGATGCCTCTGATATTTCTGCTGTTACTCCTGTTGAAGTTGATTCACTGATCAAAGTTCTTAAGAAAGGCAAATCAGCTGGCCCTGACTGTCTCACCAGTGAATGCCTCATCAACGCCGATTTCAACTTGTGTATTTTGTTGTCATTGTGTTTTAACTGTATGTTTGTTCATGGTTACATGCCAGACATGTTGATGGACTCTGTTATTATTCTTTGGTGAAAAACAAGTGTGCCAGTCTTTCTGACATGAACAACTACAGACCTATAGCTATTGCTAATGTTATATCTAAACTGTTAGAGGGTTTATTTCTGAACAGAATTGAGGATTATCTGTGGACAAACGACAATCAGTTTGGTTTCAAATCAGCTCTTTCAACTGACAAGGCTGTTTACCTACTCCATGAATTTGTTGACTACTTCAGAAGCCACTCTACTAGTGTTTATGCTACGTTCCTAGATGCTAGCAAAGCTTTTGACAGGATTAACCACTGGGGTTTGTTCAGAAAATTGATCGATCGAGGTATCCCTATTTACATTGTTAGCATCCTGCTATACTGGTACAGAAGGCAGTCTATGGTTGTTAGATGGGGCAATGTCACCTCATCCAAATTTCATGTGACCAACGGTGTTAAACAAGGTGGTATACTGTCACCCTTGTTGTTTAATGTCTATGTTGATGATCTCAGTATACTGTTGAACAATACTAATGTGGGCGGCTCCTTTAACGGTGCACTGTTAAATCACATTTTCTACGCTGATGACCTCTGTTTGTTAAGTTTATCTACCGCAGCGATGCAACATCTCCTTTCTGTATGTGAAAAATTTGGTAAAAAAAATGACATCCTGTTCAACTGTACTAAATCTATGTGTATGGCTTTCAAACCAAAGGGCGTCAATACGTCGAATCCTGTTATGTCACTTTGTGGTAATAGCTTGAACTTTGTCGAAAAAGTCAAATACCTAGGTGTGTGGATTGAATCTGATAAGACCAATGCTGATTGTAACAGGCATCTCAGGAAACTGTACGCTCAAACCAATTTACTGTTGCGTAATTTCCATAGATGTTCTCCTGAAGTCAAATGTATGTTGTTCAAGACCTTCTGTACCTCAATGTACTGCTCGCCGTTATGGTTTAATAGCAATGTTGCTGTTAGGAACAAAATCCGCATTGCATATAATAACTCCCTAAGAAGGTTGTTAAATGTACCACGAAGGTCGAGTGCAAGCAAGCTGTTTGTGTCTGTGAACATTCCGTCTTTTGGAGAATTGATACGTAAGAATGTTTACAGTTTTTTGAGAAGACTGCTGGAATGTAACAATCATCTTATATCAGCAATTGTCAACTCGTCACTCACACTTCATTCCAGCATTTGGAAGTGGTGGCGTTCCATTTTACACTGAGCCCATTATGTTTTTTGTTGTTACAAGAGCGCCGAGTGTCTGCTGATCTGTATATACTTTATTTATTTATCTATCTATTTGTAATATGAACCCTGAGTTTGAAATAAACGTTTGAATTGAATTGAATTGAATTGAATTTCTGTCCAATGTTAATTCTCTCTATAACAAGGTAGATGAACTGAGACTGCTGATGCGTTTTAAGGACCTCTCCACCTCGTGTGCTCTCTGCTTTACTGAGACCTGGCTTAAGGAATCAACTCCGGACAGTGCGCTCCTCCTCGAGGGATTTCAGCTGTTTCGTGCAGACCGAGACAAAGAGCTCTCCAGTAAGACCACAGGAGGAGGAGTCTGCTTTTACATCAACAGCAGCTGGTGCTCCGATGTAACTGTGATCTCCCAACACTGTTCTCCCGCTCTGGAATATCTATTCATCAACTGCAAGCCATTTTATTCCCCGCGTGAGTTCGCTTCATTCATCCTGGCCGCTGTTTACGTCCCACCCGACGCGGACGTGCGCGAGGCTCAGCGCGCGCTCGCTGATCACATTCAACAAGCGGAGCGGACTTTTCCGGACTCTCTGGTTATTGTGGTTGGCGACTTTAACCAGAGCAACCTGAGCCACGATCTTCCCCGATACAAACAGTTTATTAAATGCCCCACCAGAGGAAAGAACACGCTGGATCACTGTTACACTACAGTGAAGGATGCGTATCGCGCTGTTCCCCGCGCTGCGCTCGGACTATCTGATCACGTGATGGTCCACCTGATTCCCACATACAGAAAGAGACTGAAGCTCACAAAACCTGTTGTGAGCACTACGAGGAAATGGACCAGTGAAGCTGGGGAGAAGCTGCGCACGTGCATGGAAATAACTGACTGGGGCATGTTTAAAGGAGCCACGCATGATCTGGATGAGTACACGGACACTGTGAACTCATATATCCACTTTTGTGAGGAGAGCATTCTTCCATCGCGCACCAGGGTGAGTTACTCCAATGACAAGCCCTGGTTTACAGCTAAGCTCAGACAGATCAGGAAGGAGAAGGAAGCAGTGTTGAAAAGTGGAGACAGGGACTGCTACAGAGAGGTCAAATACCGGTTCAGCAGAGAGCTGAGGAGAGCTAAATCTGTGTATTCTGAGAGACTCCAGCAACAGTTCACTGCTAACGACTCTGCTTCTGTGTGGAGAGGACTGACACAAATCACCAGCTATCGGCCTCAGGCTTCTAAAGGTCAGGATGACAAAGCCCTTTGTCAAAGACTGTCCCAACATTATGCCCGTTTTGACACCTCGTCAGCTGTGTCCAACTCCCCCCTCCCCCCAGCACCAATGCCCCAACGGTCCCCACTTCATCAAAGGCGTCCCCCCCCTCCTCCCCCCCTGCCCTTGCCATCAGTGAGCAGGACGTGCACAGACAATTCTCCAGACTGAACCAGCGCAAGGCTCCCGGTCCAGACGGCGTGTCTCCCTCCACCCTGAGACACTGTGCGGAAGAGCTGACTCCTGTCTTCACAGACATTTTTAACACCTCCCTGAAGTTATGCCACGTGCTGACCTGCCTCAAAACCTCTACCATCATCCCTGTCCCCAAGAAGCCACGGATCACTGGACTTAATGACTACAGACCTGTAGCGCTCACCTCTGTAGTCATGAAGTCCTTTGAGTGCCTGGTCCTGCCCCACCTCAAGACCATCACGGACTCCCCTCCTAGACCCGCTGCAGTTTGCCTACAGAGCCAACAGGTCTGTGGACGACGCAGTCAACCTGGCCCTCCACTCCATCCTGCAGCACCTGGACTCCCCGGGAACCTACGCCAGGATCCTGTTTGTGGACTTCAGCTCTGCATTCAACACCATCCACCCCGCTCTGCTCCAGGACAAACTGTCCCTGCTCAACGTGCCTGACTCCCTCTGCAGGTGGATCACCGACTTCCTGACGGACCGGAGGCAGCATGTGTGGCTGGGAAAGACTGTCTCAGACTCTGTTAGCATCAGCACCGGATCACCCCAGGGCTGTGTACTTTCCCCCCTACTCTTCTCCCTATACACCAACTCCTGCACCTCCAGTCACCAGTCTGTCAAGCTGATCAAGTTTGCGGATGACACCACCCTCATCGGGCTCATCTCCAACGGCGACGCGTCCGTCTACAGGAGAGAGGTGGCCCAGCTGGCGTCCTGGTGCAGCCACAACAACCTGCAGCTGAACGCTCTGAAGACAGTGGAGATGATCGTGGACTTCAGAAAAGTCACAACCCCTCTGCCCCCCCTTACCCTCACAGACTCTCCCATCACCACTGCAGATTCCTTCCGCTTCCTGGGCACCACCATCACCAGGGACCTCAAGTGGGAGCCGACCATCAGCTCCCTCATCAAAAAGGCCCAGCAGAGGATGTTCTTCCTGCGGCAGCTGAGGAAGCTCAAGCTACCCACCAAGATGTTGGTGCAGTTCTACACGGCCATCATCAAGTCCATCCTCACCACCTCCATAACCGTGTGGTACGCAGGAGCCACTGCCAGGGACAGACTAAGACTGCAGCGCATCGTGCGCGCTGCTGAAAAGGTGATCGGCTGCAAGCTCCCATCCCTCTAGGACAGGGGTGTCCAACCATGTGCCATGGAGAGCCAAGACCCTGCAGGTTTTACCTCCAACCAGTGTCTTCAACAGCAGATTTCTGTGAACTTCTTCCCACTGATTGCTGATAAGTGAAAACACCTGCTGAAGAGACTGGGTAGAAGAGAAAACCTGCAGGGTCTTGGCTCTCCATGGCACATGGTTGGACACCCCTGCTCTAGGACCTGTACATCTCCAGGACCCGGAGGCGTGCAGGACGGATCATAGCCAACCCTTCACACCCTGGACACGTACTGTTTGCCCCCCTCCCCTCAGGTAGAAGACTTCGGTCCATTCAGACTAAAACCTCCCATCACATGAACAGCTTCTTCCCCTCTGCCATCAGACTGCTGAACACTAAGTGACTTATTAGACTCTCGTGCACTATGTACAGCAGCTCGACCGGTCTCATGACAATTATCACTGTTTTCTTTTTGCACTACCGTCTGCACTATGTGGAACTCCACAGTATCTGCTGCTTGTTAATATTTAAAATTGCATAGATTAGTATTACTCATATTCTGCATTTTATTTCATGCATAGTTTTTATTTTTATCTTTAGTGCTACTCCATGTTTAATGTTGCAGCATTGCACCGAGACAAATTCCTAGTTTGTGTACTACATGAACATGGCAATAAATCTGATTCTGATTCTATCTGAAACACACACACAGCATACATATTTTACATATTTTAGTACCTAATAGCGATAACTTTCCCTGATTACAATGTAGTATGGGAGACTTATTAGTGCTAACTAATATTAGCAATCATTAGCTTACCTTCATATGTGATCTAGTTCGTATCCTCACGTCTTCCACTGCTCCATAGCTTCCTGAACTCTCCAGTACTTTTCCAGTGTTTCATCTCGCCGCCTGTAGCCTTTTCTGGCTCTTTTTTTTTTTTTTTTTTTTTGCTTTTACTCTGACAAAAAGCCAGCCAGCAGCAGGTTCGCCTCCATAGCCTTCTTATGTTTTTCTTGTCACATACAAACGATGTCATGGAAGTGTCCTGCGGCCTTCCTGTAAAGATCTCACTCACTTAAGGTGATATTCAGTCGTAATGGAAAACAAACAACACCGTGGTGAGTTGGACTGAGTAGGTCCTAGGGGAATTATTATTATTCTCTCACGGGGTCCACGCTATTTGCCATCCAAAATGCAGAAAAACCATGTGGCACGTGACCACTGACGTCACGTGCCACCCCTCTATAGCTGGGCAGGGAACCAAAGGTGTCATCTTAAGAGCAAACAGTGGTACTAGGAAGCTCACACAAAGCACACTTTATATTATTTTCTTTAGATTTCAGTCACCCTGTTTCCACCTATAAATTCACTAATCCACAGTCAAATATGTCTTGTGTCATTCTGGCTTATTTTGTTATATTTTTGCCATGATGTTAGATTGTGCCATTAGCAATAGCATGCTAGGCAATCAGATTCAATCATTATAACTGGGATAAAGCTTGTCTCAGTGGGGAAGAGGTGACGGACAGGCCATTTGGTGTAAGCTTAGCTGTCGATCCAGCCGGTTTTGATCACTATTTTCTAAATTCTGTTCACTCGCACTGGAATCCTTGTTCATCTTCAACACTTGATCATAAATGTCATTCTTAGACATTATTTTAACTTATTTTGTTGTAGTATTATCTATAGCCAGGACCAAAGGTGGCTAGCTGAAGCTAGCAGTTTAGCCATCCATCCATCTTCTTCCGCTTAATCCTTTTCGGGTCGCGGGGGGGCTGGAGCCTATCCCAGCATCTTTGGGCGAGAGGCAGGGTACACCCAGGGCAGATCGCCAGTCCATCACAGGGCCAACACAGAGAGACAGACAACCATTCACTCTCACAGTCATACCTAAGGAGCCAGTCATTCACAAATGTTTCTGTACTTGCTGTACTCCAGGGACCAATCATATCCTGTCGACCAATGAAACCAGTGATGCATAATTTCAGTCATTATTTGAGACAAATTTACTTTTATTGGCTCTTGCTCACCACCCGAGCTAATCTTAGCAAAAGTGCTAGGTTAGCAATGCAGAGTAGAATGCAGTCTGAGCGATTTTAAAGGGACATGTACCAAAATGAGCTGTTCTCAGAAAGGCAGTAACTAAACAATTAAGGAAATTTTGACTGAAATATCCTACAAATATTTCATTGAGGCATGTGTGAGCTGTTAAAATGTGGAAAAAGTGCAGTCAATGACCCCTTTAAAAATTGTGCAAGAAAAACCTTTTTCCTCTTTATCAAGAAGCAAAATATTAATTCCTGGATAAAACAGGAGACATGAGAAGTTAAATTCCAGTGTCTACCACAGGTAAGAATTGTTCATCACATTTATTGAGAATGCTGCAGGTGAGAGATGAGTTGATTTTGAAACAATGAAGAAGCACATTGGCCATCATTTTAGTGTAGCTTGTAACCCAGTTCACTGGCATGGTCATTAATCCTTTGTCTCAGAAGTTTCTAATTGGTTTAAAAGTCACTTTAATTGCTCCTTATAGGAAACCAGACCAGACCCACGGTGTGTCCACTGCCAAATGTTTGACTTAAAAAAAGGGGGAAAACAGTATTTTGGCTATCAAATTTATAGCATAGAAATCAGTTATTCATCGTCATCTTCATCGTCATCATCATCGTCGTCATCGTCATCATCGTCGTCATCGTCGTCGTCATCATCATCGTCGTCGTCGTCGTCATCATCATCGTCATCATCATCGTCGTCATCATCGTCGTCATCGTCGTCGTCGTCGTCGTCGTCATCGTCATCATCATCGTCATCATCATCTGGATCAATTTTTCCTGACAGAACATCGTCAATCCACTTTTCGAGCTCATCAGCAGTGGGCATGTCATCATCATCATCCATTTCCATCCACACGCTGTCAGCCTGCCGAGGATGGAAACAAATTTTGAGCAAAGTAGATATGTGATGAAATGCAAAATAAAAAAAATCCTGATTTCAGTCCAATATTCTCTTGCATTAGTAGTCAATAAGTTAATGTGACTTTTAGCCTGTAATTGTGTGACCTAAAATTTTAGGACTTAGGCTTACTTTGGCTCTAATCTATTTACACATTTGCTTACTTGTGTAAAATCTTTCCATTTAAACAGTAAATACCTATTAGAAGTGTTTGCAACTGAATCCATTTTTTATAACTTAAAGGTACTGTATAGATTTAGACAAAATTCTGGTTTTAGTGGCACATTTTGGTCAATAAGGGAACTGCAGGGCTATTCATAACATTTCTGACAAGGATTCTGATCCACAGCCCTTAGTTCTATATAGTACCTTTAAGATATCAAACTGTGAATTCATATTAAAAAAAACTGCTGATAGCACAACCCTTTTGCATGGGTCCTAACAGGAAGAAGGACTTGTTGATTCAAACTTTTAGCAAACTGTAACTCCATTTGTGACATTGCATATGTGACATTGTGATGTCACATATGCAATGAGAGGAATGCAATACAATCACATATGATATATGTGATTGTAATGTGACATTTTTAATTGCAAATGTCAATTATTGTTTTTTGCTTAACATTTAAAAAAAAACATTTTTTTTGCTATAAAGAACACAGTGTCAGTACATCCCAATTTTAGAGATTAAATTGTGAATACAAAAACTGTTTAAAATACAAATATTTACGTAATTTAGTCTGCTTCTGGTGATCTTTATTTCAAGATTTTGCATGAATGGAAAGGTTTGCTTACATCTTCGACATCAACAACACCAATCTGAGGAGAAGAAAGAGTGATGCGGAAGGTTTTCTCCCAGTATGGAACCAGCTGAAATGAAAAACAGACAGATGGAAGAACACAGTTAGATCTACCTGTGTGGTCACAAAAACAAAACTTCTTAATATTCTCCCTATTTAACAATTTAAGCTAAGTGCTCAATGCTAAGTTCTACATGTGTCATATTTACTAGGAACAACAGCAGATAACTTATAAAGTTTTGTCGTAAGCAACAGCGTTTGTGACACCCTTAAGGTGGATTCACACCACAACATTTGGACCAACTTTTACTGACGTTTTGGCAAGCGTCTGGCTCTGCTGGCAAACATTAATGATAGTTGGTGTTTGTTGGCAAACGCTAGCGACAGTCGTGTACTTTGCAAATTTTCAGCATGCTGAAAATTTGAGGACGTTTGGAAAAAAACGGTGAAAGTTACGCTCAGTTTGTAAGAGTTCCTGAGCTCTGGGCTATAAGTTATGCAGAGTTTACCTAAGTCAGCCTCAGTTAAAGCTGGGTTCACATTAGTGTTTGGACCGACTTTTACAGACGTTCTGAAAAATCAGAGCATGTCAGCTGACATCAGCGTCAAGTGATGGTCATATAAAGATCAGTGTTTGTGGAGCCTTCCTGCCATCCTGTACCTGCTTCTTGAGTGAACACATCTCCTTTGGGCATACGTTTCAGTATTTATTTTCGTTTGATATTCCTATGTAGTTACTTCTGCATACCCTTTTCCTCTGTTCAATCATTCATTCATTCATTCATTCATTCATTCATTCCTTTAAAAAAATAATAAAATAAATAGACTCCAACACCAAGTTCACAATTAAAATGTGAATGTGGATGGATTAAAAACACTGTTTAGTGAATCATCATATAAATAAAATAATGGGTGATTATATTTTGATTGTTACAACTCTCTCCATTAAAATAACATAAAATCCTGTTAAATGTCATTTACTTTTTGACACCACATCAGCGCTGTTTGGTTCCCCACAATGGAAGCCAAACCAATAAATCCTGGAGAATGATTACAAACGGAGCAGAAAAATTAGAACAGTAAATTTCTCAATGAGGAGACTTTTTTCTTTTGGCTGTAACAGTTTTGGGAGAGTATATATATATATATATATATATATATATATATATATATATATATATATATAGTGGGGCAAAAAAGTATTTAGTCAGCCACCAATTGTGCAAGTTCTCCCACTTAAAAGATGAGAGAGGCCTCAAGTTTTCATCATAGGTATACCTCAACTATGAGAGACAAAATGAGAAAAAAAAAATCCAGAAAATCACATTGAAGGATTTTTAATGAATTAATTGGTAAATTCCTCAGTAAAATAAGTATTTGGTCACCTACAAACAAGCAAGATTTCTGGCTCTCACAGACCTGTAACTACTTCTTTAAGAGGCTCCTCTGTCCTCCACTCGTTACCTGTATTAATGGCACCTGTTTGAACTCGTTATCAGTATAAAAGACACCTGTCCACAATCTCAAACAGTCAGACTCCAAACTCCACTATGGCCAAGACCAAAGAGCTGTCAAAGGACACCAGAAACAAAATTGTAGACCTGCACCAGGCTGGGAAGACTGAATCTGCAATAGGTAAGCAGCTTGGTGTGAAGAAATCAACTGTGGGAGCAATTATTAGAAAATGGAAGACATACAAGACCACTGATAATCTCCCTCGATCTGGGGCTCCACGCAAGATCTCACCCCGTGGGGTCAAAATTATCACGAGAACGGTGAGCAAAAATCCCAGAACCACACAGGGGGACCTAGTGAATGACCTGCAGAGAGCTGGGACCAAAGTAACAAAGGCTACATCAGAAACACACTACGCCGCCAGGAACTCAAATCCTGCAGTGCCAGACGTGTCCCTCTGCTTCAGCCAGTACATGTCCAGGCCCATCTGAAGTTTGCTAGAGAGCATTTGGATGATCCAGAAGAGGATTGGGAGAATGTCATATGGTCAGATGAAACCAAAATAGAACTTTTTGGTAAAAACTCAACATGTCGTACCATACCTACTGTGAAGCATGGGAGTAGAAACATCATACTTTGGGGCTGTTTTTAAGCAAAGGGACCAGGATGACTGATCCATGTAAAGGAAAGAATGAATGGGGCCATATATCGTGAGATTTTGAGTGAAAACCTCCTTCCACCAGCAAGGGCATTGAAGATGAAACGTGGCTGGGTCTTTCAGCATGACAATGATCGCAAGCACACCGCCTGGGCAACGAAGGAGTGGCTTCGTAAGAAGCATTTCAAGGTCCTGGAGTGGCCTAGCCAGTCTCCAGATCTCAACCCCATAGAAAATCTTTGGAGGGAGTTGAAAGTCTGTGTTGCCCAGCGACAGCCCCAAAACATCACTGCTCTAGAGGAGATCTGCATGGAGGAATGGGCCAAAATACCAGCAACAGTGTGTGAAAACTTTGTGAAAACTTACAGAAAATGTTTGACCTCTGTCATTGCCAACAAAGGGTATATAACAAAGTACTGAGATGAAGTTTTGTTATTGACCAAATACTTATTTTACCAAGGAATTTACCAATTAATTCATTAAAAATCCTTCAATGTGATTTTCTGGATTTTTTTTCTTATTTTGTCTCTCATAGTTGAGGTATACGTATGATGAAAATTGGAGACCTCTCTCCTCTTTTAAGTGGGAGAACTTGCACAATTGGTGGCTGACTAAATACTTTTTTACCCCACTGTATATACTGCTCAAAAAAATAAAAGGAACACTTTTTAATCTGAGTAGGTTTTGGAATGTTTTGAAGTCAGCCCTCTGTAGGCTGTAGGTTGATAATTTTCATTTCCATCAAAAGATGTGGCATCTTTTCATTCTTAACACATTATCCAGTCCATATCAGTGTAGATATCCAGCTTATTTTTTCCCATTAAAATCTGATGTGTTTTCAAAGTGTTCCTTTTACTTTTTTGAGCAGTATATATATCATGAAATGTGTGATATATGATATATCATATATACACATATATACATACATACTGTATATATGTATATATATGTGTGTGTGTGTGTATATATATACATACATAGTATATATATCATGAAATGCCTGATATATATACTGCTCAAAAAAATAAAGGGAACACTTTGAAAACACATCAGATTTTAATGGGAAAAAATAAGCTGCATATCGAAATTGTGGCAGGCTAGTCCAGTTTACTCAGATTATCTCCGAGTAAACTGGACTCTGCCTGAAAATGTTACAAAAAAAATGATTCCCCGACCAAGAAAATGTTTTTCAGACAGAAAAAAGAAAAGAAAAACAGCTGTTGTTTCCAAGACAGTAATCCGTATTGGCAAAAGACACGTTTGCACAACAGCACAGTCTAGTGGTAGAAAAATAACACTGCAAAGACACAAACCCCAAGCCACTCACCAGACCACACCCATCACACCATGAAATGCCTGCAATATACACTACCGTTCAAAAGTTTGGGGTCACTTAGAAATTTCCTTATTTTTGAAAGAAAAGCACTGTTTTTTTTTTCAATGAAGATAACTTTAAACTAATCAGAAATACATTCTAATATCTAATATACATTGCTAATGTGGTAAATGACTATTCTAGCTGCAAATGTCTGGTTTTTGGTGCAATAGCTACATAGGTGTATAGAGGCCCATTTCCAGCAACTATCACTCCAGTGTTCTAATGGTACAATGTGTTTGCTCATTGCGCAGAGGGCTAATGGATGATTAGAAAACCCTTGTGCAATCATGTTAGCACAGCTGAAAACAGTTTAGCTGGTTAGAGAAGCTATAAAACTGACCTTCCTTTGAGCAGGTTGAGTATCTGGAAAAAATTATTTCAAATACAAATCATTATTTCTAACCTTGTCAATGTCTTGACTATATTTTCTGTTCATTTTACAACTCATGGTGGTAAATAAGTGTGACTTTTCATGGAAAACACAAAATAATTGTCTGGGTGACCCCAAACTTTTGAACGGTAGTGTATATGTATATATATATACACGGGGCTGCACGGTGGCGCAGTGGTTAGCACTGCGGCAGCACAGTTTACCCTCGGCCGGGGGATCGCGAAGATCATGAGATCGTGGGTTCGATCCCTGCCCCCGGCCAACAGTGATCTGTGTGGAGTTTGCATGTTCTCCCCATGTTTGCGTGGGTTTACTCCGGGATTTCTCCGGTTTCCTCCCACACGCCAAAAAAAACCCAAAACATGCAGGTTAGGGAGTTAAGGGGCGCTTGCGCACGCAGCAACCGGCAGCTGGTGGCTTGTCACCGGACTGCAGAACAAATCTACCTACGGGTACAAAATAAGTCCAAAAAAAAAAATATATATATACAGTATATTATATATATTATCCAGTACATTAAAAAAAAATTAAAAAACATGTCACACACACCTTGTTATCACCAAACAAATACTGTACATTGTCTTCTTACGTATATATTTTCTTTTTTTAATTCCCCATTCTCTCTATTTCTCTTTACTTTGTGCATATCATCTGCTTCCACTAGCATTTCAGTCAGTGTTTGCCAAAGGAGCTCAACTTAGGCTGACTTAGGCAAACTCTCCATAACTTAGCTCAGTGCTCAGGATCTTTGACAAACAGAGCACAACTTTCACCAACGTTTATTTCCAAACATCGGCAAATTTTCAGCATGCTGAAAATTCTCAACGAATACAACTTTCACCAGCGTTTGCCAACAAACACCAACTATCATTAACTTTTACCAACTTTGGGCAGCAGAGCAAGGCGTTTGCCAAAACGTCAGTAAAAGTTGGTCCAAACGTTGTAGTGTGAATCCACCCAAAAAAGCAGGTCCAGGATGGTAAGAAGCCTCCACAAATGCTGATCTTTATATGAGCGTCATCTGACGCTGAAGTCAGCTGAACTGCTCTGAGTATTCGTTTGCTTAAGTTAACCTAAGTTGGGAACTGCTACACATACGCTAGCCTAAGTTGGCAAAAGTTTGACAATGCTGAATGCAATGCTGGCAAATGCTAGCAAAAGTTTGTAAAAGTTTGTAAAAGTTTGCAAAAGTTAGCAAAAGTTGGTATGTGCTCACTAACGTAATTTCACCAACGTTTGGACTGACTTCTCTCATTTTTGAAAACATCAGTAAAAGTCGGTCCAAACGTTATAGTGCGAACCCAGCTTTACTTGAGAAAAACTCAAAAAGATTTTTCTTTTTTGTTAAAGTTTTCAAACCTTTGGTTAAACAGTGTCCTGGGGCAATGCCAAAGAATCTTGTTTGCAATTTGGAGAATGTGGGAAAAAAAGTGCTAACTGATACATGGTATCAGGTGAGAATTATTCATACCAGGGGAAAGTCATCTGGGTCAATCCAGATGATGCTGAGGTTTGGGTTATCTGTATTCTCACGTGCCACCTCCTTCAGGATTTCCAGGAACTCAAAACCATCTGGAGAAAAGTAAGGGTTGAGTATTTAGGCAGCTGTGTTCCCCATATTGAGACATGCATATCTAAAGCATTTTCATTGCGCTGTATAGTATGTTAGCATTAGTCAGGAATATTCTGTTCCACAGGACAGATGAACATGGTACTACTCCTCTGCTTAGGATCCCTGATGCTTTGGGACCAAAATACATTAATAGGAAGTTGAGGCCAGTGATATCACAGGGTCTCAAAAGCTTTAAAGGGGTCATTGACTAAAAAATGGTGTGTTTGTAGGTTTTAACTGTTTGAAATGAGTCTGTTCACGTAATTATGAAAAAATTTTTCAAAACATTCAATCCTCAAAAAAAAAAAACAAATACATACAATCTTTGTCTCGTTTTCTCTCCCAGAAATGCCAGAAACGTTTTTGACTCTTCTGAGTAAATTGTACACGTCACAATTAGAAAAAGCCAACCACCACTGTCCAAAAGACCCACCCACTACTCTTTTATTGGCCCGCCCAGCTGTCCATCATGTAGACGGGTGGGGGGTGGGGGGTGCTAAAAGTAGCCTATTAGACCATGAGCTATTAGCCCCCAAGCTAACACCGGTACCAGGATGCTGGTTGTAAGCTTGGTTTATATTGTTATTTTCTTCAGATCTTAGTCACCCTTATTGCCATCTCTGTTACCACCTGGTTTGCTGGTGTGCCTCGCATTACTCTGGCCCATCTCCCAGTTGTTTCATCATGATTTCATGGGGGTTTGCCCATACCGGCACATCGGTCGCTGCAACCAAAATGGCCTGGGACAAGAGGCTGCTGGCTCTCGCGACCAGCTCCCCCACAACTCCGCTCCGCTCTCGCGAGCAGCGTAGAAGAGCTGCTTCATGATGTGGCATACCCCAGTTGGCCGTGGGAGCAGAGCGGAGTCCCACAGAGCAAGCTACTGCCCTTTGAGATCCCTTGGCTCGGTGGCTTGGCTCGGCCAGCAGCCTCGGGTCTTGGGCCAGGTCTCGGTTGTGGCAATCGGAGGTGCCACCTGCCACAGGGTGCTAGTGATTTACTGTGGAATCACGGCAAAATTATTGGGAGATAGGCCGGACTGACGCAAGATACACCATGACTGTGGATCAGTGAACCAGCGCTGTTCATCCCAGCTAGAAGGAGGCTATAAGCTACTCAATTAATGGCTAACTGATGGAAGAGGGAGGGCGGAGCTGAATAGTTGACGGATGCTTCTTAGGGTGCTTTCACACCTACAGGCTTTAGTTCGTTTCAATCAAACTCGAGTTCGTTTTCACCATTAGTGCAGTTTGTTTTGTCTGGTGAGAACATGGCAATCACACTCAAGTGCACACCAAACCAACTGTATCGAGACCACCTGAAAGAGGTGGTCTCGATTTGAATCAACTGGGAAACTCTGGTGAGGTCCTGCAAGTGAGAAAGGGACTGCACTAAAACAGGATCCACGGCAAATGGTAAAACATTTTATGTCACTGTACATATGTACATGATGGATCTTTGAAAATATCTGTGGCTGAGCATGTCACAGTTCTGGAGGATTAATGAGCATTAATATGTTTTTTTTCCCATCCATAGAAGGGCTTCATTTTCAAACTGTATGATTTGCCGAAAGTGGTATATGCACGTATGAACCCCCCCCCCCAATAGATTACTATACAATTTGTTTTATTTTCTCCCCAGAAATGCATAAATACACAATAGTCATCCTACTTCCTGTATTTACCTTTCCTGTTCTCGCAGCAAAAAAATCTGACCAATAAGAACAGAGAACGTTCTAACATAGGTCTCACGGGATTTAGCATGATGCAGTTTGGTCTGCTTGAATTTTTGCCAGTGTGAAAGGGGACCGAACCAAGGAGAAAATGATACAAAGTAAACTTGTCAGCTGATTTGGACCAAATTAAACGAATTAAGGTGTGAAAGCACCCTTAAAGTGACAGGCTTTAAATCAGAGTGTTTCAAGAAAGCCAGGAAAAATATAGAACAAATTTGATTCAATAATTTAAAAAATTAAAGAACTGTGAACAAAATGTATCACAAACATTTCATTAAGACATGAGTGAGCTATTAAAAGGTGGAAAAAGTGCAGTCAATGACCCCTTTAAAGTCAACATAAGCAGTGTTGGTAGGGTGACTAAAAAACTGCAGTTGCTCATACTGGAGACATAATTCACCTCATGTTCCCATTATGTATTTTCACATTTACCTTATGTTTCATTTTCACTTTCTTTTATTCTTTTGGTATTAAATAAAACACTGTCACATTTAGGCAGTAAATCAGCTTGGTTGAGGTTAGGGTTAATATAAGATGTGTACACTTTAAACAGGTTACTGCTGTAACCTCCACCTTACAAAATGACACCTCTGTATTACGTTAAAACACCAGTCTAGAGGTTCACTTTCTGAAGCCATAGGGCACCCTGTACATCAGCCCTGTTACGTAGAAGGGTTTTGACCACAGCAACAGATTACATACCCAGATTCAGACAAGAAAACACAAATCCTCTATGACTCAGGCTACAAGCTGACCATATCCAGTCTATGAAATGTAGCTACAAATCCAATCCTAACTTCCTGGTTACTGTCTTGTAACTCAAGATTTCATTTAGCATATCACAACTTCTATCGTTTTACTTCTTTTTGACCTACTTCTTCCCAGTCTAGCCTAGTGGTTTGTGTATGGGTTCCCACAGTTTAGCCTGACCTCTGATGCTGGATTTGTGTGTTAGACTTCAGTGTGCTCACTTTATGATAACGTCATAGTGTACAAAAATATGTTTGTGATTTGCTTTCTGTGGGAATCACTTGTACCAAAGAGCAGAGGAATGTTCGACTTTTTAAACTACATGACAGGTGAGAACAACCATCAATGATTGAGTAGCTCATCCTGGCCTGACGAAATCACCCCAAAAGTGCTCAGATCTCCTGACTGTTGACCTTGAGCACAACCTGGATGCAGATCCACCCGAGGATCATTGTGAGTGAGTTTGGTGAGCATCGAGGTAATTCCCTAGGAGGAGGAGTAATTCCTGTGAAATGTAGATACAAAGACAGATGGATGGCAGACGCCATGCCATCACATTGGCTCCTTTCAGTTTCACTGGAATGAGCTAAAATAACTCATCCTGTAGAGAGTATAGCATGTTGTTCAACATAAAGCAGGATTAAATTGTTACAAATGGGCATTTTTGTTAAGAATACTGAAACAGAGAGATTAAAGGGATATTTGTGTTTGTTACGGCCCCGCAGCTTTGCCTGTCTTATTTATTAGGGGAATTATTTGTGCTTTTATTTTGACAGCGCAGCAGCAGGACTTCCTGCTGTCAAACCTGCTGGGGTCTGTCACAGCTGAGTGTATTTATTAATTACCTTAACTACACACCTGTTTGAGGTTTGAGTTCTGTGGTATTATTTAGGCTCGCTAGGAAGGTTCATTCCTCGCTGCGACCTCGCTCAACTCAGGCTGGAATCCCCTACCCCTGATTCCAGTTTATCCCCAGCTTTGGACTTTAGATTTGCTGGTGTATTTGTGAGCACTTGTCATGGGTTGTGCTGTATTTATATGTGCTCAGTTATTGCCCTTCTGGGTTTGGTATTCAGCCTTTTGTTATCCGCCCCTCGTGGCGAGTTCTTTTGTTCTTCATAATTTAATAAATAAGCAAACTCACTGCTGGCAATTGGTGCCTCATTTATGCCCTGCAAGGGGCAAACATAACAGCAGTAGGCCTCCCCTTTGTTCACTTGTTTGATTAGATAGATTTACTTTATTGATCCCAAACTAGGAAATTACAGGTTGATTCCCTCAACATGCACACTCAGAGCTCCTCAGCTGTCCCCACTCTGTCAGTTGCTCAGGAGAGTGAGATCGCATCTGGCTTTACTTGACAATCAGCAGCAAGAGCATATAAGCTGAAGGAAAAAGCCTATGCTGGCTGGCATTTACCATCTTGCTACCAGTCAGACATCTCTTGGTGTTTTGTTAGTGATGTCCAGATGAGGCTTTCTGAAGGACTTGAGGCCTTTCATCAAAATGGCTCATACAGACGAGGCCTCATGTGAAACTCATTTTCTTCTAGGCCATCTTGTGGACAAAACGTACACAACATGTAGATTTTTACAAGGGTGTTAATGGTTTGTGGGTTTTTTTTCCATTTCAATAAATGCACTCTTAATAAATATCAATGACCATAAGAGGAAAAAAGAAATAAAAAAAAACTGAGGTGACTAACGTGACTGTGCTTGTGCTACTTATCCATTTTTTTTTTTAACTTTTAAACAGCCTTATTGTCTTTCCCAGTACATTCATCTCTGCCCTTATTGTCATGCAGGGCACAATGGTTCCTCAGCATAATGATGTGTTATTGTTGTATCCAAGCTTTTTGAAACACAACAGACACTTTACCTTGCAAATAAAAATAAATTATAAGAATAACCCCACTAGGACTTGAACCCCAGCTCTTCCAGATGCAAGACACATTTTACCCCTAAGCTACCACTTAGTGACAGCCAGATAAGGCTTTCTTGAAGACTTGAGCCTTTCCATCAAAATGGTTTACATCGACAGAGCCTCATGTGAAACTTCATTTATTCTACTAGGCCATGTAATTGACAAAGTATACTGCATGCAGATTTTTAGAAGGGCATTATTGGTTTAGTGTATTTTTTCAATTTCAATAAATGTGCTGCCTTTTAATAAATATCAATGATCATAAAGGAAAAAAGAAATAATAAAACTGGGGTGACTACAGTGAATGTGCCTGTTACTTGGTGTGCTTGTACTACTTATCCATTTTTAACTGTCTCAATCGCTGTATGGTGACACAACCCCTAGTGGTCAAGAGTGGTAATATTTTTTGGTCAGTAAAATAGTTCAGATTTCCAAGGCTATAACTTGAATGTTGCAAGAGATAATGGCTTACTGCCAATTAGAAAGCTGTAGAGTTTGATCCAAAGTTTCAGATAGGAATAAATTTACACATCTAATTTGCATAATGTCACAGCAGCTATATAAATTCCATAACTCAGTCAAAAGTGGACTTTAGACATATTTACACAAAGAATGGTTCTTTTTTTTTACACAGTTGTCTGTACAGGGATATGCTGTTATGTTATCTTCAAAGTATATGAACCAGAAAATCAGTACAATGTTTAAAAAAAAAATTGCCACTTACCGGTGGCAAGGGGGCTCGCTCACTCACGTGACTGGTCCGTTTTCATCCATCGTGGTTGTTATTTTGCATTCTGTCGGTCATTTGTGCTCTCTCCCACATCTACAAACTCTTAGGATTATCCCACGTAAATTTTTGTATTCCATGGCTGTTTTCGGAGTACGAAGCCATTATGTGATGACAAACGACGATCCGTGGTGGCCGTATTAGTTTTCTAAGCTAAAAACAGGAAAAGGAAATAAGGACTTCTTCTTTTTGGATGTATTACGTGTCATCCATGAGTCCTCCAACGTGTGCCTGCCACCTTCTGAAACTGGCAGATCAGTGCAAATCCTCAATACAGCCGGGGATGTCAGTGAGTTGACAGGTGCAGTTGCTGCACTGTGCCACTGGGGGTGCGTGAAATCTGACAGTTAAAAGGTTAAGAAATAATAAATTTGCAACAGTCTTATGCTGTCTTTCCCAGTATATTCAACTCTGGCCTTATTCTCATGCAGTGCACAATGGCAATAGTGCCTCAGCATAATGATGCGTAATAATGATCCAAGCTCTTTGAAACACAACAGACACTTCACCTTGTAAATAAAAATAAAATTACAAGCATGATGCAGCTGGGATTCAAACTCAGGCCTCCCACTTGTAGAGCAGATGCTTTATAGTTAAGCCATCACCTCACTTACAATAAATATCCACTATTTGTGGAAAATACATCAATGGGAGAAATGCGCTCAGAATGTTCCCAAACTGGGGAAGTCCATGTTTTTGGTGCTACCTCCATCTGAAAATTGGCTATGACAAATCCCTTACACAGTCAAACATTGACAACACAAAATGTGAGGGACGGGGATTTCCATTGTGTGTCGGTGCTCACTTTATTTCATGTTGCGTGTGAAATCATGAATGGCTTCCTGACCCAGTCTCATCAACACATATGTCAGCAATACAAGCCTCGAAATGCGCTTCGCAAAATATTTCCTGGACAAGCTCAGAGCACCCTCGAAGCTCCGGAGCCTGCCATCCCATCATTATGTTTGTGAGGGGTTTTTTGTTTATGTTGGGTGAAAGTTGTTTTTTTTTCTTTCCCTCCTTTATTTTCTTTGTTTTATTTGCCCTTTTTGCCACCTTTTAGTCACCCCCACCCCCAGTTTTCCTAGTTCCCTATTCTTTCCCCTTTACCTTGGCTACAATTTGTATGGTTACTTCCCTTCATCCCCTAGAACCAGCTGGGGAATGTAACAGTGTTATTCAAAGGTATTTAGCTAAGTTTGTATTGACTACTAAATGGAAGCTGGAAAGTTACCTGGGTCATCCTCCTCTGCGAAGGCTACAATGTGTTCACCATCAATGTCATCCTCCTGTGAATGAAAACAGGACATTAATGCAAGCGTTTCCCATACTTAAACATCAATTGAGCGCAATATCAATTATTGTATTGCAGCAAAGCTGTGTAAGATCCCTTACCCAGATCTCATACATGCTGTGGGGCTCCAGCTTCCTCAGAGTCGGCCTGAAGGATTACATATTTAGATATGCATCAGCACTGGTCAGTATATTTAAGGTGCATAATTTAATTAATGCAGTTGTGTGTAGTAGTAGTAGTAAATTGTTACTGATAATTGTGCCAGTGCCTAATTGCTCACATCTTTGACCCTTTATTAAAAAAAGTATGAAATAAATATTTGGAAAAACATGATTTGTACCATTTCGAATGCCATATTCGGATTCCTTAACACCCCGACAAGTATTTGTGAGTACTTAATTGTTTCATCCAAAATAAGGATTTACAGGCCAAAATTTGACTGACATTTCCCAGGTTATTAAATATTTACCTATCGTGCTCCTCAATAAATTCAACAAGCTCAGATTCAATGTAGGGCTTTCCTGGAATGGTAACTGGTTCCTCCATGAATGGCTCATAGAAGTCAACTTCATTTATCTGCAGTTTCAGCTTCTTGGCAATCTACAGAAAAAAAAATAATTGTGAAGATTGCACATGAATATACAAATATGAAATAGGTGCTCCAAAGTAAGCTATAATAGCATTTAAATTTGGTTGTATTATTACTAGAAAGCACTTGGAATTAATTGTGGTACTCCAATATTTTGTTCCCCAGACTTAAGGACATTAATTTCCATTTACAGTCCACATACTGTAAATACACAACAAATCTTAAACCTTAGGGTTAAAAGTTGCAAAAAACTTGACAAAGGGGTGGAACTCCTCGGCTGCATCTTCATACTCAGTGAAGTCTGAGTGGAGACAATACAGAAATATTTACATTAAAACATTGCAGCAGTTCTTTTGTGCATTGCCTATTAAAAGGTTGGTCTTTAACTTACGAGAAGATCTCTCGCTCTTGAAATAGCCAACCAGCTTGATAACCTCGTCCATGTTGTAGAAGCCTTTCAGCTCTCGGTCGTTGTCAATGATCTCCACGGGGTCTTCAATAACCTGACAAGAGAAGGGAAGAAAACAAAATCAATACCATAAACCTTAATACTAGTCATAACGATAATCAGTTTAAAAAGTTGAGTGATGCACTTTCACTTGATAAGAGACTGATTTACAAATGCCTCAAAATAGCGTATATTAAATTGTGTATGCTTTCTTAAAAACTGCATGCTTCCTTCGTGGGTGTTTTGCACCTGATTTACTAAGAAAAAATGCATGTCTGCCAAGTTAGTGTGTGTAAAGGAGATTTAGTGTCGTCATGGAGGCAATTCCATCCAAACAAAAGAGAAAATGCTGTTGGAAAGACAAGAAAAATTAGCTAAATTGATGAGAGATTATGGTCAGACATGAGGGGGGGAATGATGGAAAGCTGGCATTTAACACATTCACAGGTGGAGAGGTGAATAAGTTTCCTTTAATATAGAGGAGCAACTGTGGCTCACCGTCTATGATGCAGTGGAGTAAAATGGACATTGACTTGCTAATTGCAGAACAATGGCAAATTAATGCAATGTACTGTAATTTATTCTATTCATGAAATAAAATTATCACCCCAAAATTGCTGCAAAGTCTGCAGCCCTTAAATTAGTGCCTCGGAGCATTGAGGTTGGAACTGGCCTATACATGGCGTGAGTGCTCAGACCAGTGTGGCACACCACAGTCCTGGTGAGTGACCTGACAACCAGCATGGTTGCCCTGCCAGTTTCATACAGTTACATGTTGGAGCAGCAGAGCACTTGGAGCAAAGCAGAAATGCCCAAGCTCCATGCTCTCCGCTGCATTGTGCCAACAGCTACCTTCCCCCCAAAAGGATTGTTGTTGTCATGACCCGAGCGCCGATCTCGTCCGTGCTCAGGCTATGCATCATCTCTGCCAGCCTTGACAGCTGTGGATTACATTCTGGTTCCACCAGGCTCTTATTGTGACAGCGCTCGGTGGGGTTTCCGGCTGTCGAGGTCGATCAGCTGTTCGGCATCACAGCTCGTTAACTGCCGGCTTTATTAGCGGGCGCCGACAGCCGGTTGATGCTGGAGTATCGTCAAAACATCCTGAGAGATTCCTGGTGTGTCAGCACGCTCATGTCAAGTTCGTGTTCTTGTCCATGTCATAGTTAAGGTCATAGTGGCTGGGGTTAGCCCTACAATCCCTCGTATTCTGTAGCATGTGTTCATGTCATAGTTTAGGTCGTAGTGGCTGGGGTTGGCCCTACGATCCCTTGTATCCTGTGTAGTGTATTTTTGCCCACAGTGGCTCATAGCTTTATGTTCTCGTCTTGTCTTGTTAAATAAACATCTATGCAAAGCTCACTGGTGACTTTTGGCGTCTTATGGTGGCCCGCGAGGGACACCGCATGACAGTTGTGGGGGCACGGGGTGGAGGTTTTCTCCACCCAGAGAAGGCAGGGGGAAGGGGATAATAATGGCCCAAAGGAGGAAGTGTCACCGGGGGGTGGGGGGTGGGGGATCAGATGGGACTGTTGGGTCTATGCACCCCCCGGGGAGAGTAAGAGCTCCCGGTGCCGCTGAAGAGAAGAAGGGTGTTGTAGTGGCGTCGATGTTATATTAATGTGCCACATATTCCTTTGTTCATACAACAATGTGTTATGGTCGGAAGCTCCGGGTTTCGACGCATGGAAATAAAGAGATAAAAGAGGAATGCACAGAGACCCGGGTTTCTCTTTTGCTATGCTGTTTGTTGGAGAAAGAATAAAGTTCTTGTGCCGTTCAGCTCGTTGCCTCGCCTGCATCCTTTCTCCACATTGTAACCAGTTGCACTCAGTTTTTATATGTTTAAAAAGGCTGTGAATATTTGCTTATTTTAATCATTGTGTTTTGTTAGCATCAAAAATATTATTGGGTAAAAAAGATTATATTCTACAGTTATTCCAAATATAATTACACAAATGATATTTGCAGGCATCTTCATTTTCCCTTTGTGCTCCTCCTTTAAATTGTCTTTAGGTATGACTGTGAGAGTGAATGGTTGTCTGTCTCTCTGTGTTGGCCCTGCGATGGACTGGTGATCTGTCCAGGGTGTACCCTGCCTCTTGCCCAAAGATGCTAGGATAGGCTCCAGCCCCCCCGCGACCCGAAAAGGATTAAGCGGAAGAAGATGGATGAATGAATGATGATGCTCCTCTTATAAACTCAGACGCTTGCGACCTTGATAACTTACCTTTGTGTGTGTGTGTGTGTGTGTGTGTGTGTGTGTGTGTGTGTGTGTGTGCAAAAACATATTTGCATTGTCTAAACCTAGTATTTTGCTGGCAACAGTTAGAATGTCCCACTTTGCATATTCATTAAGGTAAAATTCACACTCTGCGCTATTTTGCTTATTTGAAGCATGTAATCCTTAGTGTGTGGCCTTAATTAATCTGTGTGTGCGTGCGTGCGTATGGCACTTTGCACATGTTTTAATACACACAAACCTCTATAAAACAGGCCCTAAAACAGGATAACATAGAGCAGGGGTATCTAATCATGTGCCATGGAGGGCCAAGACCCTGCAGGTTTTCTCTTCTACCCAGTTTCAGTAGGTGTTTTCACTGATCAGCAATCAGTGGGAAGAAATTCAATGAAATCTGCTGTTGAAGACACTGGTTGGAGGTAAAGCCTGTGGGGTCTTGGCCCTCCATAGCACATAATTGGACACCCCTGACCTAGAGAAATTGACTCAGTTCAGGGAAAACCATAAAAGGGAACTGGAATTGTAGCAAAATAGGAATGTTCTAATGCATGACAGTCAATGAATACAAACGTTTAGCACAGTATATTGAGAATTTATATTATACCTGTTTGATTAAATCATGTACATAAAAACTGATGTCTGAAATAACTGTCTAAAACGTGTAGAAGCAACGGATGCATGATTATTTCATAGTTTAGGGGAATTTTCAGTTTTTATACTTCAATGTATACTTTTTTTGACTCGAAGAGAAATATACTTGCAGCCTAAAGGATGCATTTGTGGAATTTATCCAAGCAATGATTTTAAACCAATCAGCTATTAATAATCTTGTGCTTCTTCAAGCTAGAATGACAATAGTACCCATATCGAAGAATGTAGAACCTTCTATAAAAATCTGGATAAAGGAATTGAAGGTCATTGTTGGTTTGGAACAACTGACATCTCATCAGATCAAAATAAAGGAATCCTTATCTGCAATTACTTAAAAAAATGGAATATATTAAATGTATTCCCCCTGGCTTTTGTTATTTTCAACTTTATTATGCAGCCAATATTTTGATTTCTTTGTGTGTGGATTTCTTGGGTTAACATCAAAGTCTGGTGAAAATTTCACCTGGATTGCCTCACTGGAAATGTATGTACTGACCTGACCTGCAAAAACAAGTCTCACTATCCTTTGTAGAAATATTACTAAACTGCATCATAAATTTAAGCAAATTATATTTCTGAACATCCTCACAACCCATGCTAGAAAACTACTTACATCATAGAGGAATTCAACCAGGGTGTCGGCAGCCAGTTCTCCATCATACTCAATGATCTCATCATCTGAAAAGATGTAGATACTGTCCACTTCATCCAGTCCTACCAGAAAAGAACAATACAACTGTTTTTCGCTACTTATTTTTCTTTACAAGTCCTGTGGGAAAAAAAAAATGTATTTAGAATAAACATTAACACTGCATACTTTTTTTTTGTTTGTTTGTTTTTTTGCCTTTCAGCTGCTCCCTTTCAGGGTCGCCACAGCATATCATCACCTTATATTGCAATGATCCGCATGTTGATTTGGCAAGGATTTTTTTTTTTTTTTTTTTTTTTAACACTGGATGCCCTTCCTGACACAACCCTGCCCATTTTATCCGGGCTTGGGACCGGCACAGGAAGTGCACTGGCTTGTGCACCCCCTGTGACTGGGTAACCAATATTTCCCTCCTCCGTTCCATTATTGCTGAGCACCAAGCTGGACAGCAGGAAGTTCCGTTTTTATATGGTCTTTGGCATGACCCAGCCAGGACTTGAACCCTGGCCTCCCAGTTGTGGGGTGGATGCTCTACCTCTAGGCCACCACTATGGATATTTTAAGGTGAAAATCTTACATCGTGTTGCTTTAAGGCCACCGGACTAAACAGACTTTGGCGTGGCACGTTCCCTGCTGACACGAGAGTCCTAGAGAGCTTTGTTTTCAGTAGGCGGCTTAGGTGAGTGTACCAAAGCTAATAAACTGAAAGGCCTTTATGAAAGTTTTACATGCTGCACTGACTGAATTACATTATATGGTATTCATAACAAGATAGAGTAAAAAATAGTGCTGGCTTCATTATTTTTGTTTGTTTTTTGTTCTGTTTTGTTTTTTGGGGGGGGGTACATTTCAAGGGCTTTTAATAGACGAAACTGTCATTAAGAATTAAAGGTAATTAATAGCCTACTACAGTAAATACTATTAGGAGGACTTAAAATAATCAAATATTTTTAATTAAATATTATATATAGATTCATATTAAGTATTTTGAGTAACATTTTATGTATTCATTTGCAACTCAAAATCAGTCTGGATTTGTGCCACAAAGATGTTGTAATATCTTTGTTAAACACTTGATGGCAGAATTGTTTCACTTATTGTTTTTAAGGTCTAACCTCTCTCTAGCTTGATTTCAGCAAACCAGAATCGCAATTTGCCATTTACTTTTTTGCCACAGTTAAGAGTCACTAAGATATACATATATACAGCAGGGAAAATAAGTATTGAACACGTCAACATTTTTCTCATTAAACATATTTCTGATGGAGCCACTGACTTGAGATTTTCACCAGATATCAGTAACAACCCAAGTAATCCATACATGCAAAGAAATCAAGCCAACTGTGTTCACAAAACAAGTTATATTTAATAAAGTGGAATGATACAGGGGATACGTATTGAACACGCTTGTTGAAATTCATTTAATATTTAGTAGAAAAGTCTTTGTTGGTAATAACAGCTGCCAGACTCCTCCTGTATGGAGAAACTAGGTATAGGTTTGCTCAGGAGTGATTTTAGCCCATTCTTCCACACAAACTGTCTTCAAATCTTGAAGGTTCAGTGGGTGTCTTCTATGAACTCTGATCTTCAGTTCATTCCAGAGATTTTCAATTGGAGTCAGGTCAGGTGACTGACTGGGCCATTCTAGCAGCTTTATTTTCCTTCTCTGGAGCCAGCTGACAGTTTCCTTGGCTGCGTGTTTGGGATCATTGTCTTGCTGAAATGTCCACCCTCGTTTCATCTTCAGCATCTTGGCAGATGGCAACAGGTTCTTATCAAGGATGTTTCTGTACACTTGTCCATTCATCTTTCCTTCAATTATATGAAGTCTGCCTGTACCATGTGCTGAGAAACACCCCACACCATGATGCTCCCACCTCCAAACTTCACTGTTGGTATGGTGCTTTGGGACTGATGTGCAGTGCCATTTCCCCTCCAAACATGTTGTGTGTTGTGGCATCCAAAAAGTTCAATTTTGGTCTCATCTGACCAGACTATATTCTCCCAGTATTTTACTGCAACATGCTTTTTCTCCAGCAATGGAGTCTTGTGAGGTGAGCGGGCATAGAGCCCATGTTGGGTTAGTGCATTATTTATTGTTTGAAACAGCAGTATCTGCTAACTCCAGGTCTTTCTGGAGCTCTCTATGAGTGGTCTTTGGCTTCTGATAATTCTTTTGACTCCTCTGTCAGAAATCTTTCGAGGAGCTCCTGGTCATGACCGGTTTATGGTAAAATTATTTTCTTTTCACTTCCAAGTGATGGCTCCAACAGTGCTCACTGGAACATTCAACAGTTTAGAAATATGCCTGAAACCAATGCCATCATTATGTTTTCCAACAATAAGGCTGCGAAGTTCTAGAGAGAGCAATCTGCTTCTACCCATTATGAGTTCTTTGTGGTGTGACAATCTGATATTCACAGACCTTTTTAAAGGCTATCAGTCAGGACTTAACCAGCTGAAATTAATTTGCACTGAGGGGATGGGATGGCTTCCTAAATTCTGATGGATTTCAGCTGGTTTCTTGGCTTTCTATTTCTTTTTGCACCTCTTTTTCTTTGTGTTCAATACTTATTCCCTGTGTCATTTCACTTTATTAAATATAACTTGTTTTGTGAACACAGTTGCCTTGATTTCTTTGTATGTATGGATCACTTGGATTGTTACTGATATTTGGTGAAAATCTCAGGTCAGTGGCTCCATCAGAAATTTATTTAATGAGAAAAATGTTGACGTGTTCAACACTTATTTTCCCCACTGTAGAAACCCATGCTAGATATATTAGTCTAAATTAGAAAATTATTGCCTTATTTCTTCTTTGTCAGCTTAATTTTTAAATTACATTTGATGCTTAAGTGACATATTGCACGGCTCAGGAGACGCACACACACAGGCTTAGAGTAGTTCAAAGAGTTTATTAACAGCAGGGGTGAATGAGTGCGTGTCTGCGGGAAGTAAATGTGTTGGTGATGGTGTCTGCTCCAGGCACAGAGGCAGGTGACCGTACAGCCGAGCAACCCTATGGAGAGAGCACAGGGAGAGGGTGACGGGCATACACCAACACAGGAGGGATTTATGGCGAGAGAAGGACTTACTTGGTGGGTCAGGACAGCTGGCACAACAAGGGGGCGAAGCCCGGAAGACAGCCACCTGGAGAGCTCCGTACAGCAGCGAGGATTGGGCGATGGAGAGGAGATGTCCGCCGCTGGGGAATCCACCTGTGCACAGGGGAGAAGACTGAAGAAGAGAGGTAAGCGATCTTCTTACCAAAATGGTGACGCTGAAGAGAAGTATGCTCACAACGGTGAGGGACGAAGTCTGACGGCTTCAGGCCGAGCCTCCGGGCGAGACGGCCTTTATCCCTCGCCGCTGATGATTGTCAGGTGCGTGAGCAGGTGACGCCACTGATGAATGGCGCGGCGTGACAGTACTCCCCCCTCTAGCAGCGCCTCCTGGCGATGGCTTATCCGGGTGTGCTCGGTGGAAGTCCGCGATGAGCGATGGGTCCAACACAAACGACGGGGGCACCCATTGTCGATGCTCGGGCCCATAGCCCTCCCAGTCCACCAAGTATTGCAACCCACGACCTCGGCACCGGGAGTCCAGGATGGAGGAGACGGACCAGGCCGGATGGCCACCAATCATCCGGGGCGCGGGTTGCGCTGCAGGAGGAGGGCAAAGGGGGTCAGTGACTGCCAGTTTCACCTTCGACACATGGAAAGTGGGATGGATGCGGAGGGAGGGGGGAATAGCCACGCGCACAGCCACCGGGTTGATGATCCGGGTGATGGGAAAGGGACCCATGAATCGCTGTGCCAGCTTCCTCCTCTCGCCTTTTAATGTGACGTCCTGGGTAGACACATACACGAGTTGCCCAACTCTGTACGCCGGGGCAGGTCTTCTGTGCCGGTCCGCCACGGTCCTGTTGCGCTCCGCTGTGCGTAAAAGCGCATGACGCGCGGCAGCCCAGGTGGAGCGGAACTGCCTAAGGTGCGCCCTAACAGAGGGGACAGTTACCTCGTTCTCCTGCGCTGGAAACAGCGGGGGGTCGTAACCCAGGGACGCCTTGAAGGGGGACATCCCCGTTGCAGAAGAGCGGGCGGTGTTGTGGGCATACTCCACCCAGGCGAGATGGTTGCTCCAGGACGTCGGCTTGGATCTAGTAACACAGCGGAGCGCAGCCTCCAGCTCCTGATTGGTCCTCTCACACTGCCCGTTAGACTGGGGGTGATGGCCGGAAGAGAGGCTCACCTTGGCTCCGATGGCGTTACAAAAAGATCTCCAAACCTCGGATGAAAATTGGGGACCCCGGTCCGAGACCACGTCCACCGGAATCCCGTGCAGCCTGACCACGTGTTGGACGAGGAGGCCCGCCATCTCCAGGGCAGTAGGGAGACCTCGCAGGGGGATGAAGTGCACCGCCTTGGAGAAACGGTCCACGATGGTCAGGACGGTGTCAAAGGAGTTGGAAACGGGGAGTCCGGTGACGAAATCCAGTGCGATGTGCGACCAGGGCCTGCCGGGGACGGGCAGAGGCTGGAGCAGACCCACTGGGGGGGCATTTCCCGACTTGCTGGTGGCACAGATTGGGCAAGCCCGGGCGTAGCGGGCTGCATCCCTCCGCAGGCCTGGCCACCAAAAGGACCGTTGGAGGAGGCTGATCATCCGAGAGGTGCCGGGATGACAGGTGAGCCGGGAGGTGTGGAGCCAGTGGATGACCTCTCCCCGGACCGCAGATGGGACGAACAGTCTTCCCTCCGGTCCGCCGCCAGGATCAGGTTCCACCTCCTGCGCCTTCCGGATCTTGTCTTCAATGTCCCAAGAGATGGCTCCGAGGACGCACGACCTGGGCAGGATAGTGTGGGGCGTCTCCTCAGCCTCCACGGGGGTGAACTGCCTAGAGAGGGCGTCAGGCAGGCCGTTTTTGGAGCCCGGCCTGAAGGTGATTGAGAAGCGGAACCTGGCGAAGAACAAAGACCAGCGCGCCTGGCGGGCATTCAGGCGCTTGGCAGATCGTAAGTACTCTAAGTTCTTGTGGTCCGTCAGGACCACAAACGGCAGGTCCGCCCCCTCTAGCCAGTGGCGCCACTCCTGTAAGGTGAGTTTAATGGCCAGGAGCTCTCTGTCCCCCACATCGTAGTTTCTCTCCGCCGGGGACAGGCGCCGGGAGAAGAAGGCGCACGGCCGTTTGGCGCCATTGTCAGGTGACCGCTGGGATAACACTGCTCCCACTCCCGTGTCCAATGCGTCCACCTCCACAATGCACTGCAGCGCGGGGTCGACCTGGCGAAGGACCCGGGAGGAGGAGAACTCCGCCTTCAGCGCCCTAAAGGCAGCAGCAACCTCTTCAGTCCACCGGAACGGGACCTTCGGGGACGTGAGGCGGGTCAGCGGTCCGACGATTGAGCTGAAATTTGGGACAAAGCGGCGGTAAAAATTGGCGAAGCCAACAAACTGTTGCACCTGCTTCCGGGATGCGGGAGTAGGCCACTCCACCACCGCCTTCACCTTCTCTGGGTCTGGGAGCACCTGGTCTTGAGCGATGATGAATCCCAGGAAGGATGTGGTCCTAGCGTAGAATTCGCATTTCTCAGCCTTCACGTACAGACGATTCTCCAGCAGTCTTTGGAGGACCCGCCTCACATGGACCTGGTGCTCGTCCCTGGACCTGGAGAAGATAAGAATGTCATCCAGGTAGACGAACACAAAAAGGCCGATGAAATCCCGGAGGACGTCATTAATGAGGCGCTGAAAGACGGCAGGAGCGTTGGTCAGCCCGAACGGCATGACGAGATACTCAAAGTGGCCGTTCGGGGTACGGAAGGCTGTCTTCCATTCATCTCCCTCCCGGATCCGGACGAGGTGGTAAGCGCTGCGTAAATCCAGCTTGGTAAACCAGGTCGCCCCCTGGAGGGAGTGAAAGGCAGTGTCCATGAGGGGCAGGGTGTAACGGTCCCTCTCAGTGATGTCATTTAGCGCTCGGTAGTCTATGCAGGGGCGGAGGGATCCGTCCTTTTTCCCGACAAAGAAAAACCCTGCCCCCACGGGTGACGACGATGGGCGAATAATCCCAGCGCTCAGTGATTCCTTCAGGTATGTATTCATGGTCTCCTTCTCCGGCGCCGACAGGCTGTAGAGCCGACCAGAAGGCAGGGGGGCCCCCTGGCAGAGGTTAATGGCACAGTCATAGGGTCGATGCGGGGGAAGAGACATAGCTTTCGATTTACTAAATACCATACCCAGGTCGTGAAATTCTGGAGGCACCAGTGACAGGTCCAGAGGTGCTGTATTCGCCACAGGGGGAGCCGCGGACGGGGAGCAGGCAGCGGACTGAAGGCAGGTGCCCATACAGAAGGTACTCCATGCCGATACCCCAGCGGACCTCCAGTCCAGGACAGGGTTGTGGAGGCGTAGCCAGGGATACCCCAGGATGACGGGCGACACAGAGTTGGGCAGGACGTAAAATACCATCTCCTCCCGGTGGTTCCCTGAGATGATAACTGGGACAGGCATGGTTTGGTGAGAAACTCTCCCAAGGGAGGCACGGGAGAGATGGACCAGGGAGATGGGGTGTTTTAATGCCTGACAGCGGATGCCCAATCGGGTTGCCAGGCCTTATGAAATGAAGCTGCCCTCTGCGCCCGAATCCACCAGTGCGTGGGTGAGGTGCCCAGTGGGATTGTGGCAAAAACGGATGGGCAGCTTTAATTGAGTGAGGGGACTTTGCCGATTGACGTCCGCGAGGCCCCCTACAGTGACTCGCGGACCCCGCCGTTTGGCTTTTGTGGGCAAAGCTCTACCGTGTGTTGACTGTCTCTGCAATACATGCAGAGACCCAACTCACGGCGGCGCTGTCTCTCTGCCGAGGAGAGCTTTGCCCAGCCCGTCACCATCGGCTCCGACTCCTCGGGGCACGATGGTGGCGGCGTCGCCAGGGGGCGAGCTTGGGGCAGGCGTAGCGGGACTCCCCGAGGGCGAGAAGCAGACGGCTTCCGTCCTGAGGAGCGCTCGCGCAGCCTGTTGTCCAAGCTGATTGCCAATGAGGTTAGCTCCGCTAACGTTCCGGGGATATCCCGTCCAGCCAGTTCATCCCTCAGATCACTATTGAGGCTGCGGAGAAACAGGCCGCAGAGGGAGCGCTCCTCCCAGCCCAATTCCTCCGCCGCTACCCGGTATTCGATGGCATAATCCGCGGCCGACCGGTTTCCCTGCTGGAGAGCGAGAAGCCGATCGACCTGGACCGCCTCGGAACGAGAATGATCAAACACCTCCAGGAAGCGCCTCACGAACTCGGCATAGGTGAGGGTGGCATAACTGGGTCTCGCCATAATAGCGTAGGCCCAAGTTAAAGCGCGCCCCTCCAGGAGGTTCCCTATGTAGCCGATTCGGCTGTGATCTGAGGGAAAGTCTCCGGGCACACGGTCAAACACGGACTCGCACTGCATCACAAACCCCCGCGCTCCGCCGAGCTTTCCGCTAAAGCGAGTGGGGGTCGGAATTGGTGTGAGTCGGGCCGGTGCCACTGGAGCTGGCTGGACGGCCACCGGAACAGCAGGAGCTGCGCCACCCTGAGGAGCCGGGGGGAACGGCTGCTGGGGGTCCAGGCGGTCCAATCGGCCAGTGATAATTACCAATTGATTCAGGATGACCTGCTGTTGATAAGCAATTTGATCCACTCTAGCCTCGAGAGTGGTAAGCCGGTGTGCGAGCCCGCCGTCCGCCGAGCTGCTCTGCTGAAGCCATACTGACATATTGCATGGCTCAGGAGACGCACACACACAGGCTTAGAGTAGTTCAAAGAGTTTATTAACAGCAGGGGTGAATGAGTGCGTGTCTGCGGGAAGTAAATGTGTTGGTGATGGTGTCTGCTCCAGGCACAGAGGCAGGTGACCGTACAGCCGAGCAACCCTATGGAGAGAGCACAGGGAGAGGGTGACGGGCATACACCAACACAGGAGGGATTTATGGCGAGAGAAGGACTTACTTGGTGGGTCAGGACAGCTGGCACAACAAGGGGGCGAAGCCCGGAAGACAGCCACCTGGAGAGCTTCGTACAGCAGCGAGGATTGGGCGATGGAGAGGAGATGTCCGCCGCTGGGGAATCCACCTGTGCACAGGGGAGAAGACTGAAGAAGAGAGGTAAGCGATCTTCTTACCAAAATGGTGACGCTGAAGAGAAGTATGCTCACAACGGTGAGGGACGAAGTCTGACGGCTTCAGGCCGAGCCTCCGGGCGAGACGGCCTTTATCCCTCGCCGCTGATGATTGTCAGATGCGTGAGCAGGTGGCGCCGCTGATGAATGGCGCGGCGTGACATTAAGTGTCATACATATAAAGGATTATCAGAAGAACATCTATTCAAAAATTACATGAACTGATTTCAAAACCACTTCTGTGTGAGTAACTATCAAAGCAGCACTGAAAAATTAAAAAAAAAAAAATCCACCACATAATCAGAAAAATATGAAACAAAAGGAAAAGACCATGACAAAAGTCTGTGTGTATGGGGGGGGGGGGGGGAATAGACAACAGATGGGCTATGTTCCATGTGAAAATGCTTTTTGATTAGATGTTGCAGTAACCAATAACTAACAACATTTTTTCCCACCAGGTTCCTTTCTATTGAGCCCAATCTTATAGTATAAATAATATGATTCTGCAACTTTAACAAGCATAGAGGGTGTATTGTAGCAGATCACCCAGATGATTTAATTTTTGGGGTGCCAAAAACCTTGTTTCAAACTTAAAATGGTCCCGATAAGGATGCATGTAAATAAAACAAATACAATGGATCCTTAAAGAACTCAGATATCTCAGCTTCACAGGCATGTTTGGGCAGTCACTATAAAGGAAAATCATGCATTTTGAAAGAACCCAATAAGCCAAAAACTCAAATGTCCTTTTCAGGAAAAAACACAATCAAAGGCAACAAAACTCTCAACCCATAAACAGTTCACATGTTTTTTTAAGCTCACCTTTTCAGTTCAATTCAGCAATTAAAAAAAAAAAAAAATCGGTGGAACGCTGTTCATTCAGTATAACCCTTTTGGTCCAGCTCAGTTCAATTCAATCCCAATGTTCAGTTCAGCCTTTGGGTTCATTTCAATTTAACCCCTTTGTTCAGCACAGTTTTCAACAAGAAAAGCCCGCCTTTTATTCCCCTTCAATTTCATTACCTCAGCTGGGTTTAAGGTTAGTAGAGGGTACTACCATCAGTTATGTCCCTGGAGAACTAAGCAGCTCATGGGAAAATTCAGTTCTGTGGAGGTTTGGGGACTTGAACTAAAACCAGAGTATTTGCACAAGAAATGCCAGAGATTGGCACGGCACTTTATGGAGCTCAGCTCACAGATGGACTTAGCAACTTCTGTTTGTCCCCTTGGCCACCATTTTATCTTCTGACTTCATCTTACATAGGCTTCATTTTAATAGGTGGAGAGGAGCATTTCTTAAAGGGGTAGCACTTAAGGAGATCGCCACAGTATCTGTGAGCTTTCAGAAATGTAGAAACAGCATGTGCCGGGGGTTGTGGAACTGACAAAGACGAGCACCTAACCCTAACCATTGGTGGACTGAGTACCTAAACCTAATCCTAACCACCACCAAAAAAACTGAAAAATGAAAAGACAATGCAGATGTGAAAGTGAAAATTGGATGGGCAGCACGGTGGTACAGTGGTTGGCACTGTTGCCCCCACAGTTTGAAAGTTCCAAGTTCAAAACCTCAGGCTGGCAGGGATGGGAACCTTCCTATGTGGAGTTTGCATGTTCTCCCTGTGCTGTGTGGGTTTCCTCCCACAATCCAAAGAATTACATGTTATAAGTTAACTGGTTGTTCCCTTAGAATAAAGGGCTAGTATAGCTACTAGTGAGACACTTTCAGTGGTTTTTGTGACTATAAAAAGCATTAAATAACTAGAAAAGCACTCGGAGAGCGCAGACCTCCGCCAAGTGCTACAGTTCCCCCCATACAGTGTTTGTGTGTACGTTTTCAGATTCCTTGACCATGAAAACATATGACTAGCAACTGGATTGACAATGATAGGATTTGTGGTTGAGTAGTTATTCACGAAAATGACATTTTCCGTAATGGCGGCCACAGTTGCCCCCATACAGTGTTTGTGTGTACATTTTGAGATTCCTTGACCACGAAAACATACAACTAGCAATTGGATTGACAATGATAGGATTAGTGGTTCAGTAGTTATTCACGAAAATGGCATTTTCCGTAATGGCGGCCACAGTTCCCCCATACAGTGTTTGTGTATACGTTTTGAGATTCCTTGACCACGAAAACATATGACTAGCAATTGGATTGACAATGATAGGATTAGTGGTTCAGTAGTTATTCACGAAAATGGCATTTTCCGTAATGGCGGCCACAGTTCCCCCCATACAGTGTTTATGTGTACGTTTTGAGATTCCTTGACCATGAAAACATATGACTAGGAATTGGATTGACAATGATAGGATTAGTGGTTCAGTAGTTATTCACGAAAATGGCATTTTCCGTAATGGCGGTTTTCTTCTGGACGGTGATCTGGATCATCCCCAAAATTTAATCAGTTCTTCCTTGTACCATTTCCAACAACGCCTGAAAGTTTCATCGAAATCCGTCCAAAACTTTTCGAGTTATCTTGCTAACCAACAGACAGACAAACAGACAGACAGACAGACAGACAAACGCTGGCAAAAACATTACCTCCTGCGGCCTACGGCCTGGCGGAGGTAATTACGGGTCTTTATCCCTTATATGAACCTGAGCTTGTTGAGTGATTGCTTTTGTTGCACTATCCACCATCCACCTCCATATGAGATTTTGGCCTTCTTGAAACGGTGAGTTGTGTCACACGTGCGCATTGAGAACCATTTTTAAAATATAGGTGTTTGTATACTGCAAATGGTACGGGCTGACATTTTTTTAACTGGATGGAAATCATGTTATTACCTCCTCCAAGGAGGTAATGTTTTTGCCAGTGTTGGTCTGTCTGTTAGCAGGATTATGCAAAAACTACCAGACAGATTTGGATGAAATTTTCACCAAAGGTGGCCCTTGGCCTAAAGATGAACCCATCAGATGTTGGTGATGACCTGAGAGTCCATACCTCCACCAAGGCCCTTGTTTGTATTTGTGGAGCAGGATTGCACAAAAACTGGTGTTTGGACGACAGAGGAACCCATTAGATTTTTGTGATGATCTGATTGTGCATATCTCCACCAAGGCTCTATCTTCTCACAATGTGTTCGCAAGATTACTCAAAAACTACTGGACAGAGTTTGACGAAACTTTGACCAGAGGTGGTTCTTAGTCTACACATGAACACATTACATTTTTGAAGTGATCAATGAGTGCATAACTCCACCAAGGCTCAATCTTCTAGCAATGGTTCACCAGGATTACACAGAAATGACTGGACAGAGTTTGAAGAAATTTTCATCAGCAGTGGCCCTTGGGCTACATACAAACCATTAGATTTTGGAGGTTAGCCATAAGCACAAACCTCCACCAAGGCCCTTTCTTGTAATGTATGGAGGCATGGAGGTACGAACAGATGGCTGGACAAAGGGAGGGAGGGAAGGAACTTTGGTGGATATATGCACTGTCTGAGTGCTTTTCTAGTTAGTACTCCTTTCGGTGAGATCGGGTTGGTGTGTCACTTACCCAGCTTCTTGGCAACAGCAGAGTCCTTCTTTTCATCCACCAGACCAAAGCCAACCTCCTCATCTTCAAGCTCATCCAGAACTTGAGCTGCAAGCTTGACAGAGGTGTGGAGAGACAAGTGAGAGGAGTAGTTGGGGCAAGATGTAAATACAATTAAACCTGGATCTTATGTCTTTTTTTAAATTCTCCGATTAATATTAGATTTTTCCATGAGCAACAATATTTACAGTATCTCAGAGTCCCACTGGAAGTATACCGAGTCTAAATTGCACAAGTAAATGTTTGGATTTCATCTCAATTTTCAAGGCTTAAATGCTAAAGCCTAAGATTGCTGCCTTGCACTTTCTAAATCTGAGTGAAACCAAAGCCAACCATTCACAACCCAGCAGAGGATGACAGAAGGCAGGCTTTCCCAGGGAACAAGAGGGGTGGAACATGAGCCAAATGCTAAGTCAAGGAGAAGAGATGCTGCAACAGGTGTGATGGAAAGGAAATGAGATGAGAGAGCACTGTGCACAAGTGAGATTGCTGCATGCACGCACACACACACACACACACATATTTATTCATACTGCAAACGTCCAGTTGACTTGAACACATTCTTTCATTCCACACTCCTTGATAAAGGCTTTGCTTTTATTTGTTCTCACTTCTCTTGTTCGCACAATTTAACACTTCCAGTGCAGAAAATTACAATTTCTTGTCTATCTGTGAGTATAATACACTAAAATGAGTCAAAAGCATTATGGAGAGCCTTGCAAAAGTAGCAGTGCAAAACGAATAACATTCATAAGCAACAAAATGCCACAAAGGACCAGCACAAAGAGCCACACACTGTGTTATGCTGTTTGCCAGGTGGCTCTTTACAAACTTTAATGCCATCCATTCTTTTGGTCTCCAGAGTGAAAACATTAACTTATGCCTTAGCTATTTTTTAATTGGATCATTGATGAAATTTGCCTCATTAATTGGGATTAGATCATTGGCATGTGTCAGCTAATGGGAACCGTTGCATTTCTAATGCTTCTTTTTAAAGGTTAAATTCTCCATCCAAATCATTAGCAGATGTTACTATTTTTAGCATACCCATGCTAACGATTTCAGTTATTCTCAGAGTCAACCACCTGAGACTTTTGGAAGTCAAATCTACCACACAACAAAACGTTGGGTGCAAATGTATACTCGCTGCCAATGAACACAACACAATTTTTGTATAAATATTTTTGGGTCTATCCTATCTGAGCTTGAGTACTAGTGTTTGTATGACTCAAAATATGTTTAGAACTTCTTTTTTCCGTGGTTGTACTTGGCATCATGACTCATGGCCTTTGAGCTCTGGTTCTATAGTCTTTTTGAGCTTGTTTTTTGGGGGGATACTCAAAAGTCAAAAATCGGTCATTTTAAGAAGTGATCATCTTCCTTATATAAAGATGAACAAAATGCATAGCACTATGTTGTGAAATCTCCACAACACTATGACTGTCATGTGACAAATGTAACTTTGCTTTGGGCCTTTCGGAGGGTGGAATTTCAGCATGACAGGTGGCACTGCGATTGGGCTGCAATGCATCAGCCGTTGTTCAGTTGCAACAGCACCAGGTTGAAGAGTCTGTGGCTGATGGACCATGCCCAGGACAAACACATGTCACCACCCAGGAACAAGACCAGAACATTGTGCTGCAGCACCTCAGAGATCAGTTCTGCACAGCCACCCAGATAGCTCAGGAAACTCCAGCCAAGGATCTCAGCCAATACCATGAGGCGTCAGGACCTACAAGCCTGAAGACTCTTTCGAGGCATGATCCTGATGGCAAAGTGGCAACAAAATCACCATGGGTGGGCTCATCAGCACAACAGGTGGACCGTGCAGCAGTGGAACACTGTTCTTTTCTCTGACGAATTCCGATTTTGCCAGTTCACGGTTAGGGTTAGGGTCAACCGATGGGGCAGCGCTGGAGTCATGGCATTGCATGAGGAAAGGTTAAATATTCTCAGGACAACATTCAATGGCTTGCGAGATCCATGCAGAGGCCTGTATTAACACAAATGGAGGCCATATTCCATGTTGAACTTTGTTTTTAAGACAGACATTTTATTGTGATTTTGGAAAGTCATGGGACTTCTATTCTGTTCAGTTTTGAAAATTGTTGACACAGATTTTCACTTGATAATCTCTATTGTTTTGAAGATGTCTAAAATGTATTTGCATCCTTTAATTGACTATTTCCATAAAAATTAGTAAAAACTAAACTTTTCTAGTGTTGTGTTTTCATTGGTAGTGAGTATATGTATACATTATGTGAAATCTTTTATTTCGTGAACTCAGTCACCTACTTTTTGTTTTCAGTTGTTAAACTAAGCAAAATTAAGTTCACCCTTTCATTGATCTAAACATTTTTGGCAAATAATTTCTACTACATTTTTTAAAATGTCTTACTTTTTATTTTGAAATATTAATTTCTTTGACTTAAGTGACACCAAAGTAAAACATAATTGGACAAAATGTAAATTTGTTCCTTTGCTGGCAAAGCAATTTTTTTTTTTTTTTTTTTTTTTTAGCGGGCATTGCTGCAGTTTTCCTTTAAACATTGTAAAGCAATTTTTTTTTTTAATTCTAACTTTTAAAAGTTCAGGCATCACAAATGAGATACAATATAGAAGACTCCCATCTAGCAGTAGTAGCAATTTATATTTTAACGACTTTGGCAAAAAAAAGCCTAATTATGTCTGCATGGATTTATGAGTGAATGGTTTGAAGGATGGATGGGCATGTTAGACTTTGACTATCAAACTAGATGCAGCAGCCTTTAAAACAGTATACACTTACTTTTCTTCTCACAATTGGGAAGTTAAACTGGCACAGCCCAAGCTGCTGCTGCTGGACTTTGAAAGCAGTTCAGTCTTCACTGGTCTGTGATGTACAATATTGTTACTTCACAAAATGTCATTTTACTTTTTAAACTAAACTGCAGTCAAGGAGTGGAAGAAGTGGAACAACGAGCAGATACCACAGCAGCAGAAGAATCTGTATTTCACAGCCCAGCTTTGAAAGGTTTGACACAAGAAGGCAGACTTTAACATACCTGAAAGATAACTGCTGCTTGATTTGTGATCAGCTGCAAGAAGAGGTAATACCAAATTTATACCAAAACGCAGTGGCTTTTGTAGGAGACAAAATAGGCCAAAACATAAGCACTGACACTGGTATTGATAAATTCAGTAAAGGCTATTAAATCTGACAACCTCATATTTAGAGGTCCCATTTACTGCACTTTTCCACATGTTAACAGTTCCCATGTTTCTTAATGAGATGTCATGACAGTTTTAAGTGAAATTGCTTTTAATTATTTAATTATTGCAGCATCATTGTCAATCATCTTTAGCAGCCTTCCTCAGAATGGCTTATTTCAGTGCATGTCTCTTTAAATTACCATTCCTCTTATGTCACTTGGAATGTTACTATGTTAGGGCGGCTATGGCGCAGGTGTAGTGTAGTCGACTACTAATCTGTAGTAAAGTGAATAAGATACTTTAGATTGTCCACTAGGGGGCACTGTTGTATAAGTGTGTTGTATTCATCTTACAAAAAGCAGTGAAGAAGAAAACCTACTGTTGTTGTTTTTCTGCTAAGCTAAGAGCTAGTTGCGTGTGTGCACTCAGGCCTCCGAAAAAAAAAGCCTCTCCCAAAAGTAAAGGGTGTCCTGCAAGTTACTACATAAATGGCAACGAGGAAAAAGTACCAGTGAGTTTCCTGTCAAGATGAGAATGAAGAGAGACTGCATATATTGAGCAGAACCGTGCTGAAAATAAAGTGAAGGCTCCACGGAGAAAACAAACAAAATGGCAGCAACAATGGTAGGAAGCACTGCTCCTTTTGATGGCCAAACCCAAACTTGGGAAGAAAATTGTGAAGTCCAACAACATTTTTTGACGCTAATGATATAACAGAAGCAACATGTAAGAAAGCTATTTTGTTCAGCACAATCGACAGTCAGACATATAGCCTTATTAGAAACCTTGTCAGCCCAGCTGTACGGGGTATAAGAGTTTTGACGAGCTGGTGAAGAAGAAGAAGAAGAAGCCATCTCTATTGTCATTTAGTCCATACAGCCAATTGTGTACAGTAGAACAAAATTACATTTCTCCTATCTACAATGTCAATCGCATGTAGAATCAGAGGGGTTGCTGCCATGCAAGGCACTGCCACAAACAACTTCTCCTTCTTCATTCTATTACGCTAAGCACCAAGCTAGAAGGCGGGAAGTACCATTTTTATATGGTCTTTGGTATGGCGCGGCTGGGACTTGAACCCCCAACCTCCCAGTTGTGGGGCAGATGCTCTATCAACTAGGGCACCACTCCAGCTGCTAAAAGACCATTTTAACCTCAAACCCAGCAAAATTGTACAATGGTATAAATTTAATTCCAGAGGAAGAAAACCTGGTGGAATCTGTCATGGCATATGTGACGGTGCTGCGGAAGTGAGAACAAAACTGCAACTACGGTGTCAAGTTAGCAGAGATGCTTAGAGACAGACTTGTATGAGGCATTGGAGATGATCGCATACAACGGCGGTTACTGTCGGAACCCGACCTCACCTTAGACAAGGCCCTGAAGCTGGCCCAAGTGATTGAAAAAGCCAGCAAAGATGTGAAGGACTTATAGTCTTTGGAGCCCATGCATCCACAATTAAAAACAATACAGTCAGTGCACAAAATGTCCACAAAACAGAACCCCAGTAAGCACAAAAATAAAGCTTACTACAGCTGTGGCAGTGAGCAGCATAGGTTTGGAGACTGTAGGTTTATTAATTAGACTTTTCATAAGTGTGGTAAAATTGGCCATATTCAGAAAATGTGCAGATCTAAGCACCCAGCAGGGGGAGCTAAAGATAAAGGGGGTAGGGGGTAGGGGGTAGAAGGCAGCAAACATTTAAGAAAGAAAAACTCAGGGAGCAAATTATATCAGTTGGGGAGAGGAAGAAATGCAGGACATAGACACAGATGAAGTCATGTTTACACTGTACAAAACTGAGGCTATAGAGATTCCAACAGAGGAGCCATTTGTAGAAACACTGACAGTTAATGAGAAGAAAACGCAGTTTGAAGTAGACTCAGGGTGTGGTGTAACAGTGATAAATCAGTCTGTGTATAAATCTGAGGTAGGAATCGGCACCAGAGCTACGACCATGCAGAGTGAGACTTAGAACATACACAGGTCACACAGTAAATGTTCTGGAAGCAGCCAAGATAAAGACAGTGGGTAAAAATGTAACAAAATTTCTACCTGTGGTTGTAGTGGCAGGGACAGGCCCAAGTCTAATTGGCAGAGGATGGATCAAAGAGTTAGGCTTACAGTGGAGACCAGAGCCTCAAATCCACCATGTCAGAGAGGAGACCTTAGAGGAAGTACTTAAAGAAATTTTCAAGGAGGGTCTAGGCAAATATAAGGGTCCCTCAGCTAAGATTTACAGTATGTTGACAGAGAAGCATCACCCAAATTTTTAAAGCTAAACCTGTACCCTATACAATGAGAAGCAGGATTGAAGCTGAACTCGATCCTCTCCTAGCTCAGGAAATAATTGAGCCAGTCAAACATGCTGAGTGGGCAGTACCAGTCGCTCCTGTTCTTAAACCAGATGACTCTGTAAGACTGTGCGGTGAGTACAAACTGAGAGTGAATCAAATCTCAAAACTGGAACAGTACCCAATCCCTAGGATTGATAATTTGTTTGTCAGATCAACAGAAATGTATAAAATTAGATCTGAGCCATGCATATCATCTAATTCCTTTGGATGAAGAAGCAAAAAAGTATGTGACCATAAACACGCATCAAGTCTTGTTCACTTACAAGGTGTTACCATTTGGAGTATCCTCATGCCCAGCGATCTTCCAGCAGACCATGAAGGGACTGCTGCAGGGCATCCCTCATGTGGCCATTTTCTTGGATGATATTTTGTTAACAGGGAGAGATGACCAAGAGCATCTACAGACACTGGTCATAGTGTTGCAGTGGCTTAAGAATGCTGGTCTCAGGCTGAAGAGAACCAAGTGTTCATTCATCAGTAAAGAAGTAATGTTTTTGGATCACAAGGTTGAAGCAAATGGCTTACATCCAGTCAACGAGAAGGTGCAAGCAATCCGAGAGGCACCTACACCAACAATTGTGACAGAGCTAAAGGCCTATCTTGGATTGTTAAATTACTATAACAAGTTCTTGCCTAGTCTGTTTACTATCCTTGCTTCAGTGCATAAGCTGTTACAAAAAGATGCAGTGGGGAGAAGAACAAAAAGCCGCATTTGAAAAGTCAAAAGAAATGATGCAGTCCACAGAAGTGTTGGTACATTATGACCCAACTAAAGACATTGTACTCACATGTGATGCATCACCATTTGGAGTCAGTGCTGTTATCACATCGCATGCCAGATGGAACAGAGCGACCAATAGGATTCACATCACAAACACTCAATGCTGCAGAGAGAAATTACTCGCAGTTGGACAAAGAAGGACTAACTGTGATGTCTGGAATAAAACACTTCCACAGATACATTTATGGGAGAAAGTTCACAATAGTCACTGATTACAGACCACTGTTGTCACTTTTCAGTGAAATGTGTGCTGTGCCGCAAGTGGCATCTCCGAGGATGCAAAGATAGGCAGTAACTTTGAAAGCCTATGAATATACAACAATGTATAAAGAAGGGAAGTATCATGGCAATGCAGATGCCCTAAGTCGCTTACCCTTACCAGCAGAAGCAGACCAAGAGATGACAGAAGAGAGGGTTCTCATGCTAGAGAGCTCTGATATTATCTTAATGACAGCAGACCAAGTGAAAACATGGACAGATAAAGACCCGGTACTCTCAAGAGTGAGAGAAATGGTGCACAGAGGTTGGCCCTCAGAACTTAATGAAACTGATTTTGCACCTTATACAACAAGGAAGCATGAATTCAGCACTCACAATGGATGTGTGTTGTGGGGTGCAAGGGTAGTTGTACCAAAGCCCGGCCAAGAAGATGTTTTGAGGCAACTTCATCAGTGTCATCCAGGAGTGTCCCAAATGAAAGCGTTGAGAAGTTATGTATTGTGGCTAAGGCTGGACAAGGAGATTGAGGACACGGTCAAGGCCTGTATGGTGTGTCAGGAGCACAGAAATGTCCCTACTCTAGCTCCATTACACCCGTGCGACTGGCCTGATAAACCCTGGAGTTGTATCCATGTCGATTACGCAGGGCCATTTTGGGGGAAAAATGTTTTTGGTGCTGGTTGATGCACATTCCAAATGGATGGATGTGTATCCCGTGAACAGTGCTACTTCAGCCACAACAATTGAGTGCCTGCGTACACGTTTCAGTAATCAGGGACTGCCTGAATTGATAGTGTCTGATAATTTGACTTGTTTTGTCAGCACAGAGTTCCAAGATCTCCTGAGGAGAAACAGAATTTGTATGTGACTTCTGCACCATACCATGCCTCCAGCAATGGTTTGGCAGAAAGAAGAGTGCAAATGTTTTAAAGAATGATAAAAAAATGTCCAGAAGGCCTGTTGTCTGCCAAGGTAGTTAGGATGTCATTCAGCTATCAAGAGACCCCTCAGACTACTACAGGTCTTTCTCCAGCAGATTTGCTTCTAGGGAGGAAGCTACTTTGTACATTGGACTTAATGCACCCAGACCTGAACATGAAAGTGCAAAAGAAACAAGAGACACAGATCAGTGATCATGATAAAAAGGCGACAGGATGCTGGTTTACAGTCGGAGACTCAGTATGGACACAGAACTTCAGTTTCGGATCTAAGTGGGTTCCTGGAATCATTGGGTCTATGACTGGCCCAGTATCCTACAAAGTGATGTTGGCTGATGGGAAGGTAGTTAGGAGACATGTGGATCAGATTGACTCTCACCACCTGTCACCTCAGAATAACACAGACATGAGTCAGACAGACACAACTCACTCAAGTCAGACCACCAAGAAAGAACAGCCGTGGCTGGACATTGAGGGCATTGTTGTCAGCAGCGAGACACAGGAGAAGATGGCAGCTACAGAAGTTTCCACACAGCCAGAGACAAAATTGGAGACTGCCACAAAACCAAGCCCACCAAGGAGACAGTCAAAGAGGGAAACTAAGTTGCTTAGTTACCTTAAAGACTTTCAGTTACACTGAACAGGGAGGTATTCAGATAGAAAAAAGAAGTGTTACCTTTCTGGTAAGGAGTAAACCCAGCTTAAGGAGAGAGGGTTGTAGTAAAGTGAATAAGTTGAGGTTGATCGTCACTTCCTTGTGGTAACGTATCGTCACTTCCTGTTTTGCTGTCTGCCTGTGTGGTTTGCTCTCCAGCTCTCGAGCCACTAGCTATGGCTACTACCTCTCTTTCCTCTCCTCCTCTGGTGTGCTCTCTCTGTCAGATGTTTAGCTACACCTCTGCCTCTTTTAGTGATAACGGTAAATGTAATAAATGTTGTCTTTTTGAGGCGCTCGAGGCGAGGTTGTCTGATTTGGAATCCCGGCTCCGCTGCATTGAAACACCGTCTGCGCCAGTTAATCTCGACGGACGCCCATTAGCTGCAGCGGAGCTAGCTAGCTTAGGTCCTACTGTCAGCGGTTCCCCGGCTCTCCTCTGCAGCGAGGAGACTGGGTGGGTGACGGTGAGAAGGAAGCCTAGTCGCAAAGCCCCGGTTTACCACCAACCTGTTCACGTTTCTAATCGTTTTTCCCCGCTCAGCGACACACCCGCTGAGGAAAAAACTCTGATCATTGGCGACTCTGTAGTCAGAAACGTGAACCTAGAGACTCCATCGGCCATAGTCACATGCATTCCTGGGGCCAGAGCAGGCGACATCGAGTCAAATTTGAAAATGCTGGCTAAAAGTAACTGTAAATATTCCACAATTGTTATTCACGCCGGCATTAATGACATCCGTCTCCGGCAGTCGGAAGTCACGAAACTTAATATAGAATCGGTGTGTGAGTTTGCAAAAACGATGTCTGCCACTGTAGTATTCTCTGGGCCCCTCCCCAATCTGACCAATGATGACATGTTTAGTCGCTCGTCATCCTTGAACCGCTGGCTGTCTGTGTGGTGTCCTAAAAATGACGTGGGCTACATTGACAATTGGAGCTCTTTTTGGGGAAAACCTGGTCTTATGAGACGAGACAGCATTCATCCCACTTTGGATGGTGCTTCTCATTTATCTAACAATCTGGCATCTTTTTTATCCAAATTTCCAAAACCATGACTACTCAGAGTTGGGACCAGGAAGCAGAGTCACAGTCTTACACGCCTCTCTGCAGCTCCTCTTCATCCGCCACCCCTCAGCTTAGCCCCTGTCTTCCCCATCAGAGAATCGTTGTCTGCTCCCTCCAAAGTAAATAAAAATATAATGTATAAGCATCCCAAAGTGATAAAGCAAAATATTGGTAAAACTCAAATTAAACATAAAGCCTCTAAATTGAATGATTTGGCCTCTGTTCCTCCTCATAATTTAAAAATTAAATGTGGTTTATTAAATATTAGGTCTCTAACTCCCAATTCTCTGTTAGTCCATGATCTGTTAATTGATCATCAGATTGATTTAATTTCCCTTACAGAGACTTGGTTAGGACAAGAGGATTATGTTGGTTTAAATGAATCAACTCCCTCTGGTTATTTAAACTGTCAAAATCCCAGAAGTTCTGGTCGTGGAGGAGGAGTAGCATCAATTTACCATTCCAAATTACTAGTTAATGTAAAGCAAAAAACATGTTATAATTCCTTTGAGGGCCTGGTCCTCAGTGTTGGGCACTTTAGCAATTCCAGGTTAAACCCAATTTTATTTGCCATAGTTTATCGTCCCCCATCAACCTATTCAGAATTTTTATCCGAATTTCCTGATTTCTTAGCTGATTTAGTGCTGAAATCTGATAGAATAATTATAGTAGGGGACTTTAATATACATGTGGATGTAGATAGTGACTGCCTTAATGTGGCTTTTAATTCAATATTAGACTCGATTGGGTTTTCTCAGAAAGTAGGAAATTCTACTCATTACCTCCACCATACATTGGACCTTGTTCTGACATATGGCATAGAAATAGAAAATCTTGTAGTGTCTCCTCATAACCCTGTACTGTCAGACCATTGTCTGTTAACCTTTGATTTTACTATTTCTGACTATTTGGCTCCTAAAGAAAAATATTATCACAGTAGATGCCTCTCAGATGATGCTGTTTCCAAATTTATGCAGATTGTTTCCTCTATGCCATGTGTCAACACAACGGAAATAAGCTATAGACAGCTTGCTCCTTCTGTAATTGATAACATGGTGGATAGTGTTTCAGCTTCTCTGCATCAGGCTCTAGACTTGGTGGCCCCCTTAAAAAAGAAAAAGTCTAATCAGAGATTTTTAACTCCTTGGTTCAACACAGAAACTCGTAGCTTAAAACAGAAGACTCGTCAATTAGAAAGAAAATGGCGCTCTACTAATTTAGATGAAATCTATTTAGCTTGGAGAAATCATCTTTTAATTTATAAAAAATCTCTTAGAAAAGCTAGAACGAGTTATTACTCTGCATTAATAGAAGAGAACAAGAATAATCCCAGGTTTCTTTTCAGTACTGTAGCCAGGTTGACAAAGAGTCAGGACTCTGTCAATCCTAGCATCCCCTTAGAGCTTACTAGTCAGGACTTTATGAACTTTTTCAATAATAAAATTTCATCCATCAGAGATAAAATCAATCAGATTCTTCCCACAGTTAACTTAAATACTGTAACTACTACAACTCCTTCTATTGATGTCTGTCTTGATGAGTTTACTCCAATCGACCTTTGTGAGTTAGACAAAATAGTTTCCTCATCCAAACCTTCAACTTGTCTTTTAGACCCTATTCCTACCAGGTTATTTAAAGAAGTCTTCCCACTTATTGGTAGCTTTATTCTTCATATAATCAATTCTTCATTAACTTTAGGCCATGTACCGCAGGCTTTTAAAACGGCTGTAATTAAACCCTTACTCAAAAAGCCAACGCTAGATCCAGGAGCTTTAGCTAACTATAGACCAATCTCTAATCTCCCTTTCATTTCAAAAATCTTAGAAAGAGTTGTTGCTACGCAATTATTTGACCACCTGCAGGGAAATGGTTTATTTGAGGAGTTTCAATCTGGGTTTAGAATCCATCATAGCACTGAAACAGCCTTAGCGAAGGTCACTAACGACCTCCTCATTGCATCTGATAATGGACTAGTTTCTGTACTTGTCCTTTTAGATCTTAGTGCAGCTTTTGATACTATTGATCATAATATTCTACTTGATAGATTAGAACACTATGTTGGACTTAATGGAACTTCATTGCAGTGGTTTAGATCTTATTTATCTGAAAGGTTCCAGTTTGTTCATGTAAATGATGAGTTTTCTCTCAGCTCAAAGCTTAGTCATGGAGTTCCACAGGGATCTGTGCTTGGCCCTACTCTTTTTAGTTTATATATGCTTCCGTTAGGCAACATTATTAGAAAGCACTGTATACATTTTCACTGTTATGCAGATGACACACAATTATACCTGTCAATGAAGCCAGATGATACTAATCAATTAGCCAAGTTAGAAGCCTGTCTTAAGGAAATCAAAGTTTGGATGACTTGTAATTTCCTGCTATTAAATTCAGATAAGACTGAAGTCATTCTTGTTGGTCCAAAAAACCTTAGAAATTCCTTTCCAAATCAAACTTTCAGTTTGGATGCAGTTACTCTTTCTCTTAATAGCTCTGTGAGGAACCTTGGAGTTATTTTTGATCAGGATTTGTCCTTCAATTCACATATTAAATTTGTTTCTAAGACTGCCTTCTATCATTTGCGTAATATTGCCAAGATTAGGAGCATCTTGTCTCAGAGTGATGCTGAGAAGCTGATCCACGCTTTTGTTAGCTCGAGATTAGATTATTGTAATTCTTTATTATCAGGCTGTCCTAAAACATCTTTAAAAAGTCTTCAGCTGATCCAAAATGCTGCAGCAAGAGTTTTAACAGGTACTAGAAAGAGAGATCATATCTCTCCGGTTCTGGCCTCCCTTCATTGGCTTCCCATAGAGTTTAGAATTAAGTTTAAAATCCTTCTTCTTACTTACAAAGCTCTAAACAATCAGGCTCCTTTTTATTTAAAAGATCTGATACTACCGTATCATCCTAACAGAGCACTACGCTCCCAAAATGCAGGTTTACTTGTAATACCTAGAATCTCCAAAAGTACAATGGGAGGCAGAGCCTTCAGTTATCAAGCTCCTCTCCTGTGGAATCAGCTGCCAATCTGGATTCGGGAGTCAGACTCGATCTCTGTTTTTAAGAATAGGGCTAAAACCTACCTTTTTGATATAGCCTACAATTAGGGAGGGATCATGTGTTTCTGAACCCTCCCTTAGTTATGCTGCTAATAGGTTTAGTCAGCCGGGGGACCTCCAGTAATGCACTGGGCCTCACTCCTTTCCTCACTCTCTATGAAATATTTTTTTTTTGCTGGTCATTAACATTTGTTTGTTCTCTCCCATAGATTGAGTCCCCATCGTGCTGTTTGCTCTCTACATGTCTGTTCTTTTCTTCTTCTCTGTCCCCTCACCCCCCAGCCAGTCGCAGCAGATGACTGCCCCTCCCTGAGCCTGGTTCTGCTGGAGGTTTCTTCCTGTTAAAAGGGAGTTTTTCCTCTCCACCGTCGCCAAGTGCTTGCTCACAGGGGATCGCCTGATTGCTGGGGTCTTTCTGCAACTGTGGGGGTCCTCCCTACAGTTGATAGTGCTATGAGATGACTGTTGTTGTGAAATGGCGCTATATAAATAAAGTTGAATTGAATTGAATTGAATAAGATACTTTGGATTGTTCACTAGGGGGCACTGTTGTATAAGTGTGTTGTATTCACCTTACAAAAGCAGTGAAGAAGAAAACCTGCTGTTGTTGTTCTGGTAAGCTATGAGCTAGTTACACGAGTTCATTCAGGCCTCCAAAAATAAAAACCTGTCCCAGAAGTAAAGAGCATCCTGCAAGTTGTTACATAATCTGAGAGTCAATGGTTTGATTCCCACTCTGTCTGCAGTCTGCATATCGAAGTGTCCTTGAGCAAGACACTGAACCCCCAGTTGCCATCAGTGTGTGAATGTGTGTGTGAATGGGTGAATAGCAGGATCTGTAAAGCACTTTGGTCATCCAGAGATGAGTAAAAAGCGATATATAAGTTAACGCCATTTACCATTTAGCTCATACCTTGGGTAGCTTGCACAGCCTTAGCCAACTAATGTTTGTCTTAAAGAATAAATGAAATAAAGCATCACTGGTGGACAGGGGTGTGTGGATGTGTGGATTCAGTGGTCAATAGGATACGACTGGTCTCTGGAGTACAATTCTTGACTGTGGCATGACATCGCACACATAGGGATTTTGGAATGTGTTACTGTTGAGATTGACCTAGACAAAACAAAAAATCTAATCATAAGCTGCATATATAGAACGCCGGGAACTTGTATTGAGACATTCAGAGATAAATTAGTCGAGCTGTACAATAATATTACTAGTAAGAAAATGGTAGCAATTTGTGGAGATTTCAATATTGATTTACTGAATCCACATCAACAAAATGTAGTTACAGAGTTCATGAACTCTATGTACAGCATTTTTTTTTTTTTTGTTACTTATTTGTACCCGTAGGTAGACTTGGTTTGCAGTCTGGTGACAAGCCACCGGCTGCTGGTCGCTGCGTGCGCGAGCGCCCTAAACCTACATGTTTTTGGTGTGCGGGAGGAAACCGGAGAAATCCCTAGCATGAGTCTATATCCCACAATAACACATCCCAGTAGAATCACAGTTCACTCTGCTACACTTATTGACAACCTGTTTGTCAATGTTATCGATAAGAAAATAGAAAGTGGATTATTGATAAATGATATAAGTGACCACTTGCCAACCTTTGCACTTATCCATGGCCACACGGGGTCCAACGCAGAAAAAAATTTCAAAATCGTTCAGACACAAATCACCAAATGTAATCAATTCTCTTAAAGAGGACTTGCTGAAGCAAGACTGGACAGAAGTCTATGTATCAGATGTAAATGAAGCCTATGACACATTTATAAACATTGTAACCACTCTTTATGAAAAAAACTGCCCATTAGTAAAAAAAAAAAGCTTAAACACAAATTTGCTGATAAGCCATGGTTAACCAAAGGACTACAAAAGGCGTGTAAAAAGAAAAATTTATTATATAAAGCTTTCCTAAAGAAAAGGACAAAAGAAGCAGAGCAGCGGTATAAAACATACAAAAATAAGTTAACATATATAATAAGATGTAGTAAAAGAGACTATTACAGTAAAGAACTGGAGAAAAACAAAGACAATATTAAAAATACATGGACAATACTCAACAGTATCCTTGGAAATAAAAGCAGAAATACAAGCTACCCAATTAATATTCCAAAAAATAATAAAACGACTCAGAGTGTGAATATAGCTTCACCTGCAGATGAATTTAATAATTTTTTTGTTAACATTGGACCCAAACTGGCCCGAGAAATACCCACTACGGTGCCTACAGGTGATACAATATGCAATAACACTGCTGTAAAAGACTCCATCTTCATAAAGAACACAGACGAAAGAGAGGTCATTGAAATTGTTAAATTGTTCAAAAGTAAAACATCTACGGACTGTGATGGTATTGACATGCTACTAGTCAAAACTGTTATCGAATGCATAGTAAAACCACTGACGTATATCTGTAACCTGTCTCTCCAATCAGGTATATTTCCCAATGCAATGAAAATAGCTAAAGTAATTCCGATATACAAGACGGGCGACAGAGGGGAACTCTCAAACTATAGACCAATTTCACTATTACCGCAATTTTCCAAGATACTTGAAAAAATATTCTATGAGAGAATTGACAACTTCATACTGAAGAATGATTTATTGTGTGAGCAGCAATATGGGTTCAGACACAAGAGGACAACTGCATATGCCCTAATGGAATTTACAGAAAAAATATCAACAGCCATTGAAAATAAAGAGTATTCAGTTGGAGTATTCCTAGATCTTAAAAAAGCATTTGATACAGTAGATCACGATTTATTATTAAAGAAACTACAAAATTGTGGTATTAGAGGGGTAGCACTGTCCTGGTTAAGTAGTTACTTAAAGAATAGATATCAGTATGTATGTGTTAGCAACAAAAACTCAGAGTTACTGAAGGTCACCTGTGGAGTCCCACAGGGTTCAGTTTTGGGACCATTATTATTCAATATGTATATAAACGATATATGTAAAGTTTCAGAAAAAATGGACTTAATATTGTTTGCCGATGACACTAATCTGCTATGCAGTGGAAACAATTTGGAACAACTTCTGGATACACTCGGAAAGGAATTAGGAAAGCTTAAACTGTGGTTTGATTCAAACAAATTAACACTCAATTTAAGTAAGACAAAATTTATAGTCTTTAACAACCATCACAACAACCCAGTACCCAAACTCAGTGTAAATGGTGTAGAGATTGAAAGGTATCTGAAACTAAATTCCTTGGAGTAATAATTGATAACAAACTGTGTTGGAAGTCACATATTAATTATATTAAAGGTAAAGTATCCAAATCAATTGCAATATTACACAGAGTGAAATATTTGCTGAATCAACCCACACTATACACCTTGTATCATTCATTAATACTCCCATACATGACATATTGTAATGAAGTATGGGGAAATACATATAAAACAAACATATATCCACTCTTTATGCTTCAAAAGAGAGCTATTAGAATAATAAACAAAGCAGCTTACAGGGAACCAACAAACCCACTTTTTCTTAAACAAAAAACTCTCAAGTTGAAAGATCTGGTTGACTTTAAAACCGCAATAATAATGTTCAAAGTGAAGAATTTATCACTGCCCGCAAATATCCAAAAGTTGTTCCAAACAAGGGAGAAACGATATCACTTCAGAGGAACATGTATATTTCAAAAGCCTACAGTGAGAACAACCACTAAGCAACACTGTATTTCAGTGCAAGGAGTCAGATTATGGAACGATTTTGGACCTGAATTAAAATCATGTACAACGCTTGGACAATTTAAACAAAAACTAAAGGAAGAAATACTCCAAACATATTTACAAGACGACATGTAAACTCACATAAGGATTGACATATCCAGCCTGTGTTGTGTTGTAGCTTAGCTTTTTTTTTTCTTTTTTTTTTCTCTGTGACATTTTGTCTTAGATTTGTTTTTGAATAGTAACCGCTTAACTTAGCCTAGCTTAGTTTTCTTTTTTCTCTCAGTCACATTTTGTCTTAGCTCTGTTTTAAATTGTAATCGCTCTTGTCTTGTTTTCTCTTTTTTCTCTTTTGAATTCTTGGATGGAATATGGGTGGGCAATATAAGCTGCGGCTTCAGCCATCACCCATTTCGGATAACTCACGTGGAATTGTATAGTAGGAGGAGTCTTTGTCTAATTTGACCTTGTTGTTATATTATACAGTTTCTTTTAACCTGTACTGTACTATCCGAAATAAATAAATTCATTCATTCATCATTCATTCATTCATATAGTGGCCATGTTGGAGCTGATGAAAACAAACATTTGGCAACCATTCAGACACACTGTAAGTGAGAGGGAAACTCCACAGAAATTAATGTTTTTGTTGTAGAAGCTGGGTTAATCATCTCAGACTGGATGCAGAGGGTAAACAGAGAAGGACAATAGGTATTGAGATGAGAGAGATTATGGTGAGGTAGCAGGAAGAAGTAGTGGGGGGAGAAGGATTGAATGTATTGTGATGCGAGATGTCATGCAGATGTGAGATGGGCGGCTGATATAAAAGGAGAGACCCTGGTGTATTGAGATATGCTTTTTCTGTGTATGACTGATGTGAGAGTGAATAAAGTCATCTGCTGCATAAGTCTGCCTCCGTTATTTGCACTCACCACACTGGTGACCCCTTGACGAATTATGGAACACGAGGCAAGAACCCTGGAGTCGGCCCGGACGGGAAGCCCCAGCAACGCGGCAAGCATCCCAGAGATGGCCCGGACGGGAACCCCCAGCAACGTATGCGCTGTTTCGGTCAAACTACCGGACTTTTGGCTGCACGACCCGCGGTCTTGGTTCCACCACACCGAGGCCCAGTTCGCCCTCCAGGGAATAACGGCAGACGACACCAGATATCCAGATATTACTATGTAGTCGCAGCGCTGGACGCTCGCACGTCTCAGCAAGTAGCGAGCCTGCTCCAACAGCCTCCAGCCCACGACAAATACGGGGCTCTCAAGGCCGTGCTGACCCGGTGCTACATGCTCTCGGACTGTGAGAGAGCAGAGAGGCTCCTGAGGCGCTCCGAGTTAGGAGATGGGTCGGCGGTCGAACTGATGGAGAAGATGTTGGAGTTGATGGGCACGGACGACGGGCATTTTCTGTTTGCCCACCTTTTCCTCCAGAACCTCCCAACAGAGGCAAGAGCGGTTCTTGCCAATTCGCCATTGCTGGCCGCGCGTGACTACCGGGCGCTAGCCCAGAAGGCAGATCGGATCATCCTCACCACCAGAGCCCTCACAGTGAACGCGGCGGCATCGGAACCTAGCGAGATGACCAGCGGAGGTGAGGAGCCAGCGACGGTAGCAGCAGCGGGGGCCAGGAAGCGCCAGAGAGACACGCTCTGCTTCTACCACCGCCGCTTTGGAAAGAATGCACACAGATGTGTGCCACCGTGCCAATTCAAGCGTTCAGGAAACGCCAAGGCCGGCAGTTGGTAGCAGCTGCGACCGCCGGTGAAGAGAACAAGCTGCTCTATGTGACGGACTCGCGCTCGGGGAGATGGTTCCTCGTAGACAACGGCTCCCAAAAGAGCCTCATCCTGCCGTCCTATGCCGACCGGCTAGCGGGAGCTGGCGGCCCCCAGTTGGTAGCCGTAAACGGCTTGGACATTAAGACTTTTGGTGAGAGAACACTGATTTTATCCCTACATGGCTGTATGTACGAGTGGACTTTTGTCATAGCGGCATTGAGTTTCCCAATCCTGGGAGCTGATTTTCTGTGCACACACGGGTTGCTAGTCGATGTTGCTAACAGATGCCTGGTTAATGCAATGTCTTTTGATTCTCTCCCCTGTACAGCTCAAGGGGCCAGGCCAATAACACAAGCCAGTGTCACAGCTCCAGGCGGTAAGTTCCACACACTGCTCACTCAGTTCCCAGCACTCACAGTCCCAACATTTTCAGCGGCCAGCACTAAACACGGGGTGGAACACTTTATCACCACCACTGGGCTGCCCATTTTCGCACGACCTCGGCGCCTGGACGCAGCTAAGCTGGCCATAGCGCGCGAGGAGTTTGCCAACTTGGAAAGGTTGGGCATCATCAGGCGCTCAAACAGCACATGGGCATCCCCGCTACACATGGTCCCTAAGGCCGAGGGATCATGGCGACCGTGCGGAGACTTCCGCAGGTTGAATAACGTCACAGCACGCGACCGCTACCCGATTCCCCATATTCAGGATTTTTCCGTTCACCTCGTCGGGGCACGCATTTTTTCTAAAATAGACCTGGTCCGCGGTTACCACCAGGTCCCAGTACGTGCGGAGGACATACCCAAAACAGCGGTAATAACTCCGTTTGGCTTGTTTGAGTTTTTACGCATGCCCTTCGGATTAAAAGGAGCGGCACAGACATTCCAACGCATGATGGATGCGGTGTTGTGCGATCTGCCATTTGTGTTTGTCTACCTGGATGATATCCTGGTGGCCAGTGTGTCCGAGGACGAACACATACCCCACCTCAGGACGGTTTTCCGGAGGTTGGAGGAGCACAGGTTAATAATCAACCCAGCGAAATACCAGTTCTGCGTGACAGGGGTTGACTTTTTGGGGCACCGCGTCTCACCAGAGGGAGCGATACCCTTGCCCAACAAGATGCGCGCCATGGCGAATTTTCCCCGGCCTCAGACGGTCAGGGCGCTGCAAGAGTTTTTGGGGATGGTTAACTTTTATAACCGGTTCCTCCCCCGTGCAGCTCAGCTCATGCAGTCATTGTACACCACGCTCAAGAAATGGAAACCGGCGGACAGAGTCGAATGGACTTCGGAGTGGGAGCAGGCGTTCTCTGAGGTTAAAACAGCCCTGGCAAACCCTGCACTGTTGACGCACCCAGACCCGGCGGCCCGGATAGCGCTCACTACCGACGCCTCGGACATGGCCATAGGGGCCGTCGTGGAGCAACATGTCACCGGTTCTTGGCAGCCACTCGCTTTTTTCAGCAGGTCTTTGCACGACAGTGAGCGTAAATACAGTGCATTTGACAGAGAGTTACTGGCTCTCCACCTGGCCATACGCCACTTCCAGTTCTGGCTGGAAGGGAGCAGCTTCACTGCGTTCATGGACCACAAGCTGCTAACGTTCACGATGGCCAAGGTTTCGGAACCATGGTCGGGCCAGCACCAGAGACAGCTGGCCGCGATCTCGGAGTTTACGACCGATATTCAGCATGTGTCGGGTAAACTGAATTCGGTGGCGGACTGCCTCTCGCACGCAGCAGTGGCCCCGCTCTGTGTGGGGATAGATTATACAGCCATGGTCGCAGAGCAGATTGGCGATGCGGACGTGTGCACGCTCCAGTCTGGACCAACAGGGTTAAGGCTAGAGAGCAGAGTACTGCAAAGCGGCAGCCCCCCCCCAATCTGCGACGTCTCCACGGGACGCCCGCGCCCGGTGGTCCCAGTTGCTTGGCGCCGCCGAGTGTTTGAGTCAGTTCACGCTCTGGCACACCCAGGAGTGCGCGCGTCAGTCAAAATGGTGGGAGCGAAGTTCGTATGGCCAGGCCTGCGCAAACAAGTGAAAGAGTGGGCCGCAGCCTGCGTAGCGTGCCAACGAGTCAAAGTACACAGACACATGAAGGCTCCTTTGGAGCCGTTTCATATACTGGCTAAGAGGTTCGACCATGTTCATGTGGACCTCGCAGACCCCCTCCCACCATCGCAGGGGTTCATGCACTTTCTGACAGTGGTGGACTGCACCACACGCTGGCCAGAAGCAGTCCTGCTGGCGGCAACCATGTCCGCGGACGTGGCGCACGCTTTTTTGACGACATGGGTGGCACGTTTTGGAATCCCGTCGGACATCATGTCCGATAGGGGCCCACAGTTTGTTTCCGGCCTCTGGTCCGCGATGGCCCATAGCCTGGGTGTTGCAATTCATCGCACAACTGCATACTACCCACAGGCCAATGGGTTATGCGAGCATTTTCATAGGTCACTGAAAGCAGAACTCAGAACTCAGAACTCAGAAAGGATTTATTGCCAAGTACATTAACAGTAAACATACGAGGGATTTGACTTGACACAGAAAACGACCTGCATTTCCGGTGACGCGGCAGCGTCTGAAAAACGTGCCTGTCATCAGATGGGTACAGGATGCATAGGGAAGAAAAGGATAACACAATGGGAAAGAGCAAAAAACCATTGATTGTCAGAATACCGGTCATATATGATCAATATTATGATTACAAGAAAAAAAGCCCTCAATGCACAATTAGCAGACAAGAATGTACACAAAGACACAAAGGGAGCAGTGAGTGAATGATCTTTTTCATCAGTTTTTTTGAGTCAGTGTGGGTGTAGTGTTGAGTGTAGGTGTTTGTATCAGTTAAGAACAACAAAGTCTCTTTGGCAGGAGATGTTTTGTCTTAGCGGCTGGCATTTGTCCTTGAGCCATGCTGTCTGTAGAGTCAATGCAGCTCAAATGTTTTGGAAACAAAAACTGCAGATAATCTGGAGGACTTGTGTGAGGGGGTCAGATTAGTCGAATAGTACTGATCCCAGAGAAAGAAACTTTATATTCTCTTGCAGATTCAGTACTTTAATCCTTCAGTGCTGGACGTTGAATCCTTCATGGACGGCTCTCAGCGTGATCATGATGTAATCCATTTTCCTAGACAGTTCTCCATTTGCCGCTGTCAGAGTCCTCTCCATTTTTTCAATTTGATGGTTAAGCCTCGCCTGGCCAGCATTTTGATAGGCTATGTCCATCTTCATCAATTTACGGTACACCAGGACAATCCCAGATCCAATCAAAACGATCCCGATGACCATTGCTACGAAGACGTACAAATCTTCGTCATCTTCGATAGAAAGATCAGACAGGCACAAGAGTTTCCAATTACTTGTGTCCCTCAAATAGCCCGCAGCCGCAGTTCCTGCGGGGCAAACTACCTCCCCCGGGGCACTTTTCCTCGTTGAAAAAATAGTGTCAATTGCGTTCAAAGCCCAGCTTATTAAATCCATAATTTTGTTCGATAATCAGCAGTAGAGACACGCAGACAGACGATAGCAAGCTGGGATCCAGTCAGTTGGGGAGGAAGGAGATAAAAAGTCAAAGCTGGAGAGAAGGAAAAAGCGTCTGCTCTCTTTGGGAGGTGGAAGTGAGAAGAGCAGCGCTCAGGGCTTCACTGATGGATGCAAATTGGGTAGACCGGTTGCCGTGGGTTTTATTGGGGTTGCACTCCGCACCAAAAGAGGATTTGGAGGCTTCCCCAGTGGAGCTTGTTTTTTCTCAGCCACTGCGGCTCCCCGGGGAATTTTTGCCAGATAATCCCGCGCCGGACAACTGTCCATCTCAGCGTTTGCAGCATAGCGCAGACACAGGCACGCTGCCGGGCCCAGCCCACCACTGTTTTCTATGCGTTTTTGTGCCAAAAACTTTGAAGAACGCGGCGTTCGTGTTTGTCAGGCAGGATGCCCACCGCCCCCCATTGCGCCCACCCTACGATGGCCCGTTCAGAGTGCTAGAAACAGGGGACAAACATTTTTTGTTAGACTTGGGGGGTCGTAGGGAGAAAATATGTATAGACAGACTTAAGCCCGCCTTTGTGGTGACGGACGAGCAAGTGATGTTGGCTCAGGCCCCTCGGTGTGGAAGACCCCCACTGAGAACTCCCCAGGTAAACGATTCATCAGAGCAGCCACACGGGCAAGTCGAAGGTCCCCCCCCCTCGCCATTGCCCACCCGCAGACAGAGACACCCCCAGGAGCCCCCCACCGGCACAGCAGTGCCCCGGAGGCGGAAAACCCCCGTTACAGCAGATATGGGAGGAGACTGAAGCCAAAAGCACATGAGGACTGAAACTCGGTCTGAGATTCGAGGCGGGGGGGGTGGGGTGTAGAAGCTGGGTTAATCATCTCAGACTGGATGCAGAGGGTAAACAGAGAAGGACAATAGGTATTGAGATGAGAGAGATTTGGTGAGGTAGCAGGAAGAAGTAGTGGGGGGAGAAGGGTTGAATGTATTGTGATGCGAGATGTCATGCAGATGTGTGATGGGCGGTTGATATAAAAGGAGAGACCCTGGTGTATTGAGATATGATTTTTCTGTGTATGACTGATGTGAGAGTGAATAAAGTCGTCTGCTGCATAAGTCTGCCTCCGTTATTTGCACTCACCACATTGTCATGAAATATCCAGTGAAACTGCACTGCTGTCGGCTGTCATAACCACAATTTGAAGAAAGACAAATCGGTGTCATTATTTGAGCTGCCAAAGAGTCATTTGCTCTTGCTGTGTCAGTTGCTGATCAATTGATAGAACATTTAGAGTCCAACCAATTACTTTATTCACAGCAATTTGGGTTTAGACCTAAGTATTCCACAGAAACAGCTAACTGTTATTTTATTGAGAAGGTCAAGGCTTTTTTGGTTAAGGGGCATGTTGTGGGGACCGTGTTTCTGGATCTAAAAAAGGCCTTTGACACGGTAAACCACACTGTCCTATTGTCGAAGCTAAAAGACCTCAAGATTTCAACTGAGGCAATACAGTGGTTTAGGTCATACCTGGAGGAGAGAGAACAATATGTCAAGGTCAATGGGGAGAAATCTGGATTGCTCACCAATAACATGGGAGTACCACAAGGATCTATACTAGGGCCATTGTTGTTCACAATACACATCAACGACTTGCCCAATAGTTGCTCAGGTGCCAACTGCCAGATGTATGCTGATGACACCCTAATGCTGATGACACCCTAATGCCCACATGCTGATGACACCCCATGGCAGCTGAGCACCTGACCCAGGTTTTACAGAACATCTCTAAATGGCTTGTGTTGTCGCATTTAACCTTGAATGTCAAAAAAACTGTTGCAATGCGTATCTCTATTAGAAACAGGCCCATGAATGATGTTTTTGATGTTAAAATTGGAAATGAGGTGCTTACTGAAGTGAATGAGGTCAAGTATTTTAGGATCATTCTAGACAGGAACCGGCGATTCGACAAGCAGGTGCATTACATTTGTAAGAAGGTCAAACCCAATTTAAATTGCTTCCATCTCATTAGAAGGGATTTGTCATTCAGAACTGCTCATACATATATGCACGCGATGATTCTTTCACATCTGTCATACTGTATCACATCTTGGTCACAAACATCTCAAATTACACTAAAACCCATAACTGCAATATATAAACAGGCTATAAAAATCTTGGACCGCAAACCAATGCGGTGGCATCACTGTGGTATTTTAGTCAAGCACAGTCTTTTTATTTTTGAAAATTTTATTATCTTCTGTAATATCAGACTGGTTTTTAAATGTGTATACAATCTTGTTTCACCTCCTTTTTCTGGTTTGGTGGGTAGACGCTCGAGCTCTAGCAGAGCATGCACACGAGCTTCCATCAACGGTGACTGCATTGTCACCATGTCTAGAACTTCATTTGGTCAGTCTGCTTTCTCCATAAAAGGGGCAAACTTATGGAACTCTCTGCCAACTCACTTAAAATTGGAGACAAATGCCAACCTCTTCAACAGAGGCGTTAAAGATTGGTTAAAATCCCACCAGCAATGTGTGCATGTCTAGTCTGAATTGTTGTTTGTTGTGATCATGGATCTCTTGCTCTATTTATAATTTGTAATGTATTTGTCACTGTGGGCAAAAATACACTACACAGAATGCATGGGATCGTAGGGCTCACCCAGCCACCTATGATCTTAACGAGGACATGGCCGATAACAAGAACAAGAATACATACATGAACCTTGATGCGAATGCTGACATCACCCAAGGAATCTCTCAGGATGTTTGACCAAAATACTGCTGCATCAACCAGCTGTCAGCGTCCACTAATAAAGCCGGTGACTAACGAGCGGTGATGTAGAACAGCTGATCGGCTCTGACAGCAGGAAGCCCCACCGAGCGCTGTCACAATAAGAGCCTGGGGAGCCAGAATGTAATCAACTGCTGTCAAAGCCGGCAGAGATGATGCATGGCCTGAGCACGGACGAGATCGGCGCTCGGGTCATAACAGTGCCCTCCCTCCGAGGGCGGGCTCCAGAACGCCCATAGACATTCAATCCCCACCCCCCACCCCCTCCAGGGTGGGCGGATGGGGCAGAAGAGGATCAAACCACAGATCGAGAACCAGAGCACAGACAGGGAAAAAAAAAAAAAAACTCAAAAAATACATGAAACAGTTACACAGACGCGAAATAACAGAAAAAAGGGGAAAAAAAACTCCCTACAGTACAAAACATGATGACAGGACAAATGAGGCAACTGCAGAACACAAATCAAACTCCCAAAATGCACAAATGGCAACTACAAAAAAACAAAACACAGGACAGCGAAAAGAACAGAACAATTACAGGACCAGACTACATTCCAAAATACATGAAACACAGTTACCCTGGCACGAAAACAAAAATACCACACTCTCAGGTCAAAAAGCAAATACAACACAGGACAGAGGAAAAAAAAAAAAAAGCACTGAACATTTACAGGGCTAGACCACCACCAGGATTGACCTCTACCCCCGACAGTTCATGACGACCGGCGGAGACCAAATGCCACGGGAACAGTTCAGGCGGTCTCCCCGTGTCCAACGGCCGACGGGTGGTCATGGGGGGCGGAACATGACCGGGCGGCTTGCCACAGTCCCAGGCCTGGAAAGTCCACTCCTCCGGTGGCCGAACCAGATTGCCCAGTGAAACACACAACATGTCGGGTGGCCGACCCGAGGCGCCGAACCGGCGAAACAGTTCTTCAGGTGGCCGACCCGCATCCCTCAGCCACCAGTACCGGGGAAAAACAGCCCGCGGCAGCCTCCCTGGCGAGGACAAAACACGGGAGAGCCAGGGCGAGCGAAAAGGGACCTCCACGGCCCCCGGCGATGATGCGCAGGGGGGATGACTCCATAGAGGGGACAGAAGGCAGGGATGAGCCCGAACTGGGTCAGGCAGCGAAGAGTCTGCAGCTTCTCCACCGTCCGTGGACCACACCAGCGCTGCACCTCCGCTGGACCCCGATTGGGCCTCGGGCGCATCCATGTCGAACCCCGATTGGGCCAAAGCAGCTCCCGCGATGGACCCCAATTGGGTCTCGGGCTCACCCACGTCGGACCCCTATTGGGCCACAGCAGCCTCCACAACGGACCCCGACTGGGTCGGTGCAGCTCCGCTGACGACCTCCACCCCCGAACCTGGAACCTCCAACTCACCGACCACGACTGGCTCCGCGCCGGTGACACTGCAAGGAAGCTCAGAACATACAGAAAAACCGGCATCAGTATCACCGGCAGCAACAGAACCCAGCGAGACGAGTTCGGGCGCAGCAGGCAGCTGCCCCTCACTCGCCTCCCTGAGAGGCAGGCAAAAATGCTCCAACACAGGGGACAGAGACACAAGAGGGAGCACTTGCCTGCACTCGGGTTCTGTTGCCGTGCAGGACTCCGTCGATCCAGGCTCAGGACGAAGAAGTTCGTGAGTTGGCTCCAACTCAGCTGCGTCGGGCTCTGCAGCTGGCAAGATGGATTCCGCAGTCTGAGGTTCCTCTCGCGCTGATGCCCATGCCGATGACCCGTATGGCATGGAGGCAGGGGACCCTCGGCCCACTGGTTCGGACCGCTCCGGAGAGGAGACCCAGGGACGCTTCATCGTTGGCACAGGTTCCGGGCTGCAGTCCGCTCTTCTCCTCTGTCCATGGCATGGCTGCGGGGCTGGATCCAGGCTCTCCAGAACCGCAGGCCCCCTCCTCGTCCGGCAACGTAGGCCTAGCATCGTGGACCGCTCAGCGGAGGAAGGCACAGAGGCAGCAGGTTTGGTTATCGTAACTACAGCAGGTGGTAGGAGCTTGGGGGACTGCGAACCCCGAACTCCGCCCCCAGGAGTTAGACAAAGCAGATCACGATTATCATGTAAAGAATGAACTTGCACTTGCCTTTCTCCCAGAGGGAGGATGGTGCCTGCTGTAGGGGACGTAGTTCCTCCCTCTCCCCGCTGGATGGCAACAGAGGGCCCCCTGGAAGGATGAGGTGGAGCTGCTCTTGGAGATCTGCTGACGGGCTTCGCCGGCAGCGGGTCCAGCCGGGGATTCTGCTGAGGTTCACTTTGGCTGTGGCGCCGACGTCTTCGATGGCCCCCAGATGGCGCGAACTCCTGGACTGGATCCGGGACAGGAACGGGGTTCCGACGCGGGGAGCGAGGATGCCTCCTCCTCTGCTTCTTGCTGTCTTCCTCCTCCAGCCCACGGAGTATCTCACGCTGTGCGGTGAGTTCAGCCTTCCTCGTCATCACCTCCGGGTGGTAGTCGTAGTGGAGAGGAAGGTTGTCCAGGAGAACCTCAGCATAGTCCAGGTGCCAGCGCATATAGCTGGAGTCGTCATCAAAAGTAGCGGCGAGGAGCATCCCGTCGACATACTCCAGCGCGCTCGCTAACTCCTTGCCCAGGCGCCGACCGCGGCCCCTGGATGACGGCATCCTCCCAGCCAGTTACACCCAGACAGAGAAGAACAATTGTCCACTTAAGCAAAAAACTCACTGGGACGGCGTCTCGGTGTGACGTCTCCGTTTAGAAGCCTTGGCAGCAGTATTCTGTCACGCGGTGACCCTCGCGGGCCACCATAAGACGCCAAAAAGTCGCCAGTGAGTTTTGCATTGGTGTTTTATTAACAAGACACAAGACACGAATACGAGACTATGAGCCGCTGTGGGCAAAAATACACTACACAGGATGCATGGGATCATAGGGCTCACCCAGCCACCTACGAGCTTAACGAAGACATTGACGATAACAAGAACGAGAATACATACATGAACCTTGATGCGAATGCTGACATCACCCAAGGAATCTCTCAGGATGTTTGACCAAATACTGCTGCATCAACCAGCTGTCAGCGCCCGCTAATAAAGCCGGTGACGAGCGGTGATGCAGAACAGCTGATCGGCTCTGACAGCAGGAAGCCCCACCGAGCGCTGTCACAATAAGAGCCCGGGGAACCAGAATGTAATCCACTGCTGTCAAAGGCGGCAGAGATGATGCATGGCCCAAGCGCGGACGAGATCGGAGCTCGGGTCATAACAGTATTAAACGTAACAACTTTGCACAATAGAAATCGCCCCCTCCAACACACAACTAGGACAATATCAATCGTTACTGAGGGTGGCAACAACACTGTTGATTGAAATGCGAAATATACTGTCTGGGTACATATTCATATTCTGCAGGGTAACTTAACAAATGCTGTTTATTCCATCTAGCTGCAGTGCTCCTGCATTGTGTATATATCTGTGTAACTTGTTTTGTGAGCACAGTTGCCTTGATTTCTTTGTATGTATGAATTACTTGGGTTGTTACTGATATCTGGTGAAAATTTCATGTCAATGGCTCCATCAGAGATATGTTTAATGAGAAAAATGTTGAAGTGTTCAATATTTATTTTCCTTGCTGTATTCCCTGAAAAAGTGGAGTTGATTTCTGAGGATAATTGGAGTGTAATATATAAAACATATAACAGGAGATTAACAGTACAGATATCCTCTAACTAAGGCATTAGTTTAAACACATTTTTCCCTAAAGTTCATTTCTTCCTTCCCACTGGGTTGGGAAGCCAAGCAGTTTGTCCCATGAAGTCAATAAAAAAAGCTCTTTTAGAGGCAGAAACAAAGACTGAGATACAATGCATGTAGTGTAAATGGAAGACGTAAAAATAATTAATGCCCTAATCCATGATCTCCAGCTATACATTAGACTTCATCATTCCCATCTCTGCTTTCTGATGTACCGATCACCCTTCACCCTTCTTCTTCCATTTCCTTGTTATTACTGCACCCATCCAAAAATCTGAGAGCATGGAGCCAAGTGAGAGGTCAGCAGTGTAAACGCTTGGCTCTGTTTCTCAGTGCCCAGTCATGTCTTCTTGTCAGGTGACTAAGATGAGGGCAGAGTACCATGGCGAGAAGTTAAAAACACACTTTGGCTCCCTGCTGCTCTTGGCTGTTGCACCGAATGATGAGCTGACAGAGCAAGCACTATATCAGTGGAAGGGCTAGATTACAGCACAGTGGTCACATTTCTTGGAATATAACGGGGTACTGTTCACTTTATTCAGACAGATGGAACTGACTCAAGTATAAAAAATATATAGTATGATAAAGACAATTAAGACAAATCAATCCCACAACAGATATATTAGATATAAAAACAACATATCTTCCAAGTACATTAGTTGACAAAAAGATACATCTAGTGCAACAAATTTCACGTACTATTAAAAGGCAGTAAAACGTAACAATTTCTAACTGATTTCAGTGTAAGACTTATAAAGCAGTGAAATTCAATTGCTACAAGGTCACAAGCAATATCCTGCTAAGTAGGGATACCGCAATTCGTGGTACAAAACCCAACCATTTGGTACATATCCATCTGTTCATTATGCACTTGAAAACTGCAGAATTTCAGTTTTGTCACAATTAGTACTTTACATGCATTATTTTTCTCTCTGAAATTGCTCTATTTGTTTCCCTGCATCGGCAGTGACCTACACTCAGCCACACACAGGCACCCCAGGAGGAAACGTGTCCCTGCGAAAATAGCCAATCACTATGCACTGACGTCAGGACACTCCCAACGTTGTCCCTACCGGTGTCAGGTTTCATTTCAACATGGTAACATTTAAATTTGGTTTTGTTAAAATATAGAGGGGTGAGACTGGACATCCTGGCAGATAAGAACATCTGTCGCAAGGTCTGTGGTGGACTTTTGCCAGTCAGTGCATCATGACATGCACTACACAAAGAGCAGAGGTAAACAAACCTATCATCTGGTCAGTCACTGCAACAGATACTGGAGTCAGTTTGTCTTGGCCTGTCCTTGCCACTGATAATACCTCTATCTGCCAAGAATGTGCCGCTAGTCCAGCAAAAGCTAGCGGTACTCAAATACATTGCAAGCAGTTTCATGAAATGGTCAGTAAGAAAGCATCTCAAACCGGCTCGGATGTCACCCGAGTTAACAAGGTCAGGAGTTCCTGGCAGCAGAAGGCAAAGGACAGAGCTGCATGGAGGAATCTGATCAGACCTAAATGAAATGGTCATTGTAGCCCCTGACAGACTGCTATGATGATGAGAGCACCAATGCTAAGCATGAATGCCAAAAAAAAAAAAAAAAAAAAAATCTCATGAATTTGCTCCATTATTTGCAAATTTTTCCTCCTATTGTGACTTTGTTTTCAGAAATTTGCATATTTTTCTCATAAATTTGTAAACTGTCATGGAGCTCCGCCAGCCCATCTGTCCATCTACCCCGGTAAGTCTTGTTTTCAAACTAATTTATTCTCCTAGTAGTGGGGGAATATCAGTCCTGATTTGTATGTAATCACGTCATGTTTTACACTGAGTATAAACAAATTACAACGTGAGCCTAGCAGGACCACTCATGGCTGAGTTTCCTGACAGCTGCACAATTCTGGAAAAATTGGAAGAATAAATAAAAAACAGAATTCCAAAGCTCCGATGAATGAGCATTTTGGACTGATGCCAAATCAGCAAGGAGAGTCCAGTAATGTCAACAAGTCAGTAGGTGGCCTATAGTTGAAAACGGTTGCAATGAAAACTGAAAACTTCATTAAAAACACAACCATCCCACTCAATTTTTCCAAGTAGGTACAAAACTGCGCTCAGACATACGGTAACCTCCATTTCCCACTGTCCAGTATAAAGAAGCCTTTGACCAACAATGCAGACATAAACATGACACTGATAAATGAAAAATATACTATTAAAAATTAGTCCTCTGCCAAAATTTGTTATCAATACAAGCCTAATGACAAGACTAAATTGTATTAGACATGCTGTAATAGGCTTCCATGTGTTGTTTTATTAATAACATTTTGGGTTGGCAGAGTGCCGCAGTGGTGGAGTGGTTAGCACTGCGGCAGCACAGCAACTCACCCTTGGCCGGGGGATCCTGGGTTCGATCCCAGCCCCCGACCAACAGTGATCTGTGTGGAGTTTGCATGTTCTCCCCGTGTCTGCGTGGGATTTCTCCGGTTTCCTCCCACATGCCAAAAACATGCAAGTTAGGATATTCATTCATTCATTCATCTTCTTCTGCTTAATCCTTTTTGAGTCGCGGGAGGGGGTGGGGGGCTGGAGCCTATCCCAGCATCTTAATTGGCATCAAACTGGGGATTCTAAATTGTCCTTAGGTATGATTGTGAGAGTGAATGGTTGTCTGTCTCTCTGTTTTGGCCCTGCGATGGACTGGCGATCTGTCCAGGGTGGACCTGCCTCGCCCAAAGATGCTGGGATAGCCCCTCCCCCCACCCCACCCCCGACCCGAAAAGGATTAAGTGGAAGAAGATGGATGGGGTGCCGTGGGAATTTTTACCTCCGCCAAGGAGGTTATGTTTTCATCGGCGTTGGTTTGTCTGTCTGTCTGTCTGTCTGTCTGTTTGTTAGCAAGATAACTCAAAAAGTTATCGACGGATTTTCATGAAATTTTCACAGATTGTCAGAAATGGGGTATCCTACAGATGATTAGATTTTGGTGGTGCTCTGGATCACCGTCCACAAGAAAACCGCCATTACACAAAATGCCATTTTCGTGAATAACTACTAAACCACTAATCCTATCATTGTCAATCCAATTGCTAGTCATATGTTTTCATGGTCAAGGAATCTGAAAGCATACACACAAACACTGTATGGGGGGAACTGTGGCACTAAACTGCCATTACGGAAAATGCCATTTTCGTCAATAACTACTGAACCACTAATCCTATCATTGTGAATCCAATTGCTAGTCATATGTTTTCATGGTCAAGGAATCTGAAAACGTACACACAAACACTGTATGGGGGGAACTGTGGCGCTTGGTGGAGGTCTGCGCTCTCCGAGTGCTTTTCTAGTTTTTCAATGTAAGAAGGTTGCCATGGCTCAAAAAAAGTTGATAAACACTAATATAAACAATGACCATATTTTACCTCCGCCAAGGAGGTTATGTTTTTTGCAGGCATGCATTTGTTTGTTACGTCCGCCAAGGAGGTTATGTTTTCATCGGCGTTGGTTTGTCTGTCTGTCTGTCTGTTTGTTTGTTTGTTTGTTAGCAAGATAACTCAAAAGTATGGACGGATTTTCATGAAATTTTCAGAGATTGTCAGAAATGGGGTATCCTACAGATGATTACATTTTGGTGATGATCTGAGAGTGCATACCTCCACCAAGGGCTTTGTTTGTATTTGTGCAGCAGGATTACACAAAAACTATTGCATGCATTTGGATGAAATTTTTACCAGAGGTGGTTCTTGGGCTAGAGAGGAGCCCATTATATTTTGGTGATGATCTGAGAATGCATACCTCAGCCAAGGCTCTTATCTTCTCACAGTGTGTTAGCAACAATACTCCAAAACGGATGGACAGACTTTGATGCAATTTTCACCACAAGTGGCTATAGGCCTACACACAAACCCATTACATTTTGGAGGTGATCCATGAGAAACGGAAGGAGCCTTGGCGGAGGTATGCGCTCTATGAGTGCTTTTCTAGTTTGTTTGTTTGTTTGTCCGTTAGCAACATTACTCAAAAACTACTAAATGGATTTGGATGAAATTTTCACCAAAGGTTGCCCGTGGCCTAAGGATGAACCCATTAGATTTTAGTGATGATCTGAGTGTGCATAAATCCGCCAAGGTCCTATTTTCTCACACCGTTTTAGCAAGATTACTCAAAAACTACTGGACAGATTTTGACGAAATTTTGACCAGAGGTGGCTCTGGGGCTATGGACAAACCCATTAGATTCTGGAGGTGATCCATGAGCACATATTTCCACCAAGGACCTCTGTCACAATTTTGATTTATTTATTTATTTATTTTTTTGATTTTGTATACTTTATTGATCCCCAGAGGGGAAATTGAGGGTATCCACCTGGATGGATGAAGCAGCCATGGTACGGCGCTATCCCTTTACCATTCACACACACATTCACACCTAGGGCCACTTTAGAGTCTCCAATTAACCTAACTTGCATGTTTTTGGCATGTGGGAGGAAACCGGAGAGCTCCCAGAGTAAACCCACGCAGACAAGGAGAGAACATGCAAACTCCACACAGATCACGGTTGGTCAGGGGCTGGGATCAAACCAGGGATCCCACGGCTAAGGGTGAGTTGCTGTGCTGCCACAGTGCTAACCACTGCACCACCGCACTGCCATTATACATCCCTACAATGTAGGGAGGGACAGAGACACGGAAGTGTGGACAGATGGATTTACAAAGGTATGTGCTCTCTGAGTGCTTTTCCAGTTTTTTTTTTTTTTTATGTTTTTGCTGAGAGGGGAGTTTTTTCTTTTATCATTCCATTTAGTTTGAACTCTTCCCCATTACGAAAACATGGGCCACCAAACACAATGTTACACAGGGCCCCCCAAAAGCTAGAAACAGCCCTGACTACAATAATGCCCCCACTCAATATTTCCTCGTTAAGAAAATTTTGGTTATTGACCCACCCAACAGTGAAATTACGTATCTACCCATGCATAATGTAATATATTAATGCTTTGGAACACACACAACTACAGTGGGGAAAATAAGTATTGAACATGTCAACATTTTTCTCATTAAACATATTTCTGATGGAGCCGTTGACTTGAGATTTTCACCAGATATCAGTAACAACCCAAGTAATCCATGCATACAGAGAAATTAAGCCAACTGTGTTCACAAAACAAGTTATATTTAATAAAGTGGAATGACACAGGAAATAGGTATTGAACATGCTTGGTGAAACTCAATTAATATTTAGTAGAGGAGCCTTTGTTGGTAATAACAGCTTCCATATGCCTCCTGTATGGATGCATTGCTCAGGAGTGATTTTAGCCTATTCTTCCACACACACACTGTCTTCAAATCTTGAAGGTTCCGTGGGTGTCTTCTATGAACTCTGATCTTCAGTTTGTTCCCGAAATTTTCAATTGGGTTCTGGTCAGGTGACTGACTGGGCCATTCTAGCAGCTTTATTTTCCTTCTCTGGAGCCAGTTGACGGTTTCCTTGACTGTGTGTATGGGATCTGGCAGATGACAACAGGTTCTTATCAAGGATGTTCTTGCACATTTGTCCATTCATCTATCCTTCAATTATATGAAGTCTGACTGTACCATGTTCTAAATAACACCCCCACACCATGATGCTCCCACCTCCAAACTTCACTGTTGGTATGGTATTTTGGGGCTCACGTGCAGTGCCATTTCCCCCCAAACATGCTGTGTATTGTGGCATCCAAAAAGTTCAATCTTGGTCTCATCTGACCAGACTATATTCTCCCAGTATTTTACTGGCTTGCCCAAATGTTGTGCAGCAAACTTTAAATAAGCTTCAGCATGCATTTTCTTCAGCAATGGAGTCTTACAAGGTGAGGGGGCATAGAGCCCATGTCGGTTGAGTGCATGACTTATTACTTTCTTTGAAACAGCAGTACCTGCTAAATCTGGGCCTTTCTGGAGCTCTCTGTGATTGGTCCTTGGCTCTTGGATAACTCTCCTGATAATTCCTTTGACTCCTGTGTCAGAAATCTTGCAAAGAGCTAATGGTCGTGGCCAGTTTATGATAAAATGATGTTCTTTCCACTTCTGAACATTCAGCAGTTTAGAAATGCACCTGTGACAAATGCCATCATTATGTTTTGCAACAGCAAGGTTGTGAAGGTATAGAAAGAGCTCTTTGCTTCTACACATCACTTCTTTGTAGTGTTACAATCTGATATTCACAGACCTTTTTACAAGCTATAAGTCAGGACTTAACCAGCTGAAATTAACCTGTTGCACTTCTGTGTACCGCGGGCGGGCACGTCTCTGCATCCTAGAGCACACGAGAGCGCACGATGGCACTGCGTCCTAGAGCGCACTGAAAAAAGAAGCTGCATTTCCGTTCTTCCACTACAGACACAGCCGCGAACAGATTAGATATGATTGACCTCTCATTCGACTAATAAGAGCCTTGAATTGGGTTTCTGAAACCTTGAAGAACCAGTGACTGAAAACCTAGCAAGAAGGACCCGCCTACCAATGGCTGCGAATGCAGCGAGCCAATTGAAGCACAGAAGTTTGAAAGCTGTTTTGTGTAAGGCTGGGTAAAGAGAGACTGACTGCTGCAGCAGATGAAAAAAGGACCCGCAGGAAGAACCGCCACAGACCCAGCAGCACAAAGACCACACACAAGTGCGACCTGTGTGACAAGGACTGCCATTCGCGCATCGGCCTGTTCAGCCACAGGCGGTGCTGTCCCAGCAGAGTAGACGTTTAGGATTCTCTTCCGTGGTCATCATAGACCGACGGAGGCCGACGACGAAGGCTGGGTGACACACACACGTTCGCCAGTCTTTTTTAATTACTACTGTTATTAGTTTTGAAAAATTGTTCTCCAAAACCGCAATCATGGAAGCGCAAAACCGCAATAATGGAATTATGTTTTGACCGGGTCGTGAGACCAGAACCACGAGTCCGTAGCAAGCGGACCAGCGTCACGTTCGCCTGACAATGAGGAAGAGAAGTTCGCCAGCTATGCTGCTGTTGTGAACAGGTAAGTGTTATAAGCGAAATTATTCTTTATCCCTAAAAATTGTAATCAAAAATGACTTTTGACCGATCGGTAAATTACAGCTGTGCGTCATAGACTGCGGCGCAACGAGCGATGTCCGTCCTCTGTAGTGTGGGGGGGGTACAACCCCCCTCCCACACACACACACAGCCCTGAGTGTCACCTTTCATTAGAGCCCAAGATGAAACTTCTATATTGAATCATTCAAAAGTTAAAGACGTTTTTCCAAACTGTGCCATTTCGCACAATTTGGCACAGTTCAAAAATGCCTGGGAACAACCTGAGAACAAAGCTGTGTAATATATTCATTTTTTGTGGTCGTCGGCCTCCGTCGGTCTATGATGACCATGGAAGAGAATCCTAAACGTCTACTCTGCTGGAACAGCACCGCCTGTGGCTGAACAGGCCGATGAGCACTGGTGTTCTACCTTCCAGCGTTGGGCGTTGGTAGGATTCAAGCCTGGGCAGGAAGATATGGAGGACAAGATGTTACCCATGCAGCATGTCGCCCTTCTCCACGTCACTGATGAATCCAAAGGAACAGCAGGGCTGCTATAGTTTGGCACCAGCGCCGTCGCAGGAGCTGCCAGAACGATGTTGAGCACAACAGAGAACTGCCTTAGGGGCTCCGACTCCGGATTTTTCCTCAGGATTGACTCCCGAAGCCTTTCCTGTGACCAGGTGTGCCGCAAGGCAGCGGAGGTTTGAAATCAGGGTTTGCCTTCCCCTAGATGGGCTACCTTCCCAGGTTGACGAGCCACCATCTACCCGGAGCATCTGGTTTTAAGGCGCCAGAGATCCGCCCTCGCCCCTTCTCCTATTAGTAAAAGCAGTTCCGCCGGGCTTAGAGACTAAACCACATGGGCAGGCTAGGAGTTGGACTTAGTTGTCAGAGGCTTTTCAAGACGCACGCCGTAAGGAGCATTTTATGAGCACTGGGAGCTTAACCCCAGTACCGCTCCTGGCTATGACAACCTTGGAACCACTTTTTTGTGGTATTGTTACAAAATTTTGACCTCAGCTGGATAACACTTGGTTCTACATTTCTGTTGCATTTTCCAGCCCAGATCTGAAGCTGTGTGTTATTTGCAGGCATTTGTATCCAAAAAAACACCCAGGCGAAATTTATTTTCTTCAAGTTCAGTATGTTTAGATGACTGTTACTCAGTGGCAGGAGCACTTTGAGAGATTATGACTGTTTTGCCAAAAATTCAAAGTGACTTCTTTTAAATGAGACCAACCCCATGAAGATGCTGCAAAGGGTTGAAGAACAGCTTTTGATTTACTTTGGGCACGTTATTTTTTGGCGTTTTTAGGGAAATTGACCAGAGTGCAAGGGGTTAATTTGTACTGATGGGGGATGGGATGTCTTCCTAAATTCTGATTTCAGCTGGTTTCTTGGCTTTTTATGCCTTTTTGCACCTCTTTTTTTCATGTGTTCAATACTTAATCCCTGTCATTCCACTTTATTAAATAGAACTTGTTTTGTGAACACAGTTGCCTTGATTTCTTTGTATGTGTGGATTACTTGGGTTGTTGCTGATATCTGGTGAAAATCTCAGGTCAATGACTCCTTCAGAAATATGTTTAATGAGAAAATTGTTGACGTGTTCAACACTTATTTCCCCTGCTGTATAAGTGGTTGCAACCTGGAAGCTTATCGTTAAAAGCAGAAAATAAAATATTCCACCCAGAAATGGGTGGAATCTCATCTCATCTTTGAAATTAATATTAAAAGGATGTCAAGGCAGGAAAATTTTCCATCTTCCTGTATAAGCAGGAATATGATGTAAAATTAGAAGTTCAGCTGCCTGTTCCCCCAAAGCCAGATAGTAAATTAGTAATGGCTGCTGTAACACATCACAACGTTCCACACTACACCGTTACGTAACACTGCACTGGGGCAGTCATGAAAAATTCAGACACAACAGAGCATTAAACACACACTGTGACTTGTCACCACTGTGACTGCACTAGTTTGCAAGGATTTTCAGCTCCAAATATTGCATGATTTTTTTTTCTTAAGGCATTCCAATTATTGTAATCTTCTTCCCTCATCAACACTGACATATTTTTTATTTAATTTTGCTTTGGTTTAGTTCGTTTTTTATAGCTGAAGATGGTCTGCTGGGTGATGTGAAATAAGCCACATATAAAAACTCTGGGTCTTTTCTGCTTTTGCCATGTTTGTTTGGCTGAAATAAAGGGGGAAAACAGCCTATTCAAATAATGGAATAGCTGTATTGTAATCAACCATAAGTATATGCAATAACAACAAATGTCAGAATGGTTCTTTCAACATTTGAAAAACTCAAGATGTGGTTAATACTGTTAGTGGTAGTAGTATTCTGCTTAGCTGCCTCAGTTTCAGTGTCCTTTAATTGCTTGTGCCTGTTCACTGTCGAACTGTCATGAATTATTGCAACACATAATTAGAGACATTGTTAAACTTATTAACACCCCATGTACTTTGTACACTCACTTCTGACAGTGAAAAATGGGCTTTAGCATGGCTCTAGAGTGTATATGTAGACAAGTTCTAAGCAGTGTATTGGAAGAAAATTAACTAAACTAGAAATAGCCTGGTGAAATGGTTGATAAACTGCCCAGGAGACATAGTTTGCTCACTTGCCCATAAAGTACTTACAGTATGTCCTGTACTATCAGTGTTGTTTGTGTCTAGGTTTATCACTTTGGGTGAATGAAGATGAAGGTTAAAATTTGTGTTTCAATTTTTAATGATGCATCCCAATCCCTTCTATTTCCTTGACATTTTTCTCTCATGAATAAGTGATATCAAAACAGTCCCTGACACAAACAATGAAAAGGGGGGTTAAGCAGAGCAAAGAAGGGTCATTCCTGTCATTACATGGGAAAAAAGACATGCATGGCACTCCACCTGGGCTATGGGGTGCAATAAGTGTGTTACACAGCTGCATAGTCTCTGAATAAACCTCCCAAATCACAGGTGTAATGAATCATTTGCTAATGATTTCTAGATTTTTAGCACCTTCATTGGTCAAGCTCCACCTTGTGCCATTCTACCTTTGATGACACATTCCTTTCTATCTGATAGATTGCCACTATGGCAATAATGGAAAGTTTTGGTTTTTTTTATCACTTTTAAGGGACAGCTTGAGCGGCAGGTGCAGGGGCTAGTAAACTAGAAATAATTAGAAAATGGTACATCTCAACTTTGACCTGGGGAGCCTTAGCAGGGACTATGCAGATATGTGACGGTGAAGATAAAAGGTTAATTATGGTTTAAATGTTAGGCATGGTGTGTCAGAAGTTGAATGTAAGTGTACTGTCAAACATTATTGTACTGTATTTCATATATATCTATATATATATATATATATATATATATATATATATATCACCGGCCACTTTATTAGGTACACCATGCTAGTAACGGGTTGGACCCCCTTTTGCCTTCCGAACTGCCTCAATTCTTCGTGGCATAGATTCAACAAGGTGCTGGAAGCATTCCTCAGAGAGTTTGGTCCATATTGACATGATGGCATCACACAGTTGGCGCAGATTTGTCGGCTGCACATCCATGATGCGAATCTCCCGTTCCACCACATCCCAAAGATGCTCTATTGGATTGAGATCTGGTGACTGTGGAGGCCATTTGAGTACAGTGAACTCATTCTCATGTTCAAGAAACCAGTCTGAGATGATTCCAGCTTTATGACATGGCGCATTATCCTGCTGAAAGTAGCCATCAGAAGTTGGGTACATTGTGGTCATAAAGGGATGGACATGGTCAGCAACAATACTCAGGTAGGCTGTAGCATTGCAACGATGCTCAATTGGTACCAAGGGGCCCAAAGAGTGCCAAGAAAATATTCCCCACACCATTACACCACCACCACCAGCCTGAACCATTGATACAAGGCAGGATGGATCCATGCTTTCATGTTGTTGACGCCAAATTCTGACCCTACCATCCGAATGTCGCAGCAGAAATCGAGACTCATCAGACCAGGCAACGTTTTTCCAATCTTCTATTGTCCAATTTCGATGAGCTTGTGCAAATTGTAGCCTCAGTTTCCTGTTCTTAGCTGAAAGGAGTGGCACCCGGCGTGGTCTTCTGCTGCTGTAGCCCATCTGCCTCAAAGTTCGACGTACTGTGCGTTCAGAGATGCTCTTCTGCCTACCTTGGTTGTAACGGGTGGTTATTTGAGTCACTGTTGCCTTTCTATCAGCTCGAACCAGTCTGGCCATTCTCCTCTGACCTCTGGCATCAACAAGGCATTTCCGCCCACAGAACTGCCGCTCACTGGATATTTTTTCTTTTTCGGACCATTCTCTGTAAACCCTAGAGATGGTTGTGCGTGAAAATCCCAGTAGATCAGCAGTTTCTGAAATACTCAGACCAGCCCTTCTGGCACCAACAACCATGCCACGTTCAAAGTCACTCAAATCACCTTTCTTCCCCATACTGATGCTCGGTTTGAACTGCAGGAGATTGTCTTGACCATGTCTACATGCCTAAATGCACTGAGTTGCCGCCATGTGATTGGCTGATTAGAAATTAAGTGTTAACGAGCAGTTGGACAGGTGTACCTAATAAAGTGGCCGGTGAGTGTATATATAGGGTTTACGGGTTTTACATTTTACAGGAGAACACAAGCTAAATTCTCTGGTCTGTTAAAAAAAAATAGACACATTACTGCAAAAATATAATCTCAAAAAGAAACAGTCTACCTCTAGACACACTTTTTTTTACTTTTTGAGAAGAAAACTGACACAGTGGCGGAGTGGTTAGTACTGCGGCAGCACAGCAACTCACCCTTGGCCGGGGGATCCTGGGTTTGATCCCAGTCCCCGACCAACAGTGATCTGTGTGGAGTTTGCATGTTCTCCCCGTATCTGCATGGGTTTACTCCGGGATTTCTCCGGTCCCCCCCCCCCCCACATGCCAAAAACATGTAAGTTAGGTTAATTGGCATCACACTGGGGGTTCTAAATTGTCCTTAGGTATGACTGTGAGAGTGAATGGTTGTCTGTCTCTCTGTGTTGGCCCTGCGATAGACTAGCGATCTGTCCAGGGTGTACCCTGCCACTCACCCAAAGATGCTGGGATAGGCTCCAGTCCCCCCGCGACCCGAAAAAGGATTAAGCGGAAGAAGATGAATGAATGAATGAATGAATGAATGAATGAATGAGAAGAAAACCTAAAAAAAAAGTCATTTCACACATTTACATTATCACTCTATTAAATCACGAAATCTGTGTGTGTGTCTGTCACGTTTATAGGACATCATAGGATGGCCTATGATCTCTGCCTGATTATCATAGGATGTCCTATGAACTCAGGCATCATAGGACTCGCAATGCCATCATAAAGATATGATGTGTATATGACAGCACATAGACAAACATGTCTTTATAATGTCATATAGACCATCACTCACGATCCCTAGACTAATGTGGCTTTATGATGTCATATGGCTCAAAATTGGCATGGTGGATAAGTCACAGGGCCAGTCTTTACAGAGCGTTTATGTTTTCTGCACAACAGATTTCTGCAGCCATGGCCAATTCTATGTTGCCGTGAGCAGAGTTGTCAGATCAAGCAGTCTTCGTATTCTTGCTCAAGATGAAGAAACTAAGCAAAAACATCACTTTCTCAGCAATGTCGTTTTTAAAGAGGTGCTGACTCAGTAAAAATGTGTAATCTTGAAGAATGCCAGTCTACACTACAAATGTGTAAAATGCCAAGCAAAGCGCTGATTTTCTCTGGGTGCTCCAGTTTCTTGGTTTCTACGGGCATGCACGGGCCTTCCTGAACAGGGTCAAAAGCCACTTTTTGCTCAGATCTATTTTCATGATCCTGCCCATGAACTGAAGTTACGACGCACCTATCCCTCAACCAGTGGTCTGAACGAAGAAGAAGAAGACCCACCAGATGGAGAGCAATAGAATGAGGAGAACTGCTGCACGACAGAAAAGATGCCATGAACATGAAACACCTCACATTCCAGCAGTACGCCACAGGCATGACTGTGAACAACACAGCCGTCTGAAACAGGAGGAGACCCTTCAGCAACCGGCATGCAGAAATACTTGCTTATACTTGGTTTCTGCGGGCATGGATGGGTATGCACGAGTATGTATTAGTTATGTAAATTTAAAGATCAGCAATCCTTTTCAATCTGGCTTTCAGAAATTGCACCCTACTGAGACTGTTTTATTTTAAAGGTACACTACCGTTCAAAAGTTTGGGGTCACTTAGAAATTTCCTTATTTTTGAAAGAAATTCACTTTTTTTCAATGAAGATAACTTTAAACTAATCAGAAATACACTCTATACATTGCTAATGTGGTAAATGACTATTCTAGCTGCAAATGTCTGGTTTTTGGTGCAATATCTACATAGGTGTATAGAGGCCCATTTCCAGCAACTATCACTCCAGTGTTCTAATGGTACAATGTGTTTGCTCATTGCGTCAGAAGGCTAATGGATGATTAGAAAACCCTTGTGCAATCATGTTAGGTCTGCAATGCTGTAATTGCTGCAAATGGAGGATTCTTTGACGAAAGCAAAGTTTGAAGGAAAAAATTATTATTTCAAATACAAATCATTATTTCTAACCTTGTCAATGTCTTGACTATATTTTCTATTCATTTTACAACTCATGGTGGTAAATAAGTGTGACTTTTCATGGAAAACACAAAATGATTGTCTGGGTGACCCCAAACTTTTGAACGGTAGTGTATATAATGATCTTTTAAAAGGTTCTGGCAAGTATATTGGCTTGGCTTTATTCATATCTTTCTGAGATGACTTTTTCTGTAAGGGTGGGGGAGTTTAATTCTTCTACAGCCCATCTGATGTGTGGGGTTCCGCAAGGTTCAATCCTGGTTCCATTATTATTTTCCTCAGGAGCAGGTGTGATGGCCTCAGGAGAGGCTGGTGGAACAACGGATGAAGTAGGCAAAAGCTCAGCAGCGGGTTCCATTGAGGACAGGAGGGCAGCAATAGCAGCAGATAATGGGGAGAGAGGAGTTGACGAGACAGCCGATAAAGAGCTCTGGAGTGAAGAGCAGGCTGCTGCTGAATTTCTCTGTAGTGGCAAAGGAGCTGCTGCTGGGGGAGTGGCGCCTAATTCCCGCTCCACTTCCACTGAAGACGCCGCTGCCACTGGGACAGCCAAAGAGGAACCAGGCAAAATGCTCCATGTGATGGTGGAGTTTGTTTCGTGGGGAGCTGCCGGGAGGCAGCGAGGAGTTGGTGTCGGGGAATGGAGAGGAGTGGAGGCTGGAGCTGCCAGAAGGCAGAGTGGAGGTGCCATAGCTGGAGGACAGCGTGACGAGGATCCCAGAGGTGGAAAGCGGCGAGAAGCTGAAGGCGTCTGCACTAGGGGACGCTTCTTCGTCGGCACAGGTACAGATGGGGGAGAGTTTCTTACCAGACTGTGGAGCAAATGCTGGAGGTTGGGAACCAAGGAGCTCGGTGAGTCCTGGGTAGCTCCGCAGGCTGGGGTATGCCTCTATAACCTCTGCCATGCCATCCATGAATCACAGGGTCACCTCGGGAGTGTGGGAAGTGCAGGTGTCCAAAATGAAATCCTCACTAAGCCGCACTGCCCAACACTCATTCTCGTCCTGGCATATGCAGGTGAGCACTCGCCCCCTCCGTCCTGTTAAACTTTCCTCAGCTCCACAGGCAATCAGCTCACCTGCGGGATTGGACACACCTGCCTCCTCTTCCCTGCCAGCGCTTAAAAGGACCATCAAGTGAAAGCTTCAGCGCTGATTCGTTGTGTAAACTGCCTGCAAATAGCGAGTAAGTGTATTGTTCTTTGAGAGAAGAAATAATTACTGTAGTTGTCACAGTGAAATGGTTTATGTATTTTTGGTTCTTTTTCTGAAATAGTGTTTGTTTATGGGTGTGTGCGCCAGTGTTGCGGACGTTAGCGGTGTCCATTTCTCCGCCTTCAGTCCCTCCATATCGCGGCGCATATGCGCTCGTGCTGCCGAGCTCACGGGTGAGTTGGAGAGCTCGTGAAGGGGGCTCGTGCAGGTGTCTCGATCCGCCTATCAGCACCATTGTGTGAGTGAGTGTCGGAGAGAGGACGGAGTGTTTTTCCTGCAGGCAGCCGGACTGTTAAATGTTCTCCATGTTTGTGAGGAAACAGCGGCAGACCCGGACCTGATATGGTGCAAAAATGGGTGGTAGGCATGCGCTGTTCACATGCCTGATTAGAAGAGTCACACGGCTGCTGGAGGCTGTCCACAATCAGATGCGGAGAGAGGACTTTGGAGAGAGGACTTTGTTTGGGAAATTTGTGACATGACTAACAACTCCTAAATTCTAGGCAGAAGGCGCACACGGTATGTGATTATTTTTGTTTATGAACATTTGTTAAGTGTTATAATTTATTTTGTATTCATGTTTCTTATGTCTGTATTTTTAGTTTTTCACGGTGTTTAAGGGCGAAGATTTGCTGTGACAAAATAAACAAAAAACTTGTCAACATCAGTTGGAGCGTGGTTTTCTGACCTAGAAGAAGACTTTGGGAGTGGTTATAGTGAAAAACGTGCCTAATCCAGGAGCAAGCAGCAAGATTCCTGCAGGGCCATGCTTCAAGGACTTTGTTTGCTGCCCAAATAAAAGACGTGCATGCTTCTTCCCACATCCGCTGGACATTCAGCCGGACAGAAGAGATACCAGAGCGACATTTATGGACAATGCAGTTTGAAAAAGGTCACAACACCTTTAAGGTACCAGGTTAGATGGTATATTTTCAGTTTGGAACTTTTTAATTCCTAAGTTAAATTGAGAAAAGAAACAGAAGTAAAAGAAAATTGAAGTGTTGTAAATTATTGAAGAGTGTCACTTGTTTCCTATTGTATGTTCTCCCAGCAGTTTTCTAACTTTCCTTTCACTGTAAAATTCCAAAAGTGTTAATCCAAATCATTTTTGAAAATGGAGCAGAGCACAAGTGAGTTTGGTACATTAGAGAAAATACTTGCAGCTCTAGAAGATGAGAAAGTAAAGTTGGAAGAGAAATTAAAAACTGAATCTGTTGACTTAAAAAGACGAGAAATTGAGACACGGATAGGAGAAATAATTGGAGATCTTGAAACACACAAGGTAGGGTTATCATCATCATCTCAAGTTGAAACGCAAGTGAGACGATCAGAAAGGGAGAAACGCCCTACAGAAAAAATCGTTGAGTTTAAAAGAAAGGAAATAACAGAGAGAGAAAGAAAGTTTATGTTGATGTATCTTAACTTTAAAGCAGAGATTCAACTAACAAGATCTAAACTTAAGGAAGAGTGCTATAAAACTGAGTTGGGTGAAATGATCCATTCAATAGAAAAGTGTGAGTCAGAACTAAAGCAAAGGTATGAGAGTTTGCGTGCACTTACTTTACCATCTCAAGATATGAGAAGGAAGATTGATAGCTGCACTTCAGTTACAACTGAAATAATCCTACTCCTGCAAAGACGGTATGCAGATGTTGATACTAAGGAATTTGATGCAGTAGCTGTGAAGGAATCTCTCTTTCAGTTACTCCAAAGAGAAGATGCAAGGTCAATTTATGGATCAACTGTGTCTAGAACTAGTCAAAGCAGTCAGTCAAGTCATAGTCAGCAGGGAAGTCATGTATCAGCGAAAAAAGCAGATGCAGATGCACGTTTGGCATCAAAACGGGCTGAAATAAACAGGGAGATGGAAATATCTGCCCAGAGAAAGGAGATTTTGGCTCAGCAAGAAAAACTAAAATGGCTGGAAGATCAAAAGGATCTTGAAGTCATAGAGGCTGAATACAATGTGTATGCTGAAGAGGAATCAAGGTTTAATGCTGAAATAAGGGATGTTAAAGTAAAAAGTACTTTGCTTCCAAGTCAGCTTCCAATGCAGCATAGTAGCCCTCCATGCACTCAAGTTCCACAAAATGTATCGGCCCCTCCTTACTCTGAGAGTAAACGCATCAATGTTCCCCACAGTGCATCAGTCCCACACAACTCTGGCAGGATATCTGAGCCCAGAGACCAGAGAGAGCAAAGTCTCACTAGTCCAAGCGTTTAAGGAATCCCTTGCTGTGACAAGACTTTCGGCACCAGAGCCTTTTGTGTTTACAGGAGACCCACTTAAATTCACAGAGTGGAGCACTTGCTTCAAGGCTTTGATAGAAACAAGTTGTACAGATCCAGCGCATAAGCTGTTCTATTTGAAAAAATACGTAAGTGGAGAAGCGCTTTCAGTGATAGAAGGAACCTTTTATCGTAGTGATGAAGAAGCATACACACAGGCTTGGGATGCCTTAAACAAGCGCTATGGCCACCCCTTTGTAGTCCAAAGAGCTTTCAGGGGAAAACTGAGTTCCTGGCCAAAGATTGGACCAAAAGACTCCCTTAAACTAAGAGAGTTCAGTGATTTCCTTATCTCTTGTAAAAATGCCATGCCTCATGTGCAAGGACTTGGAGTTTTGGATGATTGTGAGGAAAATCAGAAATTACTGCTGAAACTTCCAGACTGGGCAACAACTCACTGGAACAGACATGTCACTAAAACACTGGATGAAGGGAAGGCATATCCAGGTTTCGAAGAGTTTGCACACTTTGTGGCAGAAGAAGCGCGCATAGCATGCAATCCTATTTCTTCCCTTTATGCGCTAAAGCATACAAGTGAAAAACTAGAGAAGGAACAAAAACGTGTCAAGGCCAGTGTCCTAGTAGCTTCAACAAATGTACCCAATTATCCAAAACAAACCTCAAAGGCCACATCCCAAAGTGGCAAAGGTTCCAAGCCCAGCTCTTTAGCACCTCAGAATAAGAAGCAGATTAAGTGTATTTGCTGTCAGCAAGATCACTTTATCTATAAGTGCGACAAGTTTGCAGCAATGCCTCTCAAAGACAGGAAAAAATTTGTCATTGATAATAACATGTGTTTTGCTTGCCTTAGAGTTGGTCACATCTCCAAAAACTGTCGACAGAAGGTCACTTGTAATATTTGCAGGTGAAGCCACCCCTCTCCACTTCACGAGGAACGTCCTCAAGGAGAAAAGCCAGAAATGCCACCACAAGAGGAAAGCACTTCCACAGTTGCATGTAGTGTAAAGGTGGGCAACAGTGATCGCACTTCAATGATTGTTCCAGTATGACTCTCTTGTGCAGCAGAAAACAGTCCAGAGACCTTGGTGTATGCACTTCTGGACACTCAAAGCAGCAATACATTCATTGATCAAGATATTTGTGAGAAAATTCATGCAAAAACAGAACCTGTTAAGTTAAGGTTGACAACAATGACTGACCAGGGTTCAACTGTACATTGCCAAAGAGTAGATGGGCTCAAAGTAAGAGGTTACCATTCACAAGAGTATGTTGTCCTGCCACCTACTTATACAAGGGAATACATTCCACTTGAGGAAAACAGTATCCCAACTCGTGAGACAGCGAAAGAGTGGACTCACCTTCTAAGCATTGCAGAAGAGATGCCAGATCTGTTAGACTGTCTCGCAGGGCTCCTGATTGGCTATGACTGTGCAAGAGCATTAAAACCAAGGAAGGTCATACCAGGAAATGATTATGATCCATATGCAATCAAAACAGACTTAGGCTGGACTATCGTGGGTTCCATCAAACCATGGACTGGTCTAATGGAGGTAATAGAAGTCTGCAATCATGTCTCTGTAAAGGAGTTTCCATCCATCACACCTTCCTCTGTGATCAAAGTCCTGGAACGAGATTTCTTGGACACAAATCCAAGAGAAGGAAATATATCCCAAAAGGACATTCAGTTTCTCCAGTTCTTGAACGGAAACATTCACCACAACAAGGAAGGACATTTGGAAATGTCCCTACCCTTTAGAGAGTATCCACAGCTTCCGAACAACAAGCAGCTTGCTACAGTTCAATTGAGGCATTTAAAGGGGAAAATGGAAAAAAATCCCAAGTACAAAGAGGATTACATCAAGTTCATGAATGGTGTTTTTGAAGATGGTGATGCAGAAGAAGCAGATGCCACACAAAAGGATGGTAGCACCTGGTACATTCCACATCACGGAGTATACCATCCAAGGCAGCCAGAGAAAATGAGGGTTGTCTTTGATTGCTCTGCCAGATTTGAAGGCACTTCTCTGAACAATCACATACTTACCGGACCAGATTTGACAAATGCTCTGGCTGGGGTTTTGTGCAGATTCCATGAGCACCCAATCGCAATCATGTGTGATGTGGAAAAAATGTTTCATCACTTTCATGTCAGCCAAGAAGATAGGGATTTCCTTAGATTCCTGTGGTGGGAAAATGGGAACATGAGCACTAAACCCAAGGAATATCGCATGCGAGTGCATATTTTTGGAGCATCATCATCTCCAGGATGTGCTAACTACGGCATGAAACACCTTGCAAGTGAATATGAAAAGGAATACCCTTTGGCAGCCAGCTTCATTCACAAAAACTTTTATGTGGATGATGGTCTTATCAGCGTTGAGTCAGTTGAAAGGGCAAAACAAATTGTCAAGGAAGCACAACAAGTCTGTTCTAAAGGAAGGCTGCGCTTACACAAATTTGTGTGCAATAACAAAGAGGTCCTGGAGGTGATACCAGAAACAGAACATGCAAGTGAGAAGAAAGATGTAAATCTGAATTACACTGAGGTTCCAATGCAGAGTGTACTAGGGATAAAGTGGAATGTGGAAGCTGATGTGTTCTCATTCAGTGTTATCCTCAAAGAAAAACCAGCCACAAGAAGAGGAATTCTAGCAACAGTTGCGAGTGTGTATGACCCACTAGGATTTCTCTCTCCTTACATCTTGACTGGCAAACAACTGCTGCAAGACATGTGCAGGCGGGGTGTTGGATGGGATGAAACTGTTTCCCCTCAAATCCAGACCAAGTGGGAAATATGGCTCCAGGATTTGGAAAATCTTCAAAACATTAAAATACCAAGATGCCTCATTCCTGAATACCTCGGCACAATCCAGAAAAATTGAGTTGCATCACTTTTCAGATGGTAGCAGCAGTGGTTATGGACAGTGTTCCTACATCAGGATTGTTTCTGATGTGCAAGTTCATTGTGCTCTTGTCATGGGTAAGGCCCGAGTGGCACCCACAAGCATAGTCACCATCCCACGTCTTGAGCTGACTGCTGCAACAGTTTCAGCTGGTGTGAGTAACTTTCTCAGAGCAGAGCTCGAGCTGAAGATCGACGAAGAGTTTTTCTGGACAGACTCTCAAGTGGTGCTTGGGTACATCAAGAATGAAGCCCGATGCTTCCATGTGTTTGTTGCCAATCCCGTCCAGAAAATAAGAAACACTACAGATCCAAAGCAATGGTTCTACGTTGAAACCAATCAAAATCCAGCAGACCATGCTTCTAGAGGTCTCAAGGTGGCAGAGCTGATTGACTCAAACTGGCTCACCGGGCCTGAGTTTTTATGGGAACGTGAAATTGTCACAGTTCAACATTCACCAGAGCTTCTCGTAGGTGACCCTGAAGTAAAGATTTTGAAGACAGATGCTGTTGAAAGAGACAACTTTCTTGAAAGGTTTTCAAGATTTTCTGACTGGAATACAACCATCAATGTTGCAGCAAGGATTAAAAGACTGGCAAAAGAAGACAGGTCAGATCCAATTAGTGTAGAGGAGAGAAGAGTTGCCTCTCTCACACTCATTCGGGCAGCACAAAAGGAGGCATTTGAAGATGAGCTGAAATGGTTCAGTCAAAAGTCAGCTAAACTATCAAAAACTCACAAAATGCATCAGCTTGATCCTGTCCTTGTAGATAACCTCCTTAGAGTTGGAGGGAGGTTGAGAAAGAGGTCTAGGGAAAAAAGGTGAGCGCTTAAAGCAAGTCTCAGTTCTTGAGAGACCTGTTCAGAAACTAATAGTTCTAGTTGAAAATGAGTCCTAGATTACAAGGGGAGGACATAATAAAACTAAAGTCAGATGATACAGTAATGACAAAGAAACGCTTAAGTCTAGAAAGTGAATAATATCAATGCTATTAAAGCAACATGTGATTTGAAGGTTTACATTTATTTCAAGGAAAATTACAAGATTTAATTTTGTTTGTTAAAAGTTGAGTGAATATAAATCTTTGTAATTTTTGTGGCAATGTAGCTGTCACAGTGAAAAGGTTTATGTATTTTTGGTTCTTTTTCTGAAATAATGTTTGTTTATGGGTGTGTGCGCCAGTGTTGCGGACGTTAGCGGTGTCCATTTCTCCGCCTTCAGTCCCTCCATATCGTGGCGTATATGCGCTCGTGCTGCCGAGCTTGCGGGTGAGTTGGAGAGCTCGTGAAGGGGGCTCGTGCAGGCGTCTCGCTCAGCCTATCAGCGCCATTGTGTGAGTGAGTGTCGGAGAGAGGACGGAGTGTTTTTCCTGCAGGCAGCTGGACTGTTAAATGTTCTCCATGTTTGTGAGGAAACAGCGGCAGACCCAGACCTGATATGGTGCAAAAATGGGTGGTAGGCATGCGCTGTTCACATGCCTGATTAGAAGAGTCACACGGCTGCTGGAGGCTGTCCACAATCAGATGCGGAGAGAGGACTTTGGAGAGAGGACTTTGTTTGGGAAATTTGTGACATGACTAACAACTCCTAAATTCTAGGCAGAAGGCGCACACGGTATGTGATTATTTTTGTTTATGAACATTTGTTAAGTGTTATAATTTATTTTGTATTCATGTTTCTTATGTCTGTATTTTTAGTTTTTCACGGTGTTTAAGGGCGAAGATTTGCTGTGACAAAATAAACAAAAAACTTGTCAACATCAATTGGAGCGTGGTTTTCTGACCTAGAAGAAGACTTTGGGAGCGGTTACAATTACTTATGTTTTCTTTCTCCTCCTCCTTTTCCAGGTTGCTGCCATCAGTGTGGTGTGTTTCCAGGGATTGTTGTGCACTCACCTGCTCCATCATCCTCACCCTGCCTCAGCTTCCTCTCTCCACCTGGTCAGACTCCACTCAGCCTGTTCCCCAACCAGCTTCATCTTGCTGGTTTGTCTGTTCCTGTTGGTGGTCTGTCGGGTTCTCTGCTTGGTTCATGTAAGTAGCTATTTGGCTTTCCACTTCACCATCTTCCAGCTCTCATTAATTACTCTTGCCCCCCCCCCCCCCACAGGCTGCGTCCTCCTCTGGTGAGTGACGTTTTCCCTACAAGTGCTCCTCTTTTGAAATTTATCAATAAACCATTTAAACTTGCTTCTCTGTGTCTTGAGTGTTTTCGCTGGTGTTGCTTCCTACACGTGAGCTGTTCATTCTATCGATATGACACGTCAAAGCCGTACAACTTAAAGTCGATACCCGCAGAGTCTTATGTTGGCATTATTATGTCAGAAGCAAACCTCCAGTTGGCAGGAAGGATGACTCCTTAAGGTGAATAGGACTTTAGTTGTGAGAATGATTTATTAAAGATGACAAAAAAAGCAGATGAAAACAGCTCAAGGGCTGTCAAACACTGAGGAGCAGATAATGATCAAACAGATGTTAATGGACCAGAGGGAAACACTGCAATAATGCTACAAACAGTTGAGAGACAAGTGGTCGGAGAGGCCATTGGCACGGATTGCCAGCCATGTTTCCATCAGTCTGCCCCAGGGCAGCTGTGGCTACAGTAGTAGCTTACCACTACCATTGTCTGTCTGTGGAGTGAAAGAATAATGGATTTTCATTGTAAAGCACTTTGGGTTTCTTTAAAGGCACTATATATATATATAAAAGCAAACCATTATTATATTATTATTGAACCAACATATAAAGGGTAACTGATAATCAGGGAAACACAGGACAGCTGGGATGGCAATCGGGCTAAACAGCAAAGCATGTGATGGAAGGTGTTTATGGGTATGGAACACACGAGGGACTGAGAACAATAGGCAAACCAATATACACACAAGACCCAAAACCAGACAAAGGACAACACAGGGGCAAATAATGATCGGGGAAACACAATGGCATAAAAAAATGACCCTAGAGTGTGGGCATGGTGTCCAGATCATGACACTCTACTACTGAATGGTAGTAGGCTGGTTAAGCTTTACTACTCTTAGCTTTGAAATAAGCAATATTTATTTAATAACAATTAATTTAGAATAAGGTCATCATTACATATTGTCTTTTATAATTTCCTGAAATAAATAAAATAAATATTAGATGTGATGTAAGGGATCATTCTCAATGCAAGGTTTATTTTACTCGAGTACATACGTATATAATTTCTTAGACTGACCCTCAGATCTTTGAAACTGATTTACAAACCTCAATTCTAATGAAGTTGTAATGTTGTGTAAAATGTAAATAACAACAGAATGCAATAATTTGCAAATGAAGTTCAACCTATATTCAGATGAATACTCTACAAAGACAAGATATTTAATGGTCAAACTGGTAGAGTTTATTACTTTTTGCAAATATTCACTCATTTTGAATTTGATGCCTGCAACAATAAAAGCTGGGACAATGGCAAGAAAAGCCTGGGAAAGTTGAGGAATGCTGAAAAAACACCTTTTTGGAATATTTCACAGGTGAACAGGTTAATTGGAAACAGGTGAGTGTCATGACTGGGTATAAAAGGAGCATCCCTGAAAGGCTCAGTCATTCACAAGCAAGGTTCACCACTTTGTGAACAACTGCATGGGCAAATAGTGAAACAGTATAAGAGCAGCATTTCTCAACATACAGTTGCAAGGAATTTGGGGAGTTCAACTACAATCCATAATATCGTCAAAAGATTCAGAGAATGTGGAGAAATTTCTGCACGTAAGTGGCAAGGCTGAAAACCAACATTAAATTCCTGTGATCTTTGATATTTTAGGTAGCACTGCATAAAAAACATAATTCTGTAAAGGATATGACCACGTGGACTCAGGAACACTTTCGAAAACCACTGTCAGTTAACACAGTTTATCACTACATCTACAAGTGCAAGTTAAAACTCTACAATGCAAAGTGAAAGCCATATATCAACAACACCGAGAAACACCGCTGGTTGGTCTAGTCCCATGGTGATTTGAGATGGACTGACACAAAGCTGGAAAAATTCTGCTGTGGTTTGACAAGTCCATATTTCACTTTTTTTTTTTAAATCATGGTCGCCATGTCCTCCAGGCTAAAGAAGAAAATAACCATCCAGATTGTTATCAGTGCAAAGTTCAAAAGCCAGCATCTGTGCTGGTACTGGAATGTGTTAGTGCCCATGGTATGGGTAGCGTGCACATCTGTGAAGGCACCATTAATGCTAAATGGTGCATACAGGTTTTGTAGTGACATATGCTGCCATCTAAGCAGCATCTTTTTCAGGGACGTCCTTGCTTATTTCAGCAAGACAATGCCAAGCCACATTCTGCACATTATCGTCGGCCTCCGTCGGTCTATGATGACCATGGAAGAGAATCCTAAATGTCTACTCTGCTGGAACAGCACCGCCTGTGGCTGAACAGGCCAATGCGCGAATGGCAGTCCCTGTCACACAGGTCGCACTTGTGGGTGGTCTCCATGCTGCTGGGTCTGTGGCGGTTCTTCCTGCGGGTCATTTTTTCATCTGCTGCAGCAGTCAGTCTTTCTTCACCCGCCTTGAGCTGTCTGGTCAGGGTGCCTCTCCATTTGGAGCGGTCCATTGCAAGGTCCTCCCAGCACTCTGTGTTGATCTCCAGGGCCTTCATGTCTCTCTTGCAGACATCTCTAAAGCACAGCTGTGGGCGGCCAACGTCTCTCCTGCCAGTTGCCAGTTCTCCGTAGAGGACGTCTTTGGGGATTCTGCCATCCTCCATATGGTGAACGTGGCCTAGCCAGCGGAGCCTGCGCTGCCTGAGTAGAGTGAACATGGAGGGAAGGCCGGTGTGGGACAGAACTTCTGTGTTGGGCACTTTGTCCTGCCAGGATATGTCCAGGATGTGGTGAATGCAGCGCAAGTGGAAGGAGTTCAGTCTCTTTTCCTGCCGGGCGTATGTTGTCCACGTCTCACTCCCATAGAGCAGTGTGCTGATGACGCAGGCGTTGTACACTGCCATCTTCGTCTTGACAGAGAGTTTGGGATTCTCCCACACTCGTGTGGGAAGGCTGATTTTCCAATCCTCTTGTTGATCTCTGTATCAAGGGAGAGGTTGTTGCTGATCGTGGACCCCAGGTACGTGAACTGATTCACGACCTCCAGCTCGTAGTCGTCGATGGTGATGGTTGGTGGTCCTTCCGTGCCTTGCGCCAAGATGTTAGTCTTCTTCAGGCTGATGGTAAGCCCGAAGTCCTTGCATGCCTGGGAGAAGCGGTCCATCAGGGTCTGAAGCTCCTGCTGTGTGTGGGTTGCGAGTGCAGCGTCGTCTGCGAACAGCATGTCTCTGATTAGAGCCTCGCGTACTTTGGTTCTGGCTTTCAGGCGGGTGAGGTTGAAAAGCCTGCCATCAGATCTTGTGTGCAGGTAGATTCCCTCTGTTGCTGTGCTGAAGGCATGCCTCAGGAGCATAGCAAAGAAAATCCCAAAGAGGGTTGGCACAAGTACACAGCCCTGTTTCACTCCGCTGCGTATGTTGAATGGCTCTGAGACGTTGCCATCGTGCTGCACTATCCCCTGCATGTTGGTGTGAAACGATTCGATGAGGCTTTGCAACTTTGGTGGGCATCCTATCTTTGGCAGGATCTTGAAAAGGCCCTCTCTGCTGACCAGATCGAACGCTTTGGTGAGGTCGATGAAGGCGACGTACAGGGGCATGTTCTGTTCTCTGCATTTCTCCTGGAGTTCGCGGATGGAGAATATCATGTCTACCGTCGATCGCTCAGCGCGGAAGCCACACTGAGACTGGGGGTAGACACGTTCGGCAAGCTTCTGTAGACGAACGAGAACAACTCGTGCGTAGACTTTGCCAACAACGCTGAGGAGGGAGATGCCCCTGTAGTTGTTGCAGTCGCTTCTCTCCCCTTTGTTTTTGTAGAGGGTGATGATCTTGGCGTCCCTCATGTCCTGTGGTACGGCACCTTCCTTCCAACACTGGCAGAGGACGTCATGCAATGGCAGCAGTAGGGCGGTCTTGCAGTGCTTCATCAGGTCAGGGGGTATGCCGTCGTTGCCGGGTGCCTTGCCAGCAGCCAAGCTATCAATGGCCTTGCTGAGTTCGTCGATGGTTGGCTCGGCGTCAAGTTCATCCATGGATGGCAGGCAGTCGATGGCATCAAGGGCTGAAGGTGTCATGGTGTTCTGTCTGGAGTAGAGGTCGGAGTAGTGTTCCACCCATCTCTCCATCTGCTTGTTCTTTTCTGTGATCATCTCCCCAGTGGAGGATTTGAGGGGGGCCGTCTTGCTCTGAGCTGGACCAAGTGCTTTCTTGATGCCATCGTACATACCACGGATGTTCCCTGTTATGGCAGCGGTTTGAATGTCTTGGCTGAGCTGAGTCCAGTACTCATTGGCACAGCGCCGAGCAGTCTGCTGAACTTTGCTTCTCGCAGCCCTGAGAATCTGGAGATTCTTCTTGTTTGGATACTTCTTGTACTCAGCAAGTGCTGAGCGCTTGGCTTCAATGACGGGGGTCATCTCGGTCAACTTGGCATCAAACCAGTCCTGTGACTTCGAGGTCTTCCTCCCAAAGGTAGCCAAGGCTGTGCGGTGGATGGTGTTTCGCAGCTCTTCCCACTTCTGCTTTGCAGATTCTCCTTCTTGTGGTACACCAAGTTCCTTCTCAAAGGTGGAGGCAAACTGCTCAACAAGTTCTGGTTGAGCCATCTTGCTGGTGTCAATCCGTGCCTTTCCAGGCTGTCTAGCACGATGGAATTTCTTCAGCTGCAGCTTGACCTTGCAACACACCAATGAATGGTCTGTGTCGCAATCTGCACTCTGGAACGAACGGGTGATTAGCACGTTCTTCAGTGAGGTGCGCCTGGTCAGGATCAAGTCCAGCTGGTGCCAGTGCTTTGAGCGCGGATGTCGCCAGGAAACCTTGTGTTGGGGCTTGGTCTTGAAGAACGAGTTTGTGATGCACAGATCGTGATATGTGCAGAACTCGAGCAGCCGCTGTCCGTTGTCGTTCATTCTGCCTACGCCAAAAGGTCCAAGACAGGAGGGCCAGGAGTCGTGGTCAGCACCCACTCTGGCATTGAAGTCTCCAAGGAGAATGAGTTGTTCAGAGTTGGGGATGATCCTGACAGTTGTTGCGAGATTCTCGTAGAACTCGTCTTTTGCCTCTGATGTGGCTGTCAGTGTTGGGGCATACACACTGACGAGGGTGACTGGGCCTTGAGTGGTGTTCAGGCGGAGGGTGAGGAGTCGTGCAGAGCCAGTGCTGCCCGGTTCCACCATCTTCAGCAAGGTGTTCTTCACTGCGAAGCCCACTCCGTGTTCCCTTTGTTCGTCACTGCCCTTTCTCTGCCAGTAGAACGTGTAGTCCTTCTCTCTCTGTGTGCCTGCGTCAGCCAACCGTGTTTCCTGGAGAGTGGCGATATCCACTCCCAGTCTCTTCAGCTCATTATTGATGATGGCAGTCTTCCTGGTGTCGTTGATGTCCTTGAGGTTAGCAGCGAGTCCTGTCATCATAGTGCGGACGTTCCAAGTTCCCAGTTTTAGAGTTGGTCTCTTTTGTTTTATTGTCTTGCCTGGTGCGAAGGTTCTCAGCCTGCTGTTCGGATTTCTCCTCATCCCCATGCACCCAATGAGGAAAGCAAGCTGTGGCGGGACAACACCTTATTGGCTGGGGGCTGCCCAGCTTGAGGCGGGCGGTAGCTGTCCAGTGAGATCCAATGATCCCTCCCACCGTCGGGAACAACCCCTGGCGCCGCGCTCTACGCCAATTGAGCGGTGGCTTATAACCAGTAACTGTCATTCCCCGTGTTTTGTCTACGCCAAAGGCGAAGCTGGAGTGTCCTCTCCAGTGATCCGGTGTTCTACCTTCCAGCGTTGGGCGTTGGTAGGATTCAAGCCTGGGCAGGAAGATATGGAGGACAAGATGTTGCCCATGCAGCATGTCCCCCCTCTCCACGTCACTGATGAATCCAAAGGAACAGCAGGGCTGTTACAGTTTGGCACCAGCGCCGTTGCAGGAGCTGCCAGAACGATGTTGAGCACAACATAGAACTGCCTTAGGGGCTCCAACTCCGGATTTTTCCTCAGGGTTGACTCCCGAAGCCTTTCCCGTGACCGGGTATGCCGCAAGGCAGCGGAGGTTTGAAATCAGGGTTTGCCTTCCCCTAGATGGGCTACCTTCCCAGGTTGACGAGCCACCATCTACCCGAAGCATCTGGTTTTAAGGCGCCAGAGATCCGCCCTCGCCCCTTCTCCTATTAGTAAAAGCAGTTCCGCCGGGCTTAGAGACTAAACCACACGGGCAGGCTAGGAGTTGGACTTAGTTGTCAGAGGCTTTTCGAGACGCACGCCATAAGGAGCATTTTATGAGCACTGGGAGCTTAACCCCAGTGCCGCTCCTGGCTATGACAACCTTGGAACCTCTGCACATTACAACAGCATGTAATGCTGTGGCACGGTGAAGTTATAATGTAATGTAATGTGTAATGCACTTTATTTATATAGCCCTTTAAAACAACCCGTAGGTGACCAAAGTGCTTTACAGAAAATTAAACAGCATTAAAAATACACATAATATTAAAAACAAATAACATAAACAAAGAAATAAGAATAAACACCTAAAAATATGAATAAAATAAAAACAAATGCCAAGACAAATATCACCACTACTGGGTATTAAAAACCATCCTAAACAAATATGTTTTCAGTTGTGATTTGAAAAGGGCCAGGTCAGAGATAGCATGTACAGTCATGGACAAAATTGTTGGTACCCTTCTGTTAATGAAAGAAAAACCCACAATGGTCACAGAAATAACATGAATCTGACAAAAGTGGTAATAAATAAAAATTCTATGAAAATTAACCAATGAAAATCAGACAATGCTTTTGAATTGTGGTTCAACAGAATTATTTTAAAAAACAAACTCTTGAAACAGGCCTGGACAAAAATGATGGTACCCCTAGAAAAGATTGAAAATAATGTGACCATAGGGACATGTTCAACCAAGATGTGTCCTCTAATTAACATCACAGGTGTCTGCAAACTTGTAATCAGTCAGTTGGCACAGTAGTCACTGTGCTGTTTGGTGACATGGTGTGTACCACACTAAACATGGACCAGAGGAAGCAAAGGAGAGAGTTGTCTCAGGAGATTAGAAAGAAAATTATAGACAAGCATATTAAAGGTAAAGGCTATAAGACCATCTCCAAGCAGCTTGATGTTCCTGTGACTACAGTTGCACATATTATTCAGAAATTTAAGATCCACGGGACTGTAGCCAACCTCCCTGGACGTGGCCGCAGGAGGAGACGGATAATATGAATGGTAACAAAAGAGCCCAGAACCACCTCTAAACACATTCAAGGTGAGCTCCACGGTCAAGATACATCAATGTCAGATCGCACCATCCATCATTGTTTGAGCCAAAGTGGACTTCACGGGAGACGACCAAGGAGGACACCAGTGTTTAAAACAAATCATCAAAAAACCAGACTGGAATTTGCCAAACTGCATGTTGACAAACCACAAAGCTTCTGGGAGAATGTCCTATGGACAGACGAGACAAAACTGGAACTTTTTTGGCAAGGCACATCAGCTCTATGTTCACAGACGCAAAAATGAAGCATACCAAGAAAAGAACACTGTCCCTACTGTGAAACATGGAGGAGGTTCTGTTATGTTCTGGGGCTGCTTTGCTGCATCTGGCACAGGGTGTCTTGAATCTGTGCAGGGTACAAATGAAATCTCAAGACTATCAAGGTATTCTAGAGAGAAATGTGTTGCCCAGTGTCAGACAGCTTGGTCTCAGTCGCAGGTCATGGGTCTTGCAACAGGATAATGACCCAAAACACACAGCTAAAAACACCCAAGAATGGCTAAGAGCGAAACATTGGACTATTCTAAAGTGGTCTTCTATGAGCCCTGATCTAAATCCTATTGAACATCTGTGGAAGGAGCTGAAACATGCCGTCTGGAGAAGGCACCCTTCAAACCTGAGACAACTGGAGCAGTTTGCTCATGAGGAGTGGGCCAAAATACCTGCTGCGAGGTGCAGAAGTCTCATTGACAGTTACAGAAATTGTTTGATTGCAGTTTTTGCCTCAAAAGGTTGTGCAACAAAATATTAAGTTAAGGGTACCATCATTTTTGTCCAGGCCTGTTTCATGAGTTTGTTTTTTAAAATAATTCTGTTGAACCACAATTGAAAAGCATTGTCTGATTTTCATTGGTTAATTTTCATAGAATTTTTATTACCACTTTTGTCAGATTCAAGTTATTTCTATGACCATTGTGGTTTTTTCTTTCATTAACAGAGGGGTACCAACAATTTTGTCCGCGGCTGTAGGTCGGGGGAAGATTATTCCAGAGCCTGGGAGCGACAATAGAAAAGGCCCAATGTTTATACCTTGACCTGGGCACATCCAGCAAAAGCTGATTGGATGACCTCAAAGCTCTGCCTTGGTCATGGACAGTCAAAATCTCAGACAGATAAACCGGAGCAAGGCCATTAAGAGCTTTAAAAACAAAAAGCAAAAGTTTAAAATTAATTCTAAAATGGACTGGAAGCCAATGAAGTGAAAAAAGGATCAGAGTAATGTGCTTTTACCTAGTTGTGTTGGTCAAAAAATGGGCTGCTGCATTTTGCACAAGTTGAAGGCAGCCGAGAGAAAACTGAGAGATGCCAACATGAAGTGCATTGCAGTAATCAAGTTGAGAAGTGATTAAAGCATGGATGGCTATCTCAAGATCATGGCGGCTCAGGAAAGGTTTGGCTTTGGATAACAGACGTAATTGATAAAAGCTCATCTTGACTACATTGTCAATCTGTTCATCAAATTTTAAATGGCTGTCAAAAATCACCCCCAAATTTCTGACAGCTGAACTGAGCCTTAAAGAGAGGGCACCAAAGCCAGACATTACAGTATCCCCAAACATAATACATTCTGTTTTTCTTCATTTAAGTGGAGAAAATTTTGGCTTAACCACAACTTAATGTCAGTGATGCAGTCCAATAGAACACTTTGTGAGTTTGTTTGCTCTGGGTTCAAAGGTAAATGTGTTATTTTATATTCCTTGTTTTGTTTGGTTTTTTGTTGTTGTTCATATGTCCAGTTAAAAAAAAATTGGCTCTAAAAAGTGTAATAACATTATTTTATTAGGATGTAACTGTTTCTGTTTGCATATTTTGTATTGCACTTACCCTTTAAGAAGTGAACACTCTCTCTTTAAGAGGCACAAATGGAGAAGAGAGTAACAAAATTTTGCTTCTGTGAACTGCAGGCATTTTTATAAAAATAAAGTTGCTAGAAAAGTAGATGGACGTGTTTTTGGCTGTTCATTTTAAAGGTGCGATGCATGGCTTGGTAGTAAGAGTGCAGGTACTAGACTGGCCTGTCTGCAGTCCAGACCTGTCTCCCATTGAAAATGTGTAGCGCGTTATTTTTTTTTTTTTTGTTACTTATTTGTACCCGTAGGTAGATTTGGTTTGCAGTCTGGTGACAAGCCACCGGCTGCCGGTCACTGCGTGCGCGAGCGCCCTAAACCTACATGTTTTTGGTATGCGGGAGGAAACCGGAGAAATCCCGGAGTAAACCCACGCAACACGGGGAGAACATGCAAACTCCACACAGCTCACTGTTGGTCGGGGGCTGGGATCGAACCCACGATCTCATGATCCCCGCGATCCCCCGGCCGAGGGTAAAACTGTGCTGCCACAGTGCTAAACCACTGCGCCACCGTGCATCCCATGAAGCACAAATTACAACAAAGGAGGCCCTGGACTGTTAAGCAACTAGAGTTGTATATCAAGCAAGAATGGGAAAGATTTACACCACAAAGCTTCAACAATTGGTGTCTTCATTTCCTAAAGTGTTTAATAATTCAGGCATTTAACATTATTGAATTAAATATTTTAAATATTTTAGAATTCTGGGCTGTTGGTTAGACAAAGTGATGGCTCTTTGGTAATTTCATTATTTTTTTAAACATTTCCTTTTGGCGAGTACAGAAAAAAACCTTTGTGACTTTGCGTTAACTCAAAAAGTTCCATCTATAACACAGCAGCAAAATAAACATCAAAGTCTACAATGGACCCAATTAGTTCCTGCACAGCCTTCTCCGTTGGCCACAGAATCCTAGAATTGAACTACAAAAAATAATTGTGTTCCCATCCAACAACCAATCTTTTATCAGACCCAAGAGGTCAAAAAGATCCCAGCATATTTGCTCTGTAATGAAGAATGAATTTGCATGCCATGGCTTACTATCTGAGTTTCCTTGTCACCCTCATTCTCTTGTATTTCTTCTGCAAAAATGAATATAATCTCATGCAGTTTTTTTTAGCCCCACAAAAAATGACTAAGTTATTTGATTAAACAGCCAATAACCAGAAATACTTCCATGTGATCTTAGTGAGTAACAGTATGCCCATGACTGAAGAGGAGAATTGAATTTGGGCAAAATTGAGTTTGCTGGTATGAGAACTCCCCTCTATTGAAGCTGCACTTCATATCCAGTCCCACACTGCTGCTGGCAGCAGCTTGATGGAGCCCTGTGCGATGATGAAGCTGTCAAGTGTTTTTATCAAACAAGATTGCAGATGTGGAAATGTAATCAGAACAGGCTGTTTATGAGATACTAGAGCAAGCTTTTTCTGCAGCAAGTGGGGGAGGCTTCCATTACAGTAACACCAAATAATGTGTTTATTTTATGAAGCCATGCTCAATGTATGATTTGTGCCTGATAGTTAAGAACAATGGTTCATCTTATTCTCTTGACAAAAAAAAAAAAAAAAACTTTGGACAGACATACAATCAAGTGTCATATTTTACTGTTTCTCAGTACAGTATAATATGCTGTACATGACAGGAAAAATACAGTCATGCATATGCTTAAAGAGATGTGCTTTTACCACCAAGTCTTTAAGCCCATATGTGAAAAATATTGTAATACGTGTTCCTAACCACCAATTACAGCCAGATATACCACTTAAATTGTACGTAAAGAGTACGTTATGTGATGGTTACTTCCTTGTTCAAGATTTACTTTTGGTAACACAATTTCCTTTAGGCCGGACATACTGTACATACACTATATTGCCAAAAGCATTGCACCTTCCCTTAAGAGTTGAAGCTGTTTCTGATGCAAAGAGTGTCTTTCCATTAGGTATAGGAGTGTGCTTATGGGAATTTTTGACCATTCTTCCAGAACCACATTTGTGAGGTCAGGCACTGATGTTGGACAAGAAGGCCTGGCTCACAGTCTCCACTCTTTTTCATCCCAAAATTGTTCTATGGGGCTGAGGTCAGGGATCTGTGTAGGCCAGTCAAGTTCCTCCACATCAAACTTGCTCATCCATGTCTTTATGGACTTTGCTTTGTCCATTGGTGCCCAGTCATTTGGAGGGGTGTTCCAATACCTTTGGCAATACAATGTATTTTTTATGTGGCCCCTCTGTGGATCACCACCTTATCATGGTGGAGCAGTTTGTGCACCCTAATGATCCCAGGAGCTACAGTGGTGTGAAAAAGTGTTCACATCCTTCCTGATTTCTCTTTTTTTGTATGTTTGTCACACTTAAATGTTTCAAATCATCAAACAAATTTGCGCAGTGGCGGAGTGGTTAGCACTGCGGCAGCACAGCAACTCACCCTTGGCCGGGAATTCCTGGGTTTGATCCCAGCCCCCGACCAACAGTGATCTGTGTGGAGTTTGCATGTTCTCCCCATGCCTGCGTGGGTTTAATCCGGGATTTCTCCGGTTTCCTCCCACATGCCAAAAATATGCAAGTTAGGTTAACTGGCATCAAAACTGGGGATTCTAAATTGTCCTTAGGTATGAATGTGAGAGTGAATGGTTGTCTGTCTCTCTGTGTTGGCCCTGTGATGGACTGGCGATCTGTCCAGGGTGTACCCTGCCTCTCGCCCAAGGATGCTGGGACAGGCTCCAGCCCCCCGTGACCCGAAAAGGATTAAGCGGAAGAAGATGAATGAATGAATGAACAAAGATAACACAACTAAACACAAAATGCAATTTTTTTAAATGAAGGTGTTTATTATTAAGGAGGGAAAAAAATCCAAGCCTACATGGCCCTGTGTGAAAAAGTGATTGTCCCCTAAACCTAATAACTGGTTGGGCCACCCTTAGCAGCAACAACTGCAATCAAGTGTTTGCAGGAACTGGCAATGAGTCTTTTACAGTGCCGTGGAGGAATTTTGGCCCACTCATCTTTGCAGAATTGTTGTAATTCAGCCACATTGGAGGTTTTTTGAGAATGAACCGCCTTTTTTTTTCCCCATTCAATTTCCCCATTGTGGGACTAATAAAGGCTTATCTTATCTTATCTTATCTTATTTTTAAGGCCATACCACAAGCATCTCAATCAGATTCAGGTCAGGACTTTGACTAGGCCACTCCAAAGTCTTCATTGTGTTTTTCTTAAGCCATTCACAGGTGGACTTGCTGGTTTGCTTTTGATCATTGTCCTGCTGCAGAACCCAAGTGCGCTTCAGCTTGAGGTTACGAACAGATGGCTGGACAGTGTCCTTCAGGATTTTTTGGTAGACAGCAGAATTCATTCTTCCATCTACCACAGCAGGTCTTCCAGGTCCTGAAGCAGCAAAACAGCCCCAGACCATTACACTACCACCACCAAATTTTACTGTTGGTATAATGTTCCTTTTCTGAAATGCTGTTACTTCTACGCCGGATGTAATGGGACACACACCTTCCAAAAAGTTCAAATTTTGTCTCGTCAATCCACAGAGTATTTTCCCAAAAGTCTTGGGGATCATCAAGATGTTTTCTGGCAAAACTGAGATGAGCCTTTATGTTCTTTTTGCTCAGCAGTGGTTTTTGTCTTGGAACACTGCCATACAGGCCATTTTTGCCCAGTCTCTTTCTTATGGTGGAGTCATGAACACTGACCTTAACTGAGGCAAGTGAGGCCTGTAGTTCTTTGGATGTTGTTGTGGGGTCTTTTGTGACCAGTTGGATGAGTCATCGCTGTGCTCTTGGAGTAATTTTGGTTGGCCAGCCACTACTGGCAAGGTTCACCACTGTTCCGTGTTTTTGCCATTTGTGGATAATGGCTCTCACTGTGGTTCACTGGAGTCCCAAAGCTCTAGAAATGGCTAGAAAATTTAACTCAGCTTTCCAAAGATGTGATAAACCAGTTAATTTATATTTTAATGGGGGGGGGGGATCACTATTTCACGCAGGGCCATGTAGGTTTGGATTTTTTACCCTTAATAATAAACAGCTTCAATTAAAAACTGCATTTTGTGTTTACTTGTGTTATCTTTGTCTAATATTTAAATTTGTTTGATGATCTTAAACATTTAAGTGCGATGAACATACAAAAACTGAGAAATCAGGAAGGGGGCAAACACTTTTTCACACCACTGTATGTAGCCGGGGACAGCTTGCCCTTGGTAGGGTCTCCCAAGAAAAATTGGTCCTAGATAAAATGCCAGATCAAGAGCAATCCAATGGACCTGCATGAGGATGTTAAAACAAGGATCCAGTGTACCCCACCTGTTTTGGGGTTACCAGGACTCAAGGGCAAGCACCTGACAACCGGGTTTCTGTCCATAGAACCTGGCAGAGCTTCACCCAAGGGAGCCACATGGGTCCACTCAGTGGGCTCAACACCTGTAGGAGGGATCATGGGGATCATGGTGCTACTGTATGTGAATCGGGCAGCAGTCTGGGTTTCTCTACTTACGGGGGTGGGGGGGCTGAAAAGTTCATGGTGGTCAAATTTGACAAAATGTGGTTTTTAAACCTCAGGGATCCAAGCACTGCAACACCAATGGAAGAAGTGTGTGGACTGAAGGGAAGACTATGTTGGTCCATCTTGGCATAGACAGACTCAAACCCGCTTTCGTTGTGGCGGACGAGCAAGTGCTGTTGGCTAGGGCCCCTCGGCGTGGAAGACCCCCACGGAGAGCTCCCCAGGGGAACGATTCACCAGAGCAGCCACACGGACAGACCAAAGTGCCCCCCCCCGTCATGGCCCACCCACAGTCAGACACACTCCCAGCAGCCTCACACCAGCACAGCAGCGCCACGGAGGAGGTAAACCCCAGTTACAGCAGATACAGGAGGAGACGGAAGCCCAAATGGCATGTGGACTGATGTTCTATTGTTCTATCTAAGATGCTGGGGGTGGGGAGTGTAGCACCTTGGGGGAGTCAGATCATTTAGCATCTCAGACAAGAGACAGTGGATAAGCATGGGAGAACAATGCTCAGGAGGTTCCTGGCGAGATAGCAGGAAGGAGTCAAGGACGTAGGGGGTTGAATGCAGTGTAATGCAAATGTCATGTTGTGTGTGGAGAAATGCCATGAGACTTATGAAGAGAGATTTGGGTAAAAGAAGAATGCCTGCAAAAATGTGTCAGTCTGTTCTGTGCTTGAGAGCTGTGAAGTGTGCAATAAACCGTCTGCCATGAGTCAGCCTCTTATTTCACACACTCCACCTAGACAAGATGGCGGTGCGTGCACAATGCAAGGCTCAGCATCTCTTCAGATTTTGTGGATTAGCAGTGTTATTTCTGCTCATTTCGGGTCTGTTCGTTCAGAACAGCTTCGCTTTCACATCTTACACCCGAAATGAGCTTTTGGACATTGGATTACAAAATAACGATAACGATCTTTTTATCAGCAACCTACGTCTCATCCCTGAGCTCCGTAGAACACCCGATGCTCGGCAAGCTTCCCAGCCGACCGGAAGTGCTCGCAGGCGGCGTAGAGACCGTAAACAAAGGCGGGGGAAGCGCTGTGGGCTAAGAGCTAAGCTAAAGCTAACAACGCACCGGCTTTCTCTACCCAGTATTTTCCTCACTAATGTACGGTCACTGGCGAACAAAATGGATGAGCTACGGCTTCGGATCACCAACAATAAGAGACTTATGAACTGCAATATCATGATTTTCACGGAAACATGGCTACACAGTGGAATACCCGACAATGCTATCAAGCTAGCCGGCCTACACACTCTCTGGGCAGACAGAACAGCTGATGACTCCGGTAAGACCAGAGGTGGGAGAGTGTGCATTTATATTAACAAGGCTTGGTGCATGAACTCTGTTACTGTTGGAAGACACTGCTCAGCTAACCTGGAGTTTCTCATGGTTAAATGCAGACCTTTCTATCTGCCACGCGAGTTCACTTGTACCATCATAACAGCTGCTTATATTTCTCCGGATGCTAATGCTAAGCTTGCTATGAAAGAACTACATGTAGCTATTAGCAAACAACAAACTGCACACCCAGAGGCAGCATTTATTGTGGCGGGTGATTTTAACCACTCTAACCTCAAGACAGTGCTTCCTAAATTCTACCAGCATGTCTCCTGTCACACAAGAGGGGACAAAACATCGGACCACATTTACACCAATATTGTGGGAGCCTACACAGCAACTCCCCTCCCCCACCTAGGTCAGTCTGATCACTTATCTTTGTTCCTTTCCCCCAAGTATGTACCGCTCATCAACCGGGTAAAGCCATCAGTGAGGACCATCAAAGTGTGGCCAGAGGGGGTTGACTCTGTACTCCAGGAAAAGTTTAGGAACACAGACTGGAGTATGTTCACCTCTCAGGCTACCTGTGGCTCCCACATAAACATCGACTCTTACACCCACTCAGTCCTGGACCATATCAACACCACTATTGACAGTGTCACCACGGAAAGACAGATCACCACGTACCCAAATCAGAAGCCGTGGATGAACAGAGAAGTGCGGCTTCTGCTAAAGGCACGTAACAATGCCTTTAGATCTGGTGACGCACAGGCCTACAGTTCATCCAGGGCAGATCTGAAGAGGAGCATCAAGAAGGCCAAGCACAGCTACAAGCTGAAGGTGGAGGAACATTTGGGGGACTCTGACCCCCGACGCATGTGGCAGGGCATTCAAGCTATGTCTGATTATAAGCCCAGCAACTCCATACCTATAGCCATGACTGTGTCCTTTCTCAATGAGCTAAATGACTTCTATGCTCGTTTTGACAAGGACAATAACAAAAAAAATATCAATTTCCCACCCTCTGACGACCTCCACCACCTCACACTCACCCACACCGACGTCCGTAACGCACTGAGTCATGTCAACGTACGTAAGGCTGCTGGCCCTGACGGCATTCCTGGGCGTGTGCTGAGGGCATGTGCTGAGCAGTTGGCAGGGGTCTTCACGGACATCTTCAACCTGTCCCTGGCCCAGGCCGTGGTACCAGCGTGCTTCAAGACCACTTCTATAGTACCAGTGCCGAAACATTCAACACCATCGTGCCTAAATGACTATCGCCCTGTGACACTGACGCCCATAGTCATGAAGTGCTTTGAGCGACTGGTCTTGGCACAGCTCAAAAAATGCCTGCCCCCTACACTGAACCCTCACCAGTTTGCCTACCGGAGCAACAGGAGTACAGAGGATGCAGTTTCTACAGCGCTGCACTATGTACTCTCACACCTGGATGACAAGAACACCTACGCAAGAATGCTATTTGTTGACTTCAGCTCAGCATTCAACACAGTTATCCCCTCCAAGCTGATCACTAAACTTGGGGACCTGGGAATCAGTACCTCCACCTGCAACTGTATCATGGATTTTCTGACCAACAGACCCCATCATGTTAGGTCAGACCCCAACCGTTCTTCCATCATCACACTCAACACTGGTGTACCACAGGGCTGTGTGCGCAGCCCATTCCTCTACTCCCTCTTCACCCATGACTGCAGGCCTATGTATGGATCCAATTCCATCATAAAGTTCGCAGATGACACCACGGTGATCGGACTCATCAGGGACAACGATGAGTCAGATTACAGGGCAGAGGTTGAGCACTTGGCTACTTGGTGCGCTGACAATAACCTGCTCCTTAACACCAGCAAAACCAAGGAGCTCATAGTGGACTACAGAAAGGAGAGGGGAGAGACACATGACCCCATCCATATCAATGGCATAGCTGTTGAACGTGTCCCCAGCTTCAAATTCCTGGGGACCCACATCTCGGAGGACCTGTCCTGGTCAGTTAACACCACCAGCCTGATCAAGAAGGCCCATCAGCGCCTCTTCTTCTTGAGGACACTGAAGAAGAACCATCTGTCAACTGACATCCTGGGCAACTTCTACCGCTGCGTGATAGAGAGCACCCTGACCAAATGTGTCACAGTCTGGCATAGGAGCTGCTCTGTCGCTGACCGTAAGGCGCTGCAGCGGGTGGTGAAAACCGCCCAACGCATCACAGGGACTCCATTTCCAGTTATAGAGGACGTCTATAGGAAAAGATGCCTGCGCCGGGCACGCAGCATTCTTAGGGACTCCAACCATCCTGCTCATGGACTGTTCCAGCATCTCCCCTCCGGAAGGCGTTTCAGAAGCCTTCGGACTAGAACCAGCAGGTTTAGGAACTGTCACGCCGCGCCGCTCATCAACGGCGCCACCTGCTCACACACCTGTCAGTCATCAGCGGCGAGGAATATAGGCTGCCTCGCCCTGAGCTTCGGTCTGAAGCCGTAGACTTCATTTCCCTTTCATGGGCTTCTACCACATTCTCTTCAGCATCCTCGTCACCGGTAAGAAGATCACTTACCTCATCTCTCCAGTTTGCTCCCCTGTGCACAGGTGGATTCCTCGGCGGCGGACAACCCCATCCCTCGTCTCTCCTCGCTGCTGCACCGAGCCCTGCAGGTGGCTGTCTCCCGGGCTTCCATCCTTGAAGCGCCAGTCATCTGTCCAAACAAGTAAGCTTCTCTCCCTCGCCTATTCTCCTCCTGTGTTGGTGTGCGCTCATCACCCTGTGTCTGATTTCTCCCATAGGGTTGCCGGCTGAACGGTCTCCTGCCTCTGGGTCCGAAGCAGACACCACCACCAACACATTAACATTCCGCAGACACGCACCCAAACATCCCTGCTGTTAATAAACAGTTTGAACTACTCTGAGCCTGTGTGTGTGCGTCTCCTGAGCCGAACGTTATGTCAGTACGGCTTCAGCAGAGCGGCTCGGCAGACGGCGGGCTCGCACACCGGTTTACCATCCTCGAGGCTCGGGTGGATCAGATTGTTTATCAGCAACAGGTGGTTTTCAATCAATTATTAGAATTAACTAACCGATTGAACCGCTTGGACCCCCAACAGCCGTTCCTCCCGACTCGCCAGGGTGGCGCGGCTCCTGCTGTTCCAGCGGCCGTCCAGCCGGCTCCAGTGGCACCGGTTCGGCTCACACCGATTCCGATCCCCGCCCGCTTTAGCGGTAAGCTCGGCGGAGCGCGGGGGTTCATTATGCAGTGTGAGTCCGTGTTCCACCGTGTGCCCGGAGATTTTCCCTCGGATCACAGTCGAATTGGTTACATAGGGAATCTTCTGGAGGGGCGTGCGTTAACTTGGACCTACGCCGTAATGGCGAGGCCCAGTTATGCCACCCTCACCTATGACCAATTCGTGAGGCGCTTTCTGGAGGTCTTTGACCATTCTCAAACCGAGACGGTCCAGGTCGATCGGCTTCTCGCTCTCCAGCAGGGAAGCCGGTCGGCAGCGGACCACTCGGTCAACTTCCGGGTAGCGGCGGAGGAACTGGGCTGGGAGGAACGCTCCCTCTGTGGCCTGTTCCTCCGCAGCCTCAATAGTGATCTGAGGGATGAACTGGCTGGTCGGGATATCCCTGGGACGCTAGCGGAGCTGACGTCCTTAGCGGTAAGTTTGGATAACAGGCTGCGCGAGCGCTCCTCGGGGCGGAGGTCTTCTTCTTCTCGCCCTCGTGGAGCCTCGCCGTACCTGTTCCAAGCTCGCCCCCTGGCGGCGCCGCCAGCATCGCGCCCCGAGGAGTCGGAGCCGATGGTGACGGGCTGGACTAAACTTTCCCCTGTGGAGAAACAACGCCGTCGTGAGTTGGGCCTCTGCATGTATTGCATCCGCTGCCAGGCACTCAACACTCCCATCTCCCTAGTCCATCTCTCCCGTGCCACCCTTGGGAGAGTGACACATCAAACTGTCCCCCTACCGGTCATCATCTCGGGAAACCACCGGGAGGAGATGACCTTTTATGTCCTTCCCAACTCTGTGTCGCCCGTCATCCTGGGGTATCCCTGGCTCCGCCTTCACAATCCGGTCCTGGATTGGAGATCAGCTGGGGTATCGGCTTGGAGTACATTTTGCCTGGGCACCTGCCTCCAGTCCGCTGCCTGCTCGCCGTCCGCTCCTCCTCCAGCAACGGACGCTGCACCCCCGGACCTGTCCCTGGTGCCTCCGGAGTTTCACGACCTGGGTATGGTGTTCAGTAAAGCGAAAGCTATGTCTCTTCCCCCTCATCGGCCCTACGACTGTGCCATCAACCTCCGCCAGGGGGTGCCGTTACCTTCTGGTCGGCTCTACAGCCTGTCTGCGCCGGAGAAGGAGACGATGAACACATATCTGAAGGAGTCATTAAACGCCGGGATAATCCGCCCATCATCGTCACCCGTGGGGGCGGGGTTCTTCTTCGTGGGAAAAAAGGATGGGTCCCTCCGCCCTTGTATCGACTACCGGGCCCTCAATAATATCACGGAGAAGGACCGTTACACCCTGCCTCTCATGGACACTGCTTTCCACTCCCTCCAGGGGGCGACCTGGTTCACCAAGCTGGACCTACGCAGCGCTTACCACCTCGTCCGGATCCGGGAGGGAGATGAGTGGAAAACGGCCTTCCGTACCCCGAACGGCCACTTTGAATACCTGGTGATGCCGTTCGGGTTGACCAACGCTCCTGCAGTCTTCCAGCGCCTCATTAATGACGTCCTCCGGGATTTCATTGGCCTTTTCGTGTTCGTCTACCTGGACGATATCCTCATCTTCTCCAAGTCCAGGGATGAGCACCAGGTCCACGTGAGGCGGGTCCTCCAAAGGCTGCTGGAGAATCGTCTGTACGTAAAGGCAGAAAAGTGTGAATTTTACGCCAGGAGTACGTCCTTCCTGGGGTTCATCATCGCCCACGATAAGGTGCTCCCTGACCCAGAGAAGGTAAAGGCGGTGGTGGAATGGCCTACACCTGCATCCCGGAAGCAGGTGCAGCAATTTGTTGGCTTCGCCAATTTCTACCGCCGCTTTGTCCCCAACTTCAGTACCATCGTTGGACCACTGACCCGCCTCACGTCCCCGAAGGTCCCGTTCCGGTGGACCGAAGAGGTCGCTGCCGCCTTTGAGGCGCTGAAGGCGGAATTCTCCTCCTCCCGGGTCCTTCGCCAGGTCGACCCCGCGCTGCAGTGCATCGTCGAGGTAGACGCTTCGGACACGGGAGTGGGGGCAGTGCTGTCCCAGCGGTCACCGGACGATGGCGCCAAACGACCGTGCGCCTTCTTCTCCCGGCGCTTGTCCCCGGCGGAGAGGAACTATGATGTGGGGGACAGAGAGCTCTTGGCCATCAAGCTCGCCCTGCAGGAGTGGCGCCACTGGCTAGAGGGGGCGAACCTGCCGTTTGTGGTCCTTACGGACCACAAGAACTTGGAGTATTTACGGTCTGCCAAGCGCCTGAATGCCCGCCAGGCGCGCTGGTCTCTATTCTTCGCCAGGTTCCAATTTTCTATCACCTTCAGGCCTGGCTCTAAGAACGGCCTGCCTGACGCCCTCTCTAGGCAGTTCACTCCCGTGGAATCGGAGGAGACGCCTCACTCCATCCTGCCCAGGTCGTGCATCGTGGGAGCCATCTCGTGGGATATCGAGGCAAAGATCCGGAAGGCACAGGAGGTGGAACCTGATCCTGGCGGCGGACCGGAGGGAAGACTGTTCGTCCCATCTGCGGTCCGAGGAGAGGTCATCCACTGGCTCCACACCTCCCGGCTCACCTGTCATCCCGGCACCTCCCGGATGATCAGCCTCCTCCAGCGGTCTTTTTGGTGGCCGGGCCTGCGGAGGGATGCAGCCCGCTACGCCCGGGCTTGCCCAGTCTGTGCCACCAGCAAGTCAGGAAATGCCCCTCCAGCGGGTCTGCTCCAGCCTCTGCCCGTCCCCGGCAGGCCCTGGTCGCATATCGCACTGGATTTCGTCACCGGACTCCCCGTTTCCAGCTCCTTTAACACCATCCTGACCATCGTGGACCATTTCTCCAAGGCGGCACACTTCGTCCCCCTGCGAGGTCTCCCTACCGCCCTGGAGACGGCGGGCCTCCTCATCCAACACGTGGTCAGGCTGCACGGGATTCCGGTGGACGTGGTCTCGGACCGGGGTCCCCAATTTTCATCCGAGGTTTGGAGGTCCTTTTGCAACGCCATCGGAGCCAAGGTGAGCCTCTCCTCCGGCCATCACCCCCAGTCTAACGGGCAGTGTGAGAGGACCAATCAGGAGCTGGAGGCTGCGCTCCGCTGTGTTGCAAGATCCAAGCCGACGTCATGGAGCAACCATCTCGCCTGGGTGGAGTACGCCCACAATACCGCCCGCTCTTCTGCAACGGGGATGTCCCCCTTCAAGGCGTCCCTGGGTTACGACCCCCCGCTGCTTCCAGCGCAGGAGAGCGAGGTAACTGTCCCGTCAGTTAGGGCGCACGTGAGGCAGTTCCGCTCCACCTGGGCCACCGCGCGTCATGCGCTTTTACGCACAGCGGAGCGCAACAGGACCGTGGCGGACCGGCGTAGAAGACCTGCCCCGGCGTACAGAGTTGGGCAACTTGTCTACGTTTCCACCCAGGACGTCACCCTAAAAGGCGAGAGGAGAAAGCTGGCACAGCGCTTCATGGGTCCCTTTCCCATCACCCGGATCATCAACCCGGTGGCTGTGCGCGTGGCTATTCCCCCCTCCCTCCGCATCCATTCCACTTTCCACGTGTCGAAGGTGAAGCTGGCAGTTACCGACCCCCTTTGCCCTCCTCCTGCAGCGCAACCCGCACCCCGGATGGTTGGTGGCCACCCGGCCTGGTCCGTCTCCTCCATCCTGGACTCCCGGCGCCGGGGTCGTGGGTTGCAATACTTGGTGGACTGGGAGGGCTATGGGCCCGAGCATCGACAGTGGGTGCCCCCGTCGTTTGTGTTGGACCCATCGCTTATCGCGGACTTCCACCGAGCGCACCCGGATAAGCCATCGCCAGGAGGCGCTGCTAGAGGGGGGAGTACTGTCACGCCGCGCCGCTCATCAACGGCGCCACCTGCTCACACACCTGTCAGTCATCAGCGGCGAGGAATATAGGCTGCCTCGCCCTGAGCTTCGGTCTGAAGCCGTAGACTTCATTTCCCTTTCATGGGCTTCTACCACATTCTCTTCAGCATCCTCGTCACCGGTAAGAAGATCACTTACCTCATCTCTCCAGTTTGCTCCCCTGTGCACAGGTGGATTCCTCGGCGGCGGACAACCCCGTCCCTCGTCTCTCCTCGCTGCTGCACCGAGCCCTGCAGGTGGCTGTCTCCCGGGCTTCCATCCTTGAAGCGCCAGTCATCTGTCCAAACAAGTAAGCTTCTCTCCCTCGCCTATTCTCCTCCTGTGTTGGTGTGCGCTCATCACCCTGTGTCTGATTTCTCCCATAGGGTTGCCGGCTGAACGGTCTCCTGCCTCTGGGTCCGAAGCAGACACCACCACCAACACATTAACATTCCGCAGACACGCACCCAAACATCCCTGCTGTTAATAAACAGTTTGAACTACTCTGAGCCTGTGTGTGTGCGTCTCCTGAGCCGAACGTTATGTCAGGAACAGTTTCTTTCCAACAGCTGTCACATTATTGAACTTAGTTCCCCGCTGACTCTCTTACCATCATCTCTTACCATCCTTACCTGTACATAACTGCCCACCTAACTTATTGTACATTATTTGCACATAACAGTACTCTTAACATTTTGCACTGCTGCATATATTTGCATATATTTGCTTAAATTGCACATACTGTCAATTACTGTATATACTGCACTGCTGTCCTTTGCACTTCTGATTGGATGCTAAACTGTGTTTTGTTACCTTGTATTCATACATGTGTAATGACAATAAAGTTGAATCTAATCTAATCTAATCTAATCTAATGTTGAAAAATAAACCACATTTGGTCAAATTTGACCACTATGAACTTCAGCCCTCCCTCGTAGACTGCTGGCCCTGTGGCCTGGGTTAATAGAAGATGGATTGATGGATGGTTTTGATAAAAGTAATCATTAGCATTATTGATTGATAATACCTGGTTATGGTTATGGAACTGGTAAGTGTTTAGGATTAGGAAAAAGTGGAGGTCTACTTTGCAGGTATTGCTGCTGAAACCTTCCACCATGTCACTTCATGTCATTATTTCTGCAACCAGTAGCGGTTGCTTAATGATAAAATTATAGATGAAAGGCATAATATCTGCTGATAAAAATGACCAGTCTGTTGAGAGACATTCTCACCTTTACATTTAAAGGCAGTAGAAAAATAAGAAGCCAACCGAAATTATATTCTGGACAACCGCAACAAGAATACTAACACTTCTCCTTTGATCTGTAGCGTGACCACAGTAAATTTTGTAGTTATGACAGCTGCTGAGACTTTCTAAATCAATTGAAATCATATTTTAAACATTTTTGTTGGGTTTTGATATTAAACAAACTGGACCAACAAGAAACAATTCAGGCAACCACATCTTTATGTCCGTGGTGATGAGACGTCTTCAGAGAATGACACTGAGGACAATGTGTAAACATAGCTACTGTCACATCCACTGACATCACGTCTGACAAATGAGCTCTTAATTTAGTGCCTATTTCACAGTGTTAATTGGGGCACCAAGAAACAGAGGTAAGAGGAGTTCTGACAAGCTCTCTATCAGTGGAAGATTTGACATTTTGACAGCTGTCTTAGTGAAATCTGGCAGTGGAAATATCACACATAGGAATATTTAATCTGCAATGGTGACATTTGTTGCCTAAAACCAAAGTCAACACCTCTCTTCGTTTCTGGGTTGGAAATGCTGATTACCTGAATAACTTATGTTCTTTAGGTGTGAAATATTGGTCAAAGTTCTACTCTTTCTGGCAGTCAACTGGAGATGTGCCATGTAATTACACTTACATGCCTTATCAGTTCATATTTCTTAATAAAGGAGTATATTATTGGGGTGGTGTAAGTTTTTCATGTGACAAGGCATGTAACTTGAACTGATTGAATAATTCACTCAGTGAAAATGAAGTGCAACTGCAAAACACAGCCTTTAAACATTATGCAAGTCATGGACTTCTAGCTGATAACATTTGACTTTTGTTAACCCCACTCCTTCCTGAACATCAGGTTAGCAAAGATCCTGAAAGTACTGAAAAAAATTCAGATTGTTCATTGTAAAATAATACCTTAAAAACTTAAGTTAGCTAGGTGAGAATGCTTTGCCATCAGCTCTAAATATACCTTTGCTAAATAGCAAAGATATAGCAAGAACAGCAGATTTTAAATTTTAAGTAATTTTTGTTCTGCAGTTAGTTAACCATGTCAGTTTGGGGAAAAGAGCAAGATTTTAAAAGCAAAACAATATCTTAATTATAAGAAATCACTCTACCAAAGATTCACCAGCTGTAGTAACTCATCTTTGTCCATTTTTATCGTCACTATTCACTGACATAATTGTTTACCAGTTTAGAGCTGAAGGGCTGCACCAGTCGGGTTAAATAACAGCTATCAGAATGACAGGCTGACCTTTTCCAAGATCTTTTGGATGGAGATCAGACACGACAATCCCTCAGTGCATTAAGGTTTCTTTCATGTATTAGGACTATGTTTTGTATTGTAGTGTCTGTACCAATCCCCTTATTTTTAAAAAGAATACCTACACTGTTTACTGATCTAACAGTTGCTTAATTTTGTTTCTTTTTTGTTTACTTTTTATTTATCTTCACAATAGAACGGTCAACGAATCCTCCCAAACAGCACACATGTACAACAGTACATGCCTGATGTACCAAGTTTTCATCAGGAATACATCTTATAGAGGTTGTTTGCACATTGCCAAGACATTGGCTAGACATTAGCATTAGGTCGGAGGCCTAAAATTTTAATTTTTCAGCTACTCCCTTTTGGGGTTGTCACAGTGTTTCATCATTTGATATTGTGATGGTCCGCACATTTGATTTGGCAAGGATTTTACATGGTCTTTGATATGACCCAGTTGTGAACCCACAACCTTCTGTCTGTGGGGCAGATGCTCTACGATTAATCATAATTTAGTAGTAGTGTTTCTCACCTTGAATAACAAAATAGTGGTTAACACTCCAGCAGAAGGCTGGAGTGGGGGCCTAGTGGTAGAGCATCTTCCCCAAAGCTGGAAGGTCGTGGGTTCATGACCAGGTCTGGAAGGTTATCCGGTGTAAAATCCTTGCCAAATCAAATAGACAGATCATTCACTTCTTTGGTGGATCATGACTTCAAAGTATTTTCTTTTTAATTTGTAAAGACAATTATACCAACATAAACTAAAATTAAAATGAAGATAAGCAAACCATGGGCAGCTCGGTGGTGCTGTGGTTAGCACTGTGGCTGCACAGCAAGAAGGTCATGTGTTCAATCCCATCCCTGACCATCGGTGACCCTTCTGTGTGGAGTTTGCATGTTTCCCCACGTCTGCGTGGGTTTTCTCTGGGTACTCCAGTTTCCTCCCACAGGCCAAAAACATGCACATTATGGTAATTGGCATCAACTGGGTGATTCTAAATTGTCCTTAGGTATGAATGTGAGAGTGAATGGTTATCTGTCTCTCTGTGTTGTCCCTGCGATGGACTCTCTCCCGACGCTGGGATGCCCCCCATCCCCCCCACGGCGACCTGAAAAGGATTAAGCAGTAGAAGATGAATGAACGGTAACTAAAGCCCATGCAACATTTTGGACTGTGAGTTTAATCATCTATTAATGGGATGAAACAGCCTTCAGCAATATTTTTTTAAAGAAACAAGACAAAAGAGTGAATCTGTATGAAATGGAAAGGATATAAAACATCTTTTTGTGTATTAATTAGTCATAATTAGTAATAATTGTATTTCTGCATTATTAACATGTTGCAGTCAGGGTATGGCATTAAGAAAATGCTTATTTTTGTGATTTTAGAACCTATGATTATCTTGTAGTTTCTTAACACACAACTATCAAGCTAGAAAATGCAACAAGAAAGAAAAAAAATCATTGCGATATTTTAAATCTATTTCTATTCATAGAATGATTAAAACAGGAAAAATCTGGAGTTTCAGAAAAAGGAAGACTAATTGTATTTATTACTAATTGTAATAAATTAAGAAGTTGTATACATGTGTAAAAATCTGTTAATATTGGTTCCACTGAAGCAAAAAAATTACAAAAAAATCAACAGCATTTTCTCTGTATATCTTGAATTTTGAACAAAAGTAATTAAGACCCCAGTCACAGAGCTACGCAGTTTAATAATTCATACTTCCACATTAATAGGTAGTAATGACTGGCTATTTTCAGCACACCTTCTGAGCACCTCATGTCCCTTCCTGATTGGCCACAACTGGCAGGAAGTCAGTAACAGACTAATAGTCCAACGGGGACCTGCTCCAGTAATCAACTCTTTCTCGAGCCAAGAAACACAGCTTGGCAGCAGTGACGGGAAATTGATCAGATCCAGTGACTTGGGCATTTAAATGATGGTTTAGGGCTTCGGCATACACCCAGAGTGGTGTGTAGTAACATAAACCAGAAAATTAAGTGTGTGTGTGTGTATGTGAGAGCTGAGGGAGCCTGTAGTTGATGTTAATTATGGCCTTAAACTGTCTGTGTGCCCCAGGAGGGCTTTTACCCTCTTGCTAAGCATGCAGCACTGTCCTAGGCTATTTACAGAGGTGACTTATGCTGGCTAGTGTAAAGCACACTGGACCTTTGAAAGAAGACACTGCTGCTCTGACAGGCAGAAGGCTTCTGTGGTGAATATACTGTCAGACAGCACAGCCCAGGTGCATCAGCCCTTGGGCTGTCTGGTATTGGAGGGTGAAGAATTATTCATCAAATCAGTCTTCGGTTGGTCGGTTGATCGGTCAGTCGGTAATTTAACACATGGGCTAGCCTGATGACAGAGCCTCTGGAAGCGATGAACTTTTTTTTAGATGGTGTCCATTAGAGGTGGGACAAATGATCCATCTGGCATAGTATCGCGATACTTGGCACTCACAATGATGCACCGATCCCTAAACACATGTACTGATCTTTTATTAATAATATATTGAAGCAATATTACATAAGAGGGAGTACGGTATCATGAATATAGTAGCTGTGGGTGTGATACCCCAATAGTTACTATATTCATGATACCGTAACAACCTCAACTATTGCTTTCAAACAACAGTTCCGCAAGCACAATTTATTAAATGACAGCAATTCTGGTCAAAATTTAGTTTAGCCAGTAACTGTTGTTAAACATCTCAATCAGCATGAAGACATCTATTGTAATTTCACACACGTGAAAACAAATTAAATATTGTCAAGTCCTAAAGTAATAAATGTTTATAAATCATATACAGTGGTGTGAAAAAGTGTATACACCCTTCCTGAGTTCTCATTTTTTTGTATGTTTGTCATACTTAAATGTTTCAGATCATCAAACAAATTTAAATATTAGACAAAGATAACACAAGTAAACACAAAATTCATTTTTTAATGAAGGTGTTTATTATTAAGGGTAAAAAAAAATCCAAACCTACATGGCCCTGTGTGAAAAAGTGATTGCCCCCCATGTTAAAACATAAATTAACTGTGGTTCATCACATCTTTTGAAAGCTGAGTTCAATTTCTCTAGCCACACCAAGGCCTGATTACTGCCACACCTGTTCTCAATCAAAAAATCACTTAAATAGGACCTGCCTGACAAAGTGAAGAACACCAAAAGATCCTCAAAAGCTAGACATCATGCTGTGATCCAAAGAAATTCAGGAACAAATAAGAAACAAAGTAATTGAGACTCATCAGTCTGGAAAAAGTTATAAAGCCATTTCTCAAGATTTGGGATGCCAGCGAACCACAGTGAGAGCCATTATTCACAAATGGCGAAAACATGGAACAGTGGTGAACCTTCCCAGGAGTGGCCGGCCAACCAAAATTACCCCAAGAGCACAGTGATGATTTATCCAAGAGATCACAAAAGACCCCACAACAACATCCAAAGAACTGCAGGCCTCACTTGCCTCAGTTAAGGCCAGTGTTCATGACTCCACCATAAGAAAGAGACTGGGCAAAAATGGCCTGCATGGCAGAGTTCCAAGATGAAAACCACTGCTGAGCAAAAAGAACATAAAGGCTCATCTTAGTTTTGCCAGAAAACACCTTGATGATCCCCAAGACTTTTGGGAAAATACTCTGTGGACTGATGAGACAAAAATTGAACTTTTTCGAAGGTGTGTGTCCCATTACGTCCAACGTAAAAGTAAGACAGCATTTCAGAAAAGGAACAGCATACCAACAGTAAAATATGGTGGTGGTAGTGTGATGGTCTGGGGCTGTTTTGCTGCTTCAGGACCTGGAAGACTTGCTGCAGTAAATGGAACCACGAATTCTGCTGTCTACCAAAAAATCCTGAAGGAGAATGTCCGGCCATCTGTTCATGACTTTCAAGCTGAAGCGCACTTGGGTTCTGCAGCAGGACAATGATGCAAAACACACCAGCAAGACACGAATAAACTCATTACTGAAGTAAACCGATAAAGGTAATAAACTGCTTATGGTGTTTTCATGCACTGGGTAAATGGTTTTCTGGGCAAATGAACTAGGTGTGTTAATTCGTTTTCTCATAAACTGTTAAAGATAATTGGATTCCTCTGTTTACATGACAGTTTGAATAATCAGGTAACTCTAGAAAGCTGATTATAATCAGTTTACTCATGACCATGTAAACAGGGTCAATGAAGACTTTGGAGTGGCCTAATCAAAGTCTTGACCTGAACCCAGTTGAGATTCTGTGGCATGACCTTAAAAAGGTGGTTCATGCTTAAAAACCCTCCAATGTGGCTGAATTACAACAATTCTGCAAAGATGAGTTGGCCAAAATTCCTGCACAGCACTATAAAAGACTCATTGCCAGTTTTTGCAAATGCTCGATTGCAGTTGTTGCTGCTAAGGGTTGCCAAACCAGTTATTAGGTTTAGGGGGAAATCACTTTTTCACACAGAGCCATGTAGGTTTGGATGTTTTTCCCTTAATGATAAATACCTTCATTTAAAAACTGCATTTTGTGTTTGCTTGTGTTATCTTTGTCTAATATTTAAATTTGTTTGATGATCTGAAGCATTTAAGAGTGACAAACATACAAAAAAATGAGAAATCAGGAAGGGTGCAAACAGTTTTTCACACCACTGTACCTGTTGAGTTGGTACTGTAGAAGACCCGAGATCAAAATGTAGCCAATGCCGGTAGCTAGCCAGTGGTTAGTAGCTAGCATGCTGGCGACTTAGCACACTTCGCTCATTTTTCTTCACATTTTCAGATGAAACAAAGAGTCCATCACCACAAAGGTACTGTGGTTTGTTATTCGAGACAATAAATCCAACTCTAGCACTGCCTATTTTTTAAACATATATGAAATAACTTCACGATGTTTATACAAGGGCAGACAGTAAGCTGATAAAGCTTTTTTCAAAAGGGTGGGACTTCTGGGTCAGGTAAGAAGTCTTCAAATAGCGCCTCCCTGTGGAAATTAATGGTTACATGAACACCTTTGAAGCAGAGTGACACATATCCAGTGAAACGTTGGAGTGCAATTATAGTGGATTTTAGTAACTCCTAGAATCCCTATTGTCCAAATTGGACAGTCGGGACTAATTGTTGTATAAATGTGTATAAATGTTGCAAACGCTTGGGTATTAACCCCTTGCACTCCGGTCAATTTCCCTAAAAACGCCAAAAAATAATGTGCCCAAATTAAATCCAAAGCTGTTCTTCAACCCTTTGCAGCATCTTCATGGGGTTGGTCTCATTTAAAAGAAAACACTTTGAATTTTTTGGCAAAACAGTCGTAATCTCTCTAAGTGCTCCGGCCACTGAGTTACAGTCATCTAAACATAGTGAACTTGAAGAAAATAAATTTAGCCTGGATGTTTTTTTGGATACAAATGCTTGCAAATAACACACAGCTTCAGATCCGGGCTGGAAAATGCAACAGAAATGTAGAACCAAGTGTTATCCAGCTGAGGTCCGAATTTTGTAACAATACCACAAAAAATGAATATATTACACAGCTTTGTTCTCAGGTAGTTCCCAGGCGTTTTGGAACTGTGCCAAATTGTGCCAAATGGCACAGTTTGGAAAAACGTCTGTAACTTGATTCAATGTAGAAGCTTCATTTTGGGCTCTAATGAAAGGTCACACTCAGGGCTGTGTCTGTGTGTGTGTGTGGGGGGGGGGTTGTCCCCCCCTCCTCGCTATAGAGGACGAACATCGGCCATCGCTACATGATGGATTAGCCTCATATGGCGATGTGGCGACAGCAGCGCAGTCACCGCGGCTCCCCCCCCCGCTACAGAAGAATAGCGGGGGGGGGCCGCGTTCACGGTCTGGACACGATGAACGAACCGTGTACCTCGGCGCACGAACTTCAGACTTCGTGCGCCGCACAGTTGTAATTTACCGATCGGTCAAAAGTCATTTTGGATTACAATTTTCAGGAATAAAGAATAGTTTAGCTTATAACACCTTACCTCTTCACAGCAGTGTCCTGGCGAACTTCTCTTCCCCATTGTCAGACGAACGCAACGCTGGTCCGCTCGTGGTTCTGGTCTCGCGACCCGATCAAAACATAATTCCATTATTGTGGTTTTGTGCTTCCATGATTGCGGTTTTTGGCAAACGATTTTTCAAAACAAATAACAGTAGTAATTAAAAAAAGACTGGCGAAGGCGTGTGTGTCACTCAGCCTTCGTCGTCAGCCTCCGTCGGTCTATGACCATGGAAGAAATCATAACGTCTACTCTGCTGGAACAAAAACAAAATAAGCACCGCCTGTGGCCGAACATGCCGATGCGCAAATGGCACTCCCTGTCACACAGGTTGCATTTGTGGATGGTTTCCGTGCTGCTGGGTCTGTGGGGTTCTTCCTGCGGGTCCTTTTTTGATCCGCTGCAGCAGTCAGTCTTCACCCAGCCTTAAAAAAAACAGCTCACGAACTTCTCTGCTTCAATTGGCTCACTGCATTCACAGCGTTGGTAGGCAGGTCCTTCTTGCTAGGTTTTCAGTCATTGGTTCTTCAAGGTTTCAGAAACCCAATTCAAGGCTCTTATTAGTCGAATGAGAGGTCAATCAGATGAACTAATCTGTTCGCGGCTGTGTCTGCAGCTTTTATTTTCAGTGCGCACTTGGACGCCATCACCACCTACATCACCATCTCCATCATGCATCCTAGAGCGCACGAGAGCGCACGAGAGCGCCCTCATGCGCTCTAGGACGCAGAGACTTGCCCGTCCGCGGTACAACGGAGTGCAAGAGGTTAATTAACCAGTTGGGTTTTCAGTCCACTATACAGTGAAAAGTAAGCACGCATTGGCAAGCGCAGTCAAAGCTTGTCTCGCAAGAATTGCAGCCAGGTGTACAAATTAGGAAGCAGTCGGAGAACAAGAAATGCATCAAAAAGTTAACTCAAATGTTGGGCCTGTTTTTGGATTTTATAACAAGGATGGAATGAAAGACTTTGGCATAGCATACTTAACCGGCAAAGAGCACAACACGAAAAAAACAAACAAACAAAAAAAAAAACACTGGAACACTATGAACAACTAAAAAACATATACAGTGATCCCTCGCTACTTCGCGCCTCACCTTTCGCGCCCTCAGTGCATCGCGGATTTTTCAAAAATATTCATCAAAAATTCAAAATTGAGAAAAAATGGGCGGGCGCTAGCAGAAGGCAGGGAGACTACATTAGAACATCAGGTATCAACACGGAGAGCCCGCACAACTCAAAATCCACCTCTCTGTTCGCTGTTCTCGTGTTGGCTCAGCTCGGGAATCTCGCAAGCTGATTGGCCGAGACGTTTTACCCAGCTTCTCTCCCTGCCGAGCACCCATACCCAGCGAAGGAAGACCGCATTCATTGTTCTTTATCGCTCGTGTTGCTTAGTCTCGCCGCGTGGAACTTTTCACTGTTCTCTTATGCCTTTTTGTGCGAAATAGTCTTCCCGTCGAGCCACTACGCTGCCTCCTGCAGCTTCTCCAGCTCTATCGGAAGCTGCCCTCGACGATGCTGCGCCTCTAGCACCTGACGATGAGGCATCACCTGAGGAACAGTAAAGCTCTCATTAACCTGTGCAGTAAATCATCTTCATCTTGAGTTACGTATCTTGTTATAAGAATAAAAGAGTTCTAAAAACATATTTTTGTACACTTTATTTACATCTACGTATGTATGTACACTTCTCTCTCTGGTAGTCCATCGATTCGATGATGACCATCTTCTTTATTTGTGAGTCTGCTGGTGTTTGAATAGTCCGATCCTGGATCTACAGATTCGGTTACAGACCGGGCATGTGAAGGAGGTGCTGGGGGAGCAGGGGGGACTTGGCGAGCATGCCTCTTTGCACGCTTTGCTGTCCGGCGTTGTGTGTGCTGTTCCTCCATATAATCCACTCCCTGTGAGGAGTGGAAGCGCCAGATGTCTCGGCAGGAAGCGAGTTCCTCCAGTGAAGAGGGGTTGATCTGACATCTCTTCAGGATGGACTTCAGTTGATCTTTGAAGCGCTTCTTCTGCCCACCAGCGCTGCGTTGGCCACGGTGTAACTGACCATATAGGATTCTGCGTGGGAGTCTGTGGCTGGGCAGCCGGATGACATGCCCCAACCACCTGAGTTGATGCTGGGCCATGATGGACTCCACGCTACAGCTGCCAGCTCTCTCCAGCACTTCTGTGTGCGGCACTCTGTCCTTCCAAGTGATGCCAAGGATCTTCTGGAGACATCTTACATGGAAGGTCTCCAAGCTTCTCAGATGGCGGCTGTAAATAGTCCATGCCTCACATCCATATAGTAAGGTGGTGATACATACAGCTCTGTAGACCAGCACTTTGGTGTGGAGTTTGAGATTGCTGTTCTGAAGAACCCTTCTCCTTAGACGACCAAAAGATGCTGATGCTTGCTTGAGGCGGTTCTGGATCTCGTCATCCATTGAGCAGGTGTCAGACATTATGCTTCCCAGGTATTTGAATGTGGGCACTGTGAGCAGCTGTTGCCCTGCTGCTGTGAGGGTTATTGGGTTTTGTGGGGGGTCGGTACTGGACTGACAGAGTACCTCTGTCTTCTGGGTGTACACTTACACACACACACACACACACACACACACACACACACACACACACACGTATCATATGAGAGAGAGAGTGAGAGAATGAACGTACGTATTATTTATGGGTGACGTCATTAGGGGTGACGCTACTTCGCGGTTTTTCACTTTTCGCGGTCGGTTCTGGAACCCATTAACCACGATAAGTGAGGGATCACTGTAAATGCACATTTTCCACCCCTCAAAAAATATTTGTACGTGTAACAAAAAAAGGACCGGAAATACACATGTGAATTCAACACACACACCGTTGTCACTGCACATGAGCAAAACAACACCCATTTTAACAAGGCTTCAGCAGTCATTTGGTTGGTGGGTGGGGGATGGTGGACTGTCACATGCTAGCACTTTTGACCAGCAGGCTGTGAGTTAACATCCTACACAGAGCTGTTTATCACTTTGACTTTTTTTTTTTTTACTATTTTTTTGTTTTATTTTTATGTTGTTCATTCCACTGATGGTTAAGGTGAGGAAAATGCTATGGTTAGGATTCACCTCTAAAGATTAAACAGAAAGAAAGAGAAAGAGAACGTGGCAGATAAATGTTACGGTGTCAGCAGACATGTTTCTTACAGGTGTAAACGCCACGTATCCAGTGCAAGTAAAAAAAAAATGGGTTTTTTTCAGTGTCTATGCATGTTTGCTCAGAGTGAAAAACTGTGCCTTTGTACGATTTTTAGGTGAGACTGGACTGCTGTAAACGCGCAGCCCACTCCTCAGCACTGTGTAGCAATAGCAGCATTAGCAGACCACAGCCAAGCAGTGCTGACCCCCTCAACAGTCAGGGCAAAATATCGCCTGGCAAAGATCAACTAACTCTGGACACTCCTTGTGTCACAAAGCCAGCTCCAAACTCCAAGCTCGCAAAATAGCACTTCATCCCACAGAGGACCGTGAGCCGCCAGCCACCAAAACACAAGCGGCAGCGGTGAGTTGACAGAAGTGAAAACTTATTTGAAGCAAGCATTGACAGTTGTACTTTGGGGACACAATTTGATGTTGAATTGGTGGTTGTGGTGTGTGTGGTGAAGGGGGGGTTATGGTATCGCAATACTTAAGGAATCAGTGTGGTTAGTCTGAGTAAGTGTGGTTAGTCTGAGTAAATAACTGCATATATTCCTGTATGTATCTGCATCCATTTATAGAAATGTGGACAGACTGTAATTTACTGTACATACTCTGTTGTCATTGAATCCTTATTTAAATCCTCCACCTGAACAATGAGAGCAAGTTTTTAGCCAAAGTCAAATTCCTTGTATGTGTTGTGCATACTTGGCCAATAAAGCTGATTCTGATTCTGATTCTGATTCTGATCATAGTATCTTGATGGTATTGCATTGTGACCCAAGTACCGTGATGAGTATACTGTGAGGTCCCTCGCGATTCCCACCCTTAGTGTGTCCATGTAGCCAGTGGATATCCAAGAGAAGATTTTACATTTGTGGTGTCATTGATTACAAATAAGGCAATTTTTGAAATGGCTGTAACACTGAAAGCTAAGGCCACAAAGATTCTTATGAGCAATAGGTTTGTAAGAATCTCCCAGTTCCTACAAATTCTGGAGTTTGCAGACATTTGTGGAGGGGGCCATAATTTCTTACGGCTACCATTCAATTCGCAAGAGCAACTTAAGGCATTCTTGAGAAATTAATGCCTTTTCTGTCACGCGAAGGTCTTAGAGTTCTGTAGGTTAGTTACTTCTTTCAGCTGCACCCTTATCAGGGGTCACCATAGCAGATCATGGTCTGCACATTTGATTTGGCAAGGATTTGATGCAGCCCTCCTCATTTACTTGGCACTGGCACTAGGAGTGCACTAGCTTGTGCTCCCCTCATGGTTGGGTAACCAACTTTTCTTTCCCTGTTCTATTATGTTGTGCACCAAGCCAGAAGGTGGGAGGAACCACTTTCTAGCCACATCCACTCCTCTGAAAACATTAAAAGAAAATTATGTCTCCCACATCGGAAGGTTGTGGGTTCAAGGTTAATTACTGTGTTTGGCAAAATTGTTTTCTCTCTTTTGAATGAATTTCAAACATTCTAGCTTGCTCAAATCAGAATCATAAGTAGCACTTGAACTACAAGCAGAAAACTTCTGGCATCAAAAATCTCAAGTGTTTGAACCAGAAATTAGACAGCCTTTATTGTCCCTGTGCAGTACAAAACAATACAACAAAATTGGGAGAGGAAGAAAATTAAAAACATAAAAGGAGAGAAAAAAATAATAAAAGTGCCGTAGTGAGGCTGAGATATAGAGAATATAAAGCTGAAGTTATTGTACTGTGAAAGGTTATTGCAGTGACCGTAAAGTTGCAGGAGGAAACAAAAAATGTTATTGCACATTGTGCAAATTAGCGCATCATAACGCCTCCTTCCCTCAGTGATACAGGGATAAAACTCATATGCAGTATGCCCTCAAAAAGATGACTAAGCAGCATCATAGTAATCTAATTGTAAGTGCTTGGCTCAAAGGTACGTATAAGAGGAATAACTGCAGCAGGAGAAAAAGATTGTTTAGCTGCTACAGTCTGATTTGCACACCCCCTGGCTGCTGTTCTAAATGTTATTGCTTATTGCGCTAAAAACTATGAGTTTATATGGGGAAAAAATAGAAATAAAATTCTCTCATGACGGTAAATGCTTTTATGAGGAAATCTTGAAAGGTGTGTGTGTAACAAACTTTTTTTCATTTTTACTTCTGCCAAGGTAGTTCTGTTTTCAGTGCAATTTGTCTTGTTTGTTTGTTTGCATGACTACTGAAAAGCTATGGATGAGATGAAATTTGGTGGGGAGGGGTGTAAGGGGTATAAGGGGCCATGGATGAACCCATGAGATTTTGGATCGAGCCAACTCAGGGGACAGATCGAGGACTTTTTTTTTGTTATAATGTTGTGCTGTCAAAGATTACCTGATAATAATGAGTTAACACACAACCCTGTTTGAGGCCACTATTTTTCTGATGTGCCTTTTTGACCCTGATGGCTTTCAATACTTAAGGCACTCCACCGAGGAAATCAAAAAGGAAAGCAGCACACCACGGACAGCAACCTGGGAACAAAAACGCCTCCATGAACTGAGATCAACGAAAAAGATATTTGGTTTTACATTACATTATAACAGATAGAAAAAGTGTGATTAACATGCCATTAATCAAGAGTTAACTATGGACAACATTTGATTAATTATGATTAAATATTTTAACCCAGCCACAGGGGGTGTTCAAGCCAGTGTACTCCTAGTGCCGGTCCCAAGCATGGGTAAATGGGTAGGACTGTGTCAGGAAGGGTATCCAACGTGAAACCTTTGCCAAATCAAACATGCAGATCATGACAAATGAGACTTTCATACCGAATTGGTCGAGGCCCAGGTTAACAATGACCGCCACCGGTGCTGTTAACCAACAGGGTGCCGGTGGAAATTGGGCTCCTGTTGTTCAAAGATTGAGGAGGAGGAGAGGGGGGAGGCATGTTAGGAGGGAGAGAGAGCAAAGGAAAGGTAGAAGTGTGGAGGTGAGAGTAGGGATGTTAAATGTAGGGACTATGACTGGTAAAGGCAGAGAGTTGGCTGATATGATGGAGAGAAGAAAGGTAGCTATACTGTGTGTTCAAGAAACCAGATGGAAGGGAAGCAAGGCTAAGAGCATTGGAGGGGGATTTAAACTGTTCTACCATGGTGTAGATAGGAAGGGAAATGGAGTAGGAGTAATCGTAAAGGAAGACTATGTGAAGAGTGTTGAGGAGGTAAAGAGGGAGTCGGAGAGAATCATGAGTTTGAAGCTAGAAGTCAAAGGTGTGATGTTGAATGTTGTCATTGCGTAAGCCTGACAAGTTGGATGTCAAGTAGAAGAGAAAGAGGAATTCTGGAGTAAGTTGGATGAAGTGGTAGAGAGTGTTCCCAGTGGGGAGAGAGTGGTAATTCGAGCAGACTTTAATGGACATGTAGGTGAAGGGACCAGAGGTGATGAGGAGGTCCTGGGTAGACATGGTCTTAAGGAAAGAAATGTGGAAGGACAGATGGTTATGGATTTTGCTAAAAGAATGGAAATGGCTGTGGTGAACACATGCTTCAAGAAGAGAGAGGAACATAGGGCAACTTACAAGAGTGGAGGAAGGCGCACACAGGTGGACTACATCTTATGCAGAAGGAGAAATCTGAAAGAGATAGGAGACTGTAAGGTGGTGCAAGGGGAGAATGTAGCTAGACAGCATTGGATGGTTGTCTGTAGGATGACTTTGCAAAGCAAGAAGAGGGGAAAACAGTGAAGGCAGAGCCAAAGATTAAGTGAAGGAAGTTACAGAAGGAAGAAGCTTGCATAGAGTTCAGGAAGGAGTTGATACAGGCTCTGGGTGGTAGGGAAGAATTACCAGATGACTGGGAAAGTACAGCAAAAGTATTGAGGGAAACAGGTAGAAAGGTATGTGGTGTATCCAGGGAACAGAGGAAGGAAGACAAGAAGACTTGGTGGTGGAATGAGGAGGTACAGGAAAGTATTAAAAGGAAGAGGTTAGCAAAGAAGCAGTGGGATAGTCAGGGAGCTGAAGAAAGTAGACAAGAGTATTTGTAATCTAGATTCATGGCAAAGAGAGAGGTGGCAAAGGCAAAGGATAAGGCATATAGTGAGTTGTATGAGAGGCTGGACACTAAGGAAGGAGAAAAGGAGTTGTATTGACTGGCTAGACAGAGAGATCAAGCTGGAAAGGCTGTACAGCAAGTTAGGTTGATTAAGGACAGAAATGGTAATGTACTAACAAATGACAAGTGTGTTGAGAAGGTGGAAGGAGTACTTTGAAGAGCTGATGAATAAAGAAAATGAGAGAGAAAGGAGGATGGATGAAGGAAAGATAGTGAAAAAGGATGTTTTGAGGATTAGCAAAGCAGAAGTGTTATATTGTCCACGCCTTCTGTTATTTTTGAAATGTTTATACACCTCTTTTATCAGTTTGTTGGGTTATCCTCAGTTTTTTAGTTCACTGATTGATGTCTAGTCTCTCCAGTCATCCTCCCATTCCTCTAGCCACTCACGTGTGTTTTCATTTGACCCTTATTAGTTACCCAGCTGCCCTGTGTTTGTTAATTTCTTTGTCCCTATATACTAAACCCATGGTTTTCATTTCTTTTTGTAGCATCATTATCAGAGCTTTCCCCTCCGGTCCCTTCATCATCATCTTTTGTAAGTGTTTAGCCCTACCAGCTCATCTTGTGTTTGACAGCTCCGTGCTGTAAGTTTTTTTGTTCCTTATTAATTAAACCATCTTGCACTGAAGTCCGTCCCACCTAAAGGAGTCATTTTTCCTGGTCTGCTGGAGGTCATATTTGACAGAATGATGCCACCAAAAGACTCTGAGGGTACGGACTTTAGTATTTTCGGCCTGGATGAGGAGGAGTGTTGGGCTGCAGGATTAATTGAGAACCTTATCTTGGACACTCGCACTTCCAATATGCCGGAAGCAGCCCTGAGGTTCTTGGACTCCGCAGCTGAGGTAATAGAGGTATACCCCAGCCCAAAGAGCTACCCCCAGCTGGTGGGGCTGTTCATTTCAGTCTGTAACCTCCGGAACATGTACTGTGAGATGGTGAGGAATGTACCTGGGTCGTCGAGGCATGTGCCAACAAAGAAGCGTCCCCGGGCTCTGGCGCTTCCCCTTTCTCGCCACTCTTCGGTGTCATCTCCAGCTCCGATGCAAGCCTTGCCAGCCCTACTGCCACTCCATGGGCTGAAGACGAGGGCAACATCTACACCAAAACCTGTGCCGATTAATAAGTGCCCCTCCAGCGCTTTTCACTCCAGCACCCATCTTCTCCTCCTCACAGCCAGTTTTCCCCAACCGGCCACCAGCTGCCTGTTCTTCTGTTCCAGTGGAATACAAAGGGACTTGCTGGGCATGTGGGAGTTGGGGTTGGAAAGAAGGCTCCAGGAGATGCCTCTCTACTGTGTCACCTGCTCCAGCCTACCTCCCCCCAGCAGTGGTTGCTATGTCAGCAGTTATGCGGCCCTGCCATCGTTTTCTGCCTGCAATGCCGGCTCCCGCTTCTGCTGCGTGGGTGCCCATGCCCACTGCTCCATCAGCTCCAGTACCTACTTCAAGGTGCCTCCTGGCCCCATTGCTGGCTCTTCATCGCTTTTCACCTCCAGTACCTGCTCCAAGGTGCCTTCCATCTCTACTACCAGCTCCACCAGCCATCTTTCCCACAGTTCATCCTGAGGTTGTCACCCTGGCAGCAGGTGACAAGGAGTTAAGGCAAGTTCCTTTTTATTTATTTTCCGCAAGCAATTGTGAAAAGACTTGTCTTGCTGCTGGTGGGTGGGAACAAGCACACTTCTCACCAGTCTCTGCTGCTTATGATTGTGATATAGCCTCACTGACCTCCTGTTTTTCTCCATCGTCTGAGGTGGACATGTTGAGGATGAAGCTGCAGGAGGACCATGCTCCATCATCTTCATCACTGGAGCATGCCACTCCAGCATCACTGTCATCAGAGTAGTCCATTCTCCCCGTGGTCCAGGAGTTGAGCCGTCTACTGCACCCTTTGTCCAAGAGGTCAGGAGACATCCACGGTTGTCCAAAGAGTCAGGAGACCTCCACCCATTGCCCAAGGCACTGAGCAGTTCACTCCAGCTGGGCCGTCAGAGCAGTCCGCACCACCTGGGCCAGTCGGAACAGTCCGCTCCACCTTTGCTGCCTGGGGTCACTGCTCCTCAGCTGCTGTTGGCTCTATGCCGAAGGCCCCTCAGGTACTATCATCTGAACTAAAAACTCCTGTAATGTTGACCTCTGAGCTGAAAGCTCATATTGGTACCTCTTGAGCTAGAATCGCCTATATTGGTCCCTCCAAAGTTAAAAATTCCTATGTTTAGGTCCTCGGAGTTAAGAGTTCCTATACTGTTATCTTCATCTTCGGAGCAGAAAGCTCCCATGTTATCTTTGTCTTCAGAGCAGAAAGCTCTCATGTTGTTATCTTCAAGGCAGAAAGCTCCTGTATTGTCATGTTCAGAGCAAAGACCTCCTGTATCCTGGACCTACTTCAAGATGGCGACCGGGATGGTCACACTTTTTCAGTGCTGAGACAAAGTCACTGATTTTGCCATTAAAAGTGGCTGGCCTGCAGCGATCGGCGCTCGTGGCGAACACGCACGGGCTGAATTGCCACCTCCGTTGGATTGCCCTTTAATCGCCTTTCTCCAGCGACCAGCATTTCTTTGTGGTTCACTGATGCGCCTTCCTGAAGCGATTGCTAAGCTAACACTAGTTAGCTTAATGCTGGTGCCAGTCTCTAAATAACTAACCTACAGCGATCGGATATACCTCCGGTGGATTACCCCTTTGATCGCTTTTATCCGGCCACTGTGAGTAAACTGACCAGCGATTCCAGCGCTTCCTTGTGATTCACTGATGTGCCCTACCTGAAGCGATTGCTAAGCTAACGCTAGTTAGCTTAAAGCTGGCGCCAGCCATTCCACCTAACACCAGCCTGAATCAAAGCCCAGCTGCGAGGCCCAGCGGAGATACTACCAGGCAGGCGGCTATTTGTTGACGGGGCTCAGCAGAGTTTTCACCCAGGCAGACGGCGGTAGGCGGCGGTGCCCAGCGGAGGACTACTTACCGTGACTGCAGCGGCGGTGTGCGACGAGGACTACCCGAAGCGATTGCTAAGCTAATGCTAGTTAGCTAATGCTGGTGCCCAGGTCATTCCACCATAACCAGCTGAATCGAAGCCCAGCTGCAAGGCCCAGCGGAGATACTACCAGGCAAAGCGGCTATTGTTGACGGGGCTCAGCAGAGATTTCACCCAGGCAGACGACGGTAGGTGGCGGTGCCTAGCGGAGGACTTACCGTGACCTCAGCGGAGCTCGGTGGCAGCGGCAGTGTGCGACGAGAGACTCGGTTGGAGGAGCGGGACGGGGAGACCAGTTACGGCGGCTATGAGCAACGAGACCAGCAACGGAAGGGGCTAGTTGGCTAGCTGAGGCCCAGCTGGATTCGAGGACGAATCAGATCAGATTCTGGCGATATAAGCAGAATTTATTTTACTATCCACAGATTTTCTTTTTTCTTCTTTCAAGAAAGACTGAAGATGGCTGCCACCGGATTTAAAAAGTGGGCTGATGGGCTACCACTAATAAGCCTTCTCTACTTATCTACTTCCTCTTCGTTTTGTCTTTGTGTGTCTGGACCTGCAACAAGAAGGATTTTCCGACAAACTCAACCAAAGGTGAAGTTAAAAAGTTTATCTGTATGGATTTGGGCTTGGACATCTCACCCTACACTCTATGTGGTCTTTAAAAGCCCTGAGCAAAAACTTCCAAATTAAGGCAAACATGGCTGTTAAGCAAAAATCACAATATGGCAGAGGATATACAATTAAAGTTCTGTTAGTTCTGCTACTTCTGGCAGGAGATATTCACCTTAACCCTGGACCTGCCACTATTAAACAGCAGACCACTGGGTTAGCACAAAACCGAGCTGTACAAAAGCAAAAACAACATTATTTTTCCAAACTGTTAATCATGCACGAGTTCTTTGGGACACCAAGGCTAAACCAAAGGGGATCCTCGGTGGTCAATTAAACATACGGAGCATAATCCCCAAAGAGATGAGATTTCGGTGTTGCTGGTTGGACTCAAATCTGGACTACCTTTGTCTCTCAGAAAGCTGGCTACACAGGAACATAGACACTAATATGATCGATATTGTGGGCTACCAGTGTTTTAGAAAAGACAGGCAGGTAGGGAGGGGAGGAGGTGTTTTAATTTACATCAAGAGAAATATAAATGTCACTGGTTGATTTGAATACTTCACTTGAATGTTTAGCTGTTATGTATGTCTCTCTCCGGTAATGAATTTCAACATTGCAGTAGTGTACAACCCACCGTCACACAACTCTTCCTTTTATAATGAATTAAGTGATCTGGTTAAACAACTTGAGAAGAACAGAGAAACAATAATTCATGGTGACTTTAATATCAACTGGTCTGATAAAAAAGACAAACAAAAACTGAAAAGCCTCATGACTAAATTTAATTACCAGCAAATCATCAAAGGACCCACCAGATAAACCAAACAATCCAGAACACTTATTGGACATGGTATTTACTAATAAACCAGAACGAATAACCAGAACCTATAATCTTGTAACTGGTCTCTCAGTTCATAACATGGTTCTTGCTGTCAGGAAACTTACTAAAAGCGACTACAGTATTTTGGGGGAGTCGATATTGACAAATCAAATTTTATTATCCCCAAATCAATAAATGAGGAGTTTGAACAATACTTAGAGAATCAAATTGGGAGCAGCTCATGTCAACATGTAAGTAGATGATTGTTGTAATTTTATAACATGCAACAATCACAAAGTCTATAGAAAAATTTTCAAAGCAAAGTAAAAGTAGACAACAGAAGATTAGCCTACCATGGTTAAATAATGAAATAAGAAACTTATGAAGAGACGAGACTATGCACTGAAAACATCACTAACCTCCAAACTACAAAATGATCACCTTGTGTATAAAAGTTTAAGAAATAAAGTGGTACTGAGCTGCGAAAATCAAAAATATCTTATTAAATAAACTGATAGATCATTGCAAAGGGTAACAACAGTTCCCTTTGGAGGCATTTAAATAACTTAACTAATAAAAAAAAACGATCAGAAGGGGGGTAAAGGAAACTAGAATCACTGGCAAGACCGTCAGTGACAAGGCTACTTTGGCAAATGAATTTAATTCACACTTTGGTGGGCTCTGTGGAAGACTTAACAAAAATTTTTGTGCTGCCAAATGTGCTCAACAACACAAATTCCATACTTCCAACAGATACTTTTTCACACTCAATGAGGTAAATGAGAAGTTAATTGCTGGTATTGTTAAAAACCACTGTCAACTCAAAAACTAATGATATCTACATAGAGCACCTCCTTCTCAAAATGCACAGCAAAATATTAATCAAACCACTGACCCATCTCATTAATCTCTCCATTAGGTCTAGTACATTTCCATCTGGCTGGAAAAAAGCTGTCGTCATACCAGTTCATAAATCAGGCAGTAAAGACGATATATGCAATTACCGCCCAATCTCTATCTTACCAGTCCTATCTAAGGTTCTTGAAAAAGTTGTAGCTACACAGCTGATAGACTACTTACAAGACAGTCAACTTCTTCATCAACATCAATTTGGTTTTAGACCAGGATACTCAACAGAAACAGCAAATTGTTGCCTTATTGAAAACGTCAAACAGTCCTTGGACAGGGGTAATGTGGTAGGAGCTGTTTTTCTAGATCTCAAAAAGGCTTTCGATACTGTAAACCACAGTTTGCTTTTATCCAAAATGGTATCTTTTAACTTCTCCCCAAATACATTAGAATGGTTTGCATCTTATCTCCAGAATAGAGAACAGTGTGTAAAAGTTCACCAGGATAAATCCTCATTTTTAAACAACCGCATGGGTATCCCACAAGGGTCCATTCTTGGTCCTTTACTTTTCAGCATTTTTATTAATGACTTGCCGTTACACTGCTCAGCTGCAACATGCCAACTTTATGCAGATGATGCAGTTATTTACACAGCTGCCAAGACTCCAGCACAGGCTGCAGATGTACTGTCTACAAGTATGGTTGATGTCCAAGAGTGGCTCCTCAAGAACCATCTATTGCTGAACCTTCAGAAAACAGTCTCAATGTGCTTTTCAATCAAAAAATGTAACCTGCAACATTTTAAAGTTAATATACATGATCATGACATCAGTTTAGCTACAGAATTCAAATACCTTGGCATTGTACTAGATCCTCAACTCAAATTTAATCTTCATATAAAGAAAATTTCAAAAACAGTAAAAAAAAATCTGAACTGCTTTAAATTAATTAGATATTACATACCTTACAAAGCAGCTGCACTGTATATGCATTCTATGGTTTTTTCTCATATATCATACTGTTTGACAGTCTGGGCTCAAGCAGCCCCTTCCACAATAAGACATATAGGTTCATTATATAATCAAACCCTAAAAATCTTGGACAAAAAGCCCATTAGGTGGCATTACTGTAATGTTTTAAAAAAATACAACCTATTGAGTTTTGAGAGCTTCATTGACCTCTGTCTTCTGAAATTAACGTTCAAATGTTTCCATAAATCAGCACCCGAGCCACTTGCTGGTTTCGTCCAAAGACAGGACAGCAGCAGAGCCACCAGGAGTTCTGTTAACAATAACTGTAAAATATTCCACCGCAGAACCACATTTGGACAAACAGCATTCTCTATAAAGGGCAGTCACATCTGGAACACAATGCCAAATGAAATTAAAATAATAACGGACTTTAAAACATTCACTAAAAATGTTAAAAACTGGCTGAAAAATAAACAAGAATGTACTCATGTATGAATTAATTGTCTGCAAAGTGAGAGTGAATGAAGGGAAGGAATAAATGTGTTTGTTTATAGTGAGTGACGGAGGGAGGAAAGGCCTGAAATTAGGCAAATGTGAGTTATGTATATGTGTTAAATGTGGAGTCAGGCTGTTTATATTTGTGTATTTATAAATATTTATAATAATTATGTTAAGTGTGAGTCAGGCTGTTATATTTGTGTATTTATAATATTATAATATTTATAATTGTGTATTTATAATTTTTCTGCATTGATGTATGTGGTTATTGTGTATATTTTTTATTTTATTTTTTTTCCCCATCTTTATTTGATTCTTTTTTCTAAAGCCCATCCAGGGACAAGAGTTGCAAATTAGCTAATAGCTATACACTCTATGTGCAACACATCAGATTGATTGTCTTTGATTAATTGTCTATGTTTATTGCACTGTCCCTGTCAAATAAACTAATCTACTACTATTATCTTCAGAGCAAAGGGCTCCTGTGTTATTTTTCAGAGGAGAGGTGACAATCAGTGAGCAGCAGTACGGTTTCATACCAAGAAAGAGTACTACAGATGCAATGCTTGCTCTAAGAGTGCTGATGGAGAAGTATAGAGAAGGTCAGAAGGAGTTGCACTGTGTCTTTGTGGATCTAGAGAAAGCATATGATAGGGTGCCAAGAAAGGAAGTATGGTACTGTATGAGAAAGTCAGGAGTGGCAGAGAAGTATGAGAGGGTGGTGCAGGACATATATGAGGACAGCAAGACAGTGGTGAAGTGTGCTGTAGGAGTGACGGATGGATTCAAGGTGGGGGTGGGATTACATCAGGGATCGGCTCTGAGACCCTTCTTGTTTGCCATGGTGATGGACAGGGTGACAGACGAGGTCTGGCAGGAGTCTCCATGGACCATGATGTTTGTAGATGACATTGTGATCTGCAGTGATAGTAGGGAGCAGGTGGAGGTATGCTCTGGAGAGAAGAGGAATGAAAGTCAGTAGAAGCAAGACAGAATACATGAGTGGGAATGAGAGGGAGGCAGGTACAGCAGTGAAGATGGAAGGAACAGCAGCAGTGAAAGTAGATGAGTTTAAATACCTGCAGTCAACTACCCAAAGCAATGGAAAATGCACAAGAGATATGAAGAAGAAAGTGCAGGCAGGGTGGAGTGGGTGGAGATGAGTGTCCCGGGGAGATTTGTGACGAGAAAGGTAGCTGCAAAAGTGAAAGGGAAGATTTTACAAGACGGTAGTGAGGCCTGCTATGATGTAATGGTTTGGAGACGGTGGCACTGACAAAAAGACAGGGAGGTGGAGCTGGAGGTGGTAGAGTTGAAGATGCTAAGATTTTCATTGGGGGAGTGAGCTAGTGGGGACAAGATTAGAAATGAGTATATCAGAGGGACAGCTCACGTTGAGCAGTTTGGAGACAAAGTCAGAGAGGCAAGGCTGAGATGATTTGGACATGCGCAGAGGAGGGATAGTGGATATATTGGACAAAGGATGTTGAAGATGGAGCTTCCAGGCAGGAGGAAAAAAGGAAGACCACAGAGAAGATTCATAGATGTAATGAAGGAGGACATGGAGAGGGTTGGTGTTACAGAGGAAGATGCAAGGGATAGGGTGAGATGGAGACAAATGATCTGCTGTGGCGACCCCTAAAGGGAGCAGCCCAAAGAAGAAGAAGAAGAATGATTAAATATTTTAATTGACTGACAGCACTATTATAATGATGTTGTACAACATAATCAACTTGTTTTGGTTTCTCCTGTCAACTAAATTTAAAAAAGAAACCTAAAAAAATCCTGTGAGAATGAAATCAGTGTTATAAGGGAGACAGAGGTCACGTTAACTAAATATTGTTCATCACTGACACTTTATTTTTTAAGCAGTTTTGGAAAAATTTGAAAATTGTCATTTTCACAGATTACACCAACGTCACTTGTCATAACTGTAACTCCCACCTGTCCACTTTATGGTGCATATTGAATAGCAATATCAAGTATTGTCTCGTCTTTTATTTTAGTGCATGACATCTTTATGGCACTTGACTTTTCTCCATATCTACTCAGCTGCCCACAGTAATATTTGACATTTAAATACACCTGTTGTCCTTCTGACCATCCCTTTTCAATCAGTTGGAGGAACCATTCCATCCTCTTTCTCTGGATTACACCACGGACTGGTTCTGTGCAGAACCAGAACAAGGAACTGGCGACCACAGCTTAGTTAATCCTGCCTGCAGAGATATGTATGCATGATTGGAGCATGAAATGCCAAATTATGCATCCATCATTATATCATTTTATAATTATGTTATTATTTCGCTTCCTATTTCTGTTGTTCTTTTTACATGACAATTCCAAATCAAAATGTAATCACAAAATATGATGTTCTTAGAAGCAGGCTTTATTTGATCTTGTTCACTGAACTCCCAACAGTTTATTTGTTTGAATGCAGCGACTTTGCCTTCAAAGAACTGAATGCACAGGCAGACTTATTCTTTTTCCCTCTCCCTAGCATGGAGGAGGGCCATGGTGGATGGCCCAGAGTTTTCCTCCACATGACAAGACACAGCTCTGGGTGGATCCCCACGTCTCTGGTGTGACATGAATCTGCTTCACAGTGAACAAGAGACACACAGTCTCCGTTCATCAGTTAACCTAAATGCATAATCTGTATGCTCATCCTGTAAGTTAATAATTAAAGCTGAAAATATGAATGAAACCAAAAACTATTCACTCTCTTATCATATGGAAATCAAAAACGTAGGTGATGATGTTTTTTTACGACTCTGCCTGTCAAAATGATGGGAAAAGAGAAAGACTAGCTCAACCTCTCATTTGTCAAATTAAACTCTTTATCTAACCCCTTGCCATTGTTTCCTTGCTTAAATGTTTTTTGCATAAGATTTTAGTAATCATTAGAAGTCATTTTGCTTTACTTAAAGCATAAGCAAGGCCAAGGTTAGGTCAGATAGTTACTGTCTGTAAGTATTCTTGTTAAAGAAAAAGAGGGGGGAAATGGATCCAAGATGTAGTTAATTTTGTATACTTGGTGTAGAGAATACTACTGTCTTTATGGAAGATATTTTAATGATGCAACCGTTTTATGAATGAAAACTTCAGTTTTCCCTGTAATGGACTGGTGATCTAACTATGTACCTCACCTTACATCCCATGACACCGGAGTAAGGTCCGAATCCCACTGTAACCTTAAACTAAACAAGTTGTTAAAAGGATGGATGGATGGATGGATGAATGGATGGATGGCTGGATGGATGGATGGTGTTCAGCAGAAAAGTTTCAATTACACCAGATCTGTCATGTCTATACATTTAGCACAGCATTGCCTGAGATGGGCACTCCATTGCATTCTGTACACTCCTTCGTAAACTTGCCGGAAACTTGCACCTTCTATCCCAGTATTTTTCAGTCTTGGTTCTTCTCATCAGTGTTACTCATACTAATTACCCTTGACAGATCCAATAATCAAATCCTACTGGATTTTGTGCACCTGTTCTCTTCGTGTTCTTTCCCCATCTCTTAATCCTGTAATCTCGCTTGTCTGAAACCCAAGATGCAAAACCCACAACTGTAACTAGAAGTCCTATTTTATGTTAAGCACCCATCTGAAACTCTTGCCTTCCTAGGCCCTCTTCCAGTCACAACCCTTCTTACCCATGTGCCACAGATTCACACAGCGTCATGCCTTTTCAAAGACCCACCTCCAATGAAAGCTCCTCGACCTGAAATTGTTTCATGGCACTGCGGTTCCCGTCCACATTTTTGTGGTAGTAGATCACCATCACGTCATACTTCTTCATGATGGACTTGTAGTTCTTGGTGTTGAGGTTGTGGACTCGGTCTTTGCCATCATACTCTGGGATTTCCAAACCTTTTTCCCCCCAGGATAGTGTCCCCAAAGACAGGACGACCCCTAAAAACACCCAGCCCCACTTCATGGTTATTATCAAGTGGTGGTTGTGAGAATACCTTCTCTTAAAGCCAGTGGATGGAAGGGTAAAAGGGAAAAATTACAATCACAAGTTTAGTCCCTTAATGCAAGCAGGGAAAGTTGGAAACAAAGTCCGCCTCCCGTCCCCACCGGCAAGAGAAGAGCAGGTCTGACATTGACAGCCTCCCTTTAAAAAGACCTACACGTGGTCTTGCTGATGTCACTGGCCAAGAGAAGGGGGGCGGTACCATTTTGGGGTGCAAATTGAGTAGGCACAACACTGATCGTCCTCACCCATAAGCCATGGACTGCCAAAAAAAGTTGTTATAAGAGTACAGTGATCAGTAGGGGTGGGTGACAAACAGGGGATAACATGGGAGGAGCGAGGATTAGGCCATGCAACCACCTGTTTAAAGCTGTGGCTATAAAAAAGGAACAGTGGCTGTGCTGGGTGTTTGGGGGGCTACAGACACCAGCTCAGTGTCTTAGAGGACTAAAAGTATGGGGAGATGTGAGCTGAGAGAAAGTAGGAAGAAGAGTGCAAGATGCCATTGCCATATTAAGCTCTGGCTAAATATAAGGCCTCTGAGGGACAACAGTGTGGATGAGATTGTGTCCACAGCAAGGGTGGATGGGCTCCAATGGACAAAAAGACATGGAGGCAAAGTGTCGCTTTGACTTCAAATTTACCCATATAAATAACACTTCTAGGCTTACTGTATGTATTTAAAGACAGGAGGCATCAGGAAACCACTGGCTTAACACAACTGGGATGGCATTTCACCGAGACATAAGATTATTTTCTGTTGAATGCAATAAGCTCTGGTATTTCATAGAATATGTCAATCATGAACCATGAATTTCGTGCAAATGAGGATTGAACTAATATACTGTATGTTATTGTAGGCAGCTAATACACCAGTGTCTTCTACACTCTCATCAGCTTGCTTGTGGAGTTTATTTTAACCAGAGCGAGAAATTAGATTTAACTGAAGAGCGGCTCAAGAGAGACAGTGTGAGATCTTGTCAGTTATTATTTTACTATGAGAAAGGGGGAGAGGGTGGCTATTAAATAACAGTCTGTAATATGATCAGTGTTCTCCAGTGCCAGGCTGGGTCAGGGCCGTGAATTTACTTGTGTGGGCATGTGGCGGGTGTGGGGTTTCTGATGAAACATCATGACACTGAGAGTTTTTAAGTGTAAACGTATTTGGGGTATGTTGAGGTGTACATATAAAATGCTAAACTCTTTGTAGAATATATGAGAGTTTTTTAAGAGAAGAAGCTTTAAAAGTCTGCATTCTGCAAAATATGACTGAATACTTTGTTCACAACAAGGCAGCTGATATGATCTATAGTTGTATTTTCAAATAAATTAAATTAAAATCACCCTTTATTGTCATTCAACCATACAACCTATCATGTACAGTAGAACGAAATTGTGTGTTTTATCCTATCTACAGTGTTAATGACACACACCTCATGTGTAGTAATCAGAAGGGCCGCTGCCATGCAAGGCGCCGCCACAGATTTCCCTCTTCCATTCCATTACTGCTGAGCACCAAGCTGGACGGCAGGAAGTTCCGCTTTTTTTTTATATGGTCTTCGGCATGACCCGGCCAGGATTTGAACCCCTGCCTCCCGGGTGTGGGGCGGATGCTCTACCAACTGAGCCACCACTCTGGTGGTGCAACTTTTGGTGGCCTCTAGTGGTCATATAAATAGCAACATGATGTGATAAGGCATGAAGTTGCAGCTGTAATGTGTTTAAAGTGGACCCTGATCATTTCCTAACTAAAGCGTTAACCTTTTAACACCTAACCCTAACCACTACTGTGTGTCATGGGTTGCCTCTCAGGGCAGAGATATGAGACCCACGCGTTAGACTGTGAGCTTGTGGTATTTATTACAAAAAAACAACAAACATAAAGTTCAACAAGGTGCTCTTAACACAAAATACAAACGAGGAGGAAAAAACGTAAAGGTTTGAGCACACCAGAGCAGGGCAGGGCTCTGGCGAAGAAAAGAAGGATATAATCACCAAGACAGTGGCAAAATGAAAACGAAATTCACTCCCCTTAAATAGGGATCAAAACTCCTCACCACAATCAACAACCAGTATGGGTATCTGAACGGGCAGGAAAAAGCAATGACATACAGCTGGGAATAATGAGGAAGTCATCAGGGCTGCCAGCTGCAGCGCACACCCACACTGGGCAAACCCTAGAGGCCAATGACAGCTGTCAATCCTGAGAAAAGGAACATAACAAAATACAAACATAATGATGTGACAGAAAAAATGGGGACAGGCAAATTCAAAAATATAGTAAACAAGCTATAATGAACGTACACGGGAAAATAAATCAAACTAAGGGTAAATAAGATAAGATAAGATAAGATAAGCCTTTATTAGTCCCACAACGGGGAAATTCCAGGATTGCAACAGCACAGGGATAGCAACACTCAGAGCAACAATCAGAAGGCAAGAAAAAAAACAAGCAAGCAAGAGCAGCTAATATACATATGTACATATTACTATAAATATATATATACACACACACACACACACAGACCACACAGTGCAGAGCATTGTAGCTGGATGGAATAAATATATGAATATATGAACACACAGTGCAGAGCATTGTAGCTAGATGGAATAAATATGTAAATATATAAACACCCACAGTACGGAGCATTGCAGCTAGGTGGAATAAATATGCAAGTATATAAACACACACAGTGCGGAAGCAATGTAGCTAGATGGAATAATATGTAGATATATAAAAACACAGTGCGGAGCATTGTAGCTAGATGGAATAAATATATAGATATATAAATATAAACACACCCAGTGCTGAGCATTGTAGCTAGATGGAATAAATATATAGATATATAAATATAAACACACCCAGTGCAGAGCATTGTAGCTAGATGGAATAAATATGTAAATATATAAACACACACAGTGCAGAGCATTGTTGCTAGGTGGGATGAAACAGCATAACCGTCTATTTAGTTATCCTACATGGTATGATTATGTGCCCATACATATTCTCACCCTCCATAGCGACCGGTATGTTCCTAGTTGTATGCCGGAGGGGACCATTGTGTAAGTCTATTGCATCTTTTGCATTCATAAAACTATTAGTTTGTTACGTCTTTTTGCTATCTCTGCGAGCAGCCCTGCTTATGGTTGTACAGTCCTGACAGCCGTTGGTAGGAAGGACCTACGAAACCTCTCGGTTGTGCACCTGGGATGATGTAGTCTGCTGCTAAATGAGCTTCTCAGTGCATCCAGTATGTCCTGCATAGGGTGAACTCGACTCCAGCAGAGATGACAGGTTTAGCCACCGTCCTCTCTCTCCTATCTCCTCCATCGATCAAGGCGCTGCCCCAGGACAGAGCTAGCTTTCTTAATCAGTTTGTTCAGTCTCTTCCTATCGGCTGCAGTAATGCCTCTGCCCCAGCAGACCACTACCAAAAGTGATGGCTGATGCCACCACCGTGTCCATAGAATGACTTCAGCAGCGCCCCTTGTACACCAAAGACCTGAGTCTCCTCAGCAGGAACAGCCTGCGCTGTCCCTTCTTGTAGAGTGCGTCAGTATTGGTGTGACCAGTCTAGTTTATTGTTCAGATGAATACCCAGGTACTTGTAGGATGTCACCATCTCGATGTCTGTTCCCTGTATATTTACTGGTGCTGTGAGGGGCTGCCATGCCTGCGGCAGTCCACCACCAGCTCCTTAGTTTTCCTCGCGTTGATCTGGAGGCAGTTCCGATGGCACCAGTCCACAAAGTCCTGGATAAGCCCTCTGTACTCAGGTCTCATCTCCAGCGGAGATGAGACCAACGATCGCAGAGTCATCAGAGAAATTCTGTAGATGGCAATGTGTTGTGTTGTGTGAGAAGTCCGCAGTATAAGAGTGAACAGGAAGGGAGCCAGCACCGTTCCCTGGGGGGCCCCCGTGCTACTGATGATCGTGTCGGAAACACAGTCCCGGGTTCTCACAAACTGAGGCCGGTTCGTGAGGTAGTCCAGGATCCATGATGACAGGTGCTGGTCCACCCATGCGCGCAGCAGCTTGTCCTCAGGATCATCGGTGGGATGGTGTTGAAAGCACTGGAGAAGTCAAAGAACATGAATCCTCACCATATTCCCGGGCTTCTCCAGGTGGGACAGAGAATGGTGAAGGAGGAAGATCACCGCATCCTCCACCCCAATGCCATGCTGGTAGGCGAACTGGAGTGGATCCATCGCTGGTTCCACCAGGGGGCGGAGATGAGCAAGGAGCAGTCTCTCCAGGGTCTTCATCAAGTGGGACGTCAAGGCCACCGGTCTGAAGCTGTTCAGGTCTTTGGGGTGGGAAGTTTTTGGTACAGGTACCACACAAGATGTTTTCCACAGCTGTGGTACCCTCCCCCAGTTTCAGGCTCATGTTGAAGATATATGTCCACAATCCCACACAGCTGGTCTGCACAGGACTTGAGGAGCTTTACGCTGATGCCGTCCGGTCCCGACGCCTCCTCGCCTTGATCTTCCTCAGCTCCGTCCTCACCTGGGTCTTGGTCAGGTCAGGATGGGGGGCTGTGTGTTGGGAGTGGGGGGGGGTGTCGGTGGAGTGGGGAGTGGGGTAGCAGGACTTGATTTCTTAGAGCAGCAGTGGTTGTTGTGCAGACAGGGGGGAGGGCGGTTGGTCAAATCTATTGAAAAACAGATTCAGGTTGTTCGCCCACTCCCTGCCCCCCGTGGCCTGGGGGGAGGTATTCTGGAGCCCCGAGATGGTTTTGAGGTTTCTCCAGACCCCGCTGATGTCGCTCTGTTGCAGCTTGTCCTCCATCTTCTCCCTGAAGCTGTCCTTGCCTTCTCTGATCTTTCTCCTCAGTCCCTCTGTACGGCCCTTCAGCATCTCCCTGTTCCCCGACCTGAAGATCCTCTTCTTCTCTCTCAGAAGTGTTTTTATCTCAGGGTTGATCCAGGGTTTGTTGTTTGAGTGACGCCGTATGGTCTTGGTGGGAACGGATTTGTCCACACAGAAGCTGAGGTAGCCCGTGAAGGTGTGAATGAGGCCATCGATGTCCTCACCATGTGGATCGCAGAGCTGCTTCCAGGCAGTGGCTTCAAAACAGTCCTTTAGAGTGTCCATTGTCTCCTCAGACCATAACTCCACAGTGTGCATGGCCGGAGGTTGTCTGTGCACTAGGGGTTTGTACACCGGTCGGAGATGAACCAAGTTGTGATCCGATCTCCCAAGTGGGGGGAGTTGTGATGAGGTGTACGCCTTCTTAGTGTTTGCGTAGAACAAATCCAGTGTTTTATTGTCTCTAGTGTGGCATGTGACATACTGGGTGAAAGTGGGCAGAATGGGAGACAGTGAAACGTGGTTGAAATCGCCTGAGATGAGGAGAAGAGCATCTGGGTGTTCTGTCTGCAGCCTGCTGGTTACTGAATGGATGACGTCACGCGCTGTCCCAGCGTTCGCCGTCGGATTTGCATAAACAACAATGCAGATCACGTGTGAGTGTTCTCTCGGGAGATATGTAGGCCTCATGCTAACAGCTAGCAACTCAATGTCTTTGCTGCAGTGTCGTTGTTTAACAGTGATATGTCCCGGTCTGCACCAGTTGTTGTTAACATACATTATCACTCCACCGCCCCTAGTTTTGCCACTCTCTGGTGTTCGGTCAGCTCGTATCATGTGAAAAACCCTCCAGCTCAATGTTAGCATCTGCTGCTAGTTCAGTTAGCCACGTCTCAGTAAACAAAAGGAGAGAGCACTCCCGGTAAGTGCTATCATAACGGGAGATAGCCGCTAGCTCATCTAACTTTCCCAGTATCGACCGTACATTTCCCATGACAACAGATGGAAGGGAGGGTCTGTACCTATATTTTTGTCCTCCGCCTTACTCCAGCCCGCAGCCGCGGCGTTTTCGCCTCAGTTCTCTCGGTATGTCGAGTTTTTCCAGTGGGACCGGGTGGCGGTTTAAATGCTAGCAGCTCTTCCCTGTTGTATCGAATCCTGCTATAAACAGTGGCTCCGTCCACCGGCTCAGGAGACATTTGGGACGATCTGTGTGTCCGTGATATAAGTGGGGTGAAAAAAAAAAAAAGTGATCAAAAGAGAGAGGAAGGGAAAAAAAAAAACTCGGTGAAACTCGGTGAAATGGTAACTCAAAAATGACAGCACAGTGTAAACATGGAAAAAAGGTAGACAACCTGAGCCCGGGGAAATCCCTCCATGCTCAGAACGTTACAGAGCCCCCTCCCAAGGGGGGGGGGGGTACCAGACACCCCGAGGTAACATCAAAAGAAAAGAACTCTCCCACACAAAAGGCCCACCCCAACAAGAAAACAACCCCACCCCGGGAGGGAGGAGGGGGCCCAGGCATGGAGGGACCGAGCCAGTCCAAAAGGAAAAATGAAGAAAAACATCAAAAACAAAATCCCGCTCAGATCCCATACCAGGAAAGACCCTCAGCTCCCCTAAGCCCCCCAGACCGAGGAGCTAGACAGTTTAGGAGGGCGACCAAAGTCCCAGGCCTGTCAGATGGCAAGGTGGTCCGAATCAGGTGGTCTACCAGAAAGCATGGGCCACCCAACCCAATGGCTCAGTCCGTCAGGTGGTCGCCCAGAGTTCTTAAGCCACCTGAACAGTAAGGGTGGTCCAGGAGGCAGCACCCCCATGGGGAGACAAAGTGACAAGAAGGAGAGTGGAGGATGGGGAGCCACAATGGCCCCTGGCAGCAGAGGTGGAACCACGGCAGTGTCTGGCAGAGGAGAAGGAACCACGGCAGTGTCTGGCAGAGGAGGAGCAACCACAACGGCGTCTGGCAGAGGAAAGGGGACCACAACGCCCTTGGACTGGCCAGCAGCACCCTCGGTGGTCCCGGACAGGGACATGGTTGCACCCTCGGTGGATCTGGGCTGGAGCAACACTGCACCCTCATTAGCTCCGGGCTGGAGCAATGTTGCTTCCTCGGTGACTCCAGGCTGGAGCGGAGCTGCACCCTCGGTGGCATCGGGCTGGAGCGGAGCAGCACCCGCGGTGGCTGCGGGTTGGAGTGAAGCTGCACTTTTGGTGGCTCCAGGCTGGAGCAATGCCACATCCTCGGTGGCTCCAGGCTGGAGCAATGCTGCACCCTCGTTGGCTCCAGGCTGGAGCAACGCTGCACCCTCAGAGGCCCCGGGCTGGGACAGAACACCCGCGATGACCTCTACTGGAAGGAAAGCAGCTCCCTTGGTGGACCCGGACTGGGCCAGGCTGCACCCTCGGAGGCCCCATGCTGGGACGGAACACCCGTGATGATCTCCACTGGACGGAAAGCACCACCCTCGGAAACCTCAGCCAGAGGGGGAGCAGCACCCATGGTGGTCCCGGGCTGGGACGGAGCATCCACGACAACCTCAGCGGGGGGAGCTGGACCTACGGCAATCTCGGGTGGTGAACCTGGTCCCACGGAAACATCTGCCACAGGTGGAATATCCTTGGTGATCCTGGGGGAAAACTCGGACAGGAGATACAAAGACACAGAGTCAGGGTCACCGGCAGCAGCAGAGCCCAGAGAGGTGAGCTCAGGTGCAGCTGATGGCTGTACTTGGCTCTCCTCACCTAGAACCAGGCAAGATTTCTCCAAAAGAGAGACTACAGAGACAAAGGAGTGTATTTGCCTAGTCTCAAGCTCCACCGCTGTCCAGGAGTCAAGCGATGGTGCTTCGGGCTCGGTCCTCTGGAGGTCCAGCTCCGACTCTGCTGTGGCGGCCCCTGCAGCAGGCATGGTGGTCGGTGAAGTCCTGGGACCTCTCAGCAATGTGGCCCACACAGGTGTCTCGCCCTGTGTGGTGACGGGAGGTCGACTACCTGCTGGCACTGCTTCCTGTTTAGCTGAAGCCCGGGGACTCTCCTTAGTCGGCTCAGGTGTCAGCTCGGGTTCAGCGCTCCCCTTCCATCCGTAACATGGCTGTGGGGCTGGAATCAGGTCCTCCAGAGCCGTAGGCTCCTCCATTGTCCAGCAACTCAGTTCCAGGGCTGGCGGACACTCAGGGGTAATAGGAGGAGACACGGAGAGGGCAGGTGAGAAATTATTAGTTGCAGCAGATGGTGAGAGCTTAGGGGACTGCACACCCTGAGCCTCACTACCAGGAAGCAGACAAGACATATCATCATGAATTATGGGAGAATGAAAAGACACTTGCCTGTTATCCCAGGGTTCGATGTTTTCTGCTGCAGCAGGTGTAGGTTTGACCCTCTCCGTGGTTTCCATTGAAGAGGGCCCCCCAGGAGAATCCTGAAGAGCCGCCCCTGCAGCTCCAGCTGCATGTGGAGCCGGCGAGAAAACGTCTAACCTCTCAGCAGCGAGACAATATGGTGAGGACAAGTGAGAAACAGCAGCTGCGGATAAACGAGGAGCTGACGGAGCAACTTGAGAGGAAAAACATGGGGGATACAATGCTGCAGGAGTTTTCTGCCTTCAGCGAAGAGGAATTAGCTGTCTGAGAGGCGGGAGCATTCCTCAGGTGTGTTCTCCCAGAATGGCGGCGAGGAGCGGGAGGCGGAGGCGTTGGCTCAAGGTGGTGGGGGAGAGGCTCCGGAGTCAGGGGACGCTCAATCATTGGCTCAGACTTCGGTTCCCTTAGTGAAATTTCCAGCAATTCCTGAGCCAAATCCAGGGGGAGCCAGGGTTTAACTTCCAGGAGGAGGTCAGTCTCTGCCAATAATTCCTGCATGCGCTCCTCCAGTTCCTCAGCCAAGGGAGCGGGCCAAGGCTCGAGAGGAGGAGGCGGAGCTGCCGCCAGAGAGCAACGAGAGGCTGGCGGGTTGCTGGTGCTCGAGCACTTGCTCTTCATTGGCGCAGGCGCCGGCATCGGAGCTGTTTTCTCGTGCTCATTGCTTGTTGATGGAGGGTGGAATATGGAGAGAAGTAGGTCTGTGAGCTCCAGGTGATCCCACAGCCTGGGGCATGCCACCAGCACCTGCACCGTGCCCTCCATACACTCTCGGGCTGCCTCGGGGATACAGGAGGCTCAAGCCTGTCGCAGGATATCTTCCAGCACGCGCACTGACCACCACTCCATTTCATTCAGTCCTAAGGTGGACACCTTTGGGATGACAGGCGTGGTAATCCCGGTGAAAAAGGAAAAAACCAAACAGGAAAAAAGAAAGCCAACAAGCTATCGCCGCCGCTGAGAAAACGGAAAAATCAACAAACTCGCAGCAGCTGGGTCTCAACTGGTTGCTGTCTTTTGTCATATGGTGCCTCTCGCAGAGATACGAGACCCAAGTGCTGTACTGTGAGCTTGTGATATTTATTACAACAAAACAACAAAGTTCAACAAGGTGCTCTTAACACAAAATACAAAAGGGAGGAAAAGCTTACAGTTTGAGCACGCCAGAGCAGGGCAGGGCTCTAGCGAAGACGAAAAGGATATAATCATCAAGACAGCAGCAAATGAAAACGAAATTCACTCCCCTTAAATAGGGATCAAAACCCCTCACGCAATCAACAACCGGTGTGGGTATCTGAACAGGCAGGAGAAAGCAATGGCACACAGCTGGGAATAATGAGAAAGTCATCAGGGCTGCCAACTGGCAGTGCACGGCTACGCTAGGCAAACCCTAGAAGGCCAATGACAGCTGTCAACCCTGAGAGAAGGAACAACAAAATACAAACATAATGTGTGACAGAAAAAATGGGGACAGGCAAGCTCAAAAATACAATAAACAAACTATAATGAACGTACAAGGGAAAATAAAATCAAACTAAGGGTAAATGGTAACTCAAAAATGACAGCACAGTGTAAATATGGAAAAAAGGTAGACAACCTGAGCCCGGGGAAATCCCTCCGCGCTCAAAATGTGACACTGTGACTTTAAACAAGAATTGGTGTGTCACACTGAAAATCAGGCCCTCCAGGATTTCACAATGTTGCGATTCTATCGATTTCCATGACTTCAGTAGGTCCTGCATTATTTGAATTTTGTCCAATCACCGCCACTTTAAGATAAGATAAGATAAGATAAGCCTTTATTAGTCCCACAACGGGGAAATTCCAGGATTGCAACAGCACAGGGATAGCAACACTCAGAGCAACAATCAGAAGGCAAGAAAAAAACAAGCAAGCAAGAGCAGCTAATATACATATGTACATATTACTATAAAATATATATATACACACACACACACAGACACACAGTGCAGAGCATTGTAGCTGGATGGAATAAATATATGAATATATGAACACACAGTGCAGAGCATTGTAGCTAGATGGAATAAATATGTAAATATATAAACACCCACAGTACGGAGCATTGCAGCTAGGTGGAATAAATATGCAAGTATATAAACACACACAGTGCGGAGCAATGTAGCTAGATGGAATAATATGTAGATATATAAAAACACAGTGCGGAGCATTGTAGCTAGATGGAATAAATATATAGATATATAAATATAAACACACCCAGTGCTGAGCATTGTAGCTAGATGGAATAAATATGTAAATATATAAACACACACAGTGCAGAGCATTGTTGCTAGATGGGATGAAACAGCATAACCGTCTACTTAGTTATCCTACATGGTATGATTATGTGCCCATACATATTCTCACCCTCCATAGCGACCGGTATGTTCCTAGTTGTATGCCAGAGGGGACCATTGTGTAAGTCTATTGCATCTTTTGCATTCAAAAAACTATTAGTTTGTTACGTCTTTTTGCTATCGCTGCGAGCAGCCCTGCTTAGGTTGTACAGTCTGACAGCCGTTGGTAGGAAGGACCTACGAAACCTCTCGGTTGTGCACCTGGGATGATGTAGTCTGCTGCTAAATGAGCTCCTCAGTGCATCCAGTATGTCCTGCATAGGGTGGAACTCGGACTCCAGCAGAGATGACAGTTTAGCCACCGTCCTTCTCTCTCCTATCTCCTCCATCGGATCAAGGCGCTGCCCCAGGACAGAGCTAGCTTTCTTAATCAGTTTGTTCAGTCTCTTCCTATCAGCTGCAGTAATGCCACTGCCCCAGCAGACCACTCCAAAAGTGATGGCTGATGCCACCACCGTGTCATAGAATGACTTCAGCAGCGCCCCTTGTACACCAAAAGACCTGAGTCTCCTCAGCAGGAACAGCCTGCGCTGTCCCTTCTTGTAGAGTGCGTCAGTATTGTGTGACCAGTCTAGTTTATTGTTCAGATGAACACCCAGGTACTTATAGGATGTCACCATCTCGATGTCTGTTCCCTGTATATTTACTGGTGCTGTGAGGGGCTGCCCATGCCTGCGGCAGTCCACCACCAGCTCCTTAGTTTTCCTCGCGTTGATCTGGAGGCAGTTCCAATGGCACCAGTCCACGAAGTCCTGGATAAGCCCTCTGTACTCAGCTTCATCTCCATTGGAGATGAGGCCAACGATCGCAGAGTCATCAGAGAACTTCTGTAGATGGCAGTGTGTTGTGTTGTGTGAGAAGTCCGCAGTATAAAGAGTGAACAGGAAGGGAGCCAGCACCGTTCCCTGGGGGGCCCCCGTGCTACTGATGATCGCGTCGGAAACACAGTCCCGGGTTCTCACAAACTGAGGCCGGTTCGTGAGGTAGTCCAGGATCCATGATGACAGGTGCTGGTCCACCCCTGCGCGCAGCAGCTTGTCCTTCAGGATCATCGGTTGGATGGTGTTGAAAGCACTGGAGAAGTCAAAGAACATGATCCTCACCATATTCTCATATTCTCTCTCACACTTTACCGCAATTTTTGCCAATTGCCATCAACTCCCGTCAATTTCACCAATCAGATTTGTCCCTGAGTAGCAATCAAACATGTACATCATCTGTCTGACCAATTAAATGCGGCACTGCACCACGTTCACTTCCATGCTAACAGTGAGTATATACAGAACACATCAGCAAAAAACAGTTTGAGATTTAAAAAAAAAACACTCACCTGTGAGTTTTCCCACATCGTTCCTTCCTCTGTCTCTCCAGGTCCGCCGGTGAACATCTCATCAAGTCTCTATAATGACTGCATGTATGAAGAGCCAGGTTTGTGTTGAAAAATGTCCGCCTGCCTGAAAGCACCCCAGTCGTGGGAGCGCGCGTCAGGAGACACGCCATAAAACCACAAAAAAAAGTGAATCTAATACTACAGCTAATGTTGGAACAGTTTATACGTCTTTACAGGTAAAAGCCACTACTACGTCTTGTCAATGAGTTGTAAATCTGTGAATCTACGGTCTGGACACGGGCCAATGCGCGATTCAGGCAATCCCCAAGGAGACCCCCGCAACTTACTGCAACAATAAAAAAAATCCTCCGAAATCCTGGAGGGACTGTAAAATGTGTATTTAATGCAACTTAACATAGATGTGGAAGTAACACAATGAAACACAAAGTTAGGTGTCCCACATTAGAGACCACTGTTATTCTCATGTTCCATCCCCACTCGCCTCCATATATGGATTTGAGAGCTTTTGAAACAGTAAACCGGTGTGAAGCAGCCAAGGACATACTCTGACATACTTTTTCTCACATTTCCCACTTTTTAAATTAATTAGTGTTTTTTTTTCCTAGCAAATTTATGATTTTACTTCTAAATTTGAAACTTGTTTCACATAAATCTGCATTTTTTGCTACTAAACTTATAATTTTTTGTTCTTGTAAATTTGTCACTTTGTTCCTTCCATGTTTTACCTATAACTGCATTTTTCATATAAATTTGAGTTTGTTTCCATAAATTCTTGTTCTTTTCTTAAATTTGAAATTTTCTTATAAATTTATAACTTATTTCTTGTAAATTTGTCTTTTGTGCTACATTTCTTATCTTTTATTCATAAATTTGTGACCTTTTTTCCACCCAAATTTGCCACAGTTTCTGTAAATCTGAGCCTTTTGTCTCATAAATTTGAGAGGGTTTTGTTTCTGGAAAAAAGACTCAAACCAAGTCCATCTTTTCTCTTTCACTCCCGGTTGTCTCAAAAAAGAGGAGTAATAACAAGCATCAAGCATGTGGTTTGTGTTGAGGTCATTAAATGGCTTGGAGTGCCGTTGCTACGGCGACTGGTAGGCTGACTCAAACAGCTTATCATGCCAGATGAGAAAAGGAAAGTGAGCACCACTGGAAATGTAGACAGATAATAACATAGATAACAACTATACTGAGGAAAATCTATCAGCTTTAAACTGCATTTCTTTCCTTTATTCATATGCCTTTGTTAAGTGAAAAGTGTTTTTGAATCTTACCATGCACACTTAAAACAATGTAATTGCATTATGGTGCTATTCCTCTCAGATTAAAAAAATATATATTGTAAAGGTGTCATGAGTTAAATGCAATCATTATGATGACATTGTCCTGTCACCGAGCATCTCCAGGCTCCATAGTGTGCGTCACCTCCTCCACAGTGGCAGAGGGTGAAAAAGTGACACGTCTCGAGTTTGGGCGCTAATGAGATCTAAAAGCTTCATCACAAGGAGACAGAGTGCCGGGAGCGAAGGAGTTGAAAGTGAGGTGGATGGTAAAAGAGAAAATTGTGTGAGAGAGTGAGGGATTGAACAAGTTGAGTTCAAAATATTGGGGGAAAAAAAATCAAAACCGTGACAAAAATGGAGAGATGAACGAAGAAAGTGGTAGTTAATAGCTGAGAGTGGTCCTGTCACAGCAGTTTTTAGTATATGAAGGGAAATATCATGTTAACTTAGACAAGTTGCATGACAGATTTGATTAAAGGTCCCATTCACTGAAACATGGTGTGTTTGTGGGTTTTAACCTTCTGAAAATGCTTTCTTGAATTAGTGTGTAGCACAGTACTAAACTGCCTGCATTGTTGCTTGATGCACCTCCACCAGTGCCACTGGGCTGGACCACCCTTCATATATGTTTCGCTCCTTTGAACCCAGAACATCTCAAGGTGGAGGAGCAGCAACAGGGATGTCTCCCTATTGCTCTCTGCAGCTGGCCCTGAGAGCCTTTTGTACCCCACTTTGCATCCTTTCTCCTAAGCTAGAGCCACAAGCTTTCTTGCTCTGCCTCTGCTGCCATTTCCTTGAGCGCTCTCTTCTGCTTGATACTGGAAATTCCCACGGCCTTCAGGAATTGCTGGGTGGATTTTGCAATGAAGCCTCTGCAACTGACTTCCACAAAGTAAGTTGACATCTTCCATCCTGCTTCCGTACAAGCTGCAGCAAGCTCACAGTATCTTTCCTTTTTTCTCTCAAAAGCTGCCTCTATGTTTTCCTCCTAAGGAACTGTAAATTCGACCATGATCACTGACCTCACAGTGCCTATGTCAGGGCGTAAAGATGTTGATATTATCACCACTGGAAATTTAAGCTGATGGTCCAGGTCTACCCGCATGTTCCACCTGCAGCCAGCTGTCAGAACTAACCACTACCTCCGATGGGTGTTATGCTCCTTGGCTGATGAAGTGTATTTGGCACTGAGTTATTACTGGACTGCCCGTGTTGGATTTTCTGCACATCTCTACAACTTCTGCCAGCTTTCGCAGGACCAGGTCGTGGCACCATCTGCCTTGGGAGAAGGCTGCTTTGCAACCTGTCAAAATGTGCTTCAGGCTGGGATTCAAGGTATTGCAGAGATGGCAGATCTCTTCTGAACCATACCATAGGTGTAGGTTATTTGAACTTGGAAGGGTATTGTAGGTGGATCTTATTAGAAAGCTCAGCGTTACTTGTGGAATTTTCCATGTCAGCCCACGTGATAACTCGTGGAACGACAGCTTCCCAGTTTGTCCACCTCCCCTGCCGCTGCAGACTCACCGCCTTGACTTTATATGGATCATATGACTACAGTAAAAATACTGAAATTTCTCTTAACTTAGAAATAATTATATCTTAACTAGGGCTGGGCGATATACCAAATATATTCGTTGTATCGGTACATTTGGCTGCCCACGATACATATTTCATTATATCACGCATACCCAAATATTTATCACATTAATATGAGCTGCTGCTGCAAGACAGGTCTGTCTGTAGCTTGGCCACTGAAGTCTGAAAGTGGAAGCTCTCTAGCTCAACACAGCTGCCCCGCTCCCCCTGCATGTTCACAGAGAAATCTAAACTGCAGCGAGCAGAGATGAAAAGGAAGATAATAGAAGAAGTACGCTCACCTTAAGCACAAAAAATGGGGGGAGTTAGTTAAAGAAAACATTTTGAGTCTGAACTCTGCATGTTCATTAGCTAAGTGAACAAACTTTCAAAATAAGAGCTCCTATCCAGTCTTGCAACCTTTCAAAATAAGAGTGAGTGGCTTGCCAAATAAACAACTGATGTAGACATATAAAAAAGCGATAAATTATACTTCTGTCACTTATTAGACCGCTAAGTATTAACTATGTGTGGTAAACTGAAACATTTCTGCCCATGTGGATAAACTTGATCACTTAATAATGTGAGTTCTGGTAAGCAAAGGAAAAAAAACACTTTCCTCAGTTACATATTGTTGTGAAGAATTTTCTCTAACATAATTTTTTTTTATTTTATTATTCAGCTTTTTCATAAGCAGTGTTGAGAGTAACACTCCCAACACTCCCTGTAACACCACTACTTTTTCAGCAATGTGCTTGTTATGTCTGGAAAACCTGGAAGGACCAACAGAGAGTGGAGTTAGCAATGATGATATAGAGTGAAGTACATGGCGGTAATGCACCTGTAAGCTGGTTGCCAACCGCCAATCAAATCCAAAAGAAGAAGAAGAAGAAGTTTGGTGGGAACACAAACTTTATTACATAAACTCTTAATGGTGGTACAGGGTATGCCGGTTGGGAGACCGGGCTAAAAAGAGAGCCGAAGAAAGAGACTTTAAAATGGCCGTTCCTCACATTTGTATGTTCAGCGTGATGACGTCACTGAGAGGCCGCGTCATCACACCAACAATGACCAAACTTGCAATTTTCTATACACTACATTAACCCCCCCCCCCCCACCAGGAAAAACAGAAAATACACATGGACAAATTTGGTACAAAAAAAAAAAAAAAAAACTAGCTAAGGCCAGCGGGTAGACTACCGCGTGGCCCAGCGTGGCTGAGTGGTTTATTGTGCCACTATTCATTGGCAGCCTCACCCCTAGCTAAACAGTCCTTCTTTTACTGTGGAAGGCAGGTCAGTTGGAGGGGCCCTGAGGTAAGCCAGTGGTGGACGCGCCCCTGGAGGTGTGGAGGCCCGTGGATCGGGATTGTCTTCGTCAAAACCCCAGTCCAGGTCTCACACCATGCAGGGCTGCTACCCAAACTCAGCAAAGACGGTTAGCGTGACATACCGAACCATCTGTCAGATGAAAGGTCGGTGGCCCCAGCTGCACGGTGATCTTGATGGGTGCCTGTAGTGGTGGAGATGGTGTAGAGGCTGACTGTGGGTCCAGTCATTCGGTTCTGCAGACTCGAACCCAGCCCATCACTGCGAGTGGCGTTCTGTTGAGCTGTATTCACCGTCATGGTTGTGACGGTGTGGCTCTCACGTCTGCTGTGGGGCATCCACCAGGTTGTGGTAGTTCTGCTGCATCCTCTTGGGTCACGGACTCTTCATCCTGCAGCTCAGCGGCAGCTCCTGGAGGCTGATGCTGGGCGTGGATTCAGAAGGTATCCAGTGGTTCTGCTGTGTTTTGCTGGATCGCAAACTCTTCATCCTGCAGCTCAGCTGCGGGTCCTGGAGGCTGATGCTGGGCATGTATTCGGAAGTAGTCCAGCCTCTTTTCCTCCTGTCCTTGGAAGTCTGGTCATGGCGATGTGTTGCTGTCACAGTTGGTAGAACCGGCACCAGGTTGTTGTGTCCTGGGGTTCCCATTAGACGTGGGCTCTCTCTCCTGTAGCTCTGCAGCAGCTCCCTGAGGCTTATGCTAGGCAAGGATCTGAGGTGAGTCCGGTTGCTGCCCCTCTTCCTGTGAGCACAGGACGGTTGTCGTTGTCATCTGGATGTGTTGTGTCCCACTCGTCATCATCAGTCAAACAGAGTCCGTTACTGTCGTGGATGGTGAAGCCCAGCTGGTAAAACAGGTCACATCCTCGTATGTTGTTTCCATGCGTAACCACTTGGAAAACGAAATCAGGAACGATTCTTGACGGGTAATGGACCATTAGTGTGATGGTCCCTACATTGCTGATGTGGTAGTTACCATACCCACACAGCTCCGCTGGGTTTTACCCAATTGGGTGGTTGGGGAAGAACTTCGCCACAATGACCCAGTTAAACATCAATTTCACTGTTGCATTGTCAAGCAGGAGCGGTAAGCTGGTGTCGTCCAACCCCACCATGCAAAATGCATACGTTATACCTTCGGAACTCACCGTGTGGATGGTAGTCGCAGGTGAGTGACTTGAACTGACAAACGAGCTTGGTGGTGGTGCTGATCGGCAAACCTTGGTGAAGTGGTTGAATTTGCCGTATCACTTACACTGTTGCCCCCTTGCCGGGCAGAAACATGCTCTTTCTCTGTGCATCGGGGAGCCACAGATGCCACATGAGAAGCACCTCGTAGCATTCTTCTAATCCGTGATGTTTACTTCAGCCTCTTCTGCCGTGTCACTGGGCCCTTCTATGGTTACCGCATGTTACTGCAGATGTGTAGCTTGGCTGTTGTTGTTGTTGCTGCTGCACACCTAGCTCTGATGCTAACCTGTCTGTGGCCTCTAGCTGGAATGCTAGCTCAATGGTCCTCGCTAGCATCATGTCGTTTGGTGCCGTTAGTATCTTTGCCCACAGCAGCAGGTTGCTAGTGTGCTCGGCCTACTGATCCCGCACCATTTCATCCTTCAACAAACTGAATCTGCACATGCTAGCTAGGTGGCGAAGGTCCGTGATGAATTGTTGTGTCATCTCTCTTGTCTTCTGTCACCGTTGGCAAAACCAAATGTGCTGCGCCAACACGTTGTCTGGTGTGGCGAAGTAGCTAGCTAGAAGCTCGACTCAGCAAACATTTCTGTTGGTCCTAGCATGTAGAAAATATGTTGGCCTTCTATGCCCAGATTGTGAACCAGTAGAGCTCGATTCCATACCTTGTCTAGCTTGCCCAGGTCCAACGCCGACACATAGGTTTCAAAAGCATTGAGCCAGTGCGACCATGGTATGGGCGGCTCACCAGGAGTTTCCAGAAATGGCTGTAGTGGCCTCAAACACGCTTCCATGGTTTACTCTCATCGCCAAATGTTATGTCTGGAAAACCTGGAAGGATCAACGGAGAGTTGAGTTTGGTGGGAACATGAACTTTATTACATAAACTCTTAATGGTGGTACAGAGTATGCCAGTTGGGAGGCCAGGCTCAAGAGAGAGCTTTAGAAAGAGGCTATAAAATGGCCGTCCCTCACATTTGTATGTTCAGCATGATGACGTCACTGAGCGGCCGCGTCATCACGCCGACACTGACCAAACCTGTGGTTTTCTATACACCACAGTGCTGTGTAACGGAATTATTGTTTAAAAAAATTAGTAATGCGTTACAGTCACTGAAATTTGATCAGCTGCATTACTCATTATTTGTTTTATTAATATGGATATATATTTTTAGCGCAAATAAATAAATATACAAACTGACCCTACGCAGCTGAGACAGCCGTCTGTCGACGTGACCTGTTGCAGAGTTCCTGAGTCTTAATTACTGAGTGGAGGAAAAGATGAAGCTACTTTGTTTTTGTGGAAATAGCCAGATTATTTTTCCGTTGTCGTGGTTAAAGACAAAAGCATATTGGTGGGTTGGAAGCTGAAGTGCAGTTCAGCTCCAACAAAGTTAGTGCTATGCTATGCTAACAACACGAAGTGTATCTACATGAAATGGATCTACTGTATTCTGAACAGCCACAGCTGGGTGTAAAGTGGAAATACTCATCTCATCACCCACGGCTGGATTTCAAGCACAGGTATGCATCTGGACAGTTTGTGACCCAGCAAGAATTAAACCGACTCATTGCCAGACACACCGTTCCAGACTGAAGATGTGATAACACTTTCAATCAGACAACTGGACTGTGATCCACTGAAATTAAAATACATTTCCTTGCTACCTGGAAAAAGATTATTCAAAAATGGATTTCGATCTCCAAAAGGAATTTGAGGGACTGGATCATGTCTCTGTCACAGCAGACATTTAGACTGGATAATGGACATGTTCTTCGGCTCACTGCACATCGGATTAAATCCATAATCATAAAGATAAAAAAAACATGGATAGCTTTATGCCAACTCTCACTCCAAAATAAGGAAGTTACTGGGAACATATCTTGATTTTCTTCAGATTTTCCCACAATCAGAGCTCTCAAGGCAGGATAATACAGACTGAACATGTTCTAAAAGCTCTGTCTGAAACAGTCTGTTTTTAGCCTGACATTAATAAGCCCGTAATGTAATCCTTTAATTAAATTATCTTGCTATGTGGCCAAGATATCCCACTCGTAAAACGTTTTACATTGACTGGATACTGGCTAAAATGGTAAGGGATTTAAATCTAGAGCTGTAAATCAGGTACAGTATGTGTCTGTTAGTATATTACCAATTTTCTCCAAAGTTTTAGAAAAAAAAAAACTGTTGGCTACACAATTATTGGAGTATATGGAGTCTAATAATTACTTAGATCGTCTCTATGGCTTCTGACCAGAAGTCTTGGGGCAGCACGGTGGCGCAGTGGTTAACTGGCGTCAACTGGGGATTCTAAATTGTCCTTAGGTATGGATGTGAGAGTGAATGGTTGTCTGTCTCTCTGTGTTGGCCCTGCGATGGACTGGCGATCTGTCCAGGGTGTACCCTGTCTCTTGCCCAAAAGATGCTGGGATAGGCTCCAGCCCCCCCGCGACCCGAAAAGGATTAAGCGGAAGAAGATGAAAAGATTTATATAGTGCTTTGTCATAGACATTCAAAGACGCTACACAAATAGATACATTATTAATTCTCTCCAGACAGACAATGGTAGTGGCAAGTTACTACTGTAGCCACCGCTGTCCTGGGGCAGGCTGATGGAAATGTGGCTGCAAAACCACGCCAGTGGCCTCTCCGGCCATCACCGAACATTTATACCCAGTGTTATGGACACTGGAGGCAAGGTGGGTAAAGTGTCTTGCCCAGGGACACAATGGCAGGATATCTGGGGAGACCGGGATTCAAACTGCAAACCATCTGGTTATTGGCAGTGTTGGGAGTAATGCCACTACATTTGCAGTAATGTGCTGTGTAACAAAATTACTGTTTAAAAATTCAGTAATGCATTACAGTTACTGAAATTTGATCAGATGCGTTATTCACATTACTCATTTAATTAATATGGATAGATATTTTTAGCACAAATAAACTGACCCTACCATAGCTGGCGCAGCTGTCAGACTCCTCCGCGGGTCAGTTTCCTGTCCTGCCCCAGTTCCCGCCACAACCCGGTAGGAAGAAATGCCGTGGCAGTGGTGACTTCTCATATCGAGCCCTGATTGCCTGTTGTCCAAGCAGTAAGTAGCCCCCAACAGCTCCTACCTCTGTGGTTAAATATGAGTATTTTTTTTTAGCAAGAAGCTCGCATTTAATGGCCACATTAAATGTATTTAAAGTTTTCTTATGCACAGAGAAAAAGGGACTGTGATTTGTTGCAGTAAAGAACAGCTTCTTCTAAGCGGTGAACTTTCATTTATCTGTGCTTTCTGTTTTATTTTATCTTATTAATTTACATGCTGTTGTGATATGTCACTATTTCATGGAAGTTAATCCTCTAAATATGCATTTTTAATGGGCTGGTCCAGGGGTGTCAAACATATAGCTCATGGGCCAAACATGGCCCACCAGGGGGTCCAAAAATTTCTCTGTGAATTTATAGCTTTAGTTGTAGTAAATTTCTGACTTTCTACTGATTACAATAGTTTATGTAAATCTGAGACATTTTTTCTCTAAGATGAGACTTTTTTTCTCATCAGTTTTCTTTTTCTTCTTTTTTCTGATGAGAACAAGGGGCCCTTGATCTTGCTATGTGTGCAAGATGATTTAAGTATGCATTTAAAAGTAAAGTGAAAGTTACTTTTCCAAGTAACTAGTTACTTTATGTCATGATCTGGTGAGCGCACTCTCCCCTGCCCGTCCGGTTCAACTTCCACCTACTCTGTGGGCAATCATCTCCACCTGCGTGATGAGACGCACCTGTCACCTCTGATTGGCCAGCACTTAAATAGACCTTCTCTTCTACACCTTGGTGCTGGCTCATTGGGTACACTACCTGCTTCAGCAGCAAGTTCTATTTTCCTCTAAACTTGAAAAACCTTCTAATCATTTGCTAACCTCTCCACATGTTGCTACCTCCTTCATGGTGCATCTCCAGGGTAGTTGTGTGCTCACCTGCCTCTTCACCATCACCGTGTCAGAGACCATCATCACCTGGTCAGACACCTCACCCAGCTCCACTCCTGCCTTCCAGCATCACCATTTGGTTCGCCGTAAGTGCTGGGTTCTTCTGCCGGGCTCTCTTATATTCCCACATGAGGTGTTGTCCTATTTTCCCTTATCTGAGTCTCCCTCCTAATCTACTGCTCTTGTCTCTTTCCTCCGGCTGAGTGTTCCCCTGGCGAGTGGCGTTTTTCTCTTGCGGAGCGTTTCTCTTGCATTAATAAAATTCAAATCAAATTTGCTTCTCTGTGTCATAGTGTGCTCTCTCTGTTGTCACTCCCCACACGTGAGCTGTCAATAAATACCAATGATGACAGAACGAGCCAGCCACGGTGCAAGTTCAGCGGGAGTGGCATCAGTGGAACACTCCGCTTTAGACTATTTGGATGCCACAGAGAGGCAGGTGGCTGTGCTTACTCAACAGCTGCAAACCATTACGCAGCAGCTGGGCACGGTTGCCAAACATGTGGGCCATTTGTTTCAGCCGGTTCCCATTGCTCCGCCTGTTGTGCCAGTTTTTCCACCTTGAACCACCTCCGTTCCCTCACCTGCCCCGTATGTGGGGGAGGTGGGGAAATGTAGGGGTTTTTTGTGCCATGTTCAGTTGTATTTCGGCCAGGTTGGGGGGGGGAGTACCCAAATGGCACAGCTAAGATTCATTTTATGACCCTCCTGCTGCGGAATAGGGCCCTCAGTTGGGCCCAAGCAATTCTCGACAGCCCGGAGGGTCCCACTTATTCATTTGAGAGATTTGTGGCTGAATTTGCATTTGACCATACAGAAAGCGAGGGGAACATCATGAGCCACTTATTGTCACTCCGTCAGGGTAGCCGGTCTGCTGCAGACTACTCTGTGGAGTTCCGGGTCGTCACGGCGGACTCAGGATGGAATGACATTTCGTTACGAAGCATCTTCCTCCAGGGTTTAAACGAACACCGCCAAGACGACCTAGCAGTTCATGCCGTCGCCTCCTCCTTGAACGGTCTAATTGATCAGGCTGTCAGTCTTGACAACTGATACTGGGAACGCACGAAGGAGCACAAAGCCTCCTCCTATCTGCCCAGTGCACAAACATCCCTTTAGGCTAATGACACAGCTGGAGCCGATTCCTCCTCTGAGCCTATGGAGTTCAGCCGAGTCTATTCGACTCCAGAAGAGTGCCAGAGGCGAAGGAGAATCAGTGCCTGCATGTATTGTGGCTCTCTCAAGCACACACTGCAGGGGTGCAAGCTAAAGCCAGAAGATGAGGCCCATCAGTAGCCATGGGGTGTCTGAAGGGCGGGAAATCCAATCATCCCCCCGGTAACCTCTCCATTTCGGCCCTCATTCAGTTGCCAAGGGTCGAGAGGACAGCTGAGGCTTTAATTGATTCAAGGGCAAAGCAGAATTTTCATCTCTGCGCACTTCGTACGAGATGTAGGCATCCCCACGATCAAATTGCCCATGTCCCAAAATGTAACTACATTGTCAGGCGAAAAAGTGGCCACCATCACTGAGAAAATGGAGCCGGTGGTCGTCCTTCTTTCAGGCAACCACCAGGAGACTATTTCGTTTTATATTCTCCCTAAATCCAGTCACCCAGTGGTTCTAGGCTACCCGTGGCTCTGGAAACATAACCCTATTATTAACTGGGTGAATTATTCCATCTCTTCCTAGAGTCGGTATTGTTTGGCATCCTGTCTCATCTTGGCCGAGTGTTCACCTACACTGTCCATCTTTTCCCCTCCAGTAGAGCCGCCGGACGTCAGCCTGGTGTCCGAGGTCTATCATGATCTCAGAGAGGTCTTTAGCAAATCTAGAGTGCTTTCTTTACCGCCCCATCGCGCCTATGATTGTGCTATAGACCTTCTCCCGGGTGCGCTGCTGCCGTCCAGCCAACTCTACAGCATTTCTGGGCCGGAGAGGGAGGCGATGGAGAGCCATATTAAAGATTCTCTGAACGTCGGCCTTATTCGGCCTTCATCGGCTTTTCTTGGGGCAGGGTTCTTTATTGTCGGGAAGAAGGACAGTTCCCTGCGCCCGTGCATTGATTATCCTGAACTCAATGCTATAACAGTCAAGGACAAATATCCTTTACCCCTGATAAACTCCACGTTTGAGCTCCTTCAGCACGTGCAAGTATTTATCAAATTGGACTTGCGGAATGCGTATCATCTGGTTCACATTCGTGAAGAGGACGAATGGAAGATGGCCTTTAAAACACACTTGGGGCAATTTGAATATCTGGTGATGCCATTTGGGCTCACCAATGCCCCCACCGTCTTCCAACGTATGATCAATGACGTCCTCCGCAATATGGTCATTCAATTTGTTTTCATTTATCTTGATGACAAATGAACTGGCCTTGCCTTGCTTTTACACACGTGGACAAAATTGTTGGTACCCCTCTGTTAATGAAAGAAAAACCAACAATGGTCACAGAAATAGCTTGAAACTGACAAAAGGGGTAATAAATAAAAATTCGATGAAAATTAACCAATGAAAATCAGACAATGCTTTTGAATTGTGGTTCAACAGAATTACTTTAAAAAACAAACTCATGGAACAGGCCTGGACAAAAATGATGGTACCCCAAGAAAAGTCTGAAAACAATGTGACCATAGGGACATGTTCAACCAAAATGTGTCCTCTAATTAATATCACAGGTGTC